>OX453305.1:30016083-31216083 GCA_949710035.1 Crambus lathoniellus
TGGCATATTTCTGCAACTGATTTTGAGCTTTAACCCGTTAGACAGATGTTTGATTTGAATTTAATTTGCAATATCCTACTATCTATACAAATAAATAAAATTGAAGTGTCTGTTTGTAATATTAAAATAACCGCTTTTTACTACATGCATAATTATGATTATATATACGGTACATATACCAAAATAACGTTTTGCACAATTTTTGTCTGTCTGTCTGTCTGTTTGTTCCGGCTAATCTCTGAAACGGCTGGACCGATTTTGACGGGACTTTCACTGGCAGGTAGCTGATATAATAAGGAGTAACTTAGGCCACTTTTTATCCCGATATTCCTACGGGAACGAGAACCACGCGGGTGAAACCGCGGGCGGCCGCTAGTATATTAATCCTACTAATATTATAAATGTGAAAGTTTGGATGTTTGGATGTATGGATGTTTGGATGTTTGTTACTCAATCACGCCAAAACGGCTGAACGGATTTGGCTGAAATTTGGAGCACAGATACTTTGTAGCCTGGAGAGGAACATAGGCTACTTTTTATCCGGAAAAATAACAAATTCCCGCGGGATAATGTCGTGTAGTCCACCCGGGCGAAGCCGCGCGCGGAAAACTAGTATTATAAAAGTGGAAGTTTAGATATTTGGATGTTTGTATGTTTGTTACTCAATCACGCCAAAACGGCTCAACGGATTTGGCTGAAATTTGGGACGCAGATACTTTGGGGCCTGGAGAGGAACATAGGCTACTTTTTATCCCGGAAAAATATCACATTCCCGCGGGATAACGTCGTGTATACCACGCGGGCGAAGCCGCGGGCGGAAAGCTAGTAAGCTATATTACTGTAAGTACTCATACTGTAAGTTTCTATATACTGCAACTAAATCCGTTCAGTAGTTATAGCGTGACAGAGTTACGAACATTTTGGTAAACTTTAGCGTTTATTATATTAGCAAGATGTTACTGTCAAGAAATCCGTTTATTAGTATTTGCGTAGAAGAATAACAAACATAGTCACAAAATTTCGCATTTATAATATTCTGCGGCTTATTTTAAAACCCACTAGCAACGACAAACACAAAACTGCTACGGTGCTACGACGTAGCAATTTGCGACTACAATACCTGCTACGAATACTTCGACGAATTTCACGAAAAGGCTCAATGCACACAATACGACCGACGGGGTCAATTCTCGCGCCTTTGATATGATATCGAATTAGATATAGTCCATGCCACATAACTAACAGAATAACAAATAATAACAAACATAGCCAGAATAACAAACATAGTCACAAAATTTTGCATTTATAATATTCTGCCGCTTATTTAAAAACCCACTAGCAACGACAAACACAAAACTGCTACGGTGCTACGACGTAGCAATTTGCGACTACAATACCTGCTACGAATACTTCGACGAATTTCACGAAAGGCTCAATGCACACAATACGACGGGGTCAATTCTCGCGCCTTTGATATGATATCGAATTAGATATAGTCCGTGCCACATAACTTGGCATTTGTCACAGGGTGCTGATCGTCGTGGTTAGTCGGAAATATAAGCCTTATTCCCATGACATTATTTTAGTTCCAGATATTGACACACGCTAAGCTATATGGCGCGTACTAGTCTATACTTCTATACTATAATAGTATATTATGATACAAGTGAGCTATGGTTGCTCATTATACACGAGGCTGTGGGTTGCAGCCCGAGCCGCAGGCGAGGGCGTAAATCAGCCGAGTGTCTAGTGAGTAAGTTGCTCACGAGTTTCATACGCACTTTTTCAACACACTTGCGAGGAAAAACAAACATTTATTGAATACATAACATAATTAGAATAACTTAATAATAGCTAAGGGAAAAAGCGCGCAAGTTTTTTTTTTCGCACGCGCCAAATTTAAGGTGAATGATTACATACAGCCATACAGCCTACTTCAAAATAATTATAATAAGTGATAAAATGCAAATGTTTTATAACAAATTATTGTGAATTATAAATAATTTGATAACAATACACTTAGGCCCGATTTCACCAATGATATTTAAACGCGATTAACGCTAAACGTGTTTAAAACGTATTTCTGGCCCTGTCACATTCAAACAGATGACAGAGACAGAACTATGTATTAAACACGTTTAGCGTTAATCACGTTTAAATATCAGTGATGAAAGTCGCCCTTAATTATGTTTTTTTGTCTTACTAAGGGACACATTTATTTATTCTAAAAACGTAAATGGATTGTCATCCGTATAAAACCTCTTTGTTGTTACAAAAAAAGAACTGTTCCTATTACCCGGTGAAATTGAAAATGCTCTGTTTACTCGCATATAACTTGCAGTTAGGTACTAACTTAACTTTGTAGGGATACTGTATTACCCGGTTAAATTGAATAGTCTCTGTTTACTCGCATATAATTTGCAGTTAGGTACTTACTTAACTTTGTAGGGATAATTCTATTACGCAACTAGTACTGTAATATTATTATGCACGCGTGTGTTATAGTTCGGTTTATGGCCCTAAGATCGATGTAATAAGGCTCATTTTATGAGCAAGTGTGTTGAAAACTATACTATATAATACAATATTATAAAGAGGAAAGATTTGTATTTTTGTATGTAACGAATAAACTCAAAAAGTACTGGACCGATTTAGAAAATTCTAACTAATTCACCGTTAGAAAGCTACAATCTTCCCGATTGACATAGGCTATATTTTATCCCGATATTCCCACGAGAACGGTAACCACGCGGGTGAAACCGCGGGCGGCCGCTAGTATCAGATAACTCTGCGGGCGACTGCGACGTTTATGGCGCTAGTTACAGTACATTTTTTTTTGTTCAAAAACTTATGGAAAAGATTAGTATTCGAATTTGACCTATGTCGAGTTGGATATATATCAATACATTTGAGAATCGCCCCCCAGCTCTCACAATCACACACTATGATTTCCGCGTATCTTATTAGCGTCCATTGTTTCGTGTTTATGAAGAAATGCCGGCGTAATAAGAAGCAGGATATTCTGTTTACGAGGCAAACAATTATGTTACATAATTTGCTGATTCCTCGGCGATAATTAATACAGGTTGTAACGGAAAAGGTATTATTAATTAATACTAGAAGTAAATATTGAATCGTGATATTCAGAAATATTATCTATGGAAGTTACATAAAATTTTTGGTTGTATTATGGGTATTGCCATAGAATGAAAATTTGAATTTCTAGAATCAGCCCTCGTTAAAATTTCAACAATGAATATCCCTACGATAACATAAAAGATCTTTATATAATATTTTTTGAAATTGAATGAGAGGAAAATATTTTAAACGTGTAAAAACTACTTTTACTTTTTTTTTTATTGTAATTTTGCAAGTAGTTTTTCGTCACATCCTGTATAGACAGTAAGTAACTGTTTCACGCGCGTTGGAAGGACAAAACAAGATGACAAAACAAAGTTTTGGGTCTTTAGGCGGTGTTTTGTCAAATTGTATTAAGTACCCCCAAAACTACGCTGGATAAGAAAACATACTTTTGACCGTATTCTTAACTAAGTTCTAAACTAGCTATGTAGTAAAGTAAAGTATTTATTTATTTAAATAAATACATTGAACTGACTTAGTAGGCAACACTGTGAAATGTGATATCATCAGGATGGTCTTTACAAAGTAGTTCAATCTTAGACATTTTTTTCTAAACTTTATTCAATAAACGCAAACTTGGTTTAGTCATCATCATCAGCCATTTTATGTCCCCACTGCTGGGGCACTGGCCTTCCTTATGGATGGATAAGGAGTATGCGCCATGACCCACCACGTGGGTGCAGTGCGGATTGGTGGGTATTAACGACTGCAAGTGCTGCCAGGACCAACGGCTTAACTTGCCTTTTGAAGCACGGAGGAACTCGAGATGAAAAGTTTTTGGCCACCGATCCCGTTACCGACCATAGCGAAAATTGCTTAACCTCAACAATTGCAGGCCGAGCGCGCTAACCAGTGCACCACGGGCGGGTTTTTTTTATTTTATTTTATTCACTACGGGGTAGCACTTACCCTTCATCACACCTGATGTTAAGTGGTGATAAGGCTGAAGGTGGAAACGCACTACTCCCGGAATCATCAATCACTGAGGAACTGGCTATCTTATCTGTAATTGCTGGAACACAATAATACTGAAAACATCATTGTTATGGCGTCAGACTAAGATAAGATGGTGGTATCTAGCCAGGCGGACTAAGAACAAGTGGTGGTAACCAAGCAAACCGAATAAAATATGTACCCCCACTGGGAATCGAACCCCGGACCTCTGGGTTTGAAATCGGTGGTGTGAACCACTAGACCACAGAGGCAGTTAAAAAGGCGAGTTTGGTTAGAACTTTTTTTTCACTTTGCATCCCGTAACGAAATCCTTTTGAATTTTGTCTTTGAATAAATACACTGTGTCAACCAACGTTAACAGAATAAAGATTTAAATCTAAAGTGGCCTGCTTTAGCTCACAGTTAAAGCGCCATGAAACGGCGCATGTATTTTATACATAACTGGTTTACATATTCATGAGGTCCGGCGGAGTGCGCCGCTAAAAGATTTCATATTTTAGTCTGATTAAAAGTCGTCGTAATGATTGCACGGCTGCGATTTATGTGTTGACCTCGGGTGGAATTATAGCACGGCTCCGCGGTGGCGCTTGCTGTGAACATTGTGCATATAATCTATCATCATCATCATCATCATCATGTCAGCCGAACGACGCCCACTGCTGGGCATAGGCATAATATTAATATTATAATTAAATATTATAATAGTTTATGTTCTAGGAAGCCAATAATAAAAAAAAAAAAATCTTGTTCATGTTAACATATTAGTCTACTTAGATATAATTATAATATGTCTTAAATAATAATTAGATGTTTGCCACAACAGATTGTAGTAATTTATCGATTAATTTTATGTAATGGGTCCAGCTGAAAATCAGTGTTGTAGCTGTAAGCCACACCATGAGCTGAGCTGGTCAGCCCTTTCGGCTGTTTCATAGGTTTAGTCTAGCTTAAGAAAATGTGTATTGTAATGTATCTTATATAATGGAACAGCAAATAAATGATTACTTTACTTTACTTTACTTTTAATAATAATAATCTATACATCTATATAAATAAATAAAATTGGAGTGTCTGTTTGTAATTTTAAAATAACTATATACGGTACATATACCAAAATAACATGTTTTAAAAATTTTGTCTGTCTGTCTCTTTGTTCCGGCTAAACTCTGAAACGGCTGGACCGTTTTTGTCGGGACTTTCACTGGCAGGTTGCTTATGTAATAAGGAATAACTTAGGCTTAACTTGATGTAATAAGAATACTTTTTATCCCGATATTCCCACGGGAACGAGAACCACGCGGGTGAAACCACGGGCGGCCGCTAGCATTGCATAATATTATAGTCTTTCCTATGAATCTCAGAGGCACACGATGTCATAGAACGTTGTGTAGAGGAAGTATGATTCGCCATTATATTCAGCGAAAAGGAAAGTCTTAATGTGTGCAGATTAAGGCCCGATTTCACCAATGATATTTAAACGCGATTAACGCTAAACGTGTTTAAAATGTATTTCTGTCTCTGTCACACTCAAACAGATGACAGAGGCAGAACTATGTATTAAACACGTTTAGCGTTAATCACATTTAAAATATCAGTGGTGAAAGTCACCCTAAGATGCGGAAAATGCAAGTCATCTGTAATGATATCACCACACAGAGTAGCGTATTCGCGAGCTGCGGTAGACATTATCACATGTGGAGACGTATTTCCGTAGCGCACGAGTTTGAATTCGCATTCGAAATTATTGAAAAATTCGAATGCAAATTCCTAACATCGGTATTTTTGAATGATCACACCTATGAAATTCTGCAACGAGTGGGTCTGACCACTCATTGTAGAATTTCTACTATTTAGTAGAATTCATCATCTTTATTAGTCTGTGGCCGCAAAATGTCGTCACTGACAATCATTATGATAAGTGTTTGTGTTTCCATTTTGCTATATTTTTAAGGCGATGATTCCCGACCGAAATAGGCACGCTAACGCTTGCTCGGCCGCGCGCTATACATTTCACGTGGACGCAGCCGCAGCCGGCAGTGAACTGTGAACTCGCGAGCGCCTCGCGAATCGAAAATCACTTAAAATTTAATAAAAAATCAAATAGTAAAAAATTTAAACTTATGACGGCCGGAATCCCTCGGCTAATCAAAGACAATTATTTTCGTATATTTTTCATTAACTAAAACCAAGTACATATACTGCAAATAATACGATATTTGGATTACGATTAGACGGATGTTTAGGATTTTATTTGACACAGTAAAATATCACCAATCGAAAAAAACGGCCGGAAGCACTAGATAAATAACTGTAGAATAACATATAATTATTTTTTCCAAGTTTTAAGTACTTGTGATTTGCGAGTAATCCATAATTTAAAATACCCTATTTTGGGGAATGCCAGCCTTAAAGTTTCTCTGTGATTTTGAAAATGAAAACGGGTGTAATAGAATTCGATTTCGAAGACAACTGGTTGACGTATACGTTTTCAATTCGAATTCGATTTTTATTTCGAGCGCTACGGAAATATGTCTCCTGATCATCTCCATACATGGCTAAGAAACTTGCGTAGCGAATCAGAGCATGCCATTATGAAACTTGCAACCATCGGTTATCGATTCCGTATAGCGATAATCTATATGATGATTTATTCATAGAATTTAGCACCTCAAACAATAGGCAATTAACGATTGAAGATCACAAGGTCTATAGGCCTGCGGGGTTTACAATGGATCCTGTGTAGCCAAGTTTTAAGCCGCCTCTGTGGTCTAACTGTTCACACCACCGATGTCAGACCAAGAGGTCCCAGGTTCATATTGTATTCGGTTTGGTTGGTGGTAGGACTTCTTCTTAGTCCGACCGGCTAGCTACGACGCCCTAACAATGATGTTTTGAGCATTATTCTGTACCGGCAATTAGAGATAAGAAAGCCAGTTCCTCAGTGATTGAGGATTCCAGGAGTAGTGCGCTTCCACCTTCAGCGATTTATCACCACTCAACATCAGCCGGCCTAGCATGAGCGGCTTATAACGCGCGATATGATATGGTACGGCATGCCGTCTTACTTACACCTTAGTGGGGTAAGCAAGACAACTTGCCGTACCATATCATATCGCGCGTTATAAGCCGCTCATGCTAGGCCGGCAGGTGTGATGAGGCTATAAGTGCTTACCCGTTGTGGATAAAAAAAGTAATTATCTAAGAAAACTTATTAAGTCACCTAGTTTTTTCGAAGTCATTAAAATAACTTATTATAATAATGATGATGAGCCAATAATAAGTTTTTAGTAAAAATTTTATTTTCATGACAAGCTTTTTTGCTGACTGTACTTAAATATTGTATCGTCATCTAAACCAAACCTGTATACAAAATTTCAGCTCCATCGGACACTGGGAAGTGGGTCAAATTAAGCTTGCAAGATTTGTCCCCCACTAACTTACTAATTACCTAACATGGCAAGTTAATAAAAAACTTGTAAAAACCCATTAAGCTATTCAAGCCACATACTTTGTTACAAAAAAAAGTCAGCAGACATGACAACACCACATGGTCAGGCGGGGTAGCGAGGGGGTCCAATTTCACGCCCTTAACGCAATCTTTGCCTCTTTGTGCCTTTATCACATCGCTCACATGATGGACCCTAGGTTCCGTTTACGATACAGCACGCCCGGAATAATAAAACCGCTTTCAAAAAAATTACATCAAAAAGGTAAGAAATAATACTTCACCAAATAACGTAAGTAGTTACTTTGAAGTCGGGCGTCAAACATGTACAATTTTTTGTTGTTTTTGTTAAAACCCGCCCGACTACAAAGTACTTACGTTATTTGGTGAGGGATTATTTCTTACTTTTTCAATGTATTTTTTTTTGAAGGCGGTTTTATTTTTTTATAAAAATAATTTTTATTTCACTCTTTTTAGTGCATTATGCAGGCAATTTACGTGTAATCTGGTAAATAGGTATGTGATCAAACTAAGAATCTCCTTTTTTGAAGTTGGTTAAAATACCTTAAGGTATCCCCTTTTCAACAAAACAAGAATCATCTAAATCGGTTTATAAACAAAGGAGTTATGCCTAAAGATACGTAATAAATTCACAAAAAGTGGTAACGAAAACGACAGTATTTTTAAGATTTCCTGAAAACTACTGAACCGATATCAAAAATTCGACTGACTTGGGGAAAAACCTGATGTTATGATATACGTTTGAATCATTTCAATCGGTTCAGCCGTCTTCGAGTAATCGGTGTACGGTCGCCAGCACGTCGGGTTACTACAAAATGACAAATTTTATTAATTGAAACTGAACTCTTTCTGTTAGAGATAAGGTTGAATTTTATTTAAAGAAATTTTACAGTTTGTAGTAACCTGACGTGCTGGCGACTGTACATACATATAAAAAAAATGCGACGAATAGATAACCTCCTCCTTTTCAATTTCTGAAGTCGGTTAAAAACAACAAGAAACTCGTACGCTCTTCAAAATAAAGTAAACGCTGTTATTTGCGACTGTTAAATTTCATATCTATACTAGTGGTCGAACCAGACTTTCTCTTTAGGGATCACTTAATTTTTTGTCGAAGTCTATATCTATCCGTATCATCGCGATATCATCCGTTTTGTCGCGAAACAGTAATTTAGACAGCATTCCTATCACACCGCTCCGCCCTACGGTTTTACCCACGATCCCGTTACAATATCGGAATAAAATCTCCGTGTGCTATTCCAAACAATAATCAAAGTCAAAGTCAACGTTAAAAACTTATTATTCACATAGATTAAATAAAATTAATGCTTATGAATCGTCCAACATTTTTTTACCTACCACCCGTCTTTTAACTGACAAGAAAAACGGGCAAAAGTTTTTCGGTTAGTCTAAACGCATTTACAAAATAATTATGTCGTTGCAAGACAAAATGTTACAACAATAAAAATTAAAAATTCGTCACGATCCTTTTAGCCATTCAGGCGTGATTGAGTTACTAACATCAAACTTACGAGCATAAGATTGGTAGTAAATAGGATTAGTAGGAATTATAATATTAGTATGGATTCCATAATATGAAATTATGTAAACGCGATCAGAGATGCGGTTTAACGCCGCTCGAGAAAGCAAACAGGCTACCACAGGGTCGGTAATCTGCTCGCAGGTGCGATGCGTGAGCAACACTGATATCGCGGGCTTACGACTGCGTGACACCCTTTTTTCACGAACTGGTAAATGTAAACAGAGGTGCGAATAACCCACCCCACCCCCGTTTCTGGGCTGGGCGTACAGGCGGTGCGCTCAGAAAACGTTTGATATATTCTCCATAATATGTAGAAACTTTAGCAGTATGTCACTAAATATAAATGCCTGGAATTCGAAATAAAAAATCGGAGCAAGATACACATTAGATTTAAGCTATAGTCACAGAATATATATTAGTACCTTACGGTACAGAAATTTCACTCCCGAGTTTAGGTATGATAAACGCAAGCGTCCGGTCGCCGGACTAGTCTCAATAGGCTGGCACTCGCTCGACTTGTCGCACACGCAGCGCACGCATCCGCATGTGTAAGGGCATTTGTGCACTACACTGAATTTTACCGATCCGGAAAAAAACGGATGCTTGTATTTTAATAATTTAATCATTTATAATAGTAAGAATTTATTTATTTCGTGTAGTTTCAATGTTTCGAACCCTAAACTACACGAAATAAATAAATTCTATTATTTATAATAATTAATTATTAAAATACAAGCATCCGTTTTTTTCCGGATCGGTAAAATTCAGTGTAGTGCACAAACGCCCTAAAGGGTAAAGTAGTACCTCTGACAGCCCTAGCAGATTGAAGCGAGACGGCAGACAGTTATTGTAATATGAACGCTATACGCAATGCAAAAGGTTGAAATTAGGTTGTTTTCCAGAATAGTAGGTGTAGGATTTTGCGCCGCTTGTATGGAAGTGAGACAGGCCTGCTATAGTTTAGAGTGGCTTAGAAATCGCACGGCTCAAATGAATGCTATTGTATCGCGTTAAGGGCCGGTCGATCAAAATCAGCTAAAACGGCAGTCACCGTTAAATCGCTGGAGTTCACAATTAGTTTCAAAAATAATTAAAATATTTGTAATTACTATCATAAAGGGTGTCTTTACAATGTATCTCTATTAATAATCTAAAATCATTTACAGTATAAAAGATACAACTACGTAAAGTTGCACAAAATATGAGAAAACGTGTGTCGGCGTTTAGGTAAAATTTAATAAAAAAATCGATATATTAGATTCAAAAGCCTACTCAAACAAATCTCAAAAGTATTAACTGCAACTTATCAATTGCTTTATTTTATAATATGCTTTGGTTATTTAATAATGATTTTTTTAAAACGCTTCTTAAATCCGCCATACAAAATTACTATGGACTCGAGACGTTGAATATAACAAGCGAGCAACACACGAAATATTTAGTCGCCCACGAGAGCTCAGAGAGAGGCGACGTTTCGATGCGGAGCGACTTGACCTAGAAAGACTTCGTTGCCTATCGTGTACGTATTCTGTGTTACACGCAGCAAAACAGCGTAAGTATAAATTTGTAATATTTTTTTTACTCAATTTTGGTTTTGATTTATTCTTATCACGACTGCTCAAGGAGTGTAATGTGTTTAGTGTTAATGTATGTATGTTTGTGTGTATGTATGCGAGTTTCTTTTCACCATAACTTTTGAATGCCTCAACTGGATTTTAATGGCTTAAGATTTTTTAAATACTCAAAATGGTGGACGTGTGGTGTGGCACTATAAAAAAATGTAGTTTTTTCCTTATTATAGCAATATGGGTATCAAATGAAAGGCTTTGACGAGTACATTTCAAAAATATATAATTTGTATGCATAATCACTAAAAGTAATATAATAAATATTCATAATACAAAAACCTCAAAGTAAAAAAAATCAAGCTCTCATTGCAGTCGGGGTATCATGCTGTGGAATTCTAAAATTTATAAGGTCCCCCGACTGCAATGAGACTATGTATGTATGTTCCACGATAGCTCCGCCAATAGTGAACCGATTCTGATAATTCCTTTTTAATCTGATAGGCCAAAGTTTCAATTTGGTCCCATGAAAAATTTACAGTAGTCAGTTCAGAAGTTTCTTCAGAATCCTGAAAAAACACGTCGTTTTCGTCTGGTAGTTCTTGCTTTACGCTTTAATATCTTCGGTCAAAGATAAACATTTGTAAAAATGTTTCTTTCGGATGCGAGGGTTTCCTCACATTGATGAAGCAACGCTGGCGTACAGCGTAACAAGTGATAGCAAAATTCGACGAGTCGTGTAAGCCTTTCGGTAGCTTAGTTGGTCAGAGCATCGGGCTGGATTCCCGAAGGCGCGGGTTCGAATCCCGCCTGAAAGCTACTTATAGGGCTCGTGGTTTTTTTTACTATCACATTTTTCCTATACTTACAAAATTGCATTGTGAATGCATAAAAATAATATAAAATCTCAATATGGCTGTTTCATCTTAATCGATTGTTAAACATTTGTAAAAATGTTTCTTACGGATGCGAGGGTTTCCTCACATTGATGAAGCAACGCTGGCGTACAGCGTAACAAGTGATAGCAAAATTCGACGAGTCGTGTAAGCCTTTCGGTAGCTTAGTTGGTCAGAGCATCGGGCCGGATTCCCGAAGGCGCGGGTTCGAATCCCGCCTGAAAGCTACTTATAGGGCTCGTGGTCTTTTACTATCACATTTTTCCTATAAGTAAAGATTTGTAGTTGTAATATTTCAGGTTATTTAGGTTAGCTGATGATGGAAGGTAAAACTCCTTAACGCTTAGGATTAAGAGCATGTTTTTTAAGTACCACATGCACGAATATACCTTTAGTTGTATTCTTTCAAGTAATTCAGGTAAGCTGATGGTGGAAGCTAGTGGAAGGTTAAACTGCATAACAGTTAATATTTGGAAGGCGGAGCTCCGCCTTCCAAATATTAACTGATGTGTCTTGGTGTTCTAATTTAGATATGGACCACCATGTGACAACAGTTTTATCGTTGCACTTTACGGTACACTTGCTCATTATGTGGTTTCAAGGTAAATTTCTTACACTGAAAATGAAAAAATAAACATATTATTTCAAAAAAATTAAACCTCCTTCAAAACAAAAAACTGCAAACAAAAACTCACTTCCCAAAACACGTAAAAATGAAAAATAAATTAAATCATTCAATTTATAGGATGAAACTGCCCGACTTTTTCTAACTAATCTTGGAACCTTCTGATCTCTTTGAAGTCGGTGTCAAGCCGAAAGTAACAAGAAAAATACTTTGTGAAACAATATACTCATTAATAATGCGAGTGATGTGAGTTGTAACCTATCAAATAAGTAAATTAGGTATGAGGCTTGACACCGACTTCAAACAGATCAGAAAGTTCCAAGATTAGTTAGAAAAAGTCGCGCGCGCATTTTCGTCCTATAAAATAAATGATTTAATTTATTTTTCATTTTTACAAGTTTTGGAAAGTGAGTTTTTGTTTGTAATTTTTTGTTTTGAAGGCGGTTTAATTTTTGTACTTTTTAGTTCGATTTTGGCAGTCTGTTTTTAATTTTTAAACTAGTTTTTTCCTATGTTAGTAACAAATAAACTCAAAAATTACTGAACCGAAATAAAAAGATACTTCACCATTAGAATGCTACATTAACCCTGAGTAATATAAGCTATTCTGCCCGCGACTTCGTTTGCGTGGATGAAGTCGCTTACACAACAAACATTCTAAAGGTATCGGTTCAAACTGGGCGTCGTGACTGCACGCGACATGACGCCCGCGCCACTACTGGTTTCTATGTATTTCATAGCGAGCGTCAGCGTCGGACGTCAGCGTCAGAGACTACGGTAGTCTACTCATCAAATATCTTTGTCCAATGTGCATTTGATCAAAGAAATTGGAAGACTTGGAACTTGGATCAAATGTACCAGGCATGGGCACCTGACAAATAAATTTGATCAATTGGAAATAGAAGCTGGGCCAAGCTATTGGCTGAGTGGCATCAACCCCTTTGAATAAAATATCGGCGCTTTTGTCCACCGGTCTAACTTTAAAGTGGTAACTTTTGCCACGAACTCAATGCATTACGACGGTTATTTCATTCGTTAAGATCTAGCGAGGAGGCAGGAGGAGCTTCATGGGCAGAACAATCTTCTTTTACGTTGCATTCGCAGCAAAAGTTTAAACTTTTAGATTATGTCGGCGAACAAAAATCCCTGACAGTTTTGTATCGAAGGCACGACAGCCAAACGATTTTTCATACAAAATTACCATTTTTACTTAATTTTCCGGAATAATATGTAGTCTATGCTAATCTCAAGTTCCCAAACTATCCCCGTACCAAATATCACGTCGATCCGTTTTGACGTGAAAGAAGGACAAACAAACAAACACACTTTCAGATTTATAATATTAGTATGGATTTATTCCATCCATAGGTTTCTAGGAGTACCTGGTTGAGATTAATTATTACAGAATAATGAGTTACTAACTTTTACCACCGACACCGTACCGATCGAGCGAGCGAGGCGGCATTAGTGTGCGTGATGACGCACACACAGGTGGAACGCTGCGCTAATACCTAATCGTTGCCCGCGTTAAAAGCTCGATGCAGTCTTAAGAGGCTCGCGACGCGTCAGACTCCCATATACAAACGTAATACCAAAATAGTGTAAAAGAGCATGATTGACTGTACTTGTGATGTTATTTTGATTAAGACAGTATTTATCTAAGTTTCTATTTTCCAAAAATATGTACCCAATAAAAACATAATGCCAATTAATTTTTTTCATACAAAACTGCAATTTGTATTTATTTTTAATAGGGTAAGTATTTATAATCTTTTTTTAATGGAAACCTAGATAAAACTGTCTTAATCCAAATACCATCACAAGAACAGAAAATAATGCTCTAATTTCAAAACATTTTGGTATTACGTTAGTAATACCGGTCGCCGGCCTCTTAAGAGTAAATCGCAAGCCACACTGCCAGTTGGCGAGCGAACTAACGAACAAGCGAAGCGAGGCGAGTATGTGGAAAACGCGAATGACGTCACTTGCGGTTTAAACCGAAGTATTAAAAACCGGTGACTGATGTAAGTATGTTAAGTTCGTGCGCCGCCTAGCTTGCACTGTCATTAACATAACTCATTTAGTCAAACCTTAGATCTTCTCTAAATATGACAAGCAGGTGCAGTTGCGATGAAACTACATAAATTTAGGGGGCCATGTATGATAGTTGACAATCACATATGCCGCGCCTGCGAATAAACATCTCTAAGTTTTATTGAGTACAAATAATTTTTGGGGGATGGTAGTGTCCATCAATACGAAAAATTTTTACTATGGAGCCAACCACGGAATCGCGAAAAAAAATCAGCTGTCATACATTTCAGTTGAGTCGATGTTGTACCTTTGTATGGAACAGCTGATTTTTTTTCGTAACGTAAACGTAAACTATATCGACAAGAATACCTAAACAAGTCGGGAAGCTGAATTTTGGCCCGACACTGGTAAAGTTTGCTTAGACACGAAACTGTTTCAGCTAATATAATATTTACTGCTTTAATCGCGGTGCGTTTGCGGCTCAGCGCGCTCAATCCCGCCTCGACTCGACATCTGTCACGCTCAAACAATGCCTTATAATCAAGTCTACGTGCAATCCCAGAGGGTAATTAAGATTTCAGCTGCTAATTACGGATGAAAGTATTCCAGCTGTTTCTGAGAGCGTCGTGTGTAGTACGCGAGTCACAGACAATATTAGGAGAGCTTCGCGAATACGAAACACGAGGCTAAGGGCTTGTTACATTATGCATAGAGGCGCGCTCTATCGTATTCGGTGCGGGAACAGAATAAATCGTGACTCAGATGCTCAAGACGCCAGTGTGGACGCAGCAACGCGGGGGTCGGTACCACAACGGCTTTTGAGGGTTTCCATACCGGAAAATGGAAGGAAAAATATTTTTCATCTCTCATAGTCGGAAAGTGATGTCTATTTAAACTGAGCAGCGGGTTAAAAACTCTGCGTTCAACCCTAGGGTGGAAAAGAATTTTGAAAATAGAACTAAATTTGGTTACAGTCAACCATAGAGGTACCTCATCGGCAATGAAAAAGTTTTCAACTGATTTTGTATGGGGCCGGGCCGGAGAAAATTTAAAAATGGATTTTATTAAAACGAGAATACCTCAAAAACGGGTGCGTCTTAACTAAAATCTAACTAAATTTTCAACCCCCTTAGGTAGCCGGAGATACTTAGGAGGCATCCGATGGACAAATCAAAATTTTTTTTTGTTTAAAATTTTTTGTTTTTGTTAAGTATTTCAAAACTTCAATTTTTTATATCTTATAGAAAAAACAGAGAAGGCGAAACCCCCCGCCATCTTTCTTTTATTTTTCTAGGTAGTTTTAGTTGTCTTTATTGCTTTTCTTATAGAGGGGGATGAAAAGCAAAGTGTATTTACTTTCCTTATATTCGAAATGAAAAGTAGAGTGTATTACTCGGCCGCAAAATTATTTTCACGGTTTTTTCACTTTAGAATCCTACACTGCGCTCTGGATTCAAAATAGCGCCCTCGTCGTAAATATGTTATTTAGCTCCCTTGTAATACAATCTACTATTGACATACATTGAGTATTATCTCGTATTTTTATTTGCCACTTTGCCTGAGTGATTTTTTTCCTGACGAACGAGTGAATTTTAATCGCCGGGTACTGTAGATACTGCAATCGTATTTGTTCTAATAAAAGAGAAAGTTTTATCCGCATTCCTCATATTTCTTTTATTCCTAGTGTTATAATGTATGAGTATTGTACATGTACAATACACACACCTGTTATGTTTAAGCTTCACATGCTATCGGCAGCATAAAATTAAACAAGAACTCTATTAGCGTACATAGTGGTTTACGAGTTAAATAAATTCCTCTAAGAATAAGTATTCCTACTAACATTACTTACATCGTCTCAGGAAGCTTTTAAGTAAGTTTCCTCAGATGATGTCACAATAACCACAAAGGCCCAGCTCACCGCACCTAAACAAATTATTATAATAGGAAAGCCGCCGGCCTTAACCGCTAATACCACAGATTTTTCTTTATCCCTCCCTTACCCGCCTTCTGATTAATTTCAACAAGAAAGTTGGAATGATCCTCGCCAATGATATAATTTAATTCGTAAAGCAAAGAATCGCCACTGCCTTCTGTTTGTTTGTTAAACACGAAAGTTTTTGCGGAAAGTTTCCGGCGAAAATGGAAAGAATAAGGGTCGCGGTCGTCCGATGAAATATTATAAAACAAAGGTTGGGTTCGTATAATATCGTCCGGTGTAGGTAACACAACTTTGTGAGTGATGCTTATATGCTTAGGTACATATTTTTCGATTGTGTTTATCATATTTACGCTATATCTAGTACTAAAGTGTGAAAACTATTATTTAATATGAAATAAGTGTGCAAGGATCGTAGCAGGTGGTGATCCATAGTATCTTTTGCCTACCCCCATGGAAAACAGGCGTGAATTTATGTATGCAAGTATGTATCTAATAGGTACTAGCAGTGCCTTGCAGTTTTATCCACGTAAAGGGAAGCCCTTTCCCGTCGTTGTTACATTGGAATAAAATATGGTTAATGATCTTTAGAAATAATAGAGCTATCCAGTGCTGAAAGAATTTTTAAAATAGGTTCACTATTTTCAGAGATTACTTCCTACATACAAACTTAATTTTAGTCTTGATGTAGGTAAATAATGAAGATGTAACTAACGACAGTTCCTCAGAGGTTGAGGATTTTGGGAGTAGCGCGCTTCCACCTTCAGTCTTATCACCACTCGACCTCAGGTGTGATGAACGCAGTGCTACCCCATTGTGGATAAAAAATATCAATAAAAAGTTTTTATTAAATATGACTAGCGCATTTTTTTTTATTCATTCCGTACAAACTCAAGTCACATCCCTTTCAAAACCCCAGCCAAAGAATACTATAATATTACGAACGTACCCCAGCTATAAAAAAATCTTACAGGTACACTGTGATAAGGTTAGGTATTGGCTGTGGAATTTTAGTAATACTCGAACTAGCAGCAGCGGTGTTCCGCGATTTCATACACGTGGAAGAAGAGAATGGGTTATCAAAACACAAAAAGGTATTTTTATACGCGAGTGAGAGCTTAGCGCGTTCACACACAAACGGATATTACTTTTGTTTTGCCTGTTTTACGATATTACTTCTAATTCTTCAAACAAAATAAAATATTTTATTTCTAGGAAAGAAACTTATTATTCCGCCATCTATTGTATAAGGACAAAACAAATTGATTTTTTATATTTACTTAAGCTTTTTTTAATTTCCTAGGAAAGAAAGAAAATTTAGTACCTATCTTTTTCAACTACGACTTATTGAATAAATTTTCTACTTACCGTTTGTTTATTTTCAATTTAGTTTCAATGACTTTAGGACAATCGTTTTAACAATTGAACTAACGAGCCAATTAGTCCAAGCAGACTGAACCAAAACAGGGCATAGTTTTAGGACTGTGTAGGGGTAGTTTTAGGGGAGATGGGGCATAATGGGGACGTTAAGGAAAATACACAGTAAAAGAATCAACGCAATGTATTTATTAATTAAAACTAATCACAACACTTTAGTTACTTATTAAACTATCATTTGGCATAGAATTTGGTGATGTAAGTACTTAAATAATCATATGACGTTTAATTTTTTGAAACTATAATGAAAACCCCATCGTGCCCCATGCCCCGCCTCCTGTTGAGCTTTCGAGCTCGTCAGGGGGCGGGGCAGGGGTTAGAACCACCCAGCCCTGACGCGAAGCCTATTAGGCTTGGCGGGAGGGCTGGGCGCGGCGAGAGACAGGCCTTGTCTGAATGAGTCCAACATGCCGTTAGCGGTATACGAAAAGACTGTATTTGCCCTTACTACAAACAAAAAAAAAAGTGTAGGGGCAGTATGGGGTACGTATTTATTTTGCGTCACAATACAAGCACATTTGGATTTCTTTTGTAATTGTCGTCGTCTACACCAGCACACGCTGTATGAGCCCACCTTCCACATAGTTGGCAAGCCACCCAACCTTCCGAAGACTAAATAAGTGTGGTTCACTCTAAGGCAGTACAGGCACATGGTATCCTCGTCGGTGTTCTCTACACCAGAGGCAGCTTTTTGGGTTTTCTGTTTCTTAGAGTTCTTCTTTAACTTAATTTTTTTTACTTTATAGTCATTTGGATTAGAACACTTCTTCGTTCTCTTAAGTTGTCTCGTTCTTCTAACGGGTTACCCCATCGAACCCCGTACCCATGTCCCTGTTATGCCCCAATTCTCACATTATTTCAAATAACAAACCTAAAAAATACATACAAAAAATACGTAAATGAAGGCGGGCTTATTGCTACGTAGCAATTTCTTCCAGGCAACCTTGAGTGGAAAAGTAATAATCGTCTAAGGACATAAAGGGGAAGAGGGAGTGGGTGCAATTTGAAGAAAAAATTATATTATATAATATAGATATAATTAAAAAGAAATAAGAATAGAATAAAGAAAATTGAAAGATAGTAGGAGTGAGAAAGAAAATAAGATAGGTTCTAAGAATAAGAAAGGTAGCAGGGCAGGGTAGCAGGTAGCAGTGCAGTACATACACATCAATGATGTGAATTTTAGTGTAGGTATTGTAAATTGTAAGACTTCTTTGTGCATTGTTGTAATGTTGTGTTGACATTTTTATGTTGTTTGTTTTTTAATTTTAATTTTTGACTGAGTAATTTAACTAATTTTATTTTATTATATTTAGATTGAAAATTGGCATAAGTATCTATTGTAAAATGTATTGTATGACTTGCTGGCGCATTGGAAAAAAAATCTGTAAGCCTGCATGATTTATGAAATAAATAATTAATAATAAAAAATAAAAATAAAAATGTTAGCACCGGTTGCAGATCGAACTTACGACTTCTGGAGCAGCAGCAAAATCACTACCAAAACCGCCATCGAGTCCGTCAATGCAAACAATTAGTCTCGGGCTATTCAACCCATTCGCCCAAGTGACCCAAATACGGGTACATTTCCGGACTGACATACGCAGCGCGCGCACGAGGCGAGGGGGCACTACGATAAGACGGAACTTATACAGAAGTTGTTATGCGGACACGCGTGATTACCCCGCTCACGCGAACGATAAACGCAACGATATCTGATGCTATACTTTGGCTAGTACCTATTTGCACTGTATTTACATTGGTCAACATAAGCTAGAAACAAATCCGAATCAATAGTTCCTTTGCCTGCCGTTATTATAATAAAAAGAGCCAAATGTCCAATTATATTACTTTTCTAATACAGAGTCCGAATAGGTACAGTCTAGTCTTCTTACCAACTTTTTATTGTCTCATCATGCCACCATGACGCTTTAAATGTCAAACGTATGAAAAACGCAATTATATTTAAGAAATAAAGCTAAGAAACCTTGGATTATTCAGGCGTATATGTCTCCTTCACACGCTTGCATGAAAATCCAGTGCAATAAGCCGTTAATGACAGAAACGAGCGCTGTAGTGGCACCGACTAAACTTGGGCGAGTTAATTGTAATCAGAGCGGTCTGTCCTCGCCTCTAGCTGAATCGCTAACGACGCTCCGCAACCTCGAGGGGCGAACTCCTAACTACTCATATTGACTGTCGCTAATTGCAGCGTCAAGTATGTGCCGCGTGGCCATCAAGCGCTCGCTCGATTACATCACTGCGGAAATCGCTCGAATCTCCAACCGTTTGTTAGACACGAAGTGCGGTTCTACTGAGATTGGCTTAGCGAGCGCTTTGCTGATTGCGGCCCGGTGTGCCGTGCCGAGAGCTCGCAGCGGGCGCGAGCCCCTCATACCTCTCATACGTCATCGATTGGCGGCGGGCACTCGGTCGAGTGTTTGCAATTTGCATCACCGACGGGAGGAGTCGGTCTGATGGAGGCGCATACCCCATAACTGCGGGATATGAGACATGAGCCGACGATTCTCCGATAATTAAAGTCCACTCTGCCCGTGAGATACGCACAGTAGCGCAATAGAGCGATTAGCCCGACCTCGGGCGTGTTTAGCAAGGCGATAACGCGTGTAAGGGTCGGCCGCCAAACTTATCAAACTTGCGTTAACATCACTCTGTTTTGTTAATTAAAAGCGGAACAGACGCTCTACCGCCGGCGCGATAACGTGGAACGTGGTCGCATTTTGGCACCTAAAAACTTAAAATTAGACACCTTAATTTGCAAGTTAAAATAGCATTCATAAAACTGTATAAAACGAAGCAGGTACATGTTTATACTAACGACGTGGAGCTCGTTAAGTCGCCGTTTCTTTTATCCTAAAGTAGAATGTCGTCGGAGTTTTCTGTAGTAAAAGTTGGTCGCGGTATTAGCGCTTGTCGCGACTCGCAGTTTGCCAATTACCGGCAAGTTCGAGAGTGCGTCCCCTCCCCGAAACGCTTACGCATCTGTTAAAGAGTGAAGTACTTGCCCATTTGTTCACATTCTGGCTCAATGTACCGTAGCTTACTTTCTAAAAGCCTAAGGCAATGAAATTCTTGTACTCGTTGAGCCAGGAGTGTTTTACTTTTCGAAGTCACATACTTAAGGTTCGTCTTTATTAAATGATGAACACTTAGTTCATTTATAAAAGATCAGCTATTTCATTGTGTCGCTTCAAACATCATCAGGCTTTTACAATACAATATGTTTAAATTGAGGGGGCAAATTAAAATGTTAATGTACCAATTCCGTTTTTGATACTGTTCGTTCCAATAGCAGGTAAAAAGCACGTTTTAAATGGCATCGCCCAGCCCGCGGGGACCGTTGTCCCGTATATTAACAACGACGTAAGTGAGCTTTCAAACATTTGCTTTGACGTCGCTTAAAGTGTAGCACACGAGCCACTTATTATAACGCTTGTGCTACAGGTATAAGATATCGCTACCGATCAACTTTCAAACTGCATACATTTTAGATGAACTTAAAGTGCAATCGTTAACTCTACACGGCACTATATGAGCCGGTGGTGGAGCTTTCTGTTTTAACTCATAAGATAGAAAAAAGGTAAAATACTGCCTGGATTCGACCACTCACCTATCGATCACAAAATATCATGAGCCAGCTGACGGTATCATGACAAAAAATGTCGTTTCACGCTAATAGAGTTCTACTCAATTTGTGAATCATAGTCATTGACAATGTTGCACCCCCGTTTGCGCAATATCAAGTAAGGTCATGTACCTAGTGGCTGCACTAAGTTGCTCATCTGCTGTCAGTGGCTCGTCCGCAGTCAGTGGCTCATCTATAAACTGCGGCTAGTCAGCATTCAGTGGTTCATCTAGAGTATGTCTCTCGTCGTCAGTCAGTGGGTCTTATGCAGTCAGTGACCCACCTGCAGTCAGTGGCTCGTCTGCGCAGAGCCTTACTACTGTCCGGGGGGGTTCAATCAGTTGGAAGGGGGCAATCACTATTGAGCAATAACCCACACATTATTTAGCAAACGCTCTCAGTAACTGGCCGTACCATAGTCAGTGGCTCGCCTCCAGTTGATGGTTCACCTGTAGTCAGTGGCTCATCTTCAGTCATTTGGCTCGCCTGCTGTCAGTGGCTCAACCGCAGACAGTTGCTCGTCTGCGCAGAGCTTTACAGTCCGGGGGGTTCAATTAGCTGGGAGGGGGCAATCACCGTCGAGCAACGAGCGACAACCCACACATTATTTATCATACGCTCCTGTAAAACATTTACGGGACACTTGCGCAATTATCTACATGTTAGGGAAACCTTTTTTTCATTACAAAGTTGGAGAGGGAAAACTTTTGATTTGGTACTGAAATGTTTTTACCGTAGAAGCAAAATGCGGGTTAAATGGCCTGCGATGTCATCATTTCAACCGTAAGACGCCCACTGCTGGGCATAGGCCTCCCCCAAGGATCTCCACAACGATCGGTCCTGCGCTGCCCGCAACCAGCGGCTTCCCGCGACCTTGACCAGATCGTCGGTCCACCTTGTAGGGGGCCTGCCCACGGAACGTCGTCCGGTTCGCCTGCGATGTAGTTGCATATAATACATATGATAGACAAGATCAACATATTAATGCGAGAGCAACTCCTTTGTTTTCGTTTCCATACTTCAGTCGCTTTTTATCATATAATACTTTGGAGAAGAACATACATAAAGCTATAGCTCTGATATTAACAATCGGTATGAAACGTACGAAAACTTTGCTTTCAAAATTTTGGCTCTTGTTAATTAAACTGATGTGTGAATTGGACGAAGTAGAAGGCGGCTGTAGGTTCTTCGAACTAGTTAAATGAAATTTTGGATTGGAAATGAGATTTTTGCATTGACAATGCAATTTTTATTAAATGAAGCTGTGGGTACGGTTGGACCTTAACATTCTTATTTTATGAAATGCTACTGTAGTTAGAAAATTGGCCTAGAAAAAGCTATTTTAAGAAAATAAATGTTGTGTCGTATCAAGAGGTTAAGACACTGACAGAAAGAAGAGAAGGCTGGAAAATGCTCTACTGACAAGAGCGAAGCTTTTAAATTAAAGAAGAAGAAGAAAATATCTTGTCATTGTCATATATAACTCAGTACAATATCTATAAGACAAGCTCAATCAAATTCCCCCACCGCAACAAATGACTGTGGTTGGTCAATGCAGTCGACCGCACTCCATCAGTGGACTGCATCCAATGTGCAGACCGCACGATGACGGCACTTGATCCAATGTTAAATATGTTTCCTGTGGTTAGGAACACGGCAGGACATGATGGAACTGGACAATTGATTATCTTCTGCCGATATTGGATAGTTTACAATATGTTTTTATGATTGAAAAATGGAAAATAAAGTATTAAGAAAAAATCGACCCGTCTCACAACCAGCTCCGATGGCCATCGAACCCACGACCTTTTGCTATCCGGGCGACTGCTCTAACCACTGAGCTACGGAGTCGTTACGAAAAGCGTTGAATTTATCAAATACCTCTTACGCGCTGAATAGCCAGCGTTAATTTCATCAATGTGAAGGTATTACTACCCTTACACGCGAAAGAAATACCTTTCCAGATATTTTACAATCGCTAAAGATGAAATTACTATTGGAAGTTATTTAAATTTTTCCTTTTTTGCATTCACAATGCAATTTTTATGATTCGAACCCACGACCCGAAAGGATAGCGAAAGATCGTGGGTTTGAGTCCCATCGGAGCTGGTGGTGAGACGGGTCGATTTTTTCTAAATACTTCATTTTCCATTTTTCAATCATAAAAATTGCATTGTGAATGCAAAAAAGTAAACATTTAAATAATGGTTTTATGAGATTTTATTTGAAACACAAACAATTTTCAACTTTCGGTCGGGAGTTGATTACAGCCAGATTTTTTTTTCACTTGACATAGAATCAAAAAGCTTTTAAATCAATGCCTCAGCCTTCGATCAACAATATTAGTAGATGAAGGCTCACGAACTAAATCAATACTTTCTATGGCACCTTTAAACGGATAAAAAAGGTTAATAATGTTACGATCTTGCGTCATAAATGACAGGAATTACTTATAAATATACGCACAAGTGGGCGTATAGGTATCGCTCGGCCATGTTCGTCACTCCAACTATGTATCTAGCCCTAGGTGTTATTGTTGATCGAAGCTCTTAAATTTTGAAACAACATTTCACTTGCCAGTGGCATTATGTTATATTCATCATCATCATCATCATCAGCCATTTTAATGTCCCCACTGCTGGGGCACTGGCCTTCCTTATGGATGAATAAGGAGAATGAGCCATGACCCATCACGCGGGCTCAGTGCGGATTGGTGGGTATTAACGACTGCAAGTGCAGCCGGGACCAACGGCTTAACGTGCCTTCCAAAGCACGCAGGAGCTCGAGATGAAACATTTTTGGTCACCCATCCCGTGACCGACCTTTGCGAACGTTGCTTAACCTCAACGATCGCAGGCCAAGCGCGCTATCCACTGCGCCACGGGCTCCTTCTATGTTATATTAGTAATTAGTAATTAGCACAATACATAGGTACTAAGTAACTGAATTCAATTAATTCAGTTACTTAGTAGGTATGTATTGTGCTAATTACTAACCGCCTGACATTCAACTTGACATGACAAATGTTTTGCGACATGCTAACGCTAATTCTACCTTAGATTTACCCAGACACAAATGTCTTAGGCTTAGATAGGTAGACGACGTTATTTGCGTCAGCGCAGCGATGTTAATACTTAATATTCTATTAGAGGCCGTCACACCTGCAGTGAGGACCGCAGTAAATAGATTTGCGAAATCAGTACCTCAAATAAGGAACGGTTTGCTCCGGGTTAGTGCGTCACTCTCCGCCTCTGTCTGTTTCTAAGCTTTCTTCTATTAAACCACGCAACGGATTTTGATACAGTTTTCACCGTTATTTAGAAAATTTATTCCCGAAGGTTTATACATACAAAACATTATAATTAAGTATTTGCATAATAGAGAAAATTCCATGTTTTGTGATGGAGCCGTCAAAAAACCGATTTTTCGAGCGCTAATATTGCGATCGCTGCGCTAAACCGTATGACATACCCTCGCACGCATGTCCGAATGAAGAAGAAGAAGAAGCGGTTTGGTCTATTCTTATGCAGTTGTGATACTGCCCTATCTCATTATACGTACTGTGGTGAGAATGAAACCTGCTGAATAATTAAAGAGGCGGCTGTCGCGCCCGCGACACGCTCGGCCCGCGCCCGTGACACTCCGCCGACGAATAAATAACTAATAAACGAACAACATCTCCACTTTACCTGTTCTTTTGTGCAAAGAAATGGCCGAACAAACTTCCAAAGGCTCCATTATTGAAATCAATGTACCTAACCTTAGTAAGTTTCAAAGATTTTTATTATTAATGATGCACTCTTCTTAAGGCTCTTTTTAGTTCAAAAAGGTTTTGTCACGCTAATGTTTGGTTTGTTTAATGTACGAGTGAACTTGTGTATATGTGAAAATATTATAAAAGCCGCGTCTCTTTTTTCTATGTTTGTCACCCACATCATACCAATAACCTCAAGGATACACTAAAGTACAGAAAAAACACATACTTTTAGGAATACAGGTTTTTTATTATTAATATCTTACGATGACATTAATTTACATACTTAATATGACTTTCTTTATTTAAATTACAGTTTTTAATAAATATATTATAGCATTAGAAAAGGAACCATGTCAACAGCTGACAGACTGACTATTTTAGTTTATCTACTATCATGTTATAATATTCGACATGCCTGAACGTATAATGACATACTTTATGCCATAGGTAGTCAACTTTAAAGAAATTTAAAAAATAAAACTGCATAATAATGGTCATTACATTATGATACAGCTATCAATTTATTATAAAAATATATTTTTATTAATTTTGCAATCTCTTTGGCAACCGTAGGCTTTACCGGCCCTGACTTCCAACTCTACCAAGCCTTTCTTTAGCCGTCAGCAATAAGAAACTTTCTTAAAATTAGAATTTTGAATTTAGAAGGTATAGACCGTTGTTGACCACTATGTCTACCTGGGACTGACAGTCCAATTAGGTAAGTCCAACTTCGAGAAAGAAATCTCTCGTCGAATCCAGCTCGGATGGGCAGCGTTTGGAAAGCTCCAGCATATATTCGCGCCCGAAATTCCTCAATGTGTCAAGACTAAGGTCTTTGACCAGTGTGTGCTGCCAGTTATGACTTATGGAAGCGAGACGTGGTATTTTACTATGGGTCTCATCAGAAGGCTCAAGGTCATCCAGCGAGCAATGGAGAGAGCGATAATTGGTATTTCCCTGCTTGATCGAATCAGATCCGCAGGAGAACAAAAACGACAGACATCGCTCGAAGGATTGCTCAGTTGAAGTGGCAGTGGGCGGGACACATAGCGCAGAGAACCGATGGCCGTTGGGGCGGAAAAAGTTCTCGAATGGCGACCGCGAACCGGACGACGTTCCGTGGGCAGGCCCCCTACAAGGTGGACCGACGATCTGGTCAAGGTCGTGGGAAGCCACTGGATGCGGGCAGCGCAGGACCGATCGTTGTGTAGATCTTTGGGGGAGGCCTATGCCCAGCAGTGGGCGTCGTACGGCTAAAATGATGATGATGAACCCTTGACAGACCGGGGTCCTTTTTTTATGGCCCGTTTTTTACGTAAACAAAACACTTGAGACTGCCGCTATCGCTATTCTGAACATCTGGTTATACTTAGGCCGTCTTTGGTTACATTTATCGTAAGCTGAGTAGCAAACGAGATAAACTAACAATGTCTGACAGTTTTACGATGTGTTTTGTTTTTATAATGGTCGTTCGAAGTCGACCGTTGAGTAAACAAAGAGCAATAGTGCGGTCCATGCGATATAAATTTTTTTCACATAGTTATCGATAAAATAACATATAAGAAGTATATATATTTAGAATCTACATGAAAAAACCTATCTGATAAGAATATAATATACGGAAAAACAAGTTTTTTTTTTTTTTTGAAATTTTCAAAAAATTAATTTCTTCCGGTTTCCAAAAAAATCAAAATTCAAAATTTTTTTGTTTTTTTTTCTTCAGGATCACATATTGTAGTGTATTTTTACGGTACGACGAGTTTATCTCTCTTTTGAACATCGAAAACCGCATTCAAAAAATCAAAAAATTGCAGAAGTTACAAAAAAAAATAATGGGGGTAGTTGTAAGAGCATCATATGATGCTAGCGGTCACTCAAGAGTGAATGATGAGTGTAAATAAAGTAGTGTATGAGCCTGTACATAACTCGGTATTAAAACACTCGTGGGATACTATTAAAAAACGAGCCTTCCCCTCATTATGCAACACTCACAATATTTAAACTATTATTTCCAGTGTTTTTATCTTGGAATCCCTTATCTGTTAATAGCTTTATAATCCCTGTAAAAGGGGTAATTTTAATGGGCACTTTCGGCCGTTTACACAATATTTAAGTCGTTTTTCATTCAGTATTGACAAAGGTCGACAATAACGTGTTTACGTTGTCTTGTAATTTGCTTTGCTAAGAGTTAATTATCCTGTTAAGCTTACAATTAACACAGTTGATCCTTAATATTAAGGCTGTGTTGTGTAACACTTATGCCTGCCGGTTTGTATGAAAACTTAGAACAAGGTGGGTAAGTTATAGAGCGTTTATAACGCGTTGAGGTGTATCGATGAGCTCAGTGGCGCCGCCAATAGAAATAAATCAATTGCATTTTATTAAAGGCTTGGATTAAAAGTTTCGTTTATTTCGCGCAAGTGAAAGAGTGGAATGCATTTTATAAATATACTTTTGAGAACTCAAACTTACGCAATAAGTAATGAATCTCAATAGTGCCAAAAGTGGCCACATTTGGCAATATCGAGATCCATAACTTGGTGCTCATATTTGAGGCCATGAAAAAACAATTAAAAATTGCATTTTGCTCTGCTATTTGCGCGAAATAACCGAAACTTTTAATCCAAGCCTTAATTAAAATGCAATTGATTTATTTCCATTGGCGGCGCCACTGAGCTCATCGATACACCTTAAATAGACTTCCGAACAACTAGGTATAAATAAAATTCATTTAATACAGACTAAGTCCATATGGTATAAAATAGTATATTATGATACAAGTGAGCTTAGGTTGCTCATTATACACGAGGCTGTGGGTTGCAGCCCGAGCCGCAGGCGAGGGCGTAAATCAGCCGAGTGTCTAGTGAGTAAGTTGCTCACGAGTTTCATACGCACTTTTTCAACACACTTGCGAGGAAAAACAAACATTAATTGCATACATATTGTATTAACCTAATACTAACTATGGGAAAAAGCGCGCAAGTTTTTTTTTTTGCACGCGCCAATTGTGAGGTGATTGATTACATACAGCCATACAGCCTACTTCAAAATAATTAAGTATAATAATAGTGATAAAATGCAAATGTTTTATAACAAATTTTTCAACACACTTGCTCATAAAGTGAGCCTTATTACATCGATCTTAGGGCCATAAACCGAACTATAACCCACGTGTGCATAATAATATTACAGTACTAGTTGCGTAATAGAATTATCCCTACAAAGTTAAGTAAGTACCTAACTGCAAATTATATGCGAGTAAACAGAGACTTTTCAATTTAACCGGGTAATACAGTATCCCTACAAAGTTAAGTTAGTACCTAACTGCAAGTTATATGCGAGTCAACAGAGCATTTTCAATTTCAGCGGGTAATAGATACAGTTCTTTTTTTGTAACAACAAAGAGGTTTTATACGGCTGAAAATCCATTTACGTTTTTAGAATAAATAAATGTGCCCCTAATTAAGACAAAAAACATAATTAAGTATATTATTATCAAATTATTTATAATTCACAATAATTTGTTATAAAACATTTGCATTTTATCACTATTATTATACTTAATTTTGGAGTAGGCTGTATGGCTGTATGTAATCAATCACCTCACATTTGGCGCGTGCAAAAAAAAAACTTGCGCGCTTTTTCCCTTAGTTAATATTAGGTTAATACAATATGTATGCAATAAATGTTTGTTTTTCCTCGCAAGTGTGTTGAAAAAGTGCGTATGAAACTCGTGAGCAACTTACTCACTAGACACTCGGCTGATTTACGCCCTCGCCTGCGGCTCGGGCTGCAACCCCCAGCCTCGTGTATAATGAGCAACCTAAGCTCACTTGTATCATAATATACTAATTGTGAATTATAAATAATTTGATAATAATATACTTAATTATGTTTTTTGTCTTAATTAGGGACACATTTATTTATTCTAAAAACGTAAATGGATTTTCAGCCGTATAAAACCTCTGTTGTTACAAAAAAAGAACTGTATCTATTACCCGCTGAAATTGAAAATGCTCTGTTGACTCGCATATTACTTGCAGTTAGGTACTAACTTAACTTTGTAGGGATACTGTATTACCCGGTTAAATTGAAAAGTCTCTGTTTACTCGCATATAATTTGCAGTTAGGTACTTACTTAACTTTGTAGGGATAATTCTATTACGCAACTAGTACTGTAATATTATTATGCACGCGTGGGTTATAGTTCGGTTTATGGCCCTAAGATCAACGTATTAAGGCTCACTTTATGAGCAAGTGTGTTGAAAAATTAATTACAAAATTATAAATTATAAACCCTCAACGTCAATTTAAAATAATAACGTAAAATAAACACCCACGTTGTTGTGTAGTATCTTGTTGTGGAAAATTGTAATTCTCTAACTAAAATTAACCGAGCGAACAGTTTCATTAAAAAACTTGGACTTGATTTAGGACTTTCTTGAGATTTTTAAATTATTTTTAAGCATTCACAATACAATTCTGTAAGTACCAAGGAAACAAGTACAATAGGAAAAATGTGATAAGAGTAAAAAACCACGAGCGGGATTCGAACCCCGCGCCTCGAGGGATACGGCCAGATGCTCTGACCAACTATAGCTACCGAAAGGAACCAGAGGCGCGGATTCGAATCCCGCCTGAAAGCTACCCATAGGGCTCGTAGTTTTTTACTATCAAATTTTTCCTATACCTTAAGACTTCTTGTACATATATTTGTTTTATCTTTATTACTTTACATAATTACCTATCTATATTTTTGAGAGCCATATCTTGAATAATTTTTGAGAAAAACTGTTTCCACTAAGGTTAATTACGAGCTACGTACCTCTTTAGGTAGATTATGCTAGAGTGCCGGACGGTTACCGGACGGCTGCCGGACGAACTTCCAAACTCCTGCTGGGAACAGGAGCGCTTGTCTCCGCCCGATTCATTTTTACCACACTTTTATTAGCTTCACTTGTAACTAAGTCACAATGTAAGAAAATCTTGGAATTCAATTTGAACTTACTTCTAATTGTCGTATTGATTTGAAACTTTGCAAGTCTATATGAATCCGATGACAATACAATAATTTGCAACCATCGAGCTGATCTGATGATGGAGTCAAGAGGTGGGCAATAGAACTCTTCAATGGCTGCTAGGAAACCCCTCGAGTTTAGGCTCATTTGTTTTGTACTGATGAGACCTATTCGTTTCACTTGATGGTTAGGGTCTGATGATGGAGCAGGGAGAAAGCCAGTGGCACTCCTTAATGGCCAATAGGAAACACCTCGAGTTCTGGCTCATTTGTTTCGTTCTGATGAGAACTATTCGCTACACTTGGTGGTGAGGGTCTGATGATAGAGCAGGAAGGAAGCCAGTGACACTCCTTGATGACCAATAGGAAACCCCTCGAGTTTGGGCTCATTTGTTTCGTTTTGATAGGACCTATTCGTTACACTTGGTGGTGAGGGTCTGATGATGGAGCTGGGAGGAAGCCAGTGGCATTTCTTAATGACCACTAGGAAACCCCTCGAGTTTGGGCTCATTTATTTTGTTCAGACGAGACCTATTCGCTACACTTGGTGGCGAGGGTCTGATGATGGAGCTGGGAGGAAGCCAGTGAAATTCCTTAATGACCACTATGAAACCTTTTGAGTTTGGGCTCATTTGTATCGTGCTGGTAAGACCTTTACGCTACACTTGGTGGTGAGGGCCTGATGATGGAGCAGGGAGAAAGCCAATGGCACTCCTTAATGACCACTATTAAACCCCTCGAGTTTGGGCTCATTTGTTTGGTTCTGATGAGACCTATTTGCTACATTTGGTGGTGAGGGCCTGATGATGGAGCAGGGAGAAAGTCAGTGGCACTCCTTCATGACCACTAGAAAACCCCTCTAGTTTGGGCTCATTTGTTTCGTTCTGATGAGACCTATTTGCTACACTTGACACTTTGACTTTGACTTATTGACTTTGAAACTTGGTGGTGAGGGTCTGATGACGGAGCAGGGAGGAAGTAAGGGTTCGGCTTGCGCATCCGGTAACTAATAGACTCCACTTGAATTTTGTAAAACTAAATACATACAATCACGCCTTTGAGTTATAATGTTTACGGGGTGGGCAGACACATGAATGGACTGTGAAATCGATTACCATCCATCCATAGCTTGCCATTTATTAAACTAAAAAGTAAAAAATAAATATGTAGTTTAAAAAACTAAACAAACACACTTTTATAGGAACAGACTAAATAGTACAAAATAACCGTCTATTCAGTAACTGAAATTAAAAAGCGTGGTGCGCCCTTTGCAAAGCATGCATTCAAGTACTAAATATTGACCACGCGCACCACGCTTTTTAATATCAGTTACTGAATAGACGGTTATTTTGTACTATTTAGTCTGTTCCTATAAAAGTGTGTTTGTTTAGTTTTTTAAACTACATATTTATTAGTGCTAGGTTCTCATACAGTTTGAAGCGCTTGTTTCGTCTATCTCGATGTATGTCTGTGGATTTAAGTCACAGTTCTATATGTATTTACCCCCAGGATGTTTACCTCCGTGTGTCCATGTTGTCCAAGAAATTCGTCAATGTCATTTGGATCAGGCTTATGTTTTTTCACTAATGCCAAAAGGGAAGGTTTTCATAAATATGGGTCAAATGGTATATTATTTTGTTCTAGCTTTCGCAACATTTTCACTGCCTCATACGCTGGAATGCTTGTTTGGTTCATTTCAGAATGGTAATCTTGTCCCACACTCCTGTCTGTTCCGGTGTCAGCCGTGAGTATCTGGTATGGGGAATGAACTGGTCATCATCTAGTTATACCTAAAAACGACACCAAACCAAACTTGACTCAAAGGTCCAAACAAATCCGCCAGATTTTTTTCTAAGCCCCGGGTGCTCTGTACTTGACTCCCCGTACCTGCCTCTCCTTATAAGCATTCCCCTTAAAAATCGGCCTACTTGGGGTATTTTTACCACACTTTTATTAGCTTCACTTGTAACCAAGTCACAATGTAAGAAAATCTTGGAATTCAATTTTAACTTACTTCTAATTGTCGTATTGATTTGAAACTTTGCAAGTCTATATGAATCCGATGACAATACAATAATTTGCAACCATCGAGCTGATCTGATGATGGAGTCAAGAGGTGGGCAATAGAACTCTTCAATGGCTGCTAGGAAACCCCTCGAGTTTAGGCTCATTTGTTTTGTACTGATGAGACCTATTCGTTTCACTTGATGGTTAGGGTCTGATGATGGAGCAGGGAGAAAGCCAGTGGCACTCCTTAATGGCCAATAGGAAACACCTCGAGTTCTGGCTCATTTGTTTCGTTCTGATGAGAACTATTCGCTACACTTGGTGGTGAGGGTCTGATGATAGAGCAGGAAGGAAGCCAGTGACACTCCTTGATGACCAATAGGAAACCCCTCGAGTTTTGGCTCATTTGTTTCGTTTTGATAGGACCTATTCGTTACACTTGGTGGTGAGGGTCTGATGATGGAGCTGGGAGGAAGCCAGTGGCATTTCTTAATGACCACTAGGAAACCCCTCGAGTTTGGGCTCATTTATTTTGTTCAGACGAGACCTATTCGCTACACTTGGTGGCGAGGGTCTGATGATGGAGCTGGGAGGAAGCCAGTGAAATTCCTTAATGACCACTATGAAACCTTTTGAGTTTGGGCTCATTTATATCGTGCTGGTAAGACCTTTACGCTACACTTGGTGGTGAGGGCCTGATGATGGAGCAGGGAGAAAGCCAATGGCACTCCTTAATGACCACTATTAAACCCCTCGAGTTTGGGCTCATTTGTTTGGTTCTGATGAGACCTATTTGCTACACTTGGTGGTGAGGGCCTGATGATGGAGCAGGGAGAAAGTCAGTGGCACTCTTTCATGACCACTAGAAAACCCCTCTAGTTTGGGCTCATTTGTTTCGTTCTGATGAGACCTATTTGCTACACTTGACACTTTGACTTTGACTTATTGACTTTGACACTTGGTGGTGAGGGTCTGATGACGGAGCAGGGAGGAAGTAAGGGTTCGGCTTGCGCATCCGGTAACTAATAGACTCCACTTGAATTTTGTAAAACTAAATACATACAATCACGCCTTTGAGTTATAATGTTTACGGGGTGGGCAGACACATGAATGGACTGTGAAATCGATTACCATCCATCCATAGCTTGCCATTTATTAAACTAAAAAGTAAAAAATAAATATGTAGTTTAAAAAACTAAACAAACACACTTTTATAGGAACAGACTAAATAGTACAAAATAACCGTCTATTCAGTAACTGAAATTAAAAAGCGTGGTGCGCCCTTTGCAAAGCATGCATTCAAGTACTAAATATTGACCACGCGCACCACGCTTTTTAATATCAGTTACTGAATAGACGGTTATTTTGTACTATTTAGTCTGTTCCTATAAAAGTGTGTTTGTTTAGTTTTTTAAACTACATATTTTTTACAACGCAATTAAATCACTTTGTTCCAAATTAATTCAGCGATAAGCGTTAATCACGGCTGCTATAATAAATTATACAATTAACGCAGGATGCCTGAAGAAAATACGGTTCGTTTCGCTTGCTCGTCTTATTGAAGCATTAAAAAATAATTAATGTTTGCGGGACATTAATTAATTTTTTGACCATTGTAACGAGAAATTTAGGAATGTTCACGTAAAATCATATCAGGCTTCGTCTCCCATTCATTCTCTTTTACGGCAGTATGTCTATGGAACGCTTTACCCCTAGACATTCGCAGTGCCCCCAGTAAGTTCGTTTTTAAGAGCATCGGTAGCTCCGTTCTCTCTGACATATGTCATGTTATGCCTGTGTAATTTATAATATAGTTTATGTATTTATTGTACGAGTATATATTATTATGTGTTATTTAAATTTATGTATATTAGTTTTATGTATTTAAAGGTGTTATTATTTATGTTGTGTGTATGTATATTATGGAGTTATATTTTATTTTTAATTTCCTCTCCCTGTTAAACTTTTTTATTATGGCCTCCATCACCTGTCTCAACATCCTTTCCGGTTGACTAGTAGAGAATGCCTTATGCCATTAAGTCCGCCGTTTGTATTTTAATATGTGCAATAAAGGATCAATGAAATCGTAATATTAACTCAGCGCCAAGTTCACTTGATTTTGAGCCTATTATCCAATGTTACATTAATTTTCCGTCCAACGTCCCTTCGATTAAAAACAAACGTCGCTCCACCCCATGGGACATCCATTCTATATTTCGGCAATATACAAGCTCATTCCGGCAGCTTTTATTTTATTTAGGTCACAAACGAAGTGGGACTGCGCGATCAGTCATTTCAATTACTGTTCACTGTTTGTTAAGAGCTATAACGCTTTTAAAACAATGTTTCACTCTGAAACATCAGATATTTTGATGGTTTTACTTTGTGCATCCATTTGTGTGTCCTCGTTCATCAGGATCATCAGCAACGTAATGAAACATCTCATCTGTAGGTACCCTTAGCATGAAAAACTATCGTAATGATAATCAAATAGTAACTATACTATACCGTCCTTAAAAGCTATCAAATACGTATTGACTTTTAGTTCCTTATACCTACGTACGACCGAAAATGGCGCTGTACAAAATAATACGATCTCGATAACGGTTACCATAACGACATGACACGAAAAACTATCGTTATGGTCATGAAGTTTGACTTAATACTCTGAGGTAACTGGAGCTCTCACCCTGAATAAAAAATTGAACACCAGGAAATTTGACATTTAGTATGTAGTGGCAGGTAGTGGCTGTCAGTTGTCTCATATGACCATACGTATTTTTTAAAGTGTAGGTGAGACGGAAGACAGCCACTGTGAAATTTGTGGTCACAAAAAATTGTTCGTACTGCACTCTCCAGTTACCTCAGTATTAAGTCGAGCTTCATGGTTATGGTAATCGAATAGTAAAATAAGAGTACACCATCCTTCAAAAACTGTCAACGTGCTGTTGTCACATATCTATTGAGTTTAAGTTCCCTAAACGACCTAAAGAGGCGCCGCCGCTCTAGTTTGTATACAATTTAATACGAAATCACGATGACGATAGTTGCTCGTGCTAAGGGTACTTACCTACTGCAGCCATAGCATGAAAACTGGCGTCTGACACACACCAAAAAGTATCGCAGGCGTGCTACAATGCGTCTGCATGCGTCATGATTCTCTTATATTTGAACTTGTACGCGTAGTTTGACACCGACAGTGTCGCATCGCAATGCGTCTGCGACATCATCGGTGTAGTTAAGGTTGCCACACACCAAAAAGTATCGCAGGCGTGCTGCATTGCGTCTGCGTGCGTCATGATTTTGTAATATTTGAACTTGTAGGTTCACACCGAGACGGTGTCACAGACGGGTTGCGATGCAACACTGTCGGTGTGATGTGAACCTACGCACAAGTTCAAATATTACAAAATCATGACGCACGCAGACGCAATGCAGCACGTCTGTGTCACTTTGTGGTCTGTGTCACACTTTAATCTTTCCGACGTTTATGAAACTGAAATTTTATTCTTAAGGCTTAAGGCTTTACACTTGGCTAAATTCAGCATCTAATTAAGCATACATTGCTTTCTTTGAGCTCATTTGTAGCAAGTGATGCAATCAAAACAAGCAATGTACCCTTTAATGGACAGCAGCACTTTGATAGCTTTTAAACTTACTATTCGATTACCATAACAACAGTTTTTCGAATTGGGATACAGATCTAACGAAAACGATACTAGTCACTGAAGTAAATTTTAATTACACTTGAAAGCAGTCAAGACCACAATATATTTAATTAACGACAGCTGTGCCAAGAGATTAATAATTAGGGTGGTCTCAAGCATTGCGCTGCACTTGGTTTTCGGATAAAATCTAAATGGTGTCCTTGAGAACTTAATAAAAAGATTTATATTATTTAAATTTTTACTTTTTGCATTCACAATGCAATTTTTATTATTGAAAAATGTAAAATGAAGTAATTAGAAAAAATCGACCCGTCTCACAACTAGCTCCGATGGGACTCGAACCCACGAAAGAAAGACCCCCAGAAAGATTTATTTTAAAGACAACGTCTGACGGAATTTCACATGAACAAACTCATAGGCGGAAGTTAGTCTAAGCCTAATAAGAGCAATGCAGCGAGTTGAATAATGAATTAGTAACTCGAAACGGGGCGGCGTCTTAAGCTAGAAACACATTTCGCTGGCGCAGCGCAGCGCAGCGCAGCGCAGCGCGATCGGTTTCATACATTTAGTATGGCTAGAAACACATTTCCCTGGCGCAGCGCAGCGCAGCGCAGCGCAGCGTTTCCGCCCGGCTCCGATTGCGCCAGGCCCCCCACCACTTTCTAGCATTGTATCGTCAGATGGCTCGGTAGCGGACTGCGCAGCGGAGCTCTGCATTTTGCTTTTTTCTACTTATGTTCTACGATTTCTCCGTCAATAATGGGCCAATTTAAAAAAAATTTTTTTTGTTTAGAAGAGTCACCAATTCATTATCATTATCATGTAGGGTTGTTAATTATACTGTTAAAACAGTATTAAAGTGTTTTTAGTACACTATACTTTTTAATTTTATAACAAAAATAATCAGTCTCGCGGCGGCAATCGTGCGGGGAGGTCGTGCGCGCGTTTTGACCGATAGACAGCTACTGCTACTTATTAGTCATCGTTCACCGGGCTCGAGCGGGCGCTCGTCTCGCTTATCGGCGGACGAGGCACGCGTTTGTACCGTGATCGTTAGGCATGGCGAGTGCGACTGAGAACGGATCGGAGTTTGGAGGGGAATGTGATAATGTGGAGCAGGAACATAATTATTCGATGAATGAAAATGACATAGCGAGACCAATCAAAAGAAACAGAGAGAATGGATCGTCAGATGGAGAGTGGCAAGTAGTGACGGGAAAAAACGGGAAGCGGCTACGCCAATCAGACTCCTTGGAGTTAGAATCGAAGTCATTTCAAGTTACTATCTCCTGTAAGGACAAACTCCCGAAAGCGTTTGCGCTCGCAAAAATACTTAAAAATGAAAACATTAATAACATCATTAAGGTGAAATATCTCAATCCATACCGAGCGCGCCTTACGTTCCAAGATGAATCAAACTTACAGTCCTTTTATTCATGCGAGGGATTAAATAAACTGGGATGGAGGTTCCACAAAGACATGGAGGTGAGCTTCTCATACGGGGTAATAAAAAATGTGGACTTGGACCTAGAAGAAAAACTTATATTAGAAAGCATTACATGTCCGGGAGAGGTTGAGCTGGTTTCGGCTCGAAGACTAAATCGTCGAGCCAAAGACAAAGAAGGTTGGTGGCCTAGCGAAGTAATACAGCTTTGTTTTAAAGGAAAAATTCTACCTGAATATGTTTACACTGACGGGCTTAGAATTGCAGTGGAACCATATGTTTTCGGAGTTACACAATGCTCTCACTGTTGGAAACTCGGCCATAGCGCTAAAGTGTGCGCCTCTAACAGAATAGTGTGCCCTAAGTGTGGCGAGAACCATGAAAATTGTGAGACTCGCTCTTTTAAATGCGTTAATTGTAAAGGTAAACATATGGCCCTATCAAAAACTTGTCCAGCTTATCTAAAAGAAAAGAAAATAAGGGAAATTATGGCGGAGCTCAATTGCACCTATAAACAAGCGCTAACTATGTATGTCCCCCCTTCACCCCCTAGGCTCTCACCTACAGTTAACGACTGGACGAAATCACAAACACAATACGACAGTGACATGGACACGCAAAGGACCTATGCAGCAGTAGTGAAAGTGCCGGTCGAAGTACACAAACCAGAATACATCCGTACACCGACATCACCGAGATATACACCTAGAAAGGCTTTCAAGAAGAAACAACCGACCAGAATAGAACAAGCCCCACGCTCGGGTTACAAGTCGGAGACAACAGAAATGGACGCACAGTCGGTGGATAACGATAATATTCACCACAAGAGTGAATCAGAACAATATAAAAAAATTGGTATTGAAGAATTAATTAGCCGTATAAAAGATACCTTTTTCAATAAAAAAATAACATTAGTAAGTAAAATTAAAAATATTACTAAATTATGCATAGAGTGGCTTATATTGATAGCGGTTGATAAAATGTCTGATTCACCCTTGTTGCGAATTGTAACTAATTGGTTTAATGGATAAGAGTACTAACCTTAAATTAAATATCTTCCAATGGAATGCACAGAGCCTCAGACCCAAATTGCAAACCTTCTCAGAATTGCTTACTCGTGATAATATACATATTGCTGTAATATCAGAGTCTTGGTTAGAACCCGATAGTAAACTAAGAATTAACGGTTACAACATCTTTCGCCGAGATAGAAATGACTCGTATGGGGGTCTAGCCATCCTGATTCATAAATCCGTTAGAGCAAAAAAAGGAGCATTCCGTTGCAGCAATCCTAACCTAGAAATTTTACACGTCGAAGTATTTAATTGTCCTTTGATTAAAAATATCATAGCCATATACTGTCCCTCATCGGTGCAAACATCTTTCAATGATTGGAATAATATTTTTTCGGCTTTTACACGCAACACTATTATCTTAGGCGACTTTAATGCTCACCATAGTAATTGGTCTTATAAAACTGATGTTAGGGGCGTTCAAATACTTGACGCACAGTCTGATAACAATTTTATATGCCTTAATACCGGAGCTCCTACCAGAGTTAAGCTTGTTAATGGTGTACTGCAGGAAACATCCCCTGACATATCCTTTGCCTCCTCGGATATTGCCCTACATTTTCACTGGTCGGTTATACAAGAAACATTAGGAAGTGACCATTTAATAATATTACTTACTACAATAAACAAGGTGAACAGAAACATATTAATTAAAAGACATTTTAAAAAGGCGGACTGGAACGGTTACTCACTTCTCTTAGAGGAAATGTTTTCAGAATTTAATTTACCAGAAGATCCACAAGAGGCTTACAATGCTTTTGTAAATATTCTTAACATAGCTGCAAACAAATACATACCATCTTTAAAAATTAACAAAAATCCCAACTCTAAATTTACTCCCAAACAATACTGGAATGTGGACCTCTCCAGAGCTGTAGCTGAACGCCGTCTAGCACTAACTAATTTCCGCCGTAACCCAACTCCCTCTAACTTGAGTCTATTACAAAGCAAAATCAGCCATGCTCAAAACCTGATAAGAAAAGCTAAAAGCAATAATTGGACACAATTTTGCTCTTCTATCGATCACGAAACATCATCCTCAGACATGTGGCGAAAGTTAAGATGCTTAAAAGGCTTCGATTCACAAAAAAATAACACGGTTGATTATGTGCAGGCCTCAAATTTACTTCATAAACTTGCTCCCGACTCAGTGTTGCCAGAACCTCCACAATTTTCAAATCACAATAGCTCAAAGTTAGAAGAAAATATCTCCATCCAGGAACTGAATAAATGTATTAAAACGAAGGATACATCTCCCGGATGCGATGATATATCCTATTCTATGATTGATAAGCTACCCAAAAATGCAAAAGCGGTATTACTTAATATTTACAACAACTTTCTTATCCTTGGTTTTGTGCCCTCACAATGGAGGTTAATTAATATAATTGCAATTCCCAAACCGGGTCGAAACCCTAACCATACCTCATCCATACGACCAATCGCGTTGATGTCTTGCCTATGTAAGATTTTCCACCTCATTTTAAGTAGACGGTTAGAATGGCTTATTGAAAAGAATAAGTTACTCTCTGACAGTACCATGGGATTTAGAAGGGGAAGGGGTTGCCTAGAAATATTGAGCATTCTAACTTCACGCATACAAACTGGACTTGCCCAGGGAATGTCAACCATAGGCTGCTTCGTAGACATAAGTGATGCATACAATAACGTAGACATTAATGTTCTTATGAATAAACTAGAGGAATGCGGGATTGGAACTAAAATTTGTAAATATTTATGGTCACTTTTAAAGGAACGACATCTAAGTATTGAAACAGAAAAGGGTTCTATCACAAGAGTAACTAACCAAGGGTTAGCTCAGGGAGATCCGCTTTCCCCTCTTTTATTCAACATAGCAACGAAGGATATTTGTATCTCAATTGGAAGGGAAAACATTTTCATCGCTCAGTATGCGGACGACTTTGTTTTGTATAGAGTATGTCGTACATTGAGAGAAGGGCTGACTGATCTTCAAGTGGGTCTAGATAAATTTAAAAATTTAGTTTCAAACCTAGGCCTTGAAATTTCACCAAGTAAGTCTAAAACTTGTGTTTTTACTAACAAATATAAACTAGAAGATGTAAGGCTGTATATCAACGGATCCCCTTTAGAAAATGTACGACACATAAAATACTTAGGCGTGTGGCTAGATCGTTCGTTAAGATGGGCAAAGCACATAAATGAAGTCAGAGAAAAATGTCTTAAATTCACAAACATATTCAAAATGCTGGCAGGGTCCAGTTGGGGGGTTCATCCAAAACATCTAAGGAAAATATACATATCCACTGTTAGGAGCCGTATCGATTATGCTAGTTTGTTATATGATAATGCTGCTCAATGTCACTTAACGAAGCTAGATAGGGTGCAACACCAATTTTTGCGATTAATAGGAGGATTTGTGAGGAGTACCCCCATACATGTCATGGAATCTGAACTTATGATACCACCTCTTTTTGTGCGTCGAATCTACCTAGCTGGTAAATTTTACTTAAAATGTAAAGCATATGGTCAAGATTATTTATTACCCACCATAAACATTCTCACCGACACATGTTGTACACAATTTGGCCGTAAGAAACAACCATTGTTAGCAGTAACCCATAATAAATTAAAATCTGTAGAATATTATTCTAGTGATAATTTAGAAATGTTTAGTTTAGATACGTGGGTCAGTGGCTTTGATACAGATAGTTTTATTAACATTACCATCCCTAAGATCGACAGGCCAAAAAGAACTTACAATAAAAACAATATTATCATGCTGTGCAATAAATACATAAACTGTAAATATTCTGGTTTCTACAAAATTTATACGGATGGGTCGAAAGATGAATATGGTGTAGGAGCTGCCTTTTTAGATATACAAACCAAAGAGAATATGAAATTTGCAATCAATGATACACGTATATCTATAATGCATGCTGAGCTTTTAGCAATTTCTGAAGCCCTTTCTTATATTATGTCACTATGCAGCGACTTAAACAACAAATTTGTAATAATGAGTGACTCAAAAAGTGCTTTACAACATATAATTAGATGCACCAAATTTGCTAGAGGTATTCCATTGGCGTATAACATACTTGATTGCATCAGTAAACTATATAACCATAATATAATAGTAGTCTTGCAGTGGGTGCCTTCTCACATCGGTCTCCCGGGCAACGAGGTGGTGGACAGACTTGCAAGGGAGGCAGTATCCGACGGGATCGTCTTAGCTTGCCAACCGTATTTTACGAACGTTTTATTCATCATAGTTGAACATTGCCGAAAATTGTGGTCGGAATACTTTGATGAGCGATCCCTAACAAAGGGCATCTGGTACCAAGCTATTCAACCCCACCTCCCTCGTTGCACCTGGTTTGAGCAGAGTGATGCGAGAAGACACAATGCTGTTTTGGGTTTTAGGCTTCGTTCTGGTCATATTCCTTTGAACAAGTTTGGTTTTTTGATGAAAAAAACGAATACAGCCAATTGTTCAGAATGTGACATAGTGGAGGATGCACATCACATTATTGTTGAGTGCGTCCGGAATGAAGCAGCTAGACAAGATTTTAAATTGAAGTTTAATATAAATACTAAAGAAATTGGTTGGTATAACAGCATACTGGCCTCCCCCCTCTCGGAGAAGGCTAGAATGCTCTACTCTGTTGTGCATACGGGCCAAAGAAGGCGCGTTTCTTAAGTTGTAATTAAAATTGTTAATTAGTTATTGTTACAGTGGTGGTAGGTAGTATGTAAGGTTAGTATTAGGTTTTATAATAGTAATATTTGTCTTGTAATGTTTTCATACAGGGGTGACATGTTCGCTGTCGAACAAACCCCTTCAATAAATAGAAAAAAAAAAAAAAAAAAAACAAAAATAATGTATAATTCTGATTTGAAAATATATTACACTAAATATTTCTAAAATCGGTTCAGTATTTTTTGAGTTTATCTATTACAAACAAACAAAGTGTATTTATAGTATTAGTATAGATATAAATTGCATCTCGTCTTCATTCATCATCATATTATCATCGTAATCATCAACATATTTTTTTTTGGATTTAATATGTTAGAGTAAGAACAGAAATTGTTTTCAAAATTAGAAGAAAACATAATGCAGATGTTAGCTCGGCAACGACTCGATTGACACTGATCAAAAATTTCGTCAGGAAACGCTGCGCCACGCTAGTAAAGTGTGCACACCCGGGTCGACGCTGCGCTGCGCTGCGCCAGCGAAATGTGTTTCTAGCATTACACACGGTTATTTCAGAGTGTCACGAGAGAGCCTCGAGAGCACTCCGAGCTGAGAGTCACGCGGAGGGCTCGGCGGCCCTCATGTGGGACCCGCCGCTAAAACATCTAATTGAATATAAATCATTAAATGATGATGGGAAGAAGTAGAAGGCGTATGAATGGGACGGTTAAGTTCTCAACGCAATGGATATTGGGTATGGGGTTAATTATGTATTACCTATATTACCTCTGAATAAACGTCTGAATCCAAAAAGCATGATGATTTCATCATCTTACTAAATTTTAAATGGAGAAATAAAGAAGTTCTATAAACCCACGTTATGCCGAAATTAACTATAGCGAAGGTATGGGGAAAAGCTAGGTAAATTATATTTTCTCCCATTTTAAATTAGAGATCCAATCAGCCCAGTCTTATGTCTTTTTATACACAAAGAGAGCTAAAAGTCTTGTGCAGGTGTCTCCCAGACTTTGTTTTACGGCGAGTCTCAACGGCTTCGCTGCCGCCATTAGCTTGACTCAATTTACTGAGTTTTATTAAAATAAATGTAGAGAGTATGATAAATATGGTGGACTTTAAACATAGAGAGGTGAACAGCACAGCTAATGCATAGTATAGACACGTACAAGTAGCGGCACGTAAGTCTAGCGCTGACCGTGACGTGGAGGGGATAGCTGCGCATGTTTATGGAATGGCGCAAGGCGGAGAATACCTATCTTAAGCCCGCTGTACACGTTGGCCCAACCATTGGCCAATGCATCGTACATTTATCGCCATAGTGTGGCCGATCGAACGCAAAAATTCTCGCGATGTGATGTGGTGATCTTTAGATTTGCTTTTACCACCTTATGTATGTACACTATGGTTTGCAATAAATTATTGAGTATTGAGTATTGAGTATTATCGCTTTAATTATCGCGATAAAACGTGGCTACACTGTGTTGGAATTTGGCACATCCCGATGTCTATTGGCGTATTCCCATAGTGTGGCCGCAGCATCAGTGCAAAGATCTAGACTTATTTGCTGATCATTTCAATTGTATTTGTAAAAAATCTTATGATTTATACTCTGTCTTTAGCTATATTGTTTTTGTTTTTATTATTTTAATTAAATTATATTTATTTTATATTGACGATAATTATTATTAAACATAGCTTATTGTATAATTGTTTAAAATCAATCCTGATTTTATGATTATATTTTTGATCTACTACGAATTCTTGTTGACATTATTTATTTATTGTATTGATATGATTTGTATAGCTTGCTTGTGACTTGGATATTACTCTGTAAACTTGCGTTACATGGATATTATGAATAAATGTTTTTATTAAAATTATAAACAGAATATTTTTGTACTTTCTGTTGATGCGAAATACATAATATATTCGAGAAGGTACTAAGTAAACAGAATTCCAAGCGTTCTCTAAACAAATATTCCCTGAAGCACTTTCTTTATAAGCAAACTGGGCATCGGTAGGTACTAACACATTAAATATTTAATTCAATTGCCAGTGAAATATAAGAATTGTAAATATTTACTGATATCGAGATAACAATAATAATATGATATTTGGAATAGGTACATTCGTAAATCTTTAGTTATCGAAATGAAATTTATGGAATCGAAATGTTACCGTTATACCACTGTGGTTGACATCCTTACTTCCTTACTTTTTATATTATAAATGCGAAAATGCGAATCTGTCTGTCTGTGTGTTACACAATCACGCCTAAACTACGGAACCGATTTGAATAAAAATTGGTACAGAGATAGTCTAGAGCCTGAGAAAGGACATAGGCTACTTTTTTATGTGAACAAAGGGCTGTAAGGGGTTGAAATAGGGGATGAAAGTTTGTTTGGAAATTACGTAATTTTTAAAGCTAGAAGCTTCAAAATTATTTTATAGGCTTTTGATTAGATAAATAAATACGACATTCAAAGTTTGTAAAAAAACTACCCTAAAGAGGGTGAAAACAGGGGATGAATTTTTTCGTGTGATGACGTCGGCAAAATAGTTTACGGAACGGATTTTGATGAAAGTTTTTTTGTTATACAGCTATTGGTCCTTGCCAACATATAGCTATAATTTATTTTGAAGATCGCAATTTCTGATGTGGAACCATAGCAGTCCAGCCAAACTATGAGAGATATAAAAATACAATTTTAAGGAAAATTGTTAAACGTGATGAGCACTTTCTATTGACGTACAAAGTTTGAAGGTCTGGTACACCTGATGTGGAACCCTAGCAGCCAGATTAAACTATATGAGATACAAACATAGCGTCTTAAGAAAAGTTGTTTAACGTTATGGACATTTTCTATTGACGGAAAAATATCGAAGGTCTGGTACTCCTGATTTGGAACCCTTGCAGCCCAGCTTAACTATAAGAGATACAAATACAGCATCTTAAGAGAAGTTGTTCAGCGTGATAAGTATTTTCTTTTGACATACAATATATACTAATATTATAAATGTGAAAGTGTGTTTGTTTGTATGTCCGTCTTTCACGTCAAAACGGAGCAACGGATCGACCTGTTTTTTTAGTATGTGGATAGTTTAGGAGCTAGAGAGTCCCATAGGCTAATTTTATCCCGGAAAAATATCACATTCCCTCGGAAAAACGTCGTATAGTACACGCGGCAAAACCGCGGGCGGAAGGCTATGTGATATAAATTTTTAATGTGTTAATACGTAGGTACTGTTTATGTAATATAAACGGTACTTATTTGTTTATCACCCCGGATATTTTTAGGGATTATTTTACTCATGAAAACAAACAACTTTTATAATAGGACCAACACTGAAATCGCGAAAAAATATAAGCTGTTCCATACATTTTGATTAAATATTTTTGCACTTTTGTATGGAATAGCTGTTTTTTTTTTTGCGATTTTAGTGTTGGTCCCATAATAAAAATTGTTTGTTTTCATGAGCAGAATAATCCTTTTAATTTTATCCGGGGTGATAAAAAAATTACCGTGTATATTAAGTAAATAAATAAAATAATTCATACTTATTATAAAACTGTATGCGATTCTATTCAGGCTAAAAATTATGGGTATGGACATGAGCTTCATTTGACATTTGAAGCCCATATTATGCCCTTAAAAGCACAAAATATGGGCATCAAATGTCAAATGAAGCCCATGTCCATATCCATATTTTTTTGCCGGTACAGGGGCTGTATACATTGAAAAGAAATAGAAAAAAATACCACCAAGGGTCTTCTTAAACGGAACAGATAGGTACCAAAAATAAAGTTTTTGAATTTTTTGTCTGTCTGTCTGTCTGTCTGTTGTCCACGTTTCAGGCAAAAACTACTGAACGGATTTTAATGAAACTTTTTTTGTTATATAGCTATTAGTTGTCGCCAACTTATAGGTAGGCTATAATTTATATAGAAGATCGAAATGACCGATGTGGAACCATAGCAGTCCAGCCAAACTATGAGAGATATAAAAATACCGTCTTATGGAAAATTGTTAAATGTGATGAGCATTTTCTATTGACGTACAAAGTTTGAAGGTACACCTGCCTGGCTAGCATTACCATCATTATATCACGCGATATGATATAGCACGTCTTGCTGTCTTGCTTCCACCTTAGTGGGGTAGGTAAGCAAGACAGCATGACGTGCTATATCATATCGCATGATAAAAGCCGTTCATGATAGGCCAGCCGATGTGGAACCCTAGCAGCCAGGTTAAACTATATAAGATAGCATCTTAAGAGAAGTTGTTCAGCGTGATAAGTTCTTTCTTTTGACATACTGTTTGTATTGTTTGTATATCCGTCTTTCACGTCAAAACGGAGCAACGGATCGACGTGTTTTTTTTAGTATGTGGATATTTTAGGAGCTAGAGAGTGACAAAGACTAATTGATATCCCGGGAAAATATAACTTTCCCTCGAGATAACGTCGTGTAGTACAGGCGGGCGAAACCGCGTCCGGAAGGCTATGTGAAATAATTTTTTCACTTCTCATGCTCGTAAAGTTCGTGTTTATGTTAGGTGTAGGCTGCATAAAATCGATTTTTATGCTCTAGTGCATAAAGTAAAATCTTCGTCTATGTCACAGACTCTAAGACAAAGGTCGTCCGGTAAACAGTCACACACGCAATCAAACTTCGTTAATAGTAGATTGTACAACAAGTGCATAAAAGGTACCATTTTACCCGAGACGTATATATCCATCCGAGCCGTAGGCGAGGGTGGATAGTCAATTCGAGGGTAAAATGGGTTTTATGTACGAGTTATACACTCTGCTTTTCACTTCGAGTGTGAGGAAAATAAATAACAATATTGCAAAAAAGAATAAATGAAGACTTCGCCATATTGGCGGGAAGACTTTCTTTTTCTTTTTTTTTATACGGGCATTGGCAGCACAGTGACTTTAGCATAGATCGTAGTCCATAATGCTCTTGAAATAGGTACTTATTTCAAAACTGATTAATTTTGCCTAGTTTTATTAATTTAATAATTTATCATGGATTTTGTACAAAATTTAAGAAACAGAATGAAATACGTTAGTTATTAATAAAGTTTATTTAACGAAGTTTAATTGCGTCTGTGACTGTTTACCTGACGAACTTTGTCTTAAAGTCTGAGATTAGACGAAGATTTTACTTTATGCACTAGAGCATAAAAAGCGATTTTATGCCGCCTATACCCAACATAAACACGAACTTTACGAGCATGAGAAGTGAAAATAAACTTGTTGTTTCATTTTGTTTCTTAAATTTGGTAAGTACATAATCTATGTTAAATTACTAAATAAATAAAACTAGGCAAAATTAATGAGTTTTCTAAGAAATAAGTATTTCAAGAGCATTATGGACTACGATCTATGCTAAGTATAGCCACTTCCACGTATAAAAAAAAGAAAAAGAAAGTTTTCCCGCCAATATGGCGAAGTCTTTATTTTTTCTTTTTTGCAATATTGTAATTTATTTTCCTCACACTCGAAGTGAAAAGCAGAGTGTATAACTCGTACATAAAACCCATTTTACCCTCGAATTGACTATCCATCCTCGCCTACGGCTCGGGTGGATATATACGTCTCGGGTAAAATGGTATGTTTTATGCACTTGTTGTACAATCTACTATTTAATGTGTTAATATGTATCATAGCGCTAAACTAATATATATAAAATAAATACACAAAAAAACGAAAGCCTTATTAGCTAAAAAAATTAAAAATGCTGCCGAATGTCACTATTCCACGCGAACGAAGTCGCGGGCACAGCTAGTAATATTATAAGGAAAGATTTTTTTTTCGTTTGTTTGTTTGTTTGTATGTATGTTTGTAATGGATAAACTTAAAAACTACTGAACCGATTTTAAAATTCTTTCACCAGTAGAAAGCTACATTATTCTCAAGTGATAAAGACTCCATTTTATCCCGATATTCCCACGGGAACGGGTACCGCGCGGGTTATGCCACAGGAAGCCACTAATAATAGGTATTTTAAACCAATGTAAAAGTGTGTTTGTTTGTTTGTCCATCTTTCACGTCAAAATTGTCAACGGTACGACGTGATTTTTTAGTATGGAGATAGTTTAGGAGCTGGGGAGTGACATACGATACTTTTTATCCCGGAAATATATCACGTTCCCGCGGGATAGCGTCGTGAAGTCCACGCAGACAAAGCCGCAGGCGGAAGGTTAGTATTATCTTTGTTAAAGATGGTCTATATTATTATTATTATAGACCATGACCACATCAACTTTAGGCATTAAAACTTTATAACAACATCAACATGAGGCGTTTTAATGTCTCCACTACTGTGGCACAGATTTAGGTAAATACTGTAGTATGTGTATCTATAAACAGGGACACATGATCGGCCACAAGGGCTATTTAGCTCTTTACATTTATGTATGAATTGTCGGCTGTAAACCTAACGTAAATACTAATTGAATCTACTGCTGATTTGCCTTTCTAAGTACGCAGGAGCCCTAAACAATACAAATAAAAAACTTTGGACCTAGGGGGTAACTTTGACTTACATCCTAACACAGTATAAACATACCGCCCTGCGGTGGGTACTTTTATCTATCAGCAGAGCTGTCGGCCATTGTCCATGGATTAAGGGAAGTACCTAATATATGCACAGTTGATTATCACATCACAAAACAAACGCGGTCAAAGTTACCTCTCTTAGGGCCAAAGTTACCCAGTTTTACGGTACTTCCTTGGTCATTAATCCCAAGAACTACCGCAGTGAAAGTAGCCTACACTTATTTTCATTCTGTGGCCGCGACGGTGGCAGTTCACCCCTTAAACTATTATGCCGGGGCTTCACCTGCGTCACGCCTAACGGCGTTAATAACGGCACTAATTAATGGCATTAGACGCAGGTGAAGCTCGGGCATTACAATATCTAAACCGAGAAAATTAAACATGCTTTAGATTTATTATTCAATACTGTCATATCAAGACCCTGAGATTCATGTAAAGCTCAGGGACAAGAGATCACGTCAGTAGTGATCACGTCACGCGTGAGATATGTATGTATGTACTTACATACATAATACTCACTCTTGTTTCCCATGGGGGTAGGCAGAGCCTATGGATCGCCACTTGCCACGGTTCTTGCACACTTCTTTCTTTTTTATTTTATTTTATTTTATTTTATTGGATAAGGGAAACATACAGCACTATATAATACATTATTATTGAGAAGCATTATGATTGTTCAAAGGCCAACACAGTTTCCACAAAGATAAATTAATGCAAATCATAAGTTGAGTATACACTAGACAATTTTAACGAATTATATAGGTACCAAAAACACAATCAAACCATTAGACACTTATTAAAATTATTAAAACATAGTTAAGTGATATAAACAATGACACGGTGATCAGCTGTTACATATACTCTTTTTAAACTTAAACAAACTAAGGGAAAAAATATCAATTTGCTGATAGCTCTTATCATAAGAACTACAAGCTCTAACCGAGAAGCGGTTTTTGGCATAATTGGTGCGACAAAAAGGCGGAGCAAAAGTTGTCGAGGATCTCAAGCAAAACCTTTTGCATTTATAAAATATCTTACTGGTAAGATAAATCGATTCAACCATATTGTTTATAATTTTAAAAAGAAAGAATTGATCACGTTGTTCCCTTCGCAGCCACAAGGGTGTTATCATGTCCGTACTAAAATTAGGGTATTTATATTTCATGCGTCTGATGAACTTATTCTGGATACGTTCAATAGAGTCAATATGCGTCTTATACTGTGGATTCCAAGCTGTTGATGAGTATTCCAGTACAGATCTTACAAATGCATTATACAATAATACCAGAGTGCTAGGATTTTTAAAATCAGAACCCTGACGAAAGATAAACCCTAACATTCTATAGGCCTTAGCAGTGATTTTATTGATATGCGAGGTAAAATGTAGATCGCTGTCCAGGAGAACCCCCAGGTCACGTGTCTCGATCACTCTATGAAGATTATTATTTAAAAGATTATAACTATAAATTATGGGACTTTTTTTCCTGCTGTATGTTATTATGTGACATTTGTCTACATTTAATTTTAATTTATTATCCAAACAATACTGAGCGAGACGATCTAAATCTTCCTGAAGTAAATGACAATCAGACAAGGTTTTAATTTCACGAAAAATTTTTGTGTCATCTGCATAGAGTAATATTTTTGAATTTTGAAGAACGCTAACAACATCGTTAATGAATATATTAAACAATAATGGACCGAGGTGCGATCCCTGAGGTACGCCCGACGTTATAGGTACATAAGTAGATGTGAAACCTTTTAATGCAACAGCTTGACTACGGTCACGAAGGTAAGATGTGAGCCATCTGAGGAGGTCGCCGTGTATACCGACATATTCAATTTTGGATATTAATAAGCTGTGGGAAATTTTATCAAAAGCTTTAGAATAATCGGTATACACGGCATCCACCTGAGATCCCCCGTCAATTGTAACGAGAACATCCTCAAGAAACTCACCAAGATTTGATTCAGTTGAACGTTTGTCTATAAAACCGTGTTGCTGTGGAACTAAGAGTGGCCTAATAGCGGGGAAAAGCGTATCGTAAACAATTTTCTCGAACAGTTTAGGCATGATGGATAACTTTGATATTCCTCTGTAATTTCTTATGTCATGTTTGTCTCCTGCCTTAAAAATAGGTACTACTAGCGAACGCTTCCAGGACGTAGGCATTATACCATTCGATAAAGATGACACAAACAATTTAGAAATTGGTTCAGCGAGAAGCTCACGACATCGCTTTAAAAACACTGGATGTATACCATCAGGGCCACTTCCCTTCGATTCATCCAGACGAGATAGATATTTTTTAACTTCATTCACATCCATCAATCCATGAGCTTTAGACTGGGTATTTACATCATAATCGTGTCAGCTTGAACGTAATATGGGTAAGGAAATCTCCCATACTCGGTGCTAATCGAATGAAGTCCCGATCGAATGGCAAGAGTCCTTAAGTCGAGCGCCTACGAGTGGAGCCCGCGATATCGCCCGAGACACACACCAGTAGTACAGGAAATAGCACGTCGGCCTTTAAACTTGCACTACGAAAACAAACCCTATTTTGAGCGACATAAAGGCGTTCTGAAGGTTGAATTAGCTCAACTACCGTTTGTAGGTAAAATGAGGAAAATGTGAAACTGAGCCGAAATTCTTGTAATGTTAGCTGAGCAAACAAATGAAAAAGGAAGTAGTTACTATATTTGGATTTTGGAATTTGTTACTTAAACCATCTTCATCAGCAGTCGTCGCCCACTGTTGGGCACAGGCCCCTCCCAAGTATTTCAAAAGCGATTAGTCCTGCTTGGCCCGCATCCAGCAGCTTCCCGCGACCTTGACCAGATTTTCGGTCCGCCGTGTAGGTGACCTTAAAAAACTATGTCAAATTATTTTTCCTTTTTTGCATTCACAGTGCAATTTTTATTGTTGAAAATAAAGTATTAGTGGAACTAGTTTTGAGACGGGTCGATTTGAAAGTGTGTTTGTTTGTTTGTCCGACTTTCATGTCAACACGGAGCAACGGATCGACATGATTTTTCGTATGGGAATAATTTGGGAACTGGATTGTGACTTAGGCTGCTTTTTATCCCAGAAAACATCACATTCCTGCGGGATAACGTCGTACGTGTAGTCCACGCGGGAGAAGCCTCGAGTGGAAGGCTAATTTAACAATAAACAACATGATGGAACTCGATTCCTTGATGACATAAATCGATAAGAAACGAAACGCGCGCTAATAAGTAAAAAGATTTATGAACGATTTCATAATCTTGGTTTTTCAAGTAAAGTAAATGTTTAAAGGCATTCTCATAATCATTTAGTGTTGTAAAGAACTCTATAGCCCTTGATTAAATTGGTTTAAAAATATTCAATTTGAAAGAATTTGAGCATCGTCCAAAGAGCAGTTTTTAGTTGACAGTTCTGTTGAAATTAATATTTTCTATAAAACTCGATAGGTCATAAATTTATATAAAAAAAACGTTTCTACAAAGCAGCATTACATCGGACATATAAGCAGCTACATTACTTTTTTATAAAGCTATTTCTCAAATTTAGCAAGCGCCATCTCTTGTTAGCAAAAGCTTAGCCAGATAACTACCCATTCAATTCATTAGAATTTATTTGAAGTTAACAACTAAGAATTGATTGTATTTATTTTATGATGTACTGAAAATGTTTTGAAAGACTTTTTTGGGCTATAACTTAAGTACCTACTCTAATCAGAAATAATGGCAAACAATAACAGCAAATAACAATAAACACATAATAACTACTAACAGTTATCACCCCTTGTCCAATATTAGCTGGTAGTCGTGTAAAAGCCTCATAACCTCGTCATAACTGATTCGGCGTGTTATGGCATCGGAAATGAGTTGTCGGCGTCGCCTCATTACAGCGGTCGCATTAATCGGACAAATAGTTGGACCGCTTTTATGGACACTTAAACGGTACAGTCGTAAATCGCTGGTGCGTGACGTGGGCGTGACGTGACGCGGCCGCGGCGATCCCGCGACGCGGAGGTAACGGTTAAAGGCTGCCACACACCAAAAACGCACGCAGACGTGCTGCATTGCGTGTGCGTGCGTCATGAGTTGTAATATATGAATTTGTACGCGTAGGTTCACACCAACAGTATCGCAGCTGCATTGCGTTGCGTTTGCGTGCGAGAGCCGCACGGCCGTCCGCGAGATACAAACCGAAACGGCCGCGGCGCGGTCGCGCAACAGCGGAACGGCAACGCCGCACACGAGCTCCGGCATTGTGTCGTTGTATTCTACAGGATTTCTCAATAGAGGACACACCGCGCGGTGACGCAGACTGCACGCAGACGCATCTGCGTGCAGCTGTGACGCTGACTGCGGCACGTCAGTTGTCAATATTTACAAATTGTTATCATGGATTTTGAAATACACGAAGAATTAATTAATATAGTACGCAGATACAAATGTATATAAGATCCACAAGATAAAAACTCTCTTTTGTGGGATAAAATAGGAAGGGAATTACGAATTGAAAGAAAATGTCAACCGCGATCCGAAAGCAACACACGGCGTCGCTGACGCACGGCGTCGCAATTGAATGTCGCAGCGTGAATTGCTTTATGTCGCAGCGTGCTGCAGATGCAACGCGTCGTGTTGCTCACGCATCTGGTGTGTGGAAGCCTTAATACTTCTTTATACATGCGGTGCCGATATTGGCCCGTAAATCACCGGGAAATATATGCGGTTGGTGCGTGGATGAGTCCTATATTTTACGTTTGTAATGGATAGCTGAGGTGGTTTTGTAAGTTTCCATCTTTTCTGAAGTTATAGAAACATCCCTTAAAAACTAGGTTTAAATTTTAATCAAATTTAAAATCTTTTTCAATGTTTTTATACCATTAGAACAGTCAACTAACTTTTAAAACTCTCATGTAAGTCACGTCAGATTGGTTGCTTTATATCCAAAAGAAAAACAACAGGAAAAGTCAGCCCTAAGTCCTACAACTATTTGTAGTAAACAGTAACTATTACGTATTATGCCCTAACCTCTTGACCTTTAGCTTCTTACGGAAAGATGGAACAATAAATTTGTTTATTTTCCTTCTCCGTAGATAAGTCGCAGCCCTAACGCTGTCGGTAATTAATTTACGAGTCCGGGCCGAGTAAGGAATATTTTCTGAGTTTATATTTCATGAAGCGGACGGCACAAATCGTCGGTTTTATCGTTATTGGCTGGATAACGCATAAAGAGGGTATTTGTCGGACCGCCCGTATTAAGCCACAACCCTTCCTCGTTTTTGCTCGGACCTCGAACGGAGGCCTCAAACTGATACCCAATGTTTTGAATAAAGTCCTTACTTAGGGGCTCGTAACCAAAGGATACAATGAACCCTATTAACGATATCATATAGGATTTGCTTGATGGCATAACAGCTGCGTTATGAAAAGGTTGTGGTCTTCAAATTCTTCGTCGTTTCTCATCGCATTAATTTTATTATAATTAACAAAATTTCACATTATTATTTTTCTAGCGAGCGGAGCAGGCTTATACTGCGTTGAGCTATCGAATGTTAACTACATAGAAATTTATATTGTAGATTAAAAGTATTTCTTCGAATAAAATAGTGGGTGGAGCGCACTGAACATGTACAACGATAAACAAAAAATCACTAATCACAATCACAGTGGCCATGGGAAATCATCATCATCATCATCATCATGTCAGCCGTACGACGCCCACTGCTGGGCATAGGCCTCCCCCAAGGATCTCCACAACGATCAGTCCTGCGCTGCCCGCATCCAGCGGCTTCCCGCGACCTTGACCAGATCGTCGGCCCACCTTGTAGGGGGCCTGCCCACGGAACGTCGTCCGGCACGCGGTCGCCATTCAAGAACCTTTCCGCCCCAACGGCCATCGGTTCTCCGCGCTATGTGTCCCGCCCACTGCCACTTCAATGATGCAATCCTTCGAGCGATGTCGGTTGTTTTAGTTCTCCTGCGGATTTCATCATTTCTGATTCGATCGAGCAGGGAAATACCAAGCATCGCTCTCTCCATTGCTCGCTGTGTGACTTTGAGCCTTCTTATGAGACCCATAGTATGGGAAATCAATGGTTGTCATTTCGATAGTCAAACTATTTTACTAGTTACGTTCCGTCTTTCATTCGGCCACTAGTGTAAGTGGTTTTAAATTAAAATATCTAGGTACTAATCACATCAAAACAAAGTATGACGCATTTTTTTAAGTGTTGCAGTCCAATATGCAAAGTTTCGAGGGCAAAGTCTGTGCTACTAAAGAAGCTTTAAATAGACTGCAGAACTGCACTCCGACTTTTGGCAGTGTCTCGGAGACTAAAGTTGACATAAATCGAAAGTCCGCCCATCGAAGTATTGTGATCACTCCATTATTCAAAGCTGTTTGCCTAATGCTAGAATATATTATTTGTAGAAGCGCGACTTATGTACTTTGGAGGAGTACGTTAATTAAAAAATACTTTGAAGTAAAAAACTATATATTTATTGGCAACCATTTACACAAGTTACTGCTTATAATCCTAAAACGAGAGTCCGCGAGGAATCAATCTTCCCGATGGAGTCCACCTTACTTACACCTACACACTTTGACGTCACAGACGTGACGTCACATACACCGCACACTTCACTGCACTTAACACCTCCACCCCTACTCGGAAGCCTTTCATCCCTTGGAGAAAAAAGGCTGCTGGCTGCTAGGCCCTGCATCCAATATATTTCCGGGATCTTTCTGTTTCTCTTTGCTTCTTCTTTCTTTCTCTCTTCTTGTCTGTATCCCTTTCTTCCTTTTCTCTACGCATCGGTAAACTGTATAAACTGCAATTATTGACCCCAGTAAAACATAGATTGGGACTGTCCAATAATGGTAGTTGTGATCTGGAAAGTTATCTAAATCAATCAGCTTTTCCTTCTCAATCAAAGGTTCTAGTCTGTGAATTTCATCCAAAGGTACATTATCCAATAATAATGGTTGGTTGGTATTTTCGACAGTAATGTTGTTCAGTTGAAATGACAATAACTTGATAGGTATGCCTTTTATATCATTCTTGTAGTTTTTGATTTGGTGTAACTTTGTTGAAAAGCTGCAACCATCAGGAATTTCAATCAAATGAGTACCATAAAGAGATTTATAAACTTCTTGATCACATTGTAGATGAACTCTTGTATTATGGGGACAAGATAAAATATAATGTTTATCATCGAGTTTCTGTACTATCTCGGTTTCGGCCTTAATGTGTGTATATATACAGCTTTTTGTTATTTCTTGTTTCAAAATTAACAGATATATGCAATCATTTGCTTGCAAAGTGGCAATTTCGTATTCTTGGCAATAATATATATCTTGAAATCTCTTACACTCTTTGTTTATATAATGGTGGCTCTCATGATTCATTGCCAGATAAGGTTTAGGTGGAATTAAAATTGTATTATTATAAGTGGGAATAGGTACAAGATGATAATAATCATATATATCTGAATGCATTATAGGGAACTTCAGAGCAAAAACAACCTTATTATTTACATTGTAAGAACCACATTCAATGACATCATAATAATCCCTCATCTCAGCGTTTTCACTCATCAGTAACTCGGATTTATCATAGATATCCAATTATGTATTTATCATAGATCGGACATTAGATGAAGTGATAACACTGTGGTGAGTTAAGCCTAATTTACAGAAGCTAATGGCATTTTCTAACGAAATCAAATAATTGAGGATGATCTGTAGGTTCATTTTCAACAGATTGAATAGACTGTTAATTTTTATATAATCACTTAGTCTATAATTAGTCATATTAATTTCTCTAGTGATCTCATTGAATTTTATATGTATTTTATACTCATTACTAATGATAGTAGATAGAGTTTCATTAAGTACATTCAAAAATTGATTATTCAAACTAATAAATGAATTAACCTTATCTTTAATTTTTTCCTGATTGCTTTGCAAAATGTTTATAGCTTTATTATAATACAGTGCATCTTCATGGTCAAGATTACCGGTGATTCCCTTTATGACAGAACCCAAACCATCAATAAGTCCGCGTTTTTTATATGATTTTTTAGTTAAAGAATTATATTTTTCATGTATATTGTCTAACATGTTAACTAGAATCTGATCTGCAACAACCAAACTGTCACTGAAATAAGTGGGATCGGAAGACTTTATATTATCTATGTAACTACCTAAGTAACCTTCTATATTCTTAATACTATCTTTTATCTTATCTAGCTCAAAATAATGTAGGAACACATGCTCCGTTTTTTCAAACTTAACGATACCTAACTTAAATGGGAGTATCCCTGGATTATCCACCAACTCAGTTATCAGGATTTGATGGGCCTGCAACATCCCTGAGATCTTGCAACAAGTTATTTTGTTGTGTCAGGGGTTTCCTTAATATACGTTTATGGTGCATAATATTCTTATCATCTAATACCTTAAGCTTTAAATTTTTCTTAATTCTACGTCCTAAATATCTAGGCTTCGTCTTATGACGAACTGCTAGTGGATTTTTAACGTAGAGAGCTTTGCCTTCTTCATAAGTGATAGGCTCATGTCTATCTTTATTAGCATCCGATATTGTCCTTGATTGATTTGTAATGATTTTCTTATTTATTTCTTAAAGTTCAACCGTAGTCTCTTTATGTCTATTTATATAATGTTGTAAATAAATGCTTTCTAAATTTATGTCAAACGGTTCATGACTGCTAGTGTGCCCATTAACAATTTCATAAGGTTTTTTGTTAGTGACAGAATGAGTACTATTGTTATATCCAATTACAGCATATAACATTAGTTCGTTTGTAGTTAACTCTTTTTGCGTAATAGATAAGATTCTAATGTGCTCTAGAACTGTAGAATGAAACCTTTCAATAGCTCCATTTGATTGAGGGTTGTTAACACTAATAAAATGTAATTTGATTTTATTTAAATTAGCGAACTCTTGAATGGGTAGATTCTTAAACTCAGTTCCTTGATCGGTAGTTATACTCATAGGTACTCCGTGATGGGATATGTAAGTACACAAGGCATTCACTACACTTATTCCAGTTAATGACTCTAATGGATATGCCTGTGCGTATTTAGAGAAGACGTCTATGATAGTCAAAAATTTTTGTCTATTTACAGTTAGAGTGTCCATGTGTAAAACTTCAAATGGTTTATTAAGCAATGGAACTATTTGCAGATTTTGTTTACAAGGATTTCTTTCGTATTTACAAGTCTGACAAGTATTACAATTGTTAATGAATTCGGTAATAATGTTTTTCATATTAGGCCAATAATAATGCAATCTAATCCTTCTTTCAACTTCTAAGATTCCGCGATGATTTGTATTATCTTCATGAAAATTCTTGACTATCTGAAACTGTTTCTCTTTACAGCTTACATCTTCAACTTTAGATTTTGTAATAGTTAAATTGTATGCTGAATTTTTATAATGTTTTTGTAAAGTAGTAGTGATCAGGGGAATGAGTTTGGGGTCAGATAGATATAAGCCAAATTTAATGTTATGTTTAATATGATCTTTAAATAAGTTAATAAGGTCAGCTTCAATATTATTCTGATTTATTTGTGCAACCAGCCTGAAGTATTTGGTTGCCCACACAATTGCGAGCAACTCTCTTTCTATTGTGCTGTACTTGGCTTCGGTGTCATTAAGTGTTCTGGACGCATAGGCTATAGGTTTATCGGAACCTATAGTTCCTTGCGAAAGAACTGCACCTAAGGCAACGTTAGATGCATCGGTTAGTAAGTTGAAATCTTTCTCAAAATCGGGATATTGTAAAATAGGATCATTAATAAGCAAATCTTTACAATGTTTAAAACAATTGATATATTCTGGTGTCATAGTGATTTTAGCGCCTTTTTTTAAACAAGAAGTCATAGGTTTAGTTATGTCTGCAAAATTTGGAATAAATTTTCTATAGTAACCGAGTAGACCAAGGAAGGATTTTATTTCTTTAGTAGTTTGTGGGGTAGGAAATTTTTGAATAACGCTTATTTTCTCTGGATCTGGTTTTACTCCTTTATCTGTAATAATGTGTCCTAAAAATGGTGTCTCCCTCTTCATAAACTCTGTTTTATCTAATTGAACCTTGAAATTTGCCTCTCTTAATCTTTGAAATACGGCTTCGAGATCCTGAATATGTTCTTGTAGTGAAGAGTTATATATAATAATATCGTCCATGTACACTGTAACGTTCTTAAGCCCACGTAAAACATTGTCCATAACACGTTGGAATGATGATGGAGCATTTTTTAAACCGAAGGGCATTCTAAGAAATTCATAATGCCCTCGGAATCCGTCGTCTACACTGAACGCTGTTTTAGGTATGTCCCTTGGGTTTAATTCTATTTGATGAAAGCCTGATTTTAAATCTAGAACCGTAAAATATTGACACCTACCTAGTTTATCAAGAATATCGTTGACATTTGGAATTGGGTACCGATCACTGATGGTTTTCTCATTTAATTTGCGAAAATCAATGACGAGACGCCATTTGACTTCTCCAGATGCATCCTTTTTCTTTGGCACAATCCACACTGGGGATGACCACGGGCTATTCGAAGGTTGTATAATTTTTTGTTTCAACATTTCTTTTATTTGTTTTTCCACTTCGGGTTTATGAACATGAGGATACCTATATGAACGAGTGAAAACTGGAACTTCATCCGAAGTATTGATTGGATGTTTTATTTGGTTCGTAAAAGACAACGAAGTGCCGGGAGTATAAAAAATGTCACTATAATTATTGCATAATTTTAATAAATTATGTTTTTCCTCTTGGTTTAAATGTTCAGTCCTAAGGAGGGACTCTACATTAATATTTTTCTGAGCGACTGTATCGAAACTCAGAATATCGAAATTACTATGTAGTGTATGCGCCTTAAGTGGTGAAACTAAGCTCACGATGATGTCATTATTAGTCGGGTTGGTTATCTCCAGGTGTGCATAACTGGAATGTGCTCGACTTATCGTGGCAGGTATGGAACACTTATTCAGCGAGTCAATCCGAGGAATGAATACGTCACCATTTTGCACTGTGACAGGCATATTTACTAATTTAGTGGATCTCGATCTCACCAAAGCTTCAAAAAGATTATTTATTCCGGAATCGAAAGTTTTTATTGAAATAACTGCATTTGGTGTAACTAACTTTTTATCTTTCAGGTCAACGCTAGCTTTTAAATTTTCTAACATTTCGTATCCGATCAAACCGTCAAAAACGTCGTGAAATTTGTACAAATAAAATTTGGACATAAGATTTTCTCGAAACTCCGAAAACAACGGTACATCTATAGAGTAGTTATTACTACTTGTAGTGTGTATGTTTGTCACTGTAAAAGGTTCGTAAGATAAAGGCAAATCGGAATAGTATTTTTCAATTATTTCCGGTGACAGAAAAGACTGATTAGCCCCAGTATCAATTAACAGTTTAATGGGTGGTTCTTTAATCTCTAAATAAGGTAACTGTCTTTTAATGTGGGCATTAACACTCATGTACAAGTTCCGGGGTCCGGTTCCTGGCAAAAATTTTGAGTCTCATTTTGAAACTCAGTTTGATTTTCCAATTCATTTTGCTCTACGAAATTATTCGGTTCAAACTGCTCTATATAATTACTTGCATCATTCTCAGTAACTTGGGCGAGTTCGTTATCAGTTTCGTGTGGCTCGCAGCTGCGCTCTGCGTGGGCGGCGTAGCCACAACAATGATGGGACGACGACGGGCCTTCTCCGTACTGATAAACCGGGTATTGGGTACTGTGATAATTGCTAAGAAATGGACGTAAAGGAATATTTGCGGAACTATATGACAATCCGCTCATAGGCTGAGGTTTCGTAATAGTATTATCATTGAAATTATTTGATGGTAACCTAGGTCGAAACTGAGGTTGTTGGAACCTATTTAGGTTATAATAAGGTTTCTGAAAAATGGGATTTTGTGGACGAAAGTTATTATTTCGGTAAAAATTAGGTGATGGAAACCTATTTTGATTAACAAAATTTTGTTTTTGAGGTTGTAATTGTCTGTTAAAGTTGTTAGAGTTACTGAAATTTTGCTTATAAGATTCCGGCTTTACATAAAATTGAGAATTATTTTGTTTCCTTAAATACTGAATATTTTGCTCTTCCTTAATATAACTAAGGGCAGTTGGCAAATCTAAGGGTCGCATAGCCCTAATGGTGGTGCCCAACGGTTCTTTAAGCCCTGCTAGAAAAGTTTTTAATGCCTGAGATTGATAAAACTCTCTTTTACAACCTATTACAGCCTCATTTGATTCATGCAAATGGATATAGTTCATAATGGTACTGAGAATATGAATACATCGATTATAATATTCTTGCGGTGTTTCATTCTCTTGTTTCATGTTAACTAAATCTCTATTTAAGCAATTTTCGTCTCTCTGATCCCCAAAATTTCTTAGTAACACATTTTTCAGTTGCGTCCATGAAGTAACGCCGTTAATGTTCACTATTTCGTCGGCTTTACCTTGGAGTTTATTCAAAATATTATGTAAAATAATAGTGTTATTAAAACAACTCGAATTTTCCGTATCGAAATACTCCGTTAAAATAGTTTCACAAGTTGTAATAAACCGATTAAGTTGGTTGGGGTTCCCGTCATAAAAAGGTATGATTTGTAAGGAACTTTTAATTAAAGGTAATTTATTATCGTGTTTTGGTTCCGACAACACACTTTCTGGAGCTGATTCTGGGACTGAATCTGGCCCCATTTTATACTAACCAAATAAAACACACAAAATAAACACAAGACAACAAAAAAATAATTAATTGCTAACAATAAAAATGCAAAATTAATTTTTAGAACACAAATTTCCGTTTAAAATCTTTATTTTTATTAAAACACACAATAAAGGCAAGTAATTTGTTATTATATTCTGTAGATATTTAGATTGGTAATAACTAAAATCACCTAAAAGGTTTTGTTGAACTCCCGTTTATCGTAGACTGATAAATAAATCGCTCGATTAAGATTTATTATCACGAATACGTCAAAATAATATGTATATTTTTTTTTTACTTATGCTCTCAGTTTATAATAACAAATTATTAAAAACATTAAAAATAAAAATATAAGTTCTGAAGTTCTCTATAATTTCAAATTTAGTTTTCCCACATAAACAAGTAAAACTGGACTTACGATAGGATGAGAGACCAGCTCCACAGCATCATATTTCTTCGCCACTTTTTCTATAACTTTATATTTATTTATAATAACACAAAGGCCCTGGAAGCTCGGTGCTAACCGTTGCGAAATAGGTATACTTTTGATGGTTGAAAAGTGATACTATAAAGACAACAGCATCCGTCGACTGCGCCACTTATGTACTTTGGAGGAGTACGTTAATTAAAAAATACTTTGAAGTAAAAAACTATATATTTATTGGCAACCATTTACACAAGTTACTGCTTATAATCCTAAAACGAGAGTCCGCGAGGAATCAATCTTCCCGATGGAGTCCACCTTACTTACACCTACACACTTTGACGTCACAGACGTGACGTCACATACACCGCACACTTCACTGCACTTAACACGCGCGAATTTAGAATAATGGAAGTGCCGAACCGCTGCTGGCACAAATACAAAATTTCTTCACGTATTAACCGTGGCCCCACCATTTTGCCCCACTGGTGGGTCTACAGTTAATTTTTTTTCCCCGTAGACCCACTGCAATAGAGTTTTAAATTATGCTTTTCAATGTGTCAGTTTCCGTGGGATCACGGGTAATCGCCTCAGGTAATTTATTTCCCCGTAGACCCACTGCACTAGGCATATGCCAAATTTGCATATAATATCCTTACATTTTTTTTTTACTGTAGTCCCACCGCAACGCCCCACTTGACATAAAATTAAATAAAATCAAAAATATAAAAAATTACTTTTTTGATTGAATCAGGCGTCACTTGGCGGAAGTCCCTAACCATTGTGAAAAATCCAGCACCGAATTCGGTGCTGGATTGCATACGGACAAACATCTCCTGAGGATGCCCCGGGTTGGGGCGAAACACGTGTAGAGTAGTGTGATCGGTGAAGGTGCAAGTTTTGCGATTATTTGCGGAAGAAAGCTACATATATTTATTTTTCACAATAAAAAATTACTTTATTAAATAAAATATAGGTTCTATTTACCACAAAGAAAGAATTAAAAATAAAAATATTATAATTATAAATAATAGGAAGTTATGACGTCACAGCTGCGTCAGAAAAAAATCTTCAATTTCATAGGTAAAGACATATTACAAATTAAAATAAATATAAAAATAATTATTATTATTCATACTTTTCCAAACATAAAAGCACTTCGACCAAACAGTAGAACCACGGTTAAAGTCAGTTTTGTTACAATTCCCCGTAGTCCCACTGTGAAACAGTGGGTCTACGGGGAATAAAAATTACCTATGAACCCACCAGTGGGTCATAGCGGTGGAGCCACGGGTAATACCCGAATTTATTTCTATTTCCTGATAATTACTGTGTTAGCTCGCTCCATCGTGGATCCTGTCTTAGACCATGGGCTTAATTGGGATCAAAAGCAAACCCATTAAAAGTAAAATAAAATACATGTTCAGTACACCCCTGCTAAATCCGCGGAATCGGCTTAGCGCAGTGGAAGCTGGTATTACTAATATAGACTCCGGACAAAAAACTAGGTTTCAGCGGGGATGTAAACTGAACAATTGGACTGCGATACACAGCGGAGAGGATGTTAAGTAAGGTGAGGTTACATACGGGTCTGTGTGTCGAACGTCTCCAAGGCAGAAGTGGTGTAAGGGAGCGCGCGCGCCCCTGGGGTCCTTTCTTCGTCTTCTTCTGCAGACCTTACCAATTAGTCACCTTACTCACAACACAAATAACAGCGTTCCCAAGGCACTGGGCGCTTGAGCAATAGATACACAATGACACACACGGGGGAGCCTCTTTTATTACGATTTACAGTCCCGACAAAAAGCGCGTGGTGGACAATTATCTTTCTTTCAAAACTCCGCGACCAGCCCGATGGATGGCGTCAAAACCTTGGTCGTACAAAACGGGATCACATAGATAATTTAATATTTTATTTAAACTCGATATGCCAGGCACATTCAACGCGAGCGATTTTTAACAAATTCAGCAAAATAATTCCGACATTTTTGTACAAGAATTTCAATCAAGTGTCACTGTCAACTTCAAGTGACAGCCAAATGTCAATTTGACGTGACATTAGAGACGCGTTCAGAAACGTCGATCTTTTCCGAACATCCCCCCGCCCCGGACCGTTAAGAACGGTACGTCAATATACGGGTAATCGGGAGAGCCCACTAACTGCTCTCTTCAAAACCGAATCTCGAACCAAAACCTCAGCAAAACGAGGAACTCCGTCAGTTCCGGGGTAGAGTTTAACAATGCGCCCCCTTCGCCAACATAGGGGCGGCAGGTTAGCATCCTTAATCAACACGAGGTCGCCAGTCTGGGGTGGGGTGGTTTTATCTGTCCACTTCACACGCTGTTGTAGGATATGCAAATACTCCATCGACCAACGTGCCCAGAAGTTTTGGGACATCTGTTTCAAAAGTTGGTATCGCGACAAACGATGGGATCCTACATCCTGAATCGGATATTCAGGCAAAGCCAAAAGGGGCTGTCCGATCAAGAAATGACCTGGGGTCAACGCTTCCAGGTCATTCGGGTCCGAAGACAACGGGCACAAGGGTCGCGAGTTGAGGACGGCCTCAATTTTACAAAATACCGTATCAAGTTCCTCAAACGTGAGAATAGTTTCTCCAATCACGCGACGCAAGTGTGTCTTGGCAGCCTTTACACAAGCTTCAAAAATTCCTCCCCAGGTCGGACAAGCTGGAGGGCTAAACTTCCAGATTATCCCACGCCGGGAGAGGGTGGTTCCAATGTCTATTTTATTATCAACAAAAAACTTAACTACTTCCTTAAGATAATTACACGTTCCCTTATAATTAGTACCACAATCGGAACGTATCAATGTCGGCAGTCCTCTACGGGAAACAAATCTGCTCAAGGCGGCGACAAAGGCTTCGGTAGACAATTCCGAGACAATTTCCAAATGGACAGCCTTGGTGGACAAACACACAAACACGCACAAGTACGCCTTATAGGTTTTAGCATTACGCAGTCTCGAAGCCTTTACAGTAAAGGGACCGGCGAAGTCGGTGGCGACTCCGGCAAAAGCTCTACATTCCGTGACGCGATCAGCAGGCAAATCACCCATCTGGGGCTGCATGGTCGCGGCCTTCAATCGATAACAAGGCAGGCAACGGAAAACCACAGTGCGAATGGCTCGACGAGCAGACAAAATCCAAAATTCACGCTGCAAAATGGCCAACAAAGCATTACAGCCAGCATGTTGTGCATTCACATGGCGATCTGTTATTATCAGTTGAGTCAAATGTCCGGCTTTAGGTAACAAAAGGGGGTGACGAGCTCCATACGGCAGGTTCGCATTTCGAAGTCTTCCGCCGACTCGCAAAAGCCCACTCTCGTCCAGGAAGGGATTTAATCGCGATACCGCGCCCTTCAACTTGCGACGGCCTAAACGCAAAATTTCAATCTCGGACTCAAAACTATCAGCTTGTACTCTCCGGACCCAAAACAAGAGCGCGTCCCTACGCTCGTCCGGAGTGAGAACCGACGAATCACGCCTCGCGCGTGGGTTTCTGCAATTGTACACAAAACGTCTGATCCAAGCGGTAACACCAAGCAGCTTCTGTAAGGAGCTGTACCGATCCAACAACAAATCCTTTTCCCCGGCGGGGTTAGTCTCCAGGACGCATGCCCGCATATCAGGAACGGCTACGTTCGACAACGCTGGAGAGGGCGGCCACTCCGACTCAGGCCGCATCAACCACTGTGGGCCCCACCAGAGGGGGTGGTTAATTAGGGTTGGGGCTACACAACCCCGAGACGCACAATCCGCGGGATTCATGGTTCCCGGCACGTGTCTCCAAATCAACTCGATGTCGGAATTACAAATCTGCGACACTCGATTGGCCACAAACACGTCCAAGGTGTGCGCCGGAGCCTTCAACCAACAAAGGACGACCTGACTGTCCGTCCAAGCATAAACCTCTTGTATCTTAATAGATCGACCTAATGTGAGCCATACGTGGTTCAACAAACGCATTAGGAGGGCAGCTCCACACAATTCCAACCTCGGGATCGTATGACGAGTCCGAAGGGGAGCGACTTTGCTTTTCGCTATCACCAGATGCACAGCAACAACTCCGTCAACAGTAACGGTGCGGAGGTACACGGCCGCAGCAAATCCACGTTCGGAGGCATCGGAAAAGCCGTGAAGAGTAACTTTACAATTTTCAGAAGGGAGGAATAGCCTCGGCAAATGCACTTCATTAATCTCGGGGAGGGATGAAACGAAGCTCGACCAATCTCGGAGTAACTCGTCCGAGAGGGGTTCATCCCACGACACACCCGAAGCCCATAACCGTTGCAAGAAACACTTGGCCATAAACAGCACGGGGCAAATCCACCCATTGGGGTCAAAGGTACGTGCGACAGTAGACAATACTAAACGCTTGGTCCAGACTTTCGGTGGTCGTAAATCCACACAATACGTGAAAGTGTCAGAGACCGGTTTGTACTGTACGCCAAGGACGGTCACCACATGGGGATTATCAACATTTTCGAATAGGTGGGGGTCCTGCTGGTGCTCTTCGGGCAAACCTACCAGTACATCAGGCGAGTTGGATATCCATTTCCTCAACTCGTAACCTCCCGACTTCAAAAGGGCGGTGAGTTCGTCTCTCAGGACAATCGCCTCTGAGACAGATGAGGCGCCCGTGCAAATGTCATCCACATAGACGTCACTGGCCAAAATGGCGGAGGCGCGAGGGTATCTCAAGCGCTCCTTCTCGGCCAACTCCAACAAAGAACGAATCGCAACAAACGGGCTCGAAGCCAAACCGTACGTATTCGTATTCAATTCATAAATCAACAAGGGGTCCCTAGGACTCTCTCTCCACAAAATCAATTAGTACCTCCTATCCTCTGGATGGATGACCGTTTGTCTGAACATCATCCGGATGTCAGTCATAAATACAATTTGGTGCCGCCGGAAGTTGGTCAAAATGTCTGAGATCTCCGTGTGCAGCTTGGGACCTACATGCAGACACTGGTTCAAGGACGCTCCAGTAGAGGTGGGAGCCGAACCGTCAAAGACCACCCGAATCTTTCCGGATTTCAAAACGGCGTGGTGCGGCAAAAAGAAGTGCTCAACGGAGCGCCAATCCAAATCGCTCACGGACATGTGCCCTAACTCCTCATACTCCCGCATGAATTCAACATACTTCTGGCGGAAGACCGGATCCTTGCTCATGCGACGCTCCATCGCCACTAGCCTACGTTCCGCTAGCGGTCGGGATTCGCCCAGAGGAGGTCGGCCGGCACGAAAGGGGAGACGGGTGATCAAACGACCAGAGCGGAGGCGACCAGTGTTATTCTGGTAATACAACTCGCATTCATCCGCTACTGGGTCGACCCGCGGGGCTGGTGGAGGTTCCTCAACCTCCCAAAACTTCTGGACCACTTCGGAGAGAGACACATTAAAAACAAGACCGCGATCCTCATCAAGGGAATCCAAAACGCGGCGAGCAGGGCCCATCACAACTGTACCGAGTGTCGTCTGCAGAGCTACCAAGCCATCTGGCTGCAAAACTCGCTTCCCCGTCAACAAAACTCGCCCCAGGACATCGGCTCCAAGGAGAGCATCAATCGGGCCTGGGCGGAAGAAATTTGGATCGGCGAGTGGGGAATCAGACACCAAAGACAACATACTCGGTCCCAAGTCAACTGAAGGTTGACGGCCAACAACTGTGTCCAACACAATCGCCGAGGTCTTAATGCCTGGCGTGGACTTATTACGTGATGTAAATGTGAAGTCAACATGCCCTAACAACCCGGGGACTTTCACATCGCCAACACCTCTCACGCCTTCCGTGTGGGGGTGCACCTTGAGGCCCAACCGCCTAACTAACCAAGATGACACAACACTCCCCTGAGCACCGGAATCCAACAAGGCGCGAACTTCCACAAGGTCGCCATTCAATCCCCTGACAAGCACAGAGGCCGTGGGCAACAAAACGGTCTCTGGAGGGGTGGCTACAATCGACCGTAAACACGTTGATTGCTAGTATGTGGGGTCCCCAGACGTCCCCCCATGGTAAGGGGGTCGCTCATAGCGATCCAGTGGGTCCCAGTCTCCCACATACTGCCTACGTCCAAATCGCCCGGTATCAGGCGGGTTATATCTCCCGGCCCCTTGAAGACGGGGCGGGCGCCGCTCCAAACGCGGGTATTCGGCGAGCGGCGGCGAGAATCGGTGCCTATCATCCACCGTGTACGTCGCCCCATAGTCGCGGGGGCACGGTGACCGATTTTCAGAGGGGGGGTCCCGGGGACCCCCGGCTGTGCGAGGCTCAACACGTTGCGGGGGGCTTCTACGACCTCCCGCAACGCTCGCAAAATCGAACCCCCTAGTTGGGGACCGATTTCCCATGGGGGGGTCCGTGGGACCCCCGCCCGTGCGAGGCTCAAAACGTCGCGGGGGGCCTCTACGACCTCCGGCAACGCCCGCATAACTCATCCCCATCCTTGGGGATCGGTTTCCCATGGGGGGGTCCCTGGGACCCCCGCCCGTTTGAGGGTCCAAACGTGGCGGAGAGCGTCTGGGGCCACTCTGGTGGCCACTAGAACTGCTGCGGGATGCAAACACCGCGGGGGGTCCGAGACCCCCACCCATACGCGGTGATCCTGCAGCGACGCGCTGCGGCGCTCCGCTGCCCTCTGGGCTGTTCATGCAGAGGAGGGGATGGTGGTTGCCCTTACAAAAGCGGCATGGGTGCGCTTGGGTACATTCGCGCTGCATGTGCAGGCCCAAGCACGAGTAGCACCATGTCCGTTGTCGCGCGATCGCTCGACGGCCTTGGACGCGCTGGTCGAGGAACTTATCACAACGGGTCGTGCTGTGACCCGGTTCCCGACAGTACAAGCAGCGGGCGGTCTCCTGGACGGCGGCATAGCGGCCGGGCGCGCGAGGGGCCATACGCCCCCTACGGGGGGGTCCGGTGGGGGATCTACTCTGTGGCACAGGTCGTTCGGGTCCCATAGGACCGGCCAGAGAGGAATTATCTGCCAGTCTACTTTCTCCTTCCAGGAACGTCAAGAGGTCCGAGAAGGGTGGCAGATAAGTCGCACTATCCCCACCATACTGCTGCTCAAAACGGACCTTAACAGAGTCCGGCAACTTTCCCAGGACAATGTGCAGTAACAAAAACGACTACTGTTCCACTGGGAGTTTTAAGTTTTTTAATGCGTTGTATGCAACCAACAGCGGATTCAACAAAGCCACTCTCAAGTGCATCACGCTGGCAACGCGGGGTAAATTCAAAATGGCGGCAACATGGTTGTCCGCCAGACGTCGTACGTTCTGGTACCGACGGGCAATCAAATCCCTAGCAATAGGGTAGTTTTCATCCGAGGGGGCCAAATGTTGAACTGATTCAAGGGCCTCCCCTTCCAACACGGATAACAAATAAGCTAACTTCTGGCCCTGGGTCAAATCATCCCGGGCATGTACAAGACTATCAAAAATATTAATAAAGCCCTCCCAGTCCTCTAGACGACCAGCAAAACGCCTTAAGTCTAAGGGGGCCAATCTAGCAAAGAGAGGGGGCATACTCTTCGATGTGACCGGGGACGGGCTCGGTTCATTCTCTCTTGCCACTTGCAAAGGTCGAGCCACCTGGGTAATTCTGTCCGCAAAATCATAACACTGGTCCACATCCAAATCGACTTCTTGTCGCATTTCCACATCGGCCTCAACAGTCCTTTCCAAAAATAAGGCATACTGCTCATCAACAACAGCCAAACGTATGGGCAGATCTACGTATCTGTTCAACAAGGCCTCCGTTCTATCCGGTCGATCCAACAACGCAACCGCAGAAGCTAACCACCGTAACTCAGAACGTATTTTGGCTTTAGCAGAGGAGGCCGTCATTGTAACGTCACAAATTTATCAACAAAAACAACAAATTCAAAATATTCACTATAACACAAAATCTCCAATATTTGGAGGTTATTACTAACCACAAATTCCAATATTACAACAACAAAGTATTTATAATGACACAAACTCTTAAATATTTGGAGGTTATCAGAAAGCAACAAAACTCACTGACTATTGAAATTCACTCAGAATCACTGACTATTGAAATTCACTTGGATATCAACACAACAAGTTAATTTTAATTATTTCAAAGCACAAGTTTCAATGAGTTTCAATGTGTAAACAATGTCCCAAATCATTTAAGTTTCACTAAGTATTGAGTGCAAACTTATTAGCTAACCTTTTATTAGCTATTATTTTAGCAACAAACTTGTCAATATTCACAACTCAAATTTGCTAACAAACTAAATAATTATTATTATGAGCAAAGAAAGGCATCTGTTTACATTTTTGGAACTTCAATACATGACAATTAATTACAAGACATGGAACCAATAACAAAGGAATGCCCTTTACTTTTCAAATGCAAGTTAATTACCATTTACAAGTACAAATTAATCTAGTCCGGACCAGACTGGGTCATCAAAACGGCACTGATTAATACAAAGTTTTGGCGTGGGCCTCTCAGGCCTTCAAGCTACGCTCTGCTACCAAGAAATGTTCAGTACACCCCTGCTAAATCCGCGGAATCGGCTTAGCGCAGTGGAAGCTGGTATTACTAATATAGACTCCGGACAAAAAACTAGGTTTCAGCGGGGATGTAAACTGAACAATTGGACTGCGATACACAGCGGAGAGGATGTTAAGTAAGGTGAGGTTACATTCGGGGATGATAGTCGGGTCTGCCACGGGCAGACAATCACCGGCGGGGCCGCGGTAGTGTCCGCAAGGGTTCCCGTGACCCCGCCCGGTGGCAGTGCCTCTTTGAATGATTTATCGTCAGATGACGATGAATGGTTCGACGAGGCACTGTCCTCAAGGTGATGGTAAAGGATGTCGTCAGGTTTTTAGTGGGTAGCCCCTGGAGAGTCCCACATACCCCCGGTTGGTCCCGCAACTGGGGCATGCGTAACGCATTTTCCTGACGGAAAAAAAAAAAAAAAAAAAAAAAAAAAAAAGTTGAGGTTACATACGGGTCTGTGTGTCGAACGTCTCCAAGGCAGAAGTGGTGTAAGGGAGCGCGCGCGCCCCTGGGGTCCTTTCTTCGTCTTCTTCTGCAGACCTTACCAATTAGTCACCTTACTCACAACACAAATAACAGCGTTCCCAAGGCACTGGGCGCTTCAGCAATAGATACACAATGACACACACGGGGGAGCCTCTTTTATTACGATTTACAGTCCCGACAAAAAGCGCGTGGTGGACAATTATCTTTCTTTCAAAACTCCGCGACCAGCCCGATGGATGGCTTCAAAACCTTGGTCGTACAAAACGGGATCACATAGATAATTTAAGATTTTATTCAAACTCGATATGCCAGGCACATTCAACGCGAGCGATTTTTAACAAATTCAGCAAAATTAATCCGACATTTTTGTACAAGAATTTCAATCAAGTGTCACTGTCAACTTCAAGTGACAGCCAAATGTCAATTTGACGTGACATTAGAGACGCGTTCAGAAACGTCGATCTTTTCCGAACAATACAAAAATACATAAATAAGAGGTTTCTTGTTTATAACAACCGCATCGTGCCTCTAATAATTAATCAAAATACTTTTTGACGATTAAAATTCATATCTACTTTACTATAATTTATGTTGAGCTTACGGTACATACCTATATGTTGGTATTGGTTGGCGGTTGCTAGTTATATGTTAGTGCTATATGTTGGTTTGAAGAAACGACCACAATTGATAAATTCTAAATGCGTTGTTTCAAGCTCTATGTGACAATAAACAACTAATTTGTTAAAAAAAGAATGATGACTAAATACTAAAAAAATTATAATCTATCTAAATAAAATCTATCATCGTAATTAAGTATCATTCGTACCAGTCATTATGGATGGTTAAATACTCTATGATGACTGGAAACTCCATCTAGTTCTACATACTGGCCATTAATTTTATCGAATCCTATCCTGTTCTTTCAATTCAAATTCAAAATCTTCGTTTTCACGTGTCCTGTTCATCATTTTTGATTGAGTTCTACTAAAATCACCAAGCCGTACAGAGCTCTCGGAGCATTACCAGTTTTTATATCGGTTTGAGTTTAATTATAGTTTTAAATAAGTGGAACCCTTGACCCTTGGAAAGGGTTCCTATGCTTCCTAATCTTCCTATTCTTCCTATACGTTTCTTTATTACTACCTTTACAATAAAAGTCAAGTCCCTATAAACATCATCTTTTTATTCATCTATTATCTACAAATTAAATACTGGGCGGTGACTTCCGACGTTCCGGCTAGTCTACCGCTGGCCGACGAGGACGTCCCGTCGCACTGGCTCTCCGGCTACGAATCGAACACCCGTCCCGTCGCATTGACTCTCCGGCGAAGGTATCGGCACATTGGCTTTCTGACGAAGGTACCGTCGCACTGGCTCTCCGGCAAAGAAGAATCGAAGAGGGATCTCTCTCCGAGGCTAGGACTCCGGAGTGCAGATAACCATATCCCTATACTATTTCAACGTTCCCATTCTCCATTATCTGTAAAAAAAATATTATTAGGATTTTGTGTTATGTACTAATTTTCCCCACTTTCCTTTTTCTATGTTTTAATTTTAATATATTGTATTCTATCAACCATCCCCATTTCGACACACTATACCGTACGATTTCACTACTTAATACACTTCAATCACCCTAACACACATTTTACAGACAATAAAACGATCGGCGCTACTACTGCTGGTTACAAATGTAATCGGTTCCCGATGCTTTAGTAGCGAAGACATTTCACTCACAAACTTTACCTACTATACATATTATTTCAAAAATACTTCCAGTACTCTATACTATTTAATACTACAGCCCTACAGACATCACCTACTATACGGCTTGTTTAACCGACAGCTACATAAACACTCGAGGTTTTGGGATTTAAACCATTGGTTATTCCAAATCTCGTTTGTTAATACATCCTCGGCTTTGGAGAATATCCAGACCCGGGTTACTACACTCTTAGCTTGTAATTCTATAAGCTAAGTATACTCACAATCACTACATACACCAAACAATCAATATTTTTACATAAACTACACGACTGCACAGTTATTTTTTCGTACTTACCATCAAATTACTATTTTTTGTATTTGTTTCTTATTATTGTTGTGAATTTCGGATTCACGTACCTTACTTTTACGTTTTATGTCAATAATTTTTCCAAGTTGACATTATCGGACGTTGTCACCATATTATTTTCAAAAAGAAACAAATTACAATTTTAAATAAAGAAAAAATTTTATACCATACGATTTTTAAAATCGTTTTGATTAAATACTCATTGCTTACTTTTTTCGTATTGAAATATTGTACCATAGTTCCACAAATTATTTACTATGGATATTTTACAACTAAACAAACCTGAAATTATTTACGAACTTAAATTACGTAACGCAAATTTCCAACCGACTCAAACTGCCGTTGAATTGCGTGAACTTCTAGCAAATATTTTATTGGAACCAAATTTATATCCACCATCCACATCAAGCCCGTATACATTTACCCTTGATATGGATGAAATAAAAAAATGTTTAGACGTTATAGACGTAACGCTTTCTTCTTACCCCGCTAGAAAATCAAAAATTATACCTTATATCACTCACATTCGGAACAGATTATCGTTAATAGAAATAAACACAGAAAGTACACCCCAAGAAATTCAAATTTATAAATCTCTTTGGGATCAACTTAAAATACATGAACAGCATTTCAAAACTCTCGAACCATCTCCATCTACATCTACTTACCATTCCACGGTGTCTCTTCAGGAGACTACTATTCCAAATTCATTTTTTGAAACTTTAACTCAAACTTTATCTAATATAGCAAATACACGACCAAACACAGAGATTAAAAAAATTTCTTTTTCTGGCGATGGTTGTCCCAGGGAATTCATTCTAAAAGTAGAAGAATTTGCTACTGCAAGAAACATGAGCCATAACACATTATTTAACCACATTTACGACATACTTTCAGGAATAGCTTTAGATTGGTTTAGAGCCAACAAAGATTTTATTAGAGATTGGGAAACCTTTAAAACATCCTTATTTAAATATTTCGAAATTACAGACTATGATTACAAACTTAAAAAATTTATCGATTCACGTAAACAAAAAATTAATGAACGAGTTATTATTTATTTTGCCACAATGGAGTCTTTATTCCGTAAACTTCATGAACCACTCACAGAAAAACAAAAAATTGAAATTTTACGACGAAATTTAAGACCAGAGTTCGGTCAAAGATTATTACCTAACGATTTATCTTCATTAAATACATTATTAGAATCTTGCAAATGGTTTGAAAACTGTTTGGAAGTTTCAAATACTAACTCTGAATTATCTAATATTTTACCTACCTCATCGAAACAAAAAAGTTTTCCTATATCTAACAACTCCGAAAATATACATTCACATACCTACACACCCTCTACATCTATTCATGCAGTTTCGACCACTCAACAACGGAAAATATTTTCTTGTCCTCGTTGCCGAACAGATGACCACAACTTAAATGATTGCACTAAAACTAATAAAGTTTGTTTTCGATGCGGAAAACAAAACGTTATCTTTACTAATTGTCCAAAATGTAACATTACACATTACTCCAAAAAACCAATAAGTGAGGATCGTAGAAAATCGAATTTCGACAAGTCAGATTGGGACAACTGGCTAAATACTATTAAAATATTTTTTAAATCTTATAAAATTTCTACGCTCCTCTTTACAAATACTACTGATACTGAACGTCCCTACATTAATATTAACGTCAACGGTTTATTATTAGCCGGACTATTAGATAGTGGTAGCGCAATCACTATTTTGGGCAATAACTCTCATAAATTATTACTCCAACATGGTTTTAAGATAGAACACGACACCATTATACACGGTACGGTTGCAAATGGTCAACCTATACGTTCTATTGGGTATATTAACTTACCTACTATATATAATAATCAATTTTGTAATACTATTGCTCACATTATACCTAGCATCTCAGAATCATTTATACTAGGCATTGACTTTTGGAAGAATTTTAACTTAGCTCCCCAGATTCTTTCCAAAATTACTATTCATAAATCCTCAAACGCTCCAACTTTCTTAATCAATACTACTAATATTAAATTGAATAATTATAACAATCTTTCGGAAACCGAGCGCGTTATAACCGATACTATCATTCAAAATTTTAAAAACATTTCTACTGAAATTTTACCTCTTGGGAAAACTCATTTAGCTGAACATCACATTGACACCGGTGATCATCCTCCTATACGTCAACGGTGCTATCGTTTATCTCCTGTGAAACAAAAAGCTCTTCGCGAAGAAGTAGATAATATGCTTAAACTAGATGTGATTGAGTCTTGTGAGAGCCCTTGGCTTAACCCCGTTATTATTACCCCTAAAAAAGATGGTACTTGGCGTTTCTGTGTGGACAGCCGTAAACTAAATGATATTACCAGAAAAGACGCATATAAATTACCTTTTATTTCCGATATTATTGATAATCTTAAAGATGCTAAATACTTGTCATCTATTGACATTGCTAAAGCTTTTTGGGAGATTCCCCTTCGTGTCGAAGATCGTCCCAAGACTTCTTTTCACGTTCCGGGTCGCGGAACATATCAATTTAAAGTTATGCCTTTTGGTCTCACCAATGCACCCGCCACACAGCAAAGATTTATAGATAATCTTCTTTGTAACATCGACAGTAATGACGTTGACAGCTCTGTTTTCTGTTACTTAGATGACATAATAATAGTAAGTAAAACATTTGATGATCATATTACCCAATTAAATAAAGTTTTCAATAAACTAAAATCGGCTAACATCACTATCAATTTTCCAAAATGCGCGTTCTTTCGGAGCGAACTTAAATATTTAGGCTATGTAGTTAACGACAAAGGTTTACATACCGACCCCGACAAAATAAAAGCAATTCTAGAAATACAACCACCTAAATCTAGTAAAGAAGTAAAAAAGTTTCTTGGTACAGCGAGCTGGTACCGTCGTTTTTTACCAAATCTCAGCACTTTGGCTGCCCCTCTCACAAAGTTAACTTCAACCAGCAAAAAAGCACCTCCTTTTAAATGGACTTCTGAAGCAAATGATGCATTCAATTCTATTAAACGAGCTTTAGTTTCTACTCCAATTTTAACTTGTCCTGACTTTTCAAAACCTTTTGCTGTTCATTGTGATGCATCAGCGTACGGGTTGGGAGCAATGCTTACACAAGAATTTGATGGCATAGAAAAACCTATTGCTTACATGAGTAAATCCCTTACTCAAACTCAAAGGAATTATTCAATTACTGAACGTGAATTATTAAGTGTTATAACTGCTCTAGAACATTGGCGTTGTTATGTGGATAACGGCCAGAAATTTACTATCTACACAGATCATTCTGCCCTTCAATGGTTTTTACATCTCGATAATCCCACAGGTCGATTAACCAGATGGAGTATTCGTTTATCCATGTTTAATTTTGATATAAAACATAAAAAAGGTAAAGAACATCTTGTACCAGATACCCTATCTCGTATTAAACCCATTAACGCCATTAATATTAATATGTCCAATTCCAATGATGATTGGTATAATACCATCTTATCAAAATGCAAAACTAATCCATCTTCTACCTCTGATTATTCTATTAAAAATAATAACTTATATAAATATACACGATCTAATACTCCATATCATTCTGAATTTTCTTGGAAATTAGTTGTTCCTTTGGAACTACGAGATTCCGTCATTACGGAAAACCATTCTACACTTACAACAGCTCATTTCGGTACTTTTAAAACATATCACCGCATTAAAAATAGCTACTTTTGGCCTGGCATGTATAAAGACATAGCAACATATATATCCAAATGTGAAACTTGCCTTGCGTACAAACATCAAAACCAGCATACAATTGGTTTGATGGGTAAACCTAAACATTGTTCACGTCCTTTTCAATGTTTATCAATTGATTTAATTGGACCATTACCATTATCTCGCAAACTTAATAGATTTATTTTAGTAGCAACTTGTTGTTTTTCCAAATATTGTTTATTATATCCGATTAAACGTGCTACATCTTCAGTCATAAAACATATTCTTGAAAATCTAGTTTTTATGACATATGGTATTCCTGAAACAATTATTTTGGACAATGGCCCACAAATGATAAGCAATGAACTTACAGACTTATTTAAATTTTACAATATACCCAAGGTACACTATACTCCACGCTATTGCCCACAAGTAAATACAGTAGAACGCTACAATAAAACCATAATTACCGCAATCGCTTCATTTGTCGATGACGATCATAGAACATGGGATATTCACCTCAATAAAATTCAGTTTGCAATTAATTCTGCCGTAAATGAAACGACCCAATTCACGCCATCCTATCTAGTGTTTGGTCGTGAACTTGCCACATGCGGTTCCATTTACAACGCCGACACAACTGAAGATTCTATTCTAGCACCTAAAGATAAATATTCTGAGAACATTGGTTTACTTAGCCCAATATTTGCAGAAGTTCAAGCTCGTCTTTATAAATGTCACCAAACTAATGCTCATTATTATAATAAACAACACCAACAGTTAGAATTTAACCAAGGTGATATTATCTGGAAACGGAACTACCCCATTAGTTCATCAGATAAATATTTTTCGGCAAAATTAGCACCAAAATTTATTAAATGTAAAATATCAAACAAAGTTTCACCTCTTATTTATGATTTATCGGACATGTCCAATAAACCTTTAGGTCGTTGGCATGTCAAAGACATTAAACCCATTCCTAAGTTAAGGTAATTACCCTACTCTTTAATTAGAAATTTTATTTGTTTAACTACTTTAATTTGTTATTTATTATTACTTTAAGTGACGTGCACACTTAGTCTTATGATTTATATAGGTACTGTTTTTATATACACCTCCATCCCTTCGGCTGATCCATCAACTACTTTATCAATACATAATTTTGTACATACATATAAGATAATTACATTTTTTAAATTTAATTACAATACTTAATCGTATAATTACGATTATTATAATAAGTTGCCTACTGCAACATATTTAATTTTAAACTATAATATTACTTATTTATCTAAATACTTACGCGTAAGTTAGTAATACTTACTTAATATAGTACTTTAACAAGTACCTACTTACTTATTAGTCTCTAACGAGATTAAAGTCTTATTTTCTAGCCATTTGTTAAGGCTACTAAACTTGTAAATTTTGAAGACACTTTACACAAACATTTACACATGACATTCATCACACACATAAACACTAAACATGATCACCAAAAGCCAGCGGGTTGTGACTGGCATATTTAAATAAGCCTGCACTAATCTGGGTTGGTTTCATGAGAAACATCTTCTATTATAAAAGATTTCTCTACGTAACTGATGCCTTAATTCTAAAACTTATGGAATTAAGACTTTGTTAGATACGACGGATGTTAGTATTTGTATGGAACCGAAACCAACCTAGTGTAAATTTCTCACTGTAAAAACCATTCATACACTCAAAATTCTATCATGCACTTTCATTAAATTAGTTAATATGTTTTTATTTGATCTGTATTTACTATTATAAGGGACTTGTTTGTCTTGTTCTTCTAACTAAAAAAAAATCCTTAGAGATTTTTTTGCCCCGGCCGCCCCGGTATTGTAACGATGTCGATTCGTACCAGTCATTATGGATGGTTAAATACTCTATGATGACTGGAAACTCCATCTAGTTCTACATACTGGCCATTAATTTTATCGAATCCTATCCTGTTCTTTCAATTCAAATTCAAAATCTTCGTTTTCACGTGTCCTGTTCATCATTTTTGATTGAGTTCTACTAAAATCACCAAGCCGTACAGAGCTCTCGGAGCATTACCAGTTTTTATATCGGTTTGAGTTTAATTATAGTTTTAAATAAGTGGAACCCTTGACCCTTGGAAAGGGTTCCTATGCTTCCTAATCTTCCTATTCTTCCTATACGTTTCTTTATTACTACCTTTACAATAAAAGTCAAGTCCCTATAAACATCATCTTTTTATTCATCTATTATCTACAAATTAAATACTGGGCGGTGACTTCCGACGTTCCGGCTAGTCTACCGCTGGCCGACGAGGACGTCCCGTCGCAAAGGTAATCTATCTTAATAAAATCTATCATCGTAATTAAGAAGGGGTCGCCAGCAAAGTATTCCAGTGGCGTAAGCGTGTTGCAACGGGTCGGACGTTATGCGATGAGACCTGTTGTGACAGTATCGAGTGAAAGGGACGGGGCTAACCGAAGTTTCGGATTTGCGTTTCAGAGTACGGCTCCTGGTTCAGAACACACAGGAAGGCGAAGCGTCACCAATACATCGGCCACAACTTGCCCTGCCAGGCTTGCGGGAGAATTCTTCGCTTGGTTTATTTCGCCACCAAAAGTTACTCCCAGGCACTGATTATATCGTCTGCAGTAGATGCAAAGGCCCTGATAATAATCGATCTATGTTTGAATTTTAAATACACCCTGCATAAGGCGGTCAGTGTCTGATTAATCGTCCGCTGACAGCTGATCGCGAGCGCTAATTGCGTCACTGCCACGCTGAGCTTAATTTTGCCATAATAACATGCGTCCCGCGACCAGTGGGCTCAGGTATGACGTTACCTAGTGATTGAAAGCCAATTATAGCTATACAAAAATGTTCAGTACACCCCTGCTAATACCGCGGAATCAGCTAGCGCAGTGGAAGCGGTTTCACTAATATAGACTCCGGACAAAACTTGGTTTCAGCGGGGATGTAAACTGAACAATTGGACTGCGATACACAGCGGAGAGAATTTTAAGTAAGGTGAGGTTACATACGGGTCTGTGTGTCGACCGTCTCCAAGGCAGAAGTGGTGTAAGGGGGCGCGCGCGCCCCTGGGGTCCTTTCTTCGTCTTCTGCAGATCTTACCAACTAGTCACCTCACTCACAACACAAATAACAGCGTTCACAAGACACTGGGCGTTTCAACAATAGATACACAAAGACACACACGGGGGAGCCTCTTTTATTATGATTTACAGTCCCGACAACAAGCGCGTGTGGTAGAAAAGGTTATCTTTCAAAGCATCCGCGACCGGCCACTCCAGAGATGGCATCAAAACCTTGGTCGTACAAAACGGGATCACATAGATAATTTAAGATTTTATTCAAACTCGATATGCCAGGCACATTCAACGCGAGCGATTTTTAACAAATTCAGCAAAATTATTCCGACATTTTTTCAAGAAAATTCCAATCAAGTGTCACTGTCAACTTCAAGTGACAGCTAAATGTCAATTTGACGTGACATTAGAGATGCGTTCAGAAACGTCGATCTTTTCCGAACATCCCCCCGCCCCGGACCGTTAAGAACGGTACGTCAATCTACGGGTAATCGGGAGAGCCCACTAACTGCTCTCTTCAAAACCGAATCTCGAACCAAAACCTCAGCAAAACGAGGAACTCCGTCAGTTCCGGGGTAGAGTTTAACAATGCGCCCCCTTCGCCAACATAGGGGCGGCAGGTTAGCATCCTTAATCAACACGAGGTCGCCAGTCTGGGGTGGGGTGGTTTTATCTGTCCACTTCACGCGCTGTTGTAGGATATGCAAATACTCCATCGACCAACGTGCCCAGAAGTTTTGGGACATCTGTCTCAAAAGTTGGTATCGCGACAAACGATGGGATCCTACATCCTGAATCGGATATTCAGGCAACGCCAAAAGGGGCTGTCCGATCAAGAAATGACCTGGGGTCAACGCTTCCAGGTCATTCGGGTCCGAAGACAACGGGCACAAGGGTCGCGAGTTGAGGACGGCCTCAATTTTACAAAATACCGTATCAAGTTCCTCAAACGTGAGAATAGTTTCTCCAATCACGCGACGCAAGTGTGTCTTGGCAGCCTTTACACAAGCTTCAAAAATTCCTCCCCAGGTCGGACAAGCTGGTGGGCTAAACTTCCAGATTATCCCACGCCGGGAGAGGGTGGTTCCAATGTCTATTTTATTATCAACAAAAAACTTAACTACTTCCTTAAGATAATTACACGTTCCCTTATAATTAGTACCACAATCGGAACGTATCAATGACGGCAGTCCTCTACGGGAAACAAATCTGCTCAAGGCGGCGACAAAGGCTTCGGTAGACAATTCCGAGACAATTTCCAAATGGACAGCCTTGGTGGACAAACACACAAACACGCACAAGTACGCCTTATAGGTTTTAGCATTACGCAGTCTCGAAGCCTTTACAGTAAAGGGACCGGCGAAGTCGGTGGCGACTCCGGCAAAAGCTCTACATTCCGTGACGCGATCAGCAGGCAAATCACCCATCTGGGGCTGCATGGTCGCGGCCTTCAATCGATAACAAGGCAGGCAACGGAAAACCACAGTGCGAATGGCTCGACGAGCAGACAAAATCCAAAATTCACGCTGCAAAATGGCCAACAAAGCATTACAGCCAGCATGTTGTGCATTCACATGGCGATCTGTTATTATCAGTTGAGTCAAATGTCCGGCTTTAGGTAACAAAAGGGGGTGACGAGCTCCATACGGCAGGTTCGCATTTCGAAGTCTTCCGCCGACTCGCAAAAGCCCACTCTCGTCCAGGAAGGGATTCAATCGCGATACCGCGCCCTTCAACTTGCGACGGCCTAAACGCAAAATTTCAATCTCGGACTCAAAACTATCAGCTTGTACTCTCCGGACCCAAAACAAGAGCGCGTCCCTACGCTCGTCCGGAGTGAGAACCGACGAATCACGCCTCGCGCGTGGGTTTCTGCAATTGTACACAAAACGTCTGATCCAAGCGGTAACACCAAGCAGCTTCTGTAAGGAGCTGTACCGATCCAACAACAAATCCTTTTCCCCGGCGGGGTTAGTCTCCAGGACGCATGCCCGCATATCAGGAACGGCTACGTTCGACAACGCTGGAGAGGGCGGCCACTCCGACTCAGGCCGCATCAACCACTGTGGGCCCCACCAGAGGGGGTGGTTAATTAGGGTTGGGGCTACACAACCCCGAGACGCACAATCCGCGGGATTCATAGTTCCCGGCACGTGTCTCCAAATCAACTCGATGTCGGAATTACAAATCTGCGACACTCGATTGGCCACAAACACGTCCAAGGTGTGCGCCGGAGCCTTCAACCAACAAAGGACGACCTGACTGTCCGTCCAAGCATAAACCTCTTGTATCTTAATAGATCGACCTAATGTGAGCCATACGTGGTTCAACAAACGCATTAGGAGGGCAGCTCCACACAATTCCAACCTCGGGATCGTATGACGAGTCCGAAGGGGAGCGACTTTGCTTTTCGCTATCACCAGATGCACAGCAACAACTCCGTCAACAGTAACGGTGCGGAGGTACACGGCCGCAGCAAATCCACGTTCGGAGGCATCGGAAAAGCCGTGAAGAGTAACTTTACAATTTTCAGAAGGGAGGAATAGCCTCGGCAAATGCACTTCATTAATCTCGGGGAGGGATGAAACGAAGCTCGACCAATCTCGGAGTAACTCGTCCGAGAGGGGTTCATCCCACGACACACCCGAAGCCCATAACCGTTGCAAGAAACACTTGGCCATAAACAGCACGGGGCAAATCCACCCATTGGGGTCAAAGGTACGTGCGACAGTAGACAATACTAAACGCTTGGTCCAGACTTTCGGTGGTCGTAAATCCACACAATACGTGAAAGTGTCAGAGACCGGTTTGTACTGTACGCCAAGGACGGTCACCACATGGGGGTTATCAACATTTTCGAATAGGTGGGGGTCCTGCTGGTGCTCTTCGGGCAAACCTACCAGTACATCAGGCGAGTTGGATATCCATTTCCTCAACTCGTAACCTCCCGACTTCAAAAGGGCGGTGAGTTCGTCTCTCAGGACAATCGCCTCTGAGACAGATGAGGCGCCCGTGCAAATGTCATCCACATAGACGTCACTGGCCAAAATGGCGGAGGCGCGAGGGTATCTCAAGCGCTCCTTCTCGGCCAACTCCAACAAAGAACGAATCGCAACAAACGGGCTCGAAGCCAAACCGTACGTATTCGTATTCAATTCATAAATCAACAAGGGGTCCCTAGGACTCTCTCTCCACAAAATCAATTGGTACCTCCTATCCTCTGGATGGATGACCGTTTGTCTGAACATCATCCGGATGTCAGTCATAAATACAATTTGGTGCCGCCGGAAGTTGGTCAAAATGTCTGAGATCTCCGTGTGCAGCTTGGGACCTACATGCAGACACTGGTTCAAGGACGCTCCAGTAGAGGTGGGAGCCGAACCGTCAAAGACCACCCGAATCTTTCCGGATTTCAAAACGGCGTGGTGCGGCAAAAAGAAGTGCTCAACGGAGCGCCAATCCAAATCGCTCACGGACATGTGCCCTAACCCCTCATACTCCCGCATGAATTCAACATACTTCTGGCGGAAGACCGGATCCTTGCTCATGCGACGCTCCATCGCCACTAGCCTACGTTCCGCTAGCGGTCGGGATTCGCCCAGAGGAGGTCGGCCGGCACGAAAGGGGAGACGGGTGATCAAACGACCAGAGCGGAGGCGACCAGTGTTATTCTGGTAATACAACTCGCATTCATCCGCTACTGGGTCTACCCGCGGGGCTGGTGGAGGTTCCTCAACCTCCCAAAACTTCTGCACCACTTCGGAGAGAGACACATTAAAAACAAGACCGCGATCCTCATCAAGGGAATCCAAAACGCGGCGAGCAGGGCCCATCACAACTGTACCGAGTGTCGTCTGCAGAGCTACCAAGCCATCTGGCTGCAAAACTCGCTTTCCCGTCAACAAAACTCGCCCCAGGACATCGGCTCCAAGGAGAGCATCAATCGGGCCTGGGCGGAAGAAATTTGGATCGGCGAGTGGGGAATCAGACACCAAAGACAACATACTCGGTCCCAAGTCAACTGAAGGTTGACGGCCAACAACTGTGTCCAACACAATCGCCGAGGTCTTAATGCCTGGCGTGGACTTATTACGTGATGTAAATGTGAAGTCAACATGCCCTAACAACCCGGGGACTTTCACATCGCCAACACCTCTCACGCCTTCCGTGTGAGGGTGCACCTTGAGGCCCAACCGCCTAACTAACCAAGATGACACAACACACCCCTGAGCACCGGAATCCAACAAGGCGCGAACTTCCACAAGGTCGCCATTCAATCCCCTGACAAGCACAGAGGCCGTGGGCAACAAAACGGTCTCTGGAGGGGTGGCTACAATCGACCGTAAACACGTTGATTGCTAGTATGTGGGGTCCCCAGACGTCCCCCCATGGTAAGGGGGTCGCTCATAGCGATCCAGTGGGTCCCAATCTCCCACATACTGCCTACGTCCAATTCGCCCGGTATCAGGCGAGTTATATCTCCCGGCCCCTTGAAGACGGGGCGGGCGCCGCTCCAAACGCGGGTATTCGGCGAGCGGCGGCGAGAATCGGTGCCTAGCATCCACCGTGTACGTCGCCCCATAGTCGCGGGGGCACGGTGACCGATTTTCAGAAGGGGGGTCCCGGGGACCCCCGGCTGTGCGAGGCTCAACACGTTGCGGGGGGCTTCTACGACCTCCCGCAACGCTCGCAAAATCGAACCCCCTAGTTGGGGACCGATTTCCCTTGGGGGGGTCCGTGGGACCCCCGCCCGTGCGAGGCTCAAAACGTCGCGGGGGGCCTCTACGACCTCCGGCAACGCTCGCATAACTCATCCCCATCCTTGGGGATCGGTTTCCCATGGGGGGGTCCCTGGGACCCCCGCCCGTTTGAGGCTCCATTCGTGGCGGAGAGCGTCTGGGGCCACTCTGGTGGCCACTAGAACTGCTGCGGGATGCAAACACCGCGGGGGGTCCGAGCCCCCCACCCATACGAGGTGAACCTGCAGCGACGCGCTGCGGCGCTCCGCCGCCCTCTGGGCTGTTCACGCAGAGGAGGGGATGGTGGTTGCCCTTACAAAAGCGGCATGGGTGCGCTTGGGTACATTCGCGCTGCATGTGCAGGCCCAAGCACGAGTAGCACCATGTCCGTTGTCGCGCGATCGCTCGACGGCCTTGGACGCGCTGGTCGAGGAACTTATCACAACGGGTCGTGCTGTGACCCGGTTCCCGACAGTACAAGCAGCGGGCGGTCTCCTGGACGGCGGCATAGCGGCCGGGCGCGCGAGGGGCCATACGCCCCCTACGGGGGGGTCCGGTGGGGGATCTACTCTGTGGCACAGGTCGTTCGGGTCCCATAGGACCGGCCAGAGAGGAATTATCTGCCAGTCTACTTTCTCCTTCCAGGAACGTCAAGAGGTCCGAGAAGGGTGGCAGATAAGTCGCACTATCCCCACCATACTGCTGCTCAAAACGGACCTTAACAGAGTCCGGCAACTTTCCCAGGACAATGTGCAGTAACAAAAACGACCACTGCTCCACTGGGAGTTTTAAGTTTTTTAATGCGTTGTATGCAACCAACAGCGGATTCAACAAAGCCACTCTCAAGTGCATCACGCTGGCAACGCGGGGTAAATTCAAAATGGCGGCAACATGGTTGTCCGCCAGACGTCGTACGTTCTGGTACCGACGGGCAATCAAATCCCTAGCAATAGGGTAGTTTTCATCCGAGGGGGCCAAATGTTGAACCGATTCAAGGGCCTCCCCTTCCAACACGGATAATAAATAAGCTAACTTCTGGCCCTGGGTCAAATCATCCCGGGCATGTACAAGACTATCAAAAATATTAATAAAGCCCTCCCAGTCCTCTAGACGACCAGCAAAACGCCTTAAGTCTAAGGGGGCCAATCTAGCAAAGAGAGGGGGCATACTCTTAGATGTGACCGGGGACGGGCTCGGTTCATTCTCTCTTGCCACTTGCAAAGGTCGAGCTACCTGGGTAATTCTGTCCGCAAAATCATAACACTGGTCCACATCCAAACCGACTTCTTGTCGCATTTCCACCTCGGCCTCAACAGTCCTTTCCAAAAATAAGGCATACTGCTCATCAACAACAGCCAAACGTACGGGCAGATCTACGTATCTGTTCAACAAGGCCTCCGTTCTATCCGGTCGATCCAACAATGCGACTGCAGACGCTAACCACCGTAACTCAGAACGTATTTTGGCTTTAGCCGAGGAGGCCGTCATTGTAACGTCCCAAATTTATCAACAAAAACAACAACTTCAAAATATTCACTATAACACAAAATCTCCAATATTTGGAGGTTATTACTAACCACAAAATTCCAATATTACAACAACAAAGTATTTATAATGACACAAACTCTTAAATATCTGGAGGTTATCAGAAAACAACAAAACTCACTGACTATTGAAATTCACTCAAAATCACTGACTATTGAAATTCACTTGGATATCAACACAACATACTGTTACACAACAACAAGTTAATTTTAATTATTTCAAAGCACAAGTTTCAATGAGTTTCAATGTGTAAACAATGTCCCAAATCATTTAAGTTTCACTAAGTATTGAGTGCAAACTTATTAGCTAACCTTTTATTAGCTATTATTTTAGCAACAAACTTGTCAATATTCACAACTCAAATTTGCTGACAAAACTAAATAATAATTATTATGAGCAAAGAAAGGCATCTGTTTACAATTTGGAACTTCAATACATGACTTCAATACATTAATTACAAGACATGGAACCAATAACAAAGGAATGCCCTTTACTTTTCAAATGCAAGTTAATTACCATTTACAAGTACAAATTAATCTAGTCCGGACCAGACTGGGTCATCAACACGGCACTGATTAATACAAAGTTTTGGCGTGGGCCTCTCAGGCCTTCAAGCTACGCTCTTGGCTACCAAAAAATGTTCAGTACACCCCTGCTAATACCGCGGAATCAGCTAGCGCAGTGGAAGCGGTTTCACTAATATAGACTCCGGACAAAACTTGGTTTCAGCGGGGATGTAAACTGAACAATTGGACTGCGATACACAGCGGAGAGAATTTTAAGTAAGGTGAGGTTACATACGGGTCTGTGTGTCGACCGTCTCCAAGGCAGAAGTGGTGTAAGGGGGCGCGCGCGCCCCTGGGGTCCTTTCTTCGTCTTCTGCAGATCTTACCAACTAGTCACCTCACTCACAACACAAATAACAGCGTTCACAAGACACTGGGCGTTTCAACAATAGATACACAAAGACACACACGGGGGAGCCTCTTTTATTATGATTTACAGTCCCGACAACAAGCGCGTGTGGTAGAAAAGGTTATCTTTCAAAGCATCCGCGACCGGCCACTCCAGAGATGGCATCAAAACCTTGGTCGTACAAAACGGGATCACATAGATAATTTAAGATTTTATTCAAACTCGATATGCCAGGCACATTCAACGCGAGCGATTTTTAACAAATTCAGCAAAATTATTCCGACATTTTTTCAAGAAAATTCCAATCAAGTGTCACTGTCAACTTCAAGTGACAGCTAAATGTCAATTTGACGTGACATTAGAGATGCGTTCAGAAACGTCGATCTTTTCCGAACAAGTTGTTGTTGCGCAGTGGAAGATTTATCATGAGTAGACTCCGGACAAGAACTAGGTTTCAGCGGGGATGTAAACTGAACAATTGGACTGCGATACACAGCGGATAGAATTTGTGAAGTAAGGTGATTTTACATACGGGTCCGTGTGTCGAATGTCTCCAAGGCAGAAGTGGTGTAAGGGAGCGCGCGCGCCCCTGGGGTCCTTTCTTCGTCTTCTGCAGACCTTACCAACTCGTCACCTTACGCACAACACAAATAACACACAGGGTCCCAAGACACTGGGCAACAATACACCACGACCCACGCGGGGGAGCTTTTTTTATTACGATATATTGTCCCGACAACAAGCGCGTGTGGTAGAAAAGGTTATCTTTCAAAGCATCCGCGACCGGCCACTCCAGAGATGGCATCAAAACCTTGGTCGTACAAAACGGGATCACATAGATAATTTAAGATTTTATTCAAACTCGATATGCCAGGCACATTCAACGCGAGCGATTTTTAACAAATTCAGCAAAATTATTCCGACATTTTTCCAAGAAGAATTCCAATCAAGTGTCACTGTCAACTTCAAGTGACAGCGAAATGTCAATTTGACGTGACATTAGAGTTGCGTTCAGAAACGTCGATCTTTTCCGAACATCCCCCCGCCCCGGACCGTTAAGAACGGTACGTCAATCCACGGGTAATCGGGAGAGCCCACTAACTGCTCTCTTCAAAACCGAATCTCGAACCAAAACCTCAGCAAAACGAGGAACTCCGTCAGTTCCGGGGTAGAGTTTAACAATGCGCCCCCTTCGCCAACATAGGGGCGGCAGGTTAGCATCCTTAATCAACACGAGGTCGCCAGTCTGGGGTGGGGTGGTTTTATCTGTCCACTTCACGCGCTGTTGTAGGATATGCAAATACTCCATCGACCAACGTGCCCAGAAGTTTTGGGACATCTGTTTCAAAAGTTGGTATCGCGACAAACGATGGGATCCTACATCCTGAATCGGATATTCAGGCAACGCCAAAAGGGGCTGTCCGATCAAGAAATGACCTGGGGTCAACGCTTCCAGGTCATTCGGGTCCGAAGACAACGGGCACAAGGGTCGCGAGTTGAGGACGGCCTCAATTTTACAAAATACCGTATCAAGTTCCTCAAACGTGAGAATAGTTTCTCCAATCACGCGACGCAAGTGTGTCTTGGCAGCCTTTACACAAGCTTCAAAAATTCCTCCCCAGGTCGGACAAGCTGGTGGGCTAAACTTCCAGATTATCCCACGCCGGGAGAGGGTGGTTCCAATGTCTATTTTATTATCAACAAAAAACTTAACTACTTCCTTAAGATAATTACACGTTCCCTTATAATTAGTACCACAATCGGAACGTATCAATGACGGCAGTCCTCTACGGGAAACAAATCTGCTCAAGGCGGCGACAAAGGCTTCGGTAGACAATTCCGAGACAATTTCCAAATGGACAGCCTTGGTGGACAAACACACAAACACGCACAAGTACGCCTTATAGGTTTTAGCATTACGCAGTCTCGAAGCCTTTACAGTAAAGGGACCGGCGAAGTCGGTGGCGACTCCGGCAAAAGCTCTACATTCCGTGACGCGATCAGCAGGCAAATCACCCATCTGGGGCTGCATGGTCGCGGCCTTCAATCGATAACAAGGCAGGCAACGGAAAACCACAGTGCGAATGGCTCGACGAGCAGACAAAATCCAAAATTCACGCTGCAAAATGGCCAACAAAGCATTACAGCCAGCATGTTGTGCATTCACATGGCGATCTGTTATTATCAGTTGAGTCAAATGTCCGGCTTTAGGTAACAAAAGGGGGTGACGAGCTCCATACGGCAGGTTCGCATTTCGAAGTCTTCCGCCGACTCGCAAAAGCCCACTCTCGTCCAGGAAGGGATTCAATCGCGATACCGCGCCCTTCAACTTGCGACGGCCTAAACGCAAAATTTCAATCTCGGACTCAAAACTATCAGCTTGTACTCTCCGGACCCAAAACAAGAGCGCGTCCCTACGCTCGTCCGGAGTGAGAACCGACGAATCACGCCTCGCGCGTGGGTTTCTGCAATTGTACACAAAACGTCTGATCCAAGCGGTAACACCAAGCAGCTTCTGTAAGGAGCTGTACCGATCCAACAACAAATCCTTTTCCCCGGCGGGGTTAGTCTCCAGGACGCATGCCCGCATATCAGGAACGGCTACGTTCGACAACGCTGGAGAGGGCGGCCACTCCGACTCAGGCCGCATCAACCACTGTGGGCCCCACCAGAGGGGGTGGTTAATTAGGGTTGGGGCTACACAACCCCGAGACGCACAATCCGCGGGATTCATGGTTCCCGGCACGTGTCTCCAAATCAACTCGATGTCGGAATTACAAATCTGCGACACTCGATTGGCCACAAACACGTCCAAGGTGTGCGCCGGAGCCTTCAACCAACAAAGGACGACCTGACTGTCCGTCCAAGCATAAACCTCTTGTATCTTAATAGATCGACCTAATGTGAGCCATACGTGGTTCAACAAACGCATTAGGAGGGCAGCTCCACACAATTCCAACCTCGGGATCGTATGACGAGTCCGAAGGGGAGCGACTTTGCTTTTCGCTATCACCAGATGCACAGCAACAACTCCGTCAACAGTAACGGTGCGGAGGTACACGGCCGCAGCAAATCCACGTTCGGAGGCATCGGAAAAGCCGTGAAGAGTAACTTTACAATTTTCAGAAGGGAGGAATAGCCTCGGCAGATGCACTTCATTAATCTCGGGGAGGGATGAAACGAAGCTCGACCAATCTCGGAGTAACTCGTCCGAGAGGGGTTCATCCCACGACACACCCGAAGCCCATAACCGTTGCAAGAAACACTTGGCCATAAACAGCACGGGGCAAATCCACCCATTGGGGTCAAAGGTACGTGCGACAGTAGACAATACTAAACGCTTGGTCCAGACTTTCGGTGGTCGTAAATCCACACAATAAGTGAACGTGTCAGAGACCGGTTTGTACTGTACGCCAAGGACGGTCACCACATGGGGATTATCAACATTTTCGAATAGGTGGGGGTCCTGCTGGTGCTCTTCGGGCAAACCTACCAGTACATCAGGCGAGTTGGATATCCATTTCCTCAACTCGTAACCTCCCGACTTCAAAAGGGCGGTGAGTTCGTCTCTCAGGACAATCGCCTCTGAGACAGATGAGGCGCCCGTGCAAATGTCATCCACATAGACGTCACTGGCCAAAATGGCGGAGGCGCGAGGGTATCTCAAGCGCTCCTTCTCGGCCAACTCCAACAAAGAACGAATCGCAACAAACGGGCTCGAAGCCAAACCGTACGTATTCGTATTCAATTCATAAATCAACAAGGGGTCCCTAGGACTCTCTCTCCACAAAATCAATTAGTACCTCCTATCCTCTGGATGGATGACCGTTTGTCTGAACATCATCCGGATGTCAGTCATAAATACAATTTGGTGCCGCCGGAAGTTGGTCAAAATGTCTGAGATCTCCGTGTGCAGCTTGGGACCTACATGCAGACACTGGTTCAAGGACGCTCCAGTAGAGGTGGGAGCCGAACCGTCAAAGACCACCCGAATCTTTCCGGATTTCAAAACGGCGTGGTGCGGCAAAAAGAAGTGCTCAACGGAGCGCCAATCCAAATCGCTCACGGACATGTGCCCTAACTCCTCATACTCCCGCATGAATTCAACATACTTCTGGCGGAAGACCGGATCCTTGCTCATGCGACGCTCCATCGCCACTAGCCTACGTTCCGCTAGCGGTCGGGATTCGCCCAGAGGAGGTCGGCCGGCACGAAAGGGGAGACGGGTGATCAAACGACCAGAGCGGAGGCGACCAGTGTTATTCTGGTAATACAACTCGCATTCATCCGCTACTGGGTCGACCCGCGGGGCTGGTGGAGGTTCCTCAACCTCCCAAAACTTCTGCACCACTTCGGAGAGAGACACATTAAAAACAAGACCGCGATCCTCATCAAGGGAATCCAAAACGCGGCGAGCAGGGCCCATCACAACTGTACCGAGTGTCGTCTGCAGAGCTACCAAGCCATCTGGCTGCAAAACTCGCTTCCCCGTCAACAAAACTCGCCCCAGGACATCGGCTCCAAGGAGAGCATCAATCGGGCCTGGGCGGAAGAAATTTGGATCGGCGAGTGGGGAATCAGACACCAAAGACAACATACTCGGTCCCAAGTCAACTGAAGGTTGACGGCCAACAACTGTGTCCAACACAATCGCCGAGGTCTTAATGCCTGGCGTGGACTTATTACGTGATGTAAATGTGAAGTCAACATGCCCTAACAACCCGGGGACTTTCACATCGCCAACACCTCTCACGCCTTCCGTGTGGGGGTGCACCTTGAGGCCCAACCGCCTAACTAACCAAGATGACACAACACACCCCTGAGCACCGGAATCCAACAAGGCGCGAACTTCCACAAGGTCGCCATTCAATCCCCTGACAAGCACAGAGGCCGTGGGCAACAAAACGGTCTCTGGAGGGGTGGCTACAATCGACCGTAAACACGTTGATTGCTAGTATGTGGGGTCCCCAGACGTCCCCCCATGGTAAGGGGGTCGCTCATAGCGATCCAGTGGGTCCCAATCTCCCACATACTGCCTACGTCCAATTCGCCCGGCATCAGGCGGGTTATATCTCCCGGCCCCTTGAAGACGGGGCGGGCGCCGCTCCAAACGCGGGTATTCGGCGAGCGGCGGCGAGAATCGGTGCCTATCATCCACCGTGTACGTCGCCCCATAGTCGCGGGGGCACGGTGACCGATTTTCAGAAGGGGGGTCCCGGGGACCCCCGGCTGTGCGAGGCTCAACACGTTGCGCGGGGCTTCTACGACCTCCCGCAACGCTCGCAAAATCGAACCCCCTAGTTGGGGACCGATTTCCCATGGGGGGGTCCGTGGGACCCCCGCCCGTGCGAGGCTCAAAACGTCGCGGGGGGCCTCTACGACCTCCGGCAACGCCCGCATAACTCATCCCCATCCTTGGGGATCGGTTTCCCATGGGGGGGTCCGTGGGACCCCCGCCCGTGCGAGGCTCAAAACGTCGCGGGGGGCCTCTACGACCTCCGGCAACGCTCGCGTAACTCATCCCCATCCTTGGGGATCGGTTTCCCATGGGGGGGTCCCTGGGACCCCCGCCCGTTTGAGGGTCCAAACGTGGCGGAGAGCGTCTGGGGCCACTCTGGTGGCCACTAGAACTGCTGCGGGATGCAAACACCGCGGGGGGTCCGAGCCCCCCACCCATACGAGGTGATCCTGCAGCGACGCGCTGCGGCGCTCCGCCGCCCTCTGGGCTGTTCATGCAGAGGAGGGGATGGTGGTTGCCCTTACAAAAGCGGCATGGGTGCGCTTGGGTACATTCGCGCTGCATGTGCAGGCCCAAGCACGAGTAGCACCATGTCCGTTGTCGCGCGATCGCTCGACGGCCTTGGACGCGCTGGTCGAGGAACTTATCACAACGGGTCGTGCTGTGACCCGGTTCCCGACAGTACAAGCAGCGGGCGGTCTCCTGGACGGCGGCATAGCGGCCGGGCGCGCGAGGGGCCATACGCCCCCTACGGGGGGGTCCGGTGGGGGATCTACTCTGTGGCACAGGTCGTTCTGGTCCCATAGGACCGGCCAGAGAGGAATTATCTGCCAGTCTACTTTCTCCTTCCAGGAACGTCAAGAGGTCCGAGAAGGGTGGCAGATAAGTCGCACTATCCCCACCATACTGCTGCTCAAAACGGACCTTAACAGAGTCCGGCAACTTTCCCAGGACAATGTGCAGTAACAAAAACGACCACTGCTCCACTGGGAGTTTTAAGTTTTTTAATGCGTTGTATGCCACCAACAGCGGATTCAACAAAGCCACTCTCAAGTGCATCACGCTGGCAACGCGGGGTAAATTCAAAATGGCGGCAACATGGTTGTCCGCCAGACGTCGTACGTTCTGGTACCGACGGGCAATCAAATCCCTAGCAATAGGGTGGTTTTCATCCGAGGGGGCCAAATGTTGAACCGATTCAAGGGCCTCCCCTTCCAACACGGATAACAGGTAGGCCAACTTCTGGCCCTGGGTCAAATCATCCCGGGCATGTACAAGACTATCAAAAATATTAATAAAGCCCTCCCAGTCCTCTAGACGACCAGCAAAGCGCCTTAAGTCTAAGGGGGCCAATCTAGCAAAGAGAGGGGGCATACTCTTAGATGTGACCGGGGACGGGCTCGGTTCATTCTCTCTTGCCACTTGCAAAGGTCGAGCCACCTGGGTAATTCTGTCCGCAAAATCATAACACTGGTCCACATCCAAATCGACTTCTTGTCGCATTTCCACCTCGGCCTCAACAGTCCTTTCCAAAAATAAGGCATACTGCTCATCAACAACAGCCAAACGTATGGGCAGATCTACGTATCTGTTCAACAAGGCCTCCGTCCTATCAGGTCGATCCAACAATGCGACTGCAGACGCTAACCACCGTAACTCAGAACGTATTTTGGCTTTAGCAGAGGAGGCCGTCATTGTAACGTCACAAAATTTATCAACAAAAACAACAAATTCAAAATATTCACTATAACACAAAATCTCCAATATTTGGAGGTTATTACTAACCACAAAATTCCAATATTACAACAACAAAGTATTTATAATGACACAAACTCTTAAATATCTGGAGGTTATCAGAAAACAACAAAACTCACTGACTATTGAAATTCACTCAAAATCACTGACTATTGAAATTCACTTGGATATCAACACAACATACTGTTACACAACAACAAGTTAAGAACAACTCGTTAAGAATCTGGTAATGAGTACGCGCGCGAATTGCGTCACCGCCATTGCGCTAAGCGCAGTGTCACAATCCTACTTAATATTATAAATGTGAAAGTTAAGATGTTTGTTGTTTTGATGTTTTGATGTTTTGATGTTTTGATGTTTTGATGTTTTGATGTTTTGATGTTTTGATGTTTTGATGTTTTGATGTTTTGATGTTTTGATGTTTTGATGTTTTGATGTTTTGATGTTTTGATGTTTTGATGTTTTGATGTTTTGATGTTTTGATGTTTTGATGTTTTGATGTTTTGATGTTTTGATGTTTTGATGTTTTGATGTTTTGATGTTTTGATGTTTTGATGTTTTGATGTTTTGATGTTTTGATGTTTTGATGTTTTGATGTTTTGATGTTTTGATGTTTTGATGTTTTGATGTTTTGATGTTTTGATGTTTTGATGTTTGTATGTTTGTTACTCAATCACGTAAAACCAGCTCAATGGATTTGGCTGAAATTTGAGACACAGATACTTTGTGGCCTTGAGAGGAACATAGGCTACTCTTTATCCCGGAAAATATCACATTCCCATGGGATGACGCCGTGTATACCACGCGGGCGAAGCCGCGGGCGGAAAGCTAGTAACTAGATAAATCCCGCGCTTCCCCATCATTTAACACTTATTTCCTTTTTACAAGCTTTTATTTAACTTGCAGTCCGTTCCGATGCAAGATTAGTATCGGAACAAATTTGATTCCACTTTCGCGTTGCATTAAGTTGTAGAAATTCTCAAAAATTTGTATTAATTAACTTTATTTTATTTATTTGAACTTAACACAATATTAAAAGTTTTATAAATATCGTTTAATTCAAACAAGAAGTTATCTTGTAACAATAAAATAACAGAACAAACATTATTATGTTGGTCCACAGAATCGCCATTACTTTTATTAGATAGATTCGTAGCAACAGTAGCAACAAATGCTACGTAATTCCGTTACGAGCTGCTACGACCGTTTGGCTTACTACGAGCGACGCGATCCATCAACGAAATTGATACTCAATTTCATTTTAACGCAATACGTTAAGTATTATAAATATGAAAAGCGTATTACATGCCCATTATCGAGAGCTGTTGGCTCGATAGGAGCAATATTTTCAACGTTTTATTAGTAATTGAATGGAGTTTAAGGCTATTACTCAAAGTACATTTTGCTATGCGAGTACAACTAATAAAAATTATAAAAAATGTGAGCGATACCGTAGTAGTAGTAGATGCAGTAATGATAAGTATGAAACTGTTTTAATATTATATATTTTTCCGCATGGTACTGTGGTATCATATTGTTAGGATATGATACCTCCTTGCATTGTCTATGGTTGATTTATGTTTAAATCAGTATTCAAAATATCGAATGGATTGTCATTACCTACGCGAGTAGTTTGTTTTAGTGCAGACGATTCCGCGGTCGCGTGTTGTAGTAGATATAGAATATATCGGCCATGGTGCCGCAGTAAAGATTTATATCGAAATTACATTTATTATTTAATAGAATCCCAGTGTATGGCTTCTTATGGTGTTAGGCGCGAACGAATTACGTAGAACGCAATTATACGGTGTTTATGTGTTGCAGATTCCCAAGATAAACTAGGAAGACCATGGAGGTCTTATTGTTCGACGGCATCCACGGAGATGTCGAAGTTTTTTTTCGGAGCTACGAGGTGATGACGGCTCTGCAAGGCTACGAAGGCGAGGCCAAGAAAATCGTCGTTGGAGCTTTCTGCACGGGCGCAGCCCGATATTTCTACGATAAGATCGTCGATATGGTGAAAGACTACGACGAAATGAAGAAGGAGTTTATCAGGGAGTTTGGTTTTGTATCGGACCCACTTGAGTGCTTCGAGGAATGTGCCCCTAATATGTGTGATTCTAGCAGTGGTGATGAATCTAATCAATGTGTTTATTTTGTGCCGGAGTTAGAGAATGTGCCAACTCCCAATCAATGTGCCTCTCGCACGCCAAACGAAAAACCCCATGATTTGTATGATGCAAGTGAATTGAATGATTTTAGAGCTCAAGCCCCGATGATGCCCATCACGACATCATCTTGGAGGACGACTGAGACCTCCCCACAATCTAATAATAATATTGTTGTAAGTAGAGAAGAGGATTGTATGCAGCTGACGTTGGTGCAGGACAATCACAACACAAGTAAGCGTACGCCGTTTTTACCTATTGAGTGTCGTGGTCAGAAAATAGACGCCTTGGTGGACACCGGTGCGAGTGTGTCGGTAATATCACAGACGGTAGTAGACAGTCTAGGTCTCAGTGTGGACATGGTGAACGCTGAACTACGAAATGTGAGTGGTGGAAAACTTTCAATAGTAGGGAAAACTAATGTATGTTTCTTGATAGATAACGTGTTGTTTACACAGCGATTCGTTGTTGTAAGGGACATTGTACCAAACATAGTGTTGGGTTGTGATTTTCTTAGCAAGAATAGCATAATTATGAATTTTGAAATATTTTGTATAATTTACAAAAAATTTAATTTTGAATTTAATGTTGACATGAATTTTATGTTGACATCGATTGACATTGATGACAATGAGTCACAACAGTCACAAGTGATAGATGTCTCGAATGACGGATGTCAGAGTAATTTTCGAAAAAGTAATATGTCAGAAAAAAGTTCGCATGTCATTCCTAGATTAAAAAGTTTTTTTATGAATAAAAATAGGAATGACAGTAAAATGAAGAAAGGCGCGAAAAAGTTTGAAAAGTCGAATATGAATAGGATTTCGAAATCTAATATAAGTTCGTTATGTAATATTAGTTCTTTACGAAATAAGAAACGATTGAAATTTGTAACATATAAAATTAAATGTAAAAATAAATTTTCTTTTATAGATTCATTTTATAATAGGGATAGAAATAGGATAAGATTTTAGGATGTTTTATAATAGTGATTGTTAGATAGTTGAAATGTATAATTGTGTGATTTGTATTAATATGTGTTTCTTTTTCATGTACGGAAATACTGCACCTGAAGCCCACGAAGTGTCCTGTGGTCCACTTATAAAATGTGTTTATTTAAAAAAGTTTTGTTGTCTTTATTGTGTAATAAATAAATTTTTTTTTGGTGTTTTTACTAATTAGTTGACATCGTGTCGTGTCTCTTTAATTTCATGGGATAAGGCAGGAGGATGACCTATTATCTAATTAGGAGTGAGAATCCCCTGACCTTAACTTATGTTGATATTGACATCACGTTTCGTTAATGATCTGGACCACAAAAGTAACACTTCTGTGTTTCATTTTATTTCCGTTTTAGTTAGTTTGTAAGTTGTTTCGATGTCACTTAAGGAACGAGGTGACGTCAACATTTGTTGGTGAGGGGGGAGGAAACCCTGATGGTCCAATAAGGACCAGGGTCATATCCTATTTGTTGCAGGATCCCTCTAACCCTGACTGGCAATGTTGTCGACACCACGCTACATAAACTGTAGTAGCCCCTAGTAGACAGTCTGCTTGAGGTTACCACAGGTTTATGAAGTTCCAAGCTTGTTGTCGGGCACCTTTTGAGATGAGGGTTATTTTTGGGTAATTTCGTAGTCAATATATTATTGGTGCTTGTCCGACATGTTTGATCTTGGAATTTCGACTTAGTTAATGCTTAAATGAGCTAGGGTTAGCTTTGATTGTAACTACATATGATGTATTAAGGTTAGGTTTAAGGCTGGGCAGACCTTTTCCCTTGGTTTTGGTATGTCAAGCCAATGCAATGGTTGGTTTGTTTTGATTTCAAGAAATTAATAATTATATCGACCATTGTCCTGGCTGTCCGTTAGTGAGGACCAGTCTTATTGATGTGATATCGTTCCAAGGTAGGCAGGGCCTTCGCTTTAGGGTAATCCATGTAGGAAAAAACATTTCTTTAGTAAGAAAGGTTTTTTTTGTTGCGGCGGCGGCATGTGGTATCATATTGTTAGGATATGATACCTCCTTGCATTGTCTATGGTTGATTTATGTTTAAATCAGTATTCAAAATATCGAATGGATTGTCATTACCTACGCGAGTAGTTTGTTTTAGTCCAGACGATTCCGCGGTCGCGTGTTGTAGTAGATATAGAATATATCGGCCATGGTGCCGCAGTAAAGATTTATATCGAAATTACATTTATTATTTAATAGAATCCCAGTGTAGGGCTTCTTAGTACCTACTAGTTCCTGTACTGTTGTGTTTTGGTCATCCGATGAGGAACACAAATTTTAGTATAAAATCTCTAATTTGTAATACTGGCATTGCTGGAAAACTTTGTGTTGGAAGAGGAAGATGTTTTGGCTTAAAAAGCTTAAGAACCAGAATGGTTTGGGCATAGTACTAAATCTCTGTTTTAGGCAGCGGCCTCGAGAGTCAAGATGAAATAAAAATGAAAATATAATGAACAAATGATTTATTTCTACCAAAATATACATATGTACTATGTACATAGTTTTTAATTTAAGTCTAGTACTTAAATGTTGTTTGGGCGGACTGGAGCCTAAACTAGGACTCCTATATTTCAGAACTCCAGGGTGCCTACCATCAACTTTAAGACAGCGATTCAAAAATAGCGCGATGCAGAATAGGTTCCTAAAATGAATTGCTTTCTTTCGTACTCTGACCTTCTAAAAACTGGATCGCAAATGAATTGCTAAATGTGAATGACCGAACGATTTGTGTCCTTATTTCTTCTACTCTTCTCTTTCACTCGATTCTGTCATGCCCGGAGAGTGAGAGGGATGGGTATAACCTGCAGGTTTCATGTTAGCTTGGCCGAGTTATAAGTCAAATAAGCCTACATGACTGCTTAGCGGCTGTGAAATGTCATTGAATGATCACTGAATCGCTGTCATTGATATTAAGCTGTCTTGGTACGAATAAGCGAAGCAGATCAGTTTAGGTCCTAAACAAAACCAGTTGATGGTAGGCACCCAGGTCTCCCACCCTAAAGCCACCACCCTAAACCCTAAGATAATTAGTCATGATGTTGTTTAACTTCCGAAAAGAGTGGCACGTAAAGAAGAAGAAGACTTGTTCCTGTGGACAAATCGATATAAAGATAGCCTTTGACACTCCATTTATGTAACTGTGTAAGATTTACAGCGAAATAAATAATTAGTCATCTATAATTGGATAAATATTTATGCCATTTCCGTGTTATTGTAGATCGAAGATATCCATGCTAAAATGACAATAAATTACCAAGTCAAATGTTTTGACATATTTATATAAAAAAAAAACTTTCTTTAGAGTTTTGACAGATATTCTATTGGTGTACATAACATGACAAAGTCTGGTCAAAGTACTTTAGATTTATATCAGCTACATTTACAGTTAAGTAACATAAAGAATAGTGGCAAACATCGTCTCACATATGCTAACAAATGTACGTTATTTGTAGCACTCAGCGCGTGTCACGCAAAAACGCTAAAAGTATATTTGTGTCAAAGTCTAGCGACGGCAATATGCTATTGGCGACGACTAGTCACAGGAATGTGAAAGTTAAAAATTACTTTAGCATAGGGAATTTGTGTGTGTTTTCTATGTAGGTGGAATATTTTTAATTGTTACAGTTATTAAGCTCAAAAAGTTAAAGAGCCTGACTACTAGCTTTACTAAATGGTATTTGATAGTAAATAAACGTTATTTTTGTTAGTTATCAAATCTTCATAGAAAAACAAAATGGTCGTATTTTGATCTCTCATGTATTGCATTTTTTTTTGTCAAAAAAGTTGAAAAAGTTGATAATTATAATTAATTTCTAATGACGTCCTAGACAGCACTTCTTTGAACGAGTGTCCCTGATTAAGGATTTTAGAAAGTCTTTCCTTATAGTGTAATCTCAGTCTTAAAGTATTGAAAGCCTCGTAGTCAATCAAACAGCATTTCTTAATTAGCCGCGCGAACAATGCCTCTGGCAGCCATACTTGGGACAATCAAACCCCTTAATCACCATCATCCGTCGGGGGGTGCTAAATTCCTGCGGGTTATAAACGATTTTGACGACCTGTGTGGCGTAGAAGAAGAAAGTCGTAGAACCTTTTCTGTTTAGGGGTTGCAAGTTTGATCCCCGATAAATATTTGTTATAAATATTATCCCCATCTGTCCGGGTGGGGATTTTTTGATGATTCCAACTTTAAAGGTAGGTGCGATGCTTCTCCCTAAACGATGAGACATTTAATATCGTGTCCTGCTTGTCCTTACAGCTGCACGCAGAAAGATAAAGATAAAGATAAAGATAAAAATATTCTTTATTCACTTAGACATAACAAATATGTACTTATGAATCGTCAATATTTTCCTACCACCCATTCAAGACTTTTTTAAGGAAGGACTGTGAAGGACCTAATAGTCTGTTTTTTTTTAACAAACGAGTACTATCCGTCTGCGTGACTGCTCTAACCACTGAGCTACGGAGTCGTTGGAAACGAGTACTGAGTATAAAAATGGCTCTCGCACATTTCCCATATTGACAGAGTGAGACGTGTGTGATGACCCAATGTTCTGCGATTCGCATCGCTGTGTCTAGGTCGGACACAGTGTAGTTTGCCAGCGACACGATAAGAAGAATATTTGTGTGCATTTTTATTTAATGACCTCCGTACCCGAGCGGTGTACGCACCGGTTTTCAAGATGCTGCTATCAGTGAGGTCCCGGTTTCAATTCCTGGTTGGGTGGATGTTGAAAACAAACTTTTCAATGTCTTCTCCTGTCTGAGTGTATGTGTTAATACCCGTCTTTGTTTCTTATTGCCATAACGCAGGGTCCTAAGATACTTAGATGGGGTTGGAGCCATGTTTGTGATGATGTCCAATCTTCATTTATTTATTTTATTTATCCAGATCTTGAATTTTCAAGGTATTATGTTACTTGTTAAAAAAATACATAAACATATTTTGATCTTGATGAAACAGTCAGTTGCACAAGAGACAAATTTAGAGCATATCTAAGTGTATGCGCTCATTCTTTCGTCCGCGCTTTCTATATCCGATGGAACGGAAAAGCCACATAAATAAGTCGGCCACATAATAATTTATCCGTTGTCTACTGTCCGTACACAAGTTCTTAAAGAACTTCTACCATAGGAAAAATGTGATAGTAAAAAACCACGAGCCCTATAAGTGGCTTTCAGGCGGGATTCGAACCCACGCCTCCGGGAATCTAGCCCGATGCTCTGACCAACTAAGCTACCGAAAGGCCTGCACGACTCGTCGAATTTTGCTATCACTTGTTACATTTTTCCTATACTTACAGAATTGCATTGTGAATGCATAAAAATAATTTGAAATCTCAAACTTCCACCATCTTTTCTAAGTCTGGCGCCATAACAATGATGTTTTTAGCATTATTGTGTTTCGGCAGTTAGAGATAAGATAGCCAGTTATTCAGTGATTGAGTATTCTGGGAATAGTGCGCTTCCACCTTTAGCCTTTTCATCACTTAACATCTGCGGGCCAATCGCCGTAATTCTATGCAGCGCGTCTTCATCGCGTTTGGGTCTTGACGTTTGACTTCGTATTGCCGTAATGACATAAGGACGCATACGTCACGCAAACCTATAGTCCTACAATCTTGTCTGATCCGGTGACATCCGTGACAGAGGAACCCCTTGCAATACGAAATTAGCTTTCAAAATGGACTGTCGTATGAAAACTGTTTTAGTTCCAAAGATTATCACCGGAACAGAAAACGTTGTCGCACTGTCAAAGCCGCGCGTTATCAAAAACGGTTTTGCACGTCAACTGCACGTACACTTGACTAATGCGTCATAGAATTACCGCGATCGGGGCCCAGGTGTGATGAAGGCTAAGTGCTACACCGTTGTTAATAAAACAAAAAAACTTACGTTGAGAAGGATAATTATATTAATAGCTATTAATATAAACGGGACTAAGAGATCCGTGAGAGACGGATTGAGCCATAAGGGACCAAGTGATCCGCAGGCGAAAGGGTAATGAAGTCGCGGCCCTTTCATGCCGGCTATATTAAACTTGGTCCGTAAACTTTAAGTTGGGCAATATTATATCTGGGACTTGTAATCTGGGTTAAGAGCAGCTGTAATGGGTGCAGTTAAATTTAAGTTCATTGAAATTCTCATGAAATATTGTCGAAGCGAAGTCCAAATGATGACTTTATAATTATTTAATTCGTCACTGTGGCCTCTTTTATTTATTTTCAATTGGCAAATGACTACGTAAGTGTCCACTTTTGTATCAAGCTGTCCTTATGTAAATTTGTACAATAACAATTGTACAAAAGTTTATTTTGAAACTGCTTTTCAAATGATGTGCTTGACTTTTCTTTAAAAAATAACTCGATTTACGATGTTGTCTTCACTATCCTACGTATACGTACGTTAAGTTACTTTACGTATCTCGTATTTAACCCACTTGTTCATACTGTGTCTTTAGCAAAACGTCAATGACATTCGAAAGTGAAACTTATTACAAGTACCTACTTCTAATGTTTAGATAACAAGCAGAGGTCAAATAGTTTAAAACCTATCTGGGTTAAGTAGGTAACTAGTACAAAAACTACATTTTCCAACATTACTTTACACAACAGAAATGGATCTCGCTATTCCTCACATTTACCTGCGTACCAAAGAAGGCTTTTGAAACTGTAATGAGCTTGTTTTACTTCAGACGAGAACTCGTTGCTTACTTACAAAAGACGACGTCGAGACGTGGTGCTGAAAGCACAATTATTAAATGAGTATAATGTTACAGTTTGTAAGGACGAATATAGTGTAAAGTAGTAACGACAAACTAACTAAAAGCATATATTAATCAGTTAATATTAATTAGTATATATAGTAGTATGTATCGGGGCCAAGTCTGCTAACGGTAAGTCACAATCGTATCTCAATCGTGTTTCAATTGTAGTTCAGTGGTAGTGATTTTTTAAACACTAGTTACAATAATTAGGACAGTATGATGTGATGTGATTGTATTGGGTGGTGTGACCATCAATAGTATTGTGAAAAAAGTACATATTTCTTGTAAATATTGTGTAAAAAAGAACTACAACTGAACTACAATTGAAGCACGATTGAGACACGATTGTGACTTAACGTTAGCAGACTTGGCCCCCTGTAGGTAAGGAGGTATAAAGTAGAAAATGGTTTGTATAAGTCAATCTTAAACTTAAATCTGAGTGAAATTTGACAAAGAGATAGATTATGGACTAGAATATCATAATAGGCTACTTTTTATACCGAGAAAATTTCTCACTAAAACAGGAAAACAGCTCACGTGAGTGGAAAGTTACAACGATAATAAATATTAAAAGAAACCAATCATATTCCGTAAAGTTCATAATTATACGTCTTTAGCATACAACAATAGGAGATCAGACTGTTTTTTTTATTTAAAATGATTTTAGAATATCAGATGTTACACAGATGTTTTATTTTCAAATATTTTACATATTTTTTACATATTTTACATTTTCGGAGGTATACAAACTTCCTAGGCAAGCAGGGCTAACATGATGGCAACGACATATTATTTGTCTCGTTACTTTCGACCAATCAGATCGCTCGTAGATAGCGCGATAGACTTAAGCGAACGTGCTGATTGGTTGGAAGGCGCGTGACAAACTATGTCATTGCCGTCAAGTTAGCCCTAAAGGCTGCTGTACATGGGTAGAGTAAACGGTAGAGTAGAGCGGTAGAGTAGAGCGGTAGAGTAGCTTGCCCGCGGTGCTAGCTACTCTACCAAATTTCAATATCTATTCTACTCTACTAATGATGTCTACACTAGTATAGTTAGTAGGATAGTTAGTAGGATAGTTAGTAGGATAGTTAGTAGGATAGTTAGTAGGATAGTTAGTAGGATAGTTAGTAGGATAGTTAGTAGGATAGTTAGTAGGATAGTTAGTAGGATAGTTAGTAGGATAGTTAGTACTCTACCGTTTACTCTCCCCGTGTACAGTCAGTACAGTACAGCCTTAAAGGACAGCGTTAGACACATTGTGACGTCAGATGTAAATAGCGCCATAATCCCGCCATATAAAATTTCGTTTTAGCGACAGAGATAGCTAGAGTCACAGTTTTTCACAATTCAGCAGCTCCTTACCTTGCTTGTTAATCGACAGTTTTTTTTCACTTTTGTTATTCTTCACTGTTATATTTTTTAATGTTACTATTAAATATTTACAAATAGACAGTCCGATCCCCTATCGTGCGAATTTAATTTAAATACTTTCTTGTTTGTTTTCTGAAAACGAAATCCGAATAATCTTGAAAAAAAATCTTCCGTACTTCAGTTTCATAAAAATGTGGTGCGGGGGGGAGGGTCTAATCGCAGCTCATTATTGTATGTGAGACAAAGCCTTGGTGAAATGGAGGCACACGGTCGGCATGAGCCAGTAATTATGCGGACTCAAGGAAGACTTTTAAAAGAAAAATACTCGAAAATCGTTAGCCATTGTAGTTTTTACACGACTGCCCAAGGAGGGTTTTGTGTTTACGGTTAATGTATGTATGTGTGTATGTATATAAAATACTTAAATACTTAACAAATACTTAAATAATTTCTTACAATCACACCAATTATCTAAGCCCATGTAAATTTCGTTTAGGAACTGTATCATGGAAAGCTTGATGATAACGGATAAATATATTACTTAAATACTTTTTGTTTGTAAATACATACTAGAAACACCCAGACCAAGACAAATAGACATGTTCATGCACACAAATATTTGTCTTGCTCGGGAATCGAACCCGAGACCACTGGCGCAGAAGGTGGGTAGCCTACCCCTGCGCCAAATCGGTCGTCAAAATCGGCCGTCGTCGTCGGTCGGGTATTGTGTTTACGCTAATGAATGTATGTGTTATTTTATTCCACCATAACGTTTGAATGCCTTAGCGGATTTTAGTGTATGAGGTATCATTAGAAACGTTATTCAGACATTTTCTTGTAAAGCCGTTTATAGTTTAACCGCCTCAGTGGTCTAGTGGTACACTCCACCGGTATCAGACCCAGAAGTCCCATGCTTGATTCCCAGTGGAGTACATTGTATTCGGTTTGGTTTGTGGTAGGACTTGTTTAAAGTCCGCCTGGCTAGCTATTTAATTTTGAAATTAGAATTGTCTTCCAAAGAGATGTGAACACCTATTACTTATAGCTACTAAAAAAATATATAGCTGGGCTACAAAATCAAAAGACTCCTCACAATAATATACTAAAATCGAATCTCCATTTTGTGAAAATATAAAATTCAATTTCATTCATGACTACGAGAAATGCTAAAATAAATCATGTATTTCGGTAAATGAATCTTTCGATTCTGGAATCGAACGTTAATTCGCTATGAAACACGTAATCAATTGGCTTGATTGGCTTCTTTTGCATTGGACGCTTCGATCAACAATAACAAAGATTGGACGCTAACAAGACCAATTAATTTTTTTTTACTGCCAAATGATTACCTACTTATTTTCTGGTATACGAAGGTTTTAAGGTAAAGTAAAAAGTATTCGTTCGAGCCTTTTCGTGATTTCTGTCTTACTAATGTAAGTGACCTATTGAGATAGTTAATCAATCAATCTATTTATTTCAGAGAAAGCACAATCATTACACATACAATCTCCATCTTGTTAATGAATTATGACTTAGATTATTAGATTATGAGATAACTGTTATCTTATTTACTAATTTCATTGGGAAGTTAAGATAGCAGAGAGGGAGAATAATGTGTACCTATAAGATTTGAAACTTCCGCGTTCCATTATGATTATAAACAAGAGTAACGGGACTCAACGCAACGTTTCGGCTATGTTGCTACAGCCGTGGTCACAAGCAGACTGGCGGTGCGCGCGGCGTCAAAAATGTGTACCTAAATTGTTGTTTTAATGATTTTAAGTGTCTTTGTACTAATTGTACACACATATTGCCCACTCTTCCGCAAATATTGTTTATAGAAATTTATTATTTGGAGTTCCAACACGTTTACTTGAAATGAAAAGAAAACAATACTTTCTAAGTCAAAATATCCTTTTTTATTTAAATAAACACAAAGGCAAGTTCATCGTATCATATCGTCCATTAAAACCATCATAGTAGAAAGGGCGAAATATTTTTCATTTTAATACATTTAGCAGAAACCAAACTTTAATCAGCGCCAGAGGTCGATTCCCGAACAAGACAAATATTTGTGAGCATGTACATGTCTATCTTGGTCCGGGTGTTTACTATGTATATTAAGTATGTATTTACGAACAAAAAGTATTTAAGTAAGTAGGTATATATTTATCCGTTATCAAATTTTCTATGACACAGTTTCCTAATGAAATTAACATGGGCTGAGATAATTGGTGTGATTGTAAGAAGTTATTTATTTATTAATAGTTTAATACCTACATAACGGTAAAATTGTCATAGTAAAAAATCACCAGCCATGCAAAGAACTTTCAAACGGTATACGAACTCACGCCCACGGGAATCCGGCCCGATGCTCTCACCAACTAAGCTACCGAAAGCACAGATTACTAAATTGTTACTAGTAACAGATACTGCACTCCGCTAAGCCATTAAAATAAATAGCAACTCTAACTATAACGCAATAATGTGGAATTCAGCTTGTACGGCGCAAATTACGAACGACCGCTCGTTGCATCTCTTTCTATCGCATATATTGTAGCTCTTATGCGGACCTAACTTCTATGGATTTTCCCCGCCGGCGGTGAGGGCGAGATTTGCGCGCAAGTACATCGAGTGACAGACGCCTGCCGAAAGGTTTTCAAGACTGAGGGTTCGAATCCCGCCTGAAAGGTGCTTGCAGGGCTTGAGGTTTTTAACTATCACAATTTTTCATTTACTTACCGAAAAGCATTATGTGAATGCATAAAAAATATTTTATATTTTAACTAGCGGCCGCCCGCGGTTTCACCCGCGTGGTTCCCGTTCCCGTGGGAATATCGGAATAAAAAGTACATATAAACCTTCCTCTTGAATCACTCTATCTATTAAAAAAAAACGCATCAAAATCCGTTGCGTAGTTTCAAAGATTTAAGCATACAAAGGGACATAGGGACAGAGAAAGCGACTTTGTTTTATACTATGTAGTGATGCTTATTTTATATTTTCACCCAATTACAAAGTGTTTCACCGTTATTATGTCGGAAACAGCGCCGCGGTCGCGCGCTGCCGGTTTAAACAACAATTAATTAAATGCGATGCTGATCGGAACAAATAAGTTTTACATATTTATGTTCCGCGTACGAAATTAAGCCGCGCATTTTTGCCGGCGATCGATGACAAACAATCGCATCGCTAGCGCATTGTTTGTCACACTTTAGATGCGTTTTTAAATGTGACGCGATTATGCAAGTAATAAAGCAACTTTTGGTATGGTCGGCTATTGGAGGTGACCATATATTTAATATCTTCATACGCGACACTTTAAGTCCATTTATGTTTCGAAAAGCACTTTAAAGCCGTAGGTTCTAGCTAGATTTGCAGTCTGTAGTTATCAACCATCATCATCTTCTTGTCAATCAAAAAAGTATTGAATGTGCAGTAGGAAAATGTTGACGATTCATATATATTACGTCTAAGTGAATAAATGTATTTTTTATTTTATTCTTATTTTTTATTGCATCGCCGATCGGAACAAATAAGTTTTAAGTACATAATTATGTTTCACGCACGAAATTAAGCTGGCGACCGGCGACCCGTGGCTACAAACAATCGCATCGCTTGCTCATTATTAGGCTGCAAACGTATCCGTTTTTGTAAAATACTGGCAATAGAGACGACGACTAAGCGTCTGCGAAACGGGAGCGTCAGTGACAAAGAGATAAAGTGACAGCGACAGCGTCCACCGCGCGACTGACGAGCGTACAGCGTAAGGCGTATATTAGACGGTAAGTTTTACTATCAGTTTGCTGCCAGTCATGATTATTTTAGCCAATCAAAATGAACCATTCATAACGCTGCCCGACATTCCTCTATATCAATTGGTTTGGTTAAAAAATAGTCATGACATGACTGATGGTTGCATGACCGTCCAATGTACACCTTACCGCGGCGGCTCTACCGCTTCGCAGACGCGTGGTCATGTCTGTCCGTTTAGACCATTTACTACTTTACTAAGGGGTTATGCGCAAGTAAAGTAACTTTTGATATCGTCTTGTCGTATGGTTGGATGTGGTATGGTGAGCAAAAGCATTTTTTTGTTAAGCCCATTCTTGCTTCGAAAAACCTGTTAAGCCGCACTTAAGTATTTTTAATAGTCAGCATTCATGATACCTTTTACTTATCACTACACGACAACGGAGTAAAACGGAGCAAGTTCGCATCCAAAGTTCGACCGGCCTAACCTATAAAATCATTTTAGACTCTCATCTGTTTGTTTACGATGCGTCAACAGCCAACACTATTTCAAAATAACACTCTATCACGGATCAAACTGTCGCATGGTAAACAACAGCTTTATTCTACATTGCTATTAGTTATGACTATTATCGGGATTTAGGGGCACTGGCCTCTAGGACTTTTCATGAAATCAAATACTACCTACTTATATAAGAGAAATTTTAAAATTTAGGACGATTACGGTTCAATGGTCGGAATGAAGACTACATCTAATATTATGATAAACATCTAGGTGCCATCTTTATTTAAGTCTTGTTTATGAAAGCACATCTAAAGTTTAGCGCATACTAATCGTATTAAACATGACATAAAACTCACAAAATACAAGAAAAATTTAGTGGGCTTTTTTACGTTGTTATGGCAACGCGCCTGTTTTTGATTCCACGCTCATTGCAGAATAAATTAGTGACATGGTTTTTCTGTGATTATACCAACGAATATAGTTTATAAGCATTTCTGCGTTTGGTGAAATTTAACCTCTTCCTTATTACCGCCTGAGGGCCGATCGCGGTAATTCTATGACACATTAGTCAAGTGCCACAAGATTTTCTGTTCCGGTGACAGTCATGACAGAGGAGCCACTTGCAATACGAAATTAGCTGTCAAAATGGACTGTCGTATGAAAACTGTTTTAGTTTCAAAGATAATCACCGGAACAGAAAAGATTGGCGCACTATACGTGCAGTTGTCGTGTAAAACCGTTTTTGATAACGCGCAGCTTTGACAGTGCGACAAATTTTTCTGTTCCGGTGATAATCTTTGGAACTAAAACAGTTTTCATACGACATTCTATTTTGCCAGCTAATTTCGTGTTGCAAGTGGTTCCTCTGTCACGGATGTCACCGGATCAGACAGGATTGTAGGACTACAGGTTGGCGTGACGTGTGCGTCGTTATGTCATTACGGCAATACGAAGTCAAACGTCAAGACCCAAACGCGATGAATACGCGCTGCATAGAATTACGGCGATTGGCCCGCAGTACCTACTACATATAGGTATGTCATTCATATTGTTATACGACATAGTCCTATGTTGTTTTTATATAAATTACTAGCGGATTTTCGCCGTTTTACCTGCGTGGTACCCGATCCCGTGGGAATATATTGGGATAAAATATGGCCTATGTCACTCGGGAAGAAAATAGCATTCTAATGGTCAAAGAATTTTCTAAATCGGTCCTGTAGTGTCGGAGCTTGTTCAGTTCAATTCAAACAAACAATCAAATCTTTCCTCTTTATAATACTAGTATTGTGGCGTAGTGGTCAGTGTAGCACACGGCCACAGTAAAGGTGCTGGCGCGTCGGTAATCGCCGCACAAGATGTAGTGGTAATAGATACGAATAAAAGATGTTTATAGGGACTTGACTTGTTTTATTGTAAGGGTAGAAATAAGAAAGTATAGGAAGAATAGGAACTGTCACTATAATTAATAATTGGCTATTTAATACAATTATCACATTTCACTTTTTTTTTTTATATATTAAAAAGGGGCAAACGAGCAGACGAGCCACGTGATGGGAAGTAGTCATCGTCGCCCATGGACATCTACAACACCAGAAGGGTTGCATATGCGTTGCCAGCCTTTGTGTTTAAGGGTCCTATTTACACGCTTTTTGAAGAACTCCATGTCATAGCACAAAGGGAACACCTCTGGAGGAAGCTCATTCCACATCATACAAGTTCGTGGTAGGAACGAACGTGATGCCCGAACAGTTATTGATTTCCAGGTGTCAAGAATGTGGGGGTGTTTAGGATGAGTTCTACTCACTTGGCGTGCGGTGCGGTGGCGGAAGTGTGACGGTGGCACCAGTTCAAAAAGCTCCTCAGAACATTCCCCATTGTATAGACGGTAGAACACACACAGAGAGCTTATATCTCTGCGGTGACTTAGTGGTTCTAAACCGTCTGTGAGTCTCGGATCGTCGACAATACGAACCGCACGGCGCTGAATGGAGTCAAGTGGAAGGAGCTGGTATTCAGGAGCTCCCGCCCATAAGTGCAAGCAGTACTCAAGGTGGGGTCGAACCTGAGCTTTATATAATAAAAGCAGGTGACGTGGAGTAAAGAATTTCTTCGCCCTATCGAGCATTCCTAGCTTTTTCGAAGCCAACTTTGCTTTGTTTTCCAAATGACCCCGAAATTGGACTTCGCTCGTGATGTCAACGCCAAGTATTCCGATACTTTTAGAGGTGGTAAGGGGAATGTCCTGGAATGTAGGCGCTAAGACGAATGGAGTTTTCTTTTACTTATATATGTTGGTACGCTAGCTCGCACTTGAGCTCTATTCAGCTTGATTGTTTCGGTAGGACTGAATCAAAATGCTGAATAGGGCACGTGGAGCGAAGAATTTGAATTTAAATTAGGAAAGAACAGGATAGGATAAGATAAAATTGATGGCCAGTATGTAGAACTTGATGGCCAGTATGTAGAACTATGGAGTTTCCAGCCATTATGGAGTTTTTAACCACCCATAATGACTGGTACGAAACGACATCGTTACAGTATAGTATAGATTGCTTGTGACTATACCTACATTTTCAGGCATTAACCATTTTGGCACACCCAAATCAAAATTTCCGCTCAGCACGTGAAAGCTCAGCTTAACAGCTCGCCATCGGTCGGCCCATCGCGACATAAAATCAACACTAAACCGACGCGACGTAAACCGACTTGTTTTATAGCGAAGACGTCAGCCTCATTATCGTCTCGTGCCTCGTAAAGTCACGTCATGGCGCCGAGGCCCGGGCCGAGAGCGAAACAAGCAATGCGGCAGACAATTGATTTATAGATCGCGGGTGAAGTGTCAAAGTTAACGTTGAAGTAGGTAACACAATTAAAAGGCTTTCAGATAAAGTGTCTAAAGTGTCTGAGTGACACTCCCCCATCCCCCGCTATCCATATTGTTGTACTAATACTATACTTAATTACAACGATGACTTATTTGACGACCTCAGAGGCCAAGTAGCCGGCTGGCTATCTCTAGAGGTCCAGGATTCGATCCCCGGACGAGTAAATGTTGAAAACGAACTTTTCAATATTTCCTCGGGCCTGGGTGTATGTGGTAATACCCGTCGTTGTTTCCAATTTCCATAATACTAGTGCTTAAGCTACTATACCTTGGTATCGGAACAATGTATGTGATGGTGTTCAATATTTATTTATTTATTATTTATTTTATTAAGAAAGTAACTCTGTCTTTCATTCTGTTTTTGTATCTTTTAACGCCTAATAACTACTGAAGAAAGTTTAATTAAATTACGCGTAGAGATAAATTAGATTAAGATTAGATTAGAATGAATATAGGAATATTTAAAGTGTTCCTTAGAGCTACGCTAGAATATACATGCTAGGGTTTATCTGGCAGGATTCCCTGCACAGTTCAACTGCTCGGGTAAATCTGCTCTCGTGACTAAAACATTTCTACGGTGGTGGCGTGTGAGGCGGGTCGTTACGTTCCCTAAAATATGGTTGAGCGAAGCGATGGCTGGTTCATGCGTCATGCTCGTGAACGGGTGCTGCCAGTGGGAATGGGTCTGCTCTTATCTGCTTGCCTTAAAATGTGTTTTCTTTTGTTTTTATTCATTTTATTAAGAATTACATTTGAAACATGTATGGCGCAACTTGCAGTATATAGTAGAATTGTCTTTTGTTTTAAACTAATATTAAAGCTTTAAGTAGAGTTCCTAAGTAACTGAAAATTGTTTACCGCTATGATCATTAGTTCGCATATACTTAACTGTATTTATCATAACCCATTGTGTAATTGTGATGGAAACTGACCTTAGTCATACCATGTTAAGGTCGTTTTTCAATTTGACGACTCTGTATGAAATAAAACAGGGAGAAAAAAACAACACTTGGAGTTTCTTGCCGGTTCTTCTCCAAGGTCGCCCGCTGTAGGGTTTGCGAACCGATGGCGTAGCTTCTATGACGTTCACAAGTATTGTAAATAACAATCTAAATTGAATAAACAAATTTGAATCTTGAATCTTGAATCTCGTTTTTTCCTGAAACCTGCGCATTTTTGCAACATACGTATACCTGCGAAGATGAGTACACCCTAGCGTGTATAGTTGGCTTTAGTCGCGCGCTATAAACGAATCTATGCGGACGCTGTTGCGAGGCATAATCAAATCGGGAGTCCGTTTGACGAGGCAATAACATAACGAAACAACTTGGCTTTCAGGTGTACCACACGTGGTCGGCTTTATTGCCTCAGTTAGCAAAGTAATTTCGGGGATGGCTGCGAACAGACAAGCCCACATGACAGCTGTACGCAATAAAATAATAACGAAAGCTTTGCGATATTAAACATCTGCAAACCTCAAGTCACATTATGTTAAAATAGAACTGAAGAATTGTATGGAACGTGACTTACGCTATCCAAGTTATTATTTCGTATCATCTCCCGTACGTAGGAGATGTAGTCACTGCTACCTGAAACATCTACTACTACTGTGACTCGGCACCTGGGGGGCTACCGCGTAACTTTATGGGTATGAACTTCATACGTTTTTGGGAACTTTAAGTCAATTTTATAAAGAAAATAGCCGCTATCAGTTCCTTGTTTTGTGACGTCGGGTATAACGATAACTAGCTAGCAACGTTCAACAGAACAAAGCAGCAAAAATCTATCAGAATAAGGAATTCAAATATAATAAATAAAAAACCCATATCCAGATTTCTTAGCCGGTAGCCCCCCAGGTTAAAGTAACTCTTTTAGCCAGATGGCTTCCAGGAAGTCTAGAATCTTTTTATCTTCTCCGGGCGCATAATGTGTCGACCCAGAATCCAGATGGACACTGCGTTTGTGGATAAGGGGTCCGCAGTGACATAAAAGGTGCCTGGGCTTTTCCCTCTCCAGTTTACAGTAGTGGCATCCATCAGTGTCACTCAATTTCATGTGAAATCCAAACTATCCAAGTTACACAGCCCGCTTGGTACAGAACGTGTTGGTAGGTAGGTGTAGGTACCTACCTAATTGCGCAAAATCTGTAATTTATTTGTTCAGAATCGATAGTAGAGTTTATTCTAGTATAGACGATAAAGGTGCAAAATTGTACAAATTCATTGTATCAATATTTTGACCTTGGCGATCAAAACATCTATCTAAAGATTTTTGTTATGAAAAGTCATTATTGTTAACAATAATGAAATGATAAAACACGCGTAGACTTTTGACATGTTTCTTGTCAATATGACATGCTTATTTTAGAGGGGGGAAATGCTTTATTAACCGTTCAAGTGGAAGATTTTCAATGTAATAATAGGTAATTCGCAAGGGTGACTCTAATTACTAAATAAAACAATGATGCGTTAAAAAATCACCATACAACTCTAATTAAGTTAAAAATGTTCTTCTTCTTCCTTCGTCTTCAATCGGTACGGGCGTTTTCCGCAACTCGACGTCTTATTGCGCCTATTTTGCGTAAAAATGTTACTTTCTCTTTTGTACATTTCGATTCTTTTCCTGAAATACCATGGAATTTATAAAAGTTTTGCTTAGCTCTTACAGCTTTTTTACTGTCTAAATGCAGAATGACAAAGCAAACAGGCCCTCACTCACGATACCCAATGACGGACCTTTTAGTCCGGGGTGACAAGCCAAAAGCACTACTCACGCAGTCCGATACGACTAGCTCTCTCTATAATCAAATATAACAAACGCTGTAATAAAGGGAGCCAAAAACGAAGAATGTCAGGAAATATTTCGATTCTGTGGTTACTCACTGGCTATGCACTATTTATTATTTCATAGTTTTTAAATCATAGTCATAGCTACATAGTGACTTTACAACCTTACTTATTCCAAAACGCTAGTATGTCAAAAAAACTAATACGTGTCAGAAGCTAAATGCTAAAATAACAATTATTGGAGACGAAGTAAATCCATAGATGGCGCCACGAGCAAAACAGACTGCTTTTGCCGACCACCCTGCTCATGTCGGTAAAGCAGTTCAGCGCGCGCGCGGCAAGCGGCACTACGTTGGACTTCACTTTTGACTTGACGAGCTGCGCGGACGGTTGTCTATTTCGGTGTTAGGTTTAAACTTAGTTTCAGTTATCATTTTGTTAAGCTAATACGTCTCTCTTCTTTGTATAAAATAAATCCAATATTACAAGTGTTACAATTTTATTATTTTACTGTAGATTAGTTGCATTTTCCTAAGACAATATTAAAAAGGCTAATAATAATATGATGTCAATACAATTGACTCCGGGCTTCGATCAACAATAACACCTAGTTCTAGATACATAGTTGGAGTGACAGATATAGCGAGCGTTATACGCCCACTTGAGAGAATAAATTATAAGTAAATTATTTTGGAAAGTGTCAATAATACTTAGGTATTTCAAACTTGGAACGCTTCCTGTCATTTATAATGTAAGATAATAACATTCGTAACCTATTTTCTCCGTTAACAAAAAAGGCAGTCTGTCCATATGTGGTAGTCCAAATCAAAAGGGACCTTATTGCGGCCGGCACATACGTCTTTATTGTCGTTGTTTTGTATTCGAACAACAGCAATAAAGGCGTAAGTGCCGAGCGCCACAAGGTCCCTTTTGATTTGGACGACCACATATAAAGTTTTCATTTAGTTCGTGAGCCTTCATCTAGTACTATTGTTGATCGAAGAGTCCGGGTCAATAATTAAAAGCATGTCAAGCAAAAACATGATTCTTAACAAAGCTGGAACAAAATTTTCTTGCCTGCTATGCGAATTTGGGAACACCTTGTTTTCTAGGGCCTTTGGTAGCTCTAAATGCCCTAGAAAACTAGGTGTTCCCAAACTGGCATGGGGCGAGCAAAAATGAGTTAATACAATGTTATAACCGATAAATCGTAACCAATCGTAAGGTGTAAAGGACATCCTCGAAAACCTTGATAAAACCATTCCATCATAGCAACAGATATTTCGGTCGCCCACATCCGCTTTTTATCCGGCGCGTCACGAGTTTTTTAACATCAGAATGAACCGGTAACGATGTGCTTCAAAGTATTTACAGATTTACCAACGAGGGACGATAATGTAACCGTGATAGCACGTTTGGCGCTTAACGAGTTTATCTACAACTCGATAAGGGCGTCTTTGTATGCAACTTGCAGAATTGAAAAAGTAAAGTTTTTTGCAAGAATATCGGAGTATTTACAGATTTACGATCCACTATTGGTATAATGTAGCCGTGATACCGCGTTGGGCATTTAACGAGTTTATCTAAAACTCGATAAAAGCGTCAATGAATGCAATCGAAGAACCTCTAGTCTAGCATAAGAAAATATCTTAAAGATAAACAAAGTAAAATACTTTATAATGACGACCGATTTGGCGCAGGGGTAGACTACTCACTTTCTGCGCCAGAGGTCTCGGGTTCGATTCCCGAACAAGACAAATATTTGTGTGCATGAACATGTCTATTTGTCTTGGTCTGGGTGTTAACTATCTATATTAAGTATGTATTTACAAACAAAAAGTATTTAAGTATATATTTATCCGTTATCAAGTTTTCCATGACACAGTTTCTTAATGAAATTAACATGGGCTTAGATAATTGGTGTGATTGTAAGAAGTTGATTATTTATTATTATTATTTATTATTATAATATGTAGGTATCTCATGGCGTTACAGCATGCCTAAACGGAGACACCAAGAGTTATTGATTGTGCTAAATGTAGCGAGCTCCTGGTTTACTTTCATCTTTTTTTTCGAATATAATGGTATAATTACCGTACCTTAAACATGGCTCTATGATATTTCAGATATTGCTAGCTTACAGCAACGTACGGTAATAGGCATTAAACATCAGCTGGTATCACGTATCACACACGGGCCGGCGGCGGTTGGTCGCTGCCATCGCGACAGCGCTGCAGCCGATTTATGCGACCGCAGACTTGAACGGAGATGCCAGGATTACTTACTTACAACATAGTCGTCGAATGTTGTGGTACCTTACTATGAACATGACTATACAATATTCCAGCTTAGTCCACCATACCATAACATAATACAAAGTAACGAGCTCGACAAGTCATTAAACATAGGTGCTACATGATGGTCACCACCACCGTAACAGCGCTGCAGTCGATTTATGCGACCGGAACGCAGGTCTAAATGGATATGCCAAGATTTATCGATTGTGCTACATGTAGCGAGCTAACTGGTTTACTTTTACCTTTTATAATTACCTTACCTACTATAAACACGCCCCTAAGATATTTCTGATATTCCTAGTTTACAGCAAATGTTGCAGAGAGCGCTCGCAGCGCTACACGGGCCGGCGCGGTTGATCGCCGCCACCGCGACAGCGCTGCAGCCGATTCATGCGACCGCGGGCCTGAACGGAGATGCCAGGATTACTTACACCAGTTGTCGAATGTTGGGGTATAATTACCTCCGAACATGACTATAAAATATTCCAGCTCAGACCACCATACCTCTGACTTAATACGAAGTGTCGAGGTGTTGCGGAGAACGCTCGCAGCGCTACATGGGCCGGTAGTTGATCGCCGCCACCGCAACAGCGCTGCAGTCGATTTATGCGACCGGAACGCAGGCCTTTAAGGCCCGTGGTATCGCCAACTACCTTGGGCATAGAAGCGTGGTCTAATTTTCCCGCCCCGCTACCCGCACCAAAACAGCTTAAACACACGTTGCGTCAAAACTATGTATTATTTTAGAACGAAAAATGCTCAGTTTTAAGTTAAACAAGTTAGCAATTTTTTCCTGAAAGAAACGTGAAAATATCACTTGTAGTTTAGAAGTAGTAGCGTATTTCAAGTCCATGACATACTTTTAGATGCGATTTATTATTTAATCAATCAATCTTTGGTACATGCATTTGTCCCGAAATCTATTAAAACTGATAAACCTACACGAATTTCAATTCTATTTTCGTCCTGATATAAATTGTGAACAAATTAAATGCCTTTCAGTCTACTGTGTCAAATAATATTACCGTGTCTGTCTTAATTTGATTGCGATTCAGATGAAATCAAATACGTTAGTAATAGAAAGTGAACTATTAGCAAGTTAATTCATCAGCATCAGCCTTTCATCATCCTTGCAGTGGGGATATTAAATTTTTTTTTTTATTTATTTCGAAACTCAACCGCTTATTTACAATTTACATTACACAGAGTATCTTAGTTAAATAATCTTAAGCTATTACAGAGTTTCCCAACGTGATCAATTGAAACTTAAAAGACAAAACAGATTATACGCTGTCTTAAACTTATGTGGCATCAATACAATAAGAAAAAAGGAAAGGAACACGGCAAACTTCAACGCGTGTGAATACAAAAACAAAACAAATTTAATTTAACAAAACGTACGTTCACAGTATACATAGATATTTAAAAAAACATAAAATCATGCAGTTAGAACTGATGCTATATCCCGCTTGAAAGATTTTTTATTAGCATTAAATATGTCAATATCATCAAATTTTGTATTGTATAACCTGGGTAGTCGCGACATAGTGGTGTTGTATGCATAGTTAGTCCGGTGCCAAGGTATACTAAATAACGGTGCCTGTCTTGTGCGATATTTAGGTGTGAAAAAACTTATACTAGAGAGAAGATCAGGCGCGTCTAGATTATTGTGTAATATGTCATGAAGTAGGCTCATATCAAGTAGCTCGCGCCTAGATTCCAGGGGCAAAAGACCATAGTGACCGCAGTCCTCCTCGTACCCTTTGCCTCGTCTGAAAGTCTTAAAGTTCAGATGTTTAACGAAACGTTTCTGTATACGCTCAATTTTATTAATATATTTTGCATATTGTGGGGACCAGACGGGGCTACAATACTCCAGTACACTGCGACAATATGCAAAATAGACTGCTTTTATGCTTTTGATACTTTTAAACAGCTGGCAAGTTCTCATAGCAAAGCCCAGGTTGCGGTAAGCTTTATTGGCAATGTAGTCTATATGTTCCGAGAGTAGCATCTTAGAGTCAAGTATCACCCCCAAGTCTCTGACACTATACGTTCTTTCTATGATATTACCATCAAAGTTATAAGGAAAATCAATTGGGCGTTTTTTACGACTGAAACTTATTATTTGACACTTACTTGTATTTACAGTAATGTTATTTTTTGTATAATATTCATACAGGCGGTTAAGATCACTTTGAATCAGTTCACAATCAGAAGGCGAAGTAACTTTCATGAATACTTTTTTGTCATCTGCGTAAAGAAGATGGTTTGAATACTGAAAACATTGATTTATATCATAAATATAAGCACAATACAACAGAGGACCAAGATGAGATCCCTGCGGAACACCAGAGGGGATCTGTATGAAGTCGGATTTGTAACCCCCTAGAACTACGGCTTGCGAACGGTTCGATAGGTAGGATGCTATCCATCTCAATAGGTCACCCCGAATCCCCAGCGCAAAAAGTTTGTTCAACAAGATGACATGGTCTACACGATCGAAAGCCTTTTCGAAATCTGTGTAGATCACGTCAACCTGCCCACCGTTCTCCATCCCTCGTAACACATAGTCTGAAAATTGTGTCAAATTCAAATTTGTAGATTTGCGCTTTAGAAAACCGTGTTGATTTTGTGGTAAACCATTTGTTATAACTGAGATAATTCCATTATATACAATTTTTTCAAGCAGTTTACCTAAAATGTTTAATTTAGATATTGGTCTATAATTACATATATCCATCTTGGAACCTTTTTTATGCACCGGAACAATGTAAGCTTTCTTCCATAGAGTCAGGCAAACACCTTGTTGTAATGATAAATTAAATAACAAGGCGATGGGAAGGGATAGTGAAACTGCACATCTACGCAGAAACACAGGCGGCAGAGCATCGCATCCGGGTCCCTTAGCAATATCAATACTTTTTAGCATTCTCTCCACCTCACTCTTCGATACGGTTACATTTGTTACAATGTCAGTGGCACTATCAGCATTATCATAATTCGAAGTTGATAATTCGTTACCTGTGGTGTTGCCATTACGGAACACGCTTTGGAAAAACTCATTGAACCCAGTGCACACATCACGCCCATCTACCAATGTAACCCCTTGATTAGTAAATTGTTTAGGGTATTGAGAACAACCTCGCTTAGATCTAACGTATGCCCAAAATGGCTTGAGACACTTACAAACACCATGTTCAACGCGCCGAATGTAATTGTCATGACATTGTTTTTGGAGGATACGCTCACGGGTGCGCAATAACGCAAATGTATCGTAGTCGCGAGGATTACCATACTTTTTCCATTTTTTATGTTCTTTTTCTTTTTCGCGAATCAAATTGATTAAGACACGGCTATACCAGATGGGATATTTTCTTTTACTACTTTTTGATTTTACTAAAGGAGCAAACTGGTTAAGACACTCATCCACTTTACTATAAAATCTTTCCAATGCTACATCAACAGACACATTCACTAACAACGCTTCCCAATCGATTGTAGACAAAAAGTTATTAATGAGGCTGTAGTCACACGTGTGAAAATTTCGTCGCAAAATGTCTTGTTCTTTCAGTGGCGTGATAAATAAATCTGGGATGTCTATTAATAAAGAGGGATGATGCTTATCTTCATTAGAGAGAGGTGAAGTTGCTTTTACGACCACGCAATGTAAGTTACAGAAAACTAGATCTAACATTCGTCCATTGTTGTTAGGTATATAATTTAATCGGAGGAGCCCGTGGCGCAGTGGATAGCGCGCTCGGCCTGCGATCGTTGAGGTTAAGCAACGTTCGCAATGGTCGGTCACGGGATGGGTGACCAAAAACTTTTCATCTCGAGCTCCTCCGTGCTTCGGAAGGCACGTTAAGCCGTTGGTCCCGGCTGCACTTGCAGTCGTTAATACCCACCAATCCGCACTGAGCCCGCGTGGTGGGTCATGGCTCATTCTCCTTATTTATCCATAAGGAAGGCCAGTGCCCCAGCAGTGGGGACATTAAATGACTGATGATGATGATGATATAATTATATTGATTTAGGCCTAAATAAGTAACATCATCCATATTAAAAGTAATATCCCCACTGCAAGGACACAGGCCTTCCTTGTGGTTCCATAAGGGGAAAATAGTGACCCACCATACGGGCCATGATGCGGATAGGTGGGTATTAACGACTTCAAATGCAGCCAGAACTCACGGCCTTCCGTCGCACTGATGGGCTCAAAATAAAACGTTCTGCCCCTGTAGACAAATGGCTTTCTATCATCGATGTCGGCAGTAGAATACAAAGACAAATATATGTCACGTGACCGCTAATGTCAATCCCACATTTTTTTTCTATTCTACTGGCGATATCTTTTAGGCCCTAAGCGCTTACCACTACTACAGCAACCGGGGGAGCCTCCATAGTAATGGATATGTAGCAGGTAGTAATAGTTGCTTGTTATTTCAACAAAGTCCACATAAGTAAATAGGCTATGTATCATGCTAGTTGTTGATAACTGGTGTGCGGGGAACAGTCCCATGTTAGGAGCCTGAATAGGATTTCTGAACAATGTGCTTAGAACTTAAGTTAAAGTTACACGACCTCACAATAACGGTTTAGAATTTACGATGTTTTGTTCTAGAACGTTAATTTAAATGTTAAGGGGCTTAGTAAGTCTATTTACTTAATAAATGTAAATAATACGTTAAACAAATTAAGTTACAACTTACTTTATTTAAGGCCCGTGGTATCGCCAACGACCTTTGGCATAGAAACGTGGCCTAATTTTCCCGCCCGCTACCCGCACCAAAACAGCTTAAACACACGTTTCGTCAAAACTACCTAAGTATTATTTTTGAACGAAAAATGCTCAGTTTTAAGTTATACAAGTTAGCAATCTTTTCCTGAAAGAAACGTGAAAATATCACTTGTAGTTTAGAAGCAGTAGCGTATTTCAAGTTGAAAACAGCTTCATTTCAATGTTTTTTTTAATAGTATCTTAAAGACTATGTTTTTTTTAAATGCTCAGATTGAAGTTTATATATCAATATTTAATATATATTCATTCTGGATTCATCAGTAGGCTAATTTATGAGTTTTATGCCCGAATACTCGTACGCTACTTATCTTTGGGAGCGTCTCACACATCGCCCTGTCACTTTAAATGTCAAACGTATGAAAGAGATGCCATGATGTTTGAGACGCTCCCAAAGATGATTTGCGTTCGAGAATTCGGGCGTTAGGGCCTCAAAAATGATCGTTTCACGACTACATGCGCCTTAAGTGTAAACAAATACTATGTTGAAGAATATCTCAAACGTCTTTATTCTGATAGCGCGTACTCACACTTTGTGAGATGGCGATTTCCTCCGAAACCACTGATCGGATTAGGATACGGGTTCCGCCATTCGATAGCGTATATTCGAGGAAGGTTTAAGTAGGCAAACATGTCGGTTAGCTGACACGTTTGTTCGTGACTGGAGAGGATCTAAATCTTACGAAGGTTCGCAGAGTTGTTACATACAGCTGGCTTTATGTTAGGTACATTAGTTACCGCGCGTACTGGCTGCCTACCATCAACTCAAAACTAGCGCGATGCAGAATAGGTTCCTAAAATGAATTGCTTTCTTTCGTACTATGACCTTCTAAAAACAGGATCGCAAATGAATTGCTAAATGTGAATGACTGAACGATTTGTGTCCTTATTTCTTCTACCCGTCTCTTTCACTCGATTCTGTCATGCCCAGAGAGTGAGAGGGACGGGTATAACCTGCAGGTGTCATGTTAGCTTGGCCGAATTATAAGTCAAATAAGACTTCATGACAGCTTAACGGCTGTGAAATGTCATTGAATGATCACTGAATCGCTGTCATTGATATTAAGCTGTCGTGGTACGAATAAGCGAAGCAGATCAGTTTAGGTCCTAAACAAAACCGCAATAAGAGTTGATGGTAAGCACCCTGTTCATTGAAGTAAAAAAAACATTTACAACATTGAACACATCCTTACTAGTAGGCATTATAATGCGTAAGTGTGCTTGTTGGTTTTTTTGTCCGTCTTTCAAACAGAGTAACGGATCGAGGTGATTTTTGGTATGGGGATAGTTTGGGAGCTGGCGAGTGACATGGGCTACTTTTTATCCCAGAAAAACACCACATTCCGTTGAATAACGGGATAACGTCATGTAGTCCACGCGGCCGAACCGCGGGCGGAAGGCATGTTTATAAATAAATGCATTTGGTGCTTTAGATTTATTTTCCCGACGTTTTGGCTCCTTTTCGGGGGCCGTGGTGGATGTAAAAGTTGTTTAATTTAAAGTAGTAAGTTTTTAGCTGGAAATATTAAAACTCCTTTTCAATGTGATAAAAAAGATTTGTGACTTTAACAGCGTATATTGGAGGGAGGTTTAAGTACCTATTCTAAATTGTCAGTTTTCTCTTTGATAAAATTAGTTCCGTTTTTATATATTGTAACACCTGATAAAGCTTTAATAAACACCTACTTGTAAATGAAAGAAGTGATTAGATTTTCTACAGATATAAAGTATTATCTCAGCAAAAACGCGTTGACTGGCGTTAAGTAAGCTCCGATAGTGGCGAGTAATTGATCGATGTCTATATGAGGGCCCCGGGGAGACGGGGCTATGCATCAACTATACTCAGCGCCCGATAACAACTTCTCACTCACGTACCTACACTAGTACTTCTCAAAAACTTACTTCTTCCTTTTTTTATCCACAACGAGGTAGCGCTTAGCCTTCATGTTGCCTGATGTTAAGTGGTGATAAGGGTGTAGGTAGGTGGAAGCGCACTACTCCTGGAATCCTCAATCACTGAGGAACTGGCTATCTTATCTCTAACTGTCGGAACACAATAATGCTGAAAACATAATTGTTCTGGCGTCAGACTTAGATAAGATGGTGGTAGCTAGCCAGGCGGACTAAGAACAAGTCCTAGCACCAACCAAACCGAATACAATATGTACCCCCACTGGTAATCGAACCCGGGACCTCTTGGTCTGAAATCAGTGGTGTGAACCACTAGACCACAAAGGCGGTTAAAAAAACTTCCTTACTTGGTTAGCATCCCGACATCCCGCGAATGCGTACCAAGCGCTTTTCTTCTTCCTTTGTGATGCGCACCGCCAAGGAATGGAATACCCTGCCTGCGTTTGTTTTCCCGAATGATTAGAACCGTATAACTTTTAAAGCTCGAATAGGCTGCTTCTAGGTAAGCTCGCTCCATTTTAGGCTTCTTCTCAACCCTAAGGTTCAGTGTGAGGGCAAGAGCAAGCCCATAAAACATAAAAAAACACTATCGGTCGTTTTAAACGTCATGAAGCCTTTATACTATTGGCATTTAGGTACTACACGACGTTATCCCGCGGGAATGTGATATTTTTCCTGGCTAAAAAGTAGCCTATGTTCCTCTCCAGACTACAAAGTATCGGTGTTCCTTTCAGCGAAATCCGTTCAGACGTTTGGGCGTGATTGAGTAACAAACATCCAAACATGTAAACTTTCAAATTTAATATTAGTGTCCTACTAACACATGTGACCAATAGTAGATTATTTTTTTGCAACATCGCCTTTTCTATTCCCAATTAGATTATAACCAATACCTACGTAACTAGTTCTGTCTAAATCATTTTAAAACAGTGGTACCTACTATATAAAACTCCTTTCAGTTTCTATAAGTTTCACTACGACAATGGGTCTGTTTCAATTATTTTAATGAAAAATTTAAATACTATGTATAATGGAAAAGTTTACAAGCAAGACACCATCTGTGTTGAAATAAAACCTATTTCTTTTAAATTTAAAATCAAAAAGTAATTCTGCAATATAAAAACGAAACAATAGGCAATATGCATTGTAAATATTCAATCGTAACTATTTGGTGTACATTGAAAGCAAAAGGCTAATTTTTAATATTGGGCACATAATGAATGCCGCATTGGAACAAAGCCGCGTCGTTTACAAGCTCAGTGTAATATTCTTTGGTGCATAAAAGTGTTGCATTTTGGAACAATGGCGTCGCTCGGTACACAATCGAACAGAGAATAGTTGCAGTTTCAGAGATTAATTTGTTTTTGTTTGTTATTTTAATTTTTAGTTTTTTTTTAATTTTGTGAAGGTAGTAATATCTCCACATTGATGAAATTAACGCTGACTATACAGCGAGTAAGAAGTATTGGATAAATTCGACGCTTCTCGTAACGACTCCGTAGCTCAGTGGTTAGAGCAGTCGCCGCGCCCGGAAAACGAAAGGTCGTGGGTTCGAGTCCCATCGGAGCTGGTTGTGAGAGGGGTCGATTTTTTCTAAATACTTTATTTTCCATTTTTTGTTTTTGTTTTATTAAAATTTTCGTAATCAGGGTGTTTCTAAAATGAATGTCTACTTATGTTTTTTGAAAACTAAAATTACTAATGTGTGCGTTACGTTTGCAATTTTTCAATTGTTGTTTTTAATTCTAGATTATCAGAAATTGCGCAGTAGCAGTATCATCACAGAAACGCACTTTACTGACGGAAGCGTTAGTCCAAATAGGTACGAAAGTTTTATCTCTATGTATGTGTGTAAATTAATTTGTCAAAATTGACGGTCAAGTTTTTATTAACTTACACATAATATTCTTTGAGCTTATCCACCGTCAATGAATCATCCACCACACGTTTTTGAAGATTATTTAGCTTGCCGGACGTAGTCAATAGCTCTAACGCCCGAATTCTCAAACGCAAATCATCTTTGGGAGCGTCTCAAACATCATGGCATCTCTTTCATACGTTTGACATTTAAAGTGACAGGGCGATGTGTGAGACGCTCCCAGAGATAAGTAGCGTACGAGTATTCGGGCATAAGTTCATTAGAATAGAATAAAGCAAATCTTTGTGGTATTTTTTTTTATTTATTTTGCATTTACAATGCAATTTTATTATTAAAAATGAAATACTAGAAATATTAACCCGTCTCACAACTAGCTACGATGGAACTCGAAGCTTCGATCTTCCACATAAGTCGTCACAGATACGCAGTTGCCGGGGGGTAGTTAGTAACTAACGGCCAGAATTAATAACCTATCTACAGATAGGGATAGGTGCAATCCAGATTAGTTGCTATGCAACGCTTGATATTAACATAGAATTAACGACAGTTGCCAGGGTGTTGCTAGGTGTTGCTTAGCAACTAATCTGGATTGCTCCTATCCCTATCTGTAGATAGGTTATTAATTGTGGCCGTTAGTAGCTCCGTCGTGTTCTAATTGCGGCACTAAATAGCGCGACGGTTACAGTTACAAACAAGTTTTTGGTGAACTTATTGCCTGCTCCCGCGTGTTTGTGAATATGTGGAGAAAAGATCTTAGATACTAAAGTTTAAAACGAGTCAACGAAACAAGATTTAGGGCCTGTTTCACAATGTCTAAGTAAGTTCTGTTCTGATTAGCTGTTACTTGACAGATACGCCATACAAAACTGTCAAGTAAACTGGAAAGTATCTCCTAATCCGACATTGTGAATCAGGTACTTAGTGTGACTTATATCACACTTTCGAGGTAGAACATTATTCCATACGAGGTAGATGACATTTTACCTGCAGATATCGAAGCATATTCTCTGATACCAATTGTCGGATACCAGATCATACACGTGGCGTAGTAATATGCTCCTGATAAGATTTTAAACTTTCGCGTTCCATTATAATTATAAACAAGAGTAACGGGACTCAACGCGACATTTATTATGAAGTACATATTATTATGTACTTACAGCTTGACGTTTCGGCTGTGTTGCAACAACCGTGGTCACAAGCAGACTGGCGGTGCACGACGACGTCTGTTCTGGCGGGCTTGGAGATCTTCGGCCACCCTCAAATTGTCACTTTTTTTGTTTTTGTCATCGCTAGTGATGGGATTACGGCACACAACACTCACAGTATCGGGGTTTGTTTTGAACGGTAAAACTCGCGGCTTACACTTGTTAATCACTGGATTCCACGCTGATGACAATTTAAACCCGTCCTCCCGATTGAAATTTTTATACTTCTTGATTTCAATCGCTTCTCGTACCATCCTAGTATGGTAATGACGATCGGTGGAGAGGATTTTTGGATCATGTAACTCCATCCAATGATTAACTCCAGCTTCCAGAAGATGTTCAGCTACCGCGGATTTACTCGTCTGTCGATTTTTAACAGCTGCGATATGTTCTTTGACACGTTCAGCGATGGTCCGCTTTGTTTGTCCAATGTATGAACTACCACAACTACAATCGATTTTATATACACCCGGAGTCTGAAAGGGTATTACGTCCTTTGGCGATCGCAGTTGCTTATATTTGACATAACGGAGTATATACAGTCTTGATGGAGAATTTTCTGAGCACTGTTCCAACTTTATCCGTTACGCCTTTGATATATGGCAAAAATGCTGCCTGACGACTCACGTCCGGATATTCTACCCTTTTCTTTTGCCTATTGTATCGCTGTGACCGAACAAGCCGGGTTCCGGAAAGGCTACAGTACCATAGACCACATTCATACGCTGCGGCAAGTTATACAGAAGACCGAAGAGTATAACTTGCCACTTTGCTTGGCGTTCGTGGACTATGAGAAAGCCTTTGATTCGATCGAGACCTGGGCCGTGCTGCAGTCTCTCCAGAGGTGCCAAATAGACTACAGGTACATCGAGGTGCTGAGGTACCTATACCAAAACGCCACCATGTCGGTCCAATTACAGAACCAGAGCTCTAATCCTATCCAACTACAGCGAGGTGTGAGACAGGGAGATGTCGTCTCTCCCAAACTGTTCACAGCTGCGTTGGAGGATATTTTTAAGCTGCTGGACTGGAAAGGATGCGGCATCAACATCAATGGCGAGTACCTAACACATCTACGGTTTGCCGATGATGTAGTTCTTATGGCTGAGACCTTGGAAGACCTGAACACAATGCTCGAAGATCTCGGTAATGCTTCGCAAAGAGTGGGTCTTAAGATGAACATGGACAAGACGAAAATCATGTTCAATGCCCATGTTGCACCCGCTCCAGTTAATGTTGGGAACATTACACTCGAAGTTGTTGACCACTATGTTTACCTAGGACAGACGGTCCAGTTAGGTAAGTCCAACTTTGAGAAAGAGATCTCTCGTCGAATCCAGCTCGGATGGGCAGCGTTTGGGAAGCTCCGACATATATTCGCGTCTGAAATACCTCAATGTCTCAAGACGAAAGTTTTTGACCAGTGTGTGTTGCCAGTAATGACCTATGGAAGTGAGACGTGGTCGTTTACTATGGGTCTCATAAGAAGGCTCAAAGTCACCCAGCGAGCAATGGAGAGAGCGATGCTTGGTATTTCCCTGCTCGATCGGATCAGAAATGATGAAATCCGCAGGAGAACTAAAACAACCGACATCGCTCGAAGGATTGCATCATTGAGGTGGCAGTGGGCGGGACACATAGCGCGGAGAACCGATGGCCGTTGGGGCGGAAAGGTTCTTGAATGGCGACCGCGTGCCGGACGACGTTCCGTGGGCAGGCCCCCTACAAGGTGGACCGACGATCTGGTCAAGGTCGCGGGAAGCCGCTGGATGCGGGCAGCGCAGGACCGATCGTTGTGGAGATCCTTGGGGGAGGCCTATGCCCAGCAGTGGGCGTCGTTCGGCTGACATGATGATGATGATGATGATGATGATCGCTGTGACACCTTGTATCCGTTTCGTTTTAGTACCTCCTGAACATGAGCAAGCTCCGACTGAAGATGTTCAGGGTCACACAAGTTATGAGCTCTGTTGGTCAACGACGTCATCACGGATTGAAGTTGCCGAGGATGATGGTGAGATGAGGCGTGTAGGTATCTATCTGTGTGTGTAGGTTTCCGGTAAACAGAGTGAGATAAAGTACCGTCGTGTCTTACCCTGATCTGCACGTCCAGAAATGCCAAGGCTCTGTTATTTTCCATCTCATAAGTAAACTTTACTTTAGGGTGGATGGAATTAAGGTGATTTATATATTGTTCGACTTCCTGCTGACCTCCGTGGATTACACAAAAAATATCATCCACGTACCTCTTCCAGAGTTTGACAGTTTGGGGTCCAGTAGCTAATTCTATGTCTTCAAAGTGCTCCATCCAGATATTTGCAATGACCGGCGCGAGAGGGCTACCCATTGCAACTCCATCGATCTGGAGGTAAAACTGATCTCTGAACCGGAGATAATTTCCGTCTAAGCAATTTTCAATTAGAACAATATACTCCTCCGGTAGCTCATTATCGTAAAGTTTACCCTTAATAACCTCAAGGCGGACTGCCTTGAGGTTATTAAGCGGGACATTCGTAAAGAGTGACTCCACGTCGAAACTCACCGTAATATCTCCGGGTTCCAACTTAATGCTCCGTACGAGATCCCTAAAATGGTATGAGTCTTTCACGAAAGACGGTGTATTCCCAACTAACGGTTGCAGCACTCCAGCAACATGTCTCGCCAAGTCATATGTAGGTGAGTCAATTTGACTTATGATGGGGCGCAATGGTATGTTACTTTTGTGTATCTTCGGCAGACCATAAAGTTTGGGAGGTTGCACGATTTTTGGCTTGTGAAGATGATTGTACTCATCCTCCGTGAAATCTCTTGTTTATAACATGCTCCTTATGAATAAGTTATTTATTGTTCGCTTGTGCTTTGCCTCTGTTGTTAATTTGGTGGTAAAACTATTGCATGGCATGTCACTTACATACCAGATGTCAATACACATACCGTACTCAATGAAAAAGAAACGATAATGATAAGCGTTGTTTAATTTTGTACAAATATTGTTCTTTGCCTCTGTCTGCTTCAAGTCATCACAGATACGCAGTTGCCAGGGGGGTAGTTAGCTCCGTCGTGTTCTTATTGCGCCACTAAATAGCGCGACGGTTACAGTTACAAACAAGTTTGTGGTGAACTTATTGCCTACTCCCGCGTGTTTGGGAGAATATGTGGAGAAAAGATCTTAGATACTAGAGTTGGGAACTAGTCAAATCACTTACAATATACCAAGATTTAGTTTGTCTTATCTTACTCATATCACTTTTTCGAGGTAGAACATTATTCCATACGAGGCAGATGACGTTTGACTTGCAGTCATCAAAGCATAGTCTCTAATACCAATTGTCAGATACTAGATCATACCTGGCGTAGTAACATGCTCCTTATGAATAAGTTCATCAATGAAGAAGACCATTTTAAAAACTATTGTTCGTTTGCGTTTTGCCTCTGTTCGCTACAAGTCGTCACAGATACGCAATTGCCAGGGGGGTAGTTAGTAGCTCCTCGTGTTCTTATTGCGGCACTAAATAGCGCGGCGGTTACAGTTACAAACAAGTTTGTGGTGAACTTGAAAGAAAGAAAGAAAGAAAGAAAACATTTTTATTGACGACATACACAAATGAACAGTTTTAAGTAAAAAAAATTAAGAATAGAGACAAGAAAACAGCATGTCGCCAACTAGGCCCCATCCTCAGCATAATGTTGCAGCGGCAAGAGGCTGACACTGCAACGCTGATATTCTGGAGGGACCGATTTGGTGGACAACTTCGGACGTGACAAAAACACAATTATAATTAAAAGTACACATAAAAAAGTAAAACAAAAGTAAGAAAAAAAGTAAAAACTGGCTGTACGACCAATAATTCCTTTGCCACTTCACTAAGCGATAAAAAACAAATGTAGCACACAAACCAAACCATAGAGTAACTTGTATATATAGGAAAAACCAAACCAAACATCTTTCTTTGGCACAAACAGTCTATATAATTTGTGGCACAAACAAATACGCACAAAAAACCTTGTGGTTGATTATTTAAATAAATTATATGTTAATTATGTGTTCCGTTCCGTGGCACAAAAAAATCTTAAAGCCGGCGCCAGATATAACATAAAAAGCAAATAAAAAGTTAACTTATTGCCTGCACCCGCATGGGTGAGGTTATAGCCAAATGATCTTCCGGAAGATGAGAACGAGTCACTTAAGCCACAGATTACTAAATAGTTACTAGTAACAGAAACTGCACTCCGCTAAGCCATTTAAATTAATAGCAACTCTAACTATAACGCAACGCAAAGTGGAATTCAGCTTGTAAGGCGCAAATTACGAACGGCCGCTCGTTGCATCTCTTTCTATCGCAAATATTTTAGCTCTTTTGCGGACCTAATTTCTATGGCTTTTCACCGCCGGCGTTGATGAGGACCAGATTTGCGCGCAAGTACATCGAGTGACAGACGCCTGCTTAAGCTGATATTACACGGTTCAACCAAATTGATTCACTTTGGTTGAAAGACGCAGAAATACAGGCGCACACAAACCCTTTTGGTTTCCATTCTTGATCCTAAAATCGTACCCTGTATCCGTATCCGTATTATTGACTTTGTGGTCGTAAACTATTCAATGTTTTAATATTTTTGTTTACTTAGTATTTTTTTCTAAACATGAAGTCCTGGAGTTTTTCCTCACGTTTAAATACTTATCTTGTTCGTATGTCTAAAAAAACTACCTTTAGAATGTCTAAAACTCCTAAGTTATTGAAAAATCTTAACTGCTATGATTATGAAAATTATTTGTTTTTACAAGCTTTTTATTAACTTGCCATGTTAGTTAGTTAGTTTGTTAGTAAGTGGGGGACAAATCTTGCAAGCTTTATTTGACCCACTTCCCAGTGTCCGATGGGGCTGAAATTTTGTATACAGGTTTGGTTCAGATGACAATACAATATTTAAGTACAGTCAGCAAAAAAGCTTGTCCTAAAATGAAATTTTTACTAAAAACTTATTATATTTAAGATAAGTAAAGTTTTTGTTGGAAAGTGACCTTAATTATACTAAGTTGAAGACACTTTTCAATTTGACGACTCTGTTTACAAAAGGCAGAGAAATAGCAGCCCTCGGCAAGTTTTTTGCCGATACTTCTCGTTACAATTACAAGATCCCTGCTGTAGGAATTGCGAACCGACGGCGTAGCTTCTTTGACGATCACAAGTGCCATGCCTAAAATGATAAAATGTTTTTAAATTTCCAAACCCAAATCAATAGGTACAGCTCTAACACATTCACGCAACATGTGATTAAAATATACAAAGTTGTGCGAAAATTCGCGCGATAAAAACCCGCCGCGACCCAGAATAATAGATGTAAATGAGGACGCGCGATAATCCGGGAACAGCTGCTACCCTGCAGCGGTTTATTGCGCGTGTGTATAAGCTGCTTACGTAGAACAAAGTTGCAGTAACTACACTTATCGGAAGTTAATTTCATAAAGTTTTTTTTAATGGAAGTTTTCAGGCGTAAAATGTTTCAATATTCACATTGATGTATCATCATCATCATCATTTCAGTCGTACGACGCCCACTGCTGGGCATAGGCCTCCCCCAAGGATCTCCACAACGATCGCTCCTGCGCTGCCCGCATCCAGCGGCTTCCCGCGACCTTGACCAGATCGTCGGTCCACCTTGTAGGGGGCCTGCCCACGAAACGTCGTCCGGTTCGCGGTCGCTATTCGAGAACCTTTCCGCCCCAATGGCCATCGGTTCTCCGCGCTATGTATCCCGCCCACTGCCACTTCAACTGAGCAATCCTTTGAGCGATGTCGGCCGTTTTAGCTCTCCTGCGGATCTCATCATTTCTGATTTCTGAAACACCAAGCATCGCTCTCTGCTCGCTGGGTGACCTTGAGCCTTCTTAAAAAAAATTGCATCGCATTTTATACATTGATGTATAAAATGCGTTTTTTTTATTCACAGCGGGGTAGCACTTAGCCTTGATCACACCTTATGTCAAGTGAACATAAGGCTGAAAGCGCACTACTCCCTGTCTTCCGGAATCCTCAACCGGTGAAGGTTGGCCCTCTTATCTCTAACTGCCGGAACACAACAATGGCTTGGATAAAATGGTGATAGGAAACCAGGCGGACTTAGAACAAGTCATACCACCAACCAAATGTATTTGGTTTCTTACTTTCAATTACTTATCTTAAATAACATTTTACATAAGCACGATCTAAAATTTAGTTTTAAGCCTATTATGGAGTTCTGTAGGTATCAACTTGTAGTATTTTGTAGTTTTTGTTTATTTAATCAATTTAATATAAAAAAAACATTCTTTTGCACACCCGTGAGGGTATAGGACATTGCGGTCACTGTATTTCATATTTTTAAGACACATGTATATTATTGCATTACCCGTGTTTCAAGCAAACAAACAATTTTGATGATTGATTGATTGATAAAAAAGATTCATATTCGTTACTCCTTTTATGAATGATAGTGAAACTATATATCATGAAAATGACACCGACATGATACAACAAACAAAATACCTAGTTTCGTAACGTAAATAAAGCGTATTTACGACCCACGATTAATATACGATATTAAACGGCCTGTTTCGGAAACGATCTTGCGAATATGTCTAACGTATAAAACGTATACAAATAAACATTCGGTTCGGTGAAACAATATTTATTGACGTAAAATAAATAAATAAATATGGGACACCATAACATAGGTACATTGTTCTAATGCCAAAGTGTAGTAGCTTGAGCACTAGTACTACGGAAATTGGAAACAACTACGGGTATAACCACATACACCCAGACCCGAGTAAATATTGAAGAGTTCGTCATCAATATTAACCCGACCGGGAATCATACCCGGGATCTCTAGAGATAGTGGCACCTTAAAAACCTTAAAACACCACTCGGCCACGGAGGTTGTCATAAAATATTGTTATAGTTGAATTAAATTAGCTTTTAGTTAAATATGGTAAATTGGTTTGATTGTAGGTACTTTAGTATCGTAGGTCAAGTAGTCGTTATATCGTAGGTACTTTTAACCGCCTCTGTGGTCTAGTGGTTCATACCACCGATTTCAGACCAAGAGGTCCCGGGTTCGATTCCCAGTGGGGGTACATATTGTATTCGGTTTGGTTGGTGGTAGGACTTGTTCTTAGTCCGCCTGGCTAGCTACCACCATCTTATCTAAGTCTGACGCCATAACAATGATGTTTTCAGCATTATTGTGTTCCGGCAGTTAGAGATAAGATAGCCAGTTCCTCAGTTATTGAGGATTCCGGGAGTAGTGCGCTTCCACCTTCAGCCTTATCACCTCTTATCATCAGGTCTGATGAAGGCTAAGTGCTACCCCGTTGTGAATAAATAAATAAAAATAAATTAATAAATACTTACTATTTCGCAGTGGCGGTAATTTAAGCGGCATTTTAAAAAAGAATGTGGGGCATTTCACATTTCCGAGGTGAACATTCTAAATTTGAAATTCAGTGCGGAAATGAATTTAAATAGGTACTTTCTTACCACCACCCAAACCGAATACCTCTGGGTCTGATACCGTGGTGTGTAGGTACTACTAGACCACAGAAGCGGTTAAAAGTGCAGTGGATACACGTAGACAGTCGGTGTATACTCTGAGTATATCTTTGAGTACGTCATGCGACTGCATTCCTTTGAGAAGTAACAGAGATAGCGGATAGCATCTGATTTCCCGAGAGTCCGCGGATCACTTGACTTAGCTCATCAACAGGCATAGCCCTTGTGGGAAGCGCCTTACTTGACGATCTCAACTTTCGCTAGAAAAATATGATATATTTTATGGTCTTGGTCCGAGTTACGAAAATAGTCACTATTTTAGGACGCTACTTTGTAAAGTAAGTATACGTTGTACGTAGGTCAGATGTAGGTGCAAGACGTCTGACTGTTTTTGCAATTACATTGGCCAGGCAGATCAATATTTTAAGTGACGCTACGACCCTGGCGCCCAAAATCTCGAGTTGCTGGTTTTTAATATCTAATAGTAAATATTTGTGAAAAATATGTAGCTTACATATTTTTCGTTTTTCACAATGGGTAGGGACTTCCGCCAAGTGACGCCTGATTCAATCAAATACAGTAAATATTTTCTTACAATCACACCAATTATCTAAGCCCATAGTAAATTTCTTAAGAAACTGTGTCTACGTGAACTTGATAACGGAAAAATATATACAAATACTTTTTGTTTGTAAATAAATAATTAGTATACATAAAAAACACCCAGACCAAGACAAATAGACGTCATGTTCATGCACACAAATATTTATCTTGTTCGGGGATCGAAAGGTAGTTTACCCCTGTGCCAAATCGGTCGTCTAGCTAATAAACAATACTCCTAATCTTGTACACGTGAACTGAGATTGTATACAAACCAAATTCCATTATTCAATAGAGCAGCGCCTCATCCGTCCCTTGTCGAAGCTGCTAACGAGGGCTCCGACCGCAAGCCGCACCCGGGGAACGTCGTAGGGCCCGATCCGATACACTGGCTCTTATTATAGAACGACACTCAAGTGGAGATCTCTCCTCAAGTATAGTTAGCAAGGGATGAATATGTATTCGTTGCATGTATTTGCATCCCTTTTTAACTATGCTTGAGAAGAGATCTCCAATTGAGTCTTGTTCTAATACCGACCTAAGAAAATGTCATAGTAACAGACGTTAGAAATAAGTAAATTTTAACAGAAGCCGACGTTCACCCCAAGTAAGTGTCAGCAGTAGCTTTTTGCCCGGGCAAAACCAGAGTTTTTCCCACCCATCACTCATTCATTGACAACTACCAGATACTGATTTGATTGATTTATTTTCCCTTTTCATCTCATTCTTACTCATTTATCATTTCCTCATTCTTTTATTTTCATTGATTAGAATGATTGCACTAAATAGCTGAGGGAGCTGAGAGAGTACCTTAGTGAAAATTTAATAACTGACCTTAGTAATGTGTAAGTGAAAAGAAAATTGATGGATCACGTTCTATTAGCTATCCTGGCTGTCGCTAGTACTTGATAAGGTAACTATTTATGTTAATTTTTGGCTACCGTGAATAACCAACAGTCCGCCCGCGGTTTCATCCGCGTAGACTACACGTTGTTACGTCGCGGGAATGCACGAGTCACTCTCCAGGGTGCCTACCAACAACTTTAAGACAGCGATTCAAAAATAGCGCGATGCAGAATAGGTTCCTAAAATGAATTGCTTTCTTTCGTACTATGACCTTCTAAAAACTGGATCGCAAATGAATTGCTAAATGTGAATGACCGAACGATTTGTGTCCTTATTTCTTCTACCCGTCTCTTTCACTCGATTCTGTCATGCCCGAAGAGTGAGAGGGACGGGTATTACCTGCAGCTGTCATGTTAAATCGACCGGGTTATAAGTCAAATAAGAGTTCATGACAGCTTAGCGGCTGTGAAATGTCATTGAATGATCACTGAATCGCTGTCATTGATATTAAGCTGTCGTGGTACGAATATGCGAAGCAGATCAGTTTAGGTCCTAAACAAAACCGCAATAAGAGTTGATGGTAAGCACCCAGCTCTCAAACTATCCCCATTCCAAAAATCACGGCGATCTATTTTGACACAAAAACGGACAAGCAAACAAACAAACACACTTACACATTTATAATATTCAAGTATGGATTCTTGAGGCTTCTGCGACCACCCGAGGGTACCTCCACCGCAAGACGATATTGCAAACCGTGAATCGTTGTAAGCGATCGGGAGCAATCGTAAGCGGTCGTAAGCGCTCGCGAACAGCCCGCACAAATCTCTAATTAACTTGTACGCGGCTGCTGTTTGCTTCATAAACCTCTACGCATGTTTATGAATACAAACGTTAATTTGAATCGGGAATATTTGTTTGGGAACCTTTACAGCGTGTTTGGTTACGAGTATCAGTACGATTTGGAGTCTGTTTTCACCAATTTATTGATTACTAGCGGTCGCCCGCGGTTTCACCCGCGTGGTTCCCGTTCCCGTGGGAATATTGGGATAAAAAGTATCCTAAGTTACTCCTTATTACATCAGCTACCTGCCAGTGAAACTCCCGTCAAAATCGGTCTAGCCGTTTCAGAGATTAGCAGGAACAAACAGACAGGCAGACAGACAGACATACAGAGAGACAGACAGACAAAACATGTAAAAAAAAATATTTTGGTATATGTACCGTATATATAATCATATCATCATCATGTATCATATGCATGTAGTAAAAAGCGGTAATTTTAATATTACAAAGAGACACTCTAATTTTATTTATTTGTATAGATCAATGAAGAAAAAATTTTTTTTTTATTGGTAAACAGTACTTATATCCTAAACTTTAATAATATACCAATAGAAAGATTAACAGACAGGAGATCTTATATGTGTTTTGTTTTCAGTTAGAAATAAACCATAAATAGTTGTGACTATGAACAAAAATAGGTAGGTAGTGTAGGTAATGTTTTTTACTTTGTTTCCCATGACCTGCTTTTATACAAACTAGAACGTGTTGGCATTAGGGGCCCGGCATGGAGATGGATAAAATCTTATTAAGAAAATAGATCACAAAGTGTAGAAATAGCTCAATTGGATTCTAAAAATACCGTTAAAAATTATAGATCAGAATTACAGCGACTTAAAGTTGGGGTACCACAGGGGAGTGTACTCGGTCCATTGTTGTTTGTGCTGTATATCAATGATTTATTTGACATAAAGACACAAATGATATTATTTGCTGATGATATATCTGCTATAGTGACTACTGATAAAAAATTGACATTGGAACAGCATAAAATTGACATAAAAAATACTCTGACATTAATATTAGAATGGCTTAAAAATAATAATCTTAAAATAAATTTACTAAAGACTAACATACTTAACTTTAATAATATTAATAATAAATCACTTGACATTTGCTTCGATGGACATGTTTTACATAATGTTAAAACTGCAACATTTTTAGGCCTTTTAATAGACACGACATTTTCCTGGAAAGAGCAAATTGAGAAAGTTCGTAGTAAAATAAATAGTTTTACATTTGCTCTACATAAACTAACTAAAATAGCAGGTACAAGTACGGCTATTACTGCCTATTTTGCATATATCGAATCCATTCTTAGATATTGTTTGGTAATATGGGGAAATGGTACACACATAAAAAAAATATTTATTGCACAAAAGCAATGTGTTAGGGCTATCTGTGATATAGCTCCAGATGTATCATGCAGACCCTATTTTAAAACATTAAAGATATTGTCTCTACCTAGCCTCTATATCTTTGAGGTGGCGGTATTTGTTAAGACAAACGCGGATAAATTTACGAGAGCGAAAGATATATGTCAAAGATCAAGGCGCGATCCACATAAACTAGTGTTAGAAATAGTCCCAAAAACTCAACGTTTTCTAAAGAATTGCCACGCTATGTCCCAACACATATACAATAAAATACCGTCCGACTTTAAGGAATTGCCCCTAAGGCGCTTTAAGGCAGTATTACGTAAATGGTTGTTGGAACACACATTTTATTCAATTGATGAGTTTATGCAGCTCAAAGAATAAGTAGTTTGCTGTGGTCGACGCATGGACGTAATATAAATTAATAATTATCCACTTGAATATAATTTACATTTGACATTGGTTTTATATCTATTTCTTATGATTTTCGTTTGACATGTATAGATAATAATTCAATTCAATAGTAGTTCAATTTAAATATTAATGTTATTGGATATAAGTAATTTGTATTTTTGCATGCTATTTAATATGGCTAAATAGGATTAAAGCACATAATTTAAGATGACCAACCTATCGAATGTAAACCTACCCTATTTACAGCAAATAAAGCATTATCTTATCTTATCTTAAAAATATCAAAAGTTTCCTAAAAGCGAGGAAGCTAGACTGTAATAACTTTTCAAATGGCGTGAAAAACGTCTTCAGATAAAGATTAGCTCAACGGACACCTTACATTCGTACTAGAGCTTTAAGCTCTTCCTTAAAAGCTAGTTCATTCAGGAGCACCACGACGGAGTGGCGATGAAAAAACGTGCCAGGAACGTGACGAGAGCGAGGCGAGGCCGCGACGTGAGCCGCGTGCCGAACCGAGCGGCCTACGATCCTCGTCACGTACAACTCTATGAATTCGAGTTACGGACTACCGATAAAAAATATTCAAAGCCTTCCCGAATCAATATTAGAGGCAAATATTGTATTTCGCATTCTGCAAGCTTGTAAAGCGAGATTTGAATCACATTCGGTTCTTGTCCATACCAATTTTATACACTTTGAGTGTCTTTTCTGTTACCTTTTTACTGTTAAACCGCTGAATCGACTTTGATTACATTCGATTGAAGTTTTTGTACTAACCAAGGATCAACTTCAAATTATTACGTCTATTTGTAAGTTACTAAAATGTAATCAATTAACTTTTCTGTACATACGTCTATTACTCGTATTCTAAGCAAATCATTTTGAAGTTTGTCAGTTGATTCCTGTCCATTTTTGTCGAGACTCGTGTACCTGGCTGCACACACGTTTCTATTCGACTGGGTTCTTTATCAAAAGCTTGAAAGAATGAAACACTTTATAATTTACAAATTAAAACTCACGCTAAAACCCTAAACATCGTATTATTTTAGTCAGTCTTTAAACCTAGACCGGCATATTAAACTAAGACTGTACAATCCCATAGAGGTCCAAAATACTGTTATTCACAACGTAAATAAAACTAGTGTGTAGGTCGAGGATAATTTATTGGGTGCATCGACAAGACTATATCAATCACCAAAAAATCTTAACACCGCCGTTCAGCATTACGTACGTTTGGCACAACGCCATCTATGTACAATAATTACAACTTATATTTAAATACAACGGCTTAACATTCCGCCCACCATGAACGGAACGTCCATCAGAAACAACACAATCAAATAAAAAACTTAACAAAAACAACAAAATTTAGGTATGCAATACATCAATAATACATAACTAACACATACACATACTTGACTAAATTAAAATACAAAAAAACATAGTAGTAGGTATTTACATTTATTAAGTGACAGGTAAAATTATAAGTTTGGATACAGGTCTTTTTACTAGAGACCCCTTGCATCGCAAGGTTACGACTCTCGTAAGATTGTCCGCACCAACATGTTTTTCCTTAATTACGCCATACAACCATCTGGACGGTGGGAGGTCATCCTCCTTTACTAACACGACATCCCCTACAGAAGGTTCAGGAGCAATATAGGACCATTTATATCTATGCTGTAATTGAGTCAAGTACTCATGAGACCATCGTCTCCAAAAGTCTTGCAGTAGTCTCTGTACAAACTGCCATCTTTTAAGAGTACTCACGTTACTCTGCTCAAAGTTTGCATCGGGTATAAGCAGCAACGGCTCACCGACTAGAAAATGGCCGGGAGTTAATGGATACGGATCATCTGGATTATTGCTAATTTGAGAAAGTGGACGCGAGTTAAGGCAAGCTTCTATTTGATACAGAAGCGTGGACATCTCTTCGAATGTCAAGGTACTGTTACCAATAACCCTTTTTAGATGGTGCTTTGTGGACTTCACTCCAGCCTCCCACAACCCTCCAAAGTTCGGCGAGTGAGGTGGAATGAAGTGCCAGTTGGTACCATTTGTTGCTAACCACTCAGCAATATCATTAGCGGCTTCAGAATTTTCCGTTTGGAATAAATGCTTTAACTCCCTATTGGCCCCCACGAAGGTCGTGCCGTTGTCACTCCATAAATCTGCGCAGTGACCTCGCCGTGCAACAAAACGCTTAAAAGCTGCTAAAAATGCCTCGGATGTCATGTCACTAACGACTTCGAGGTGTATTGCACGAGTGGTCATACATACGAACAAGGCTATATATCCTTTAACGGCTCGATAACCACGCCCTTTATACGGTCTTATAGCTATGGGTCCTGCGTAGTCAACCCCACTCTGATAGAAAGGTCGACAGACTGTGACACGTTCTGTAGGTAGCTGCCCCATCATTTGCTGACTTGTTTGTGCAGAATGGCGACGACATACAACACACTTCCGAACGACCTTGCGAACAAGATTTTTCGCATTAACTATCCAATACTGCGTTCTTAAAAAGTTTGTCATTAATTGTGGACCGCCGTGAAGAGTGCGATTATGGGCATCATCCACAATCAAATCTGAGAAAAACGACTGATACGGCAGCAATATTGGATGTTTCATATTTTCATCTATTTCAGCATTTTGTAAGCGACCGCCCACCCTGAGTATACCATCAGCATCAAGAAACGGACACAGTGAGGTAAGTTTACTACTTTTCTTTATCTTTTCCAAAGTTTGTAAACATTTTATTTCTTCCAGGAAACTTTTCCTTTGACACAATCGGATACAGGTAAGTAAAGACTCTTTTATTTCTAATCTAGATATGTAAGGCGTAAATTTTTCTTTCTTTAACTTAAGGAATCTACGTATGTATGCAACAACTCTTAATAATTTATTCAATGAAGAATAACGACATAATATAGATTCTGACTCTGACTGAATAGTGTGGCACGAAATTTGCTCTTTTTTCTTTTCTAAATCCGTTAATTTAAACTGTCCCTTTGAATAATTAATAACCTTTTCTTGCAGCCATTGTGGACCCTCTCTCCAGATCTTCAAGTCCGATAGTTTGCTCGGATTTATACCTCTCGACGCACAATCTGCAGGGTTAGATTCGGACTTGACATGTGACCACTGAGTATTATTCATAAGCGTTAATATTTCAGAGACCCGATTCGCGACATAGGTTTTCCATTTGCTGGGATGACTGCTCAACCATGAAAGGACTACACTTGAGTCCGTCCAGGCGTAAACGCACTCCTTCGGAATCTCTAAAACTTCTGCAATTTCGTGAAGCAGGTTGGCTAACAATACCGCTCCGCACAACTCCAACCGAGGAATCGAGACTTGCTTCACCGGAGCAACCTTCGTCTTTGCGGCAAGTAATCGTACATGCACATCACCTTTAAAATCAACGATTCTCATATAGACTACAGCTGCGTATGCTGCATTTGAAGCATCGCAGAATCCTTGAAGTTCTCTGCTAACATCTTTGGTGCTAGTGCCAATCCATCTTGGAATCTTAAATTGAGCGAGATGTGTAAGTTCATCTCGAAACTCAAGCCATGCCTTCAAAATATCACATGGCAATTCTTCATCCCATTGTATCCCTGACAGCCAGACTGTTTGAATAAATATTTTAGCAGTGGTGACCACAGGAGCTAGCCAACCGAGGGGATCAAACAGTTTTGCTATTTCCGAAATCATTTTCCTCTTAGTTATGGGTGTTTCCAGTGCTGTAAGTTGGACAGTGTATTGAAATTCATCTTGGTGTCTATTCCAAGTGAGACCTAAAATTTTGATAACTGTATCTAATTTTAGCTCTAAAGTTTCCTTTGAATTCTTACTTTCTCTATCCCACTTTGACAACAACTCACTATTGCTACTACTCCATTTCTGAAGCTGGAAACCACCAAGTTTAAGTAACTCGTTCATTTGTTGATAAATCTGTGCTCCCTCGTTTATATTTTCGCAGCCTGTCATAAGATCATCCATATAATATTCCCTAAGGACTCTGCTAGCTGCCAAAGGATATTTATCTCCCTCATCATGTGCAAGCTGTTGTAAGGATCTGACCGCCAAGTAAGGTGCCGCTGATGTACCAAATGTTACACGTAATTGTCGGAGATGCTGAAGTTCTGAATTAACATCGCTACGCCATAATAGACGTTGAAAATCAACATCCTCAGCAGCTATCTTGACTTGACGGTACATCTTCACAATATCTGCTACCAGGCTTATAGGATAGCAGCGCCAACGTAAAATAAGGTGTCGAAGTGTGGGTTGAAGCGTTGGACCTACCATGAGATCATCATTCAACGAAGTTCCATTATTAAGAGAACACGACGCATCAAACACGACCCGAACCTTAGTGGTGCTTCTCTCATTGCGAACGACAGCGTGATGGGGAAGATACACAGCCTTGGGATTAGCTTTCTCCACTTCCGGCACTACTTCCATGTGATTTAATTTTAAATATTCCTCCAAAACCTCGGAATATTGAATCTTCAGTGGTTGATTCTTCAGTAATCGTTTTTCGAGCATAAAGAATCGTTTTTGCGCAATATCATAAGAATTACCGTATTGACAACTTGGGTCCACCTTTTTGAATGGCAATTTCACGATATAGCGACCCTCATCATCTCTAGAAGTAGTTTTGGCGAACAGCTCTTCGCATTGCTGTTCTTCTTCAGACAGACATTTCTTCACAGCTGAAGACAGTTCTTCTTGCTCCCAAAAACCTTTCAGGAGATCGTTCATACTCAATTGAGTGTGCATACTAATTATTTCATTACGTGTCTGTGAAAGTTCGTAACTTGGAGGGGAAAATATATGGCCTGAAAGGATCCAGCCAAGTTTGGTATTTTGCGCAATTGGAGAACCTGGTGGACCTTTGACAACTCCATCCATTAAAATTTGACCATACACTTCCGCCCCCAGTAAAATATCAATTTTACTCGGAGTATCAAACTTCGGGTCTGCTAACTCTATAGCAGGAATCTGAGGAGAAAACATCGGAACAGACATTTTCCTCTCAGGTAAAAGAGAAGTGAGCTTATTAAGAACATGAGCTTTAACTTCAACTATAAAGTTGGGGTCATGGCGTGACTGAATTTTGACCATAACGGTCCATTTAGACTGCAAGGATGAACCTTGATCACTACCTAACCCTGAAATGTAGCTCATGTTTGAAACTCTTCTAAGACCAAGCATTTGTACAACAGACTCTGCTATAAATGAAGCTTGTGAACCTTGGTCCAGAAGAGCTCTGATACAAAAAGTTCCATTTTTCGTATCTACATTGACCAAAGCAGTGGCCAATAATACTTGACTATTTGCATTAGAAAAGCATGACACTATATTTGATGCCTCGCCTTGAGATGATTCTACATTGGACGACTGAGCGCCCCCTTCCACTACGGAAGTGTTTACTTGATCATCTTTAGGACCTAACTTTGGGTGCAGTAAAGAGTGATGTCGCCTTTTACAAATGCGACAGCTGGTTGATTGACGGCAATTGTATATCGAATGATTCGGAGCAAGACAATTAAAACATAACTTGTTGGTTTGGGCAAAAGTACGACGTACATTTACATCTTCCTTTGCGAATTTTTTACAATTACACAGTTTGTGAGCATCGGAACAAAATATACATGATACAGCAGGAATTGTATGCATTGTTTTAGGAACATTATTACGAACATTACTCTGTTTAGTGGCTTTATTGTCTAGAAATTCTAAAGATCTGAAACGATGATCCAAAAAGTTTTTAAAATCAACAAGTTTAGGCAATTCATCATTACACCTACTGACTTCTACTTCCCACAACTTTCGAGATTCTGTATCAAGTTTCAACGAAACTATATAAATTACAATAAGATCCCAGGAATCTACATTTACATCTAAATTAGTAAGAGCATTTAAACACTCATTAGTTGTGTCAAGTAATTCCTTTATCGCACTTGATGATTCCGACAATACATGTTTTTGGTTCATAAAACGTTTTAGTACACAATTGGCTAAAAACCTTTTGTTGTTGTAACGATGCTCTAACTGATCCCAACAAGTTTTATAATTACATGCCGTGATAGGAATGTGTCTTAACATTTGCTCGGCTTCGCCAGACAAGTGACTCTTCAAATAGTGCAGCTTTTGAACGTCATCCAATCCCTTATTGTTGTGAATTAAAGACAAAAATAAATCACGAAAACTACTCCATTCTGTGTATTTGCCACTGAAATTAGGTATTTCTATTTTCGGTAATTTAACAGTAAAGGATTGGGTGCTGTTAGTTGCATTTGCATCATAAAATTCATTAACATTAACATCTTTCTTTAACCTAAGGATGGCTTCCTTTAACTCCGACTTGTAATTTATGTACAGTTCTTCGGTCTCATCATACATGTCATTTTTAAAATAAGTAGATTTTTCAAGTACGTCTCCAGAAACTTCCATTATAATCTTCTTATGTGTTTCATCAAAAGAAGACCACTGTTTTTCTAAGGCTTCTAGACGTGTTTCTATGTATGACAAAGAGATCCTATCTTTCGGAGATTTTCTAAAGTTAGACCTTCCCTTCTGAACTTTTGACTTAGTATCATCTTGCATTTTACCGTAGGCATCCATCTCGATAGTTATTCTAACTATTCACCGTATGAGAAAATTCAAAATTATTTTCTAAGTCAATCGTAAAATTTACGAAATTTTTCTAAGTGTTTTCGCACTTGGCTCCGCAAACTAGCGTGGATTCCCCGTATTTCACTTTTGGAGAAATTATTCTAAGTCTATGAAAACACTTCTAAAATTTCCAAGTTCTAACTTTCTTGAAATTATTCTAAGTTAATGAATGACACAAATGTACTCACAGTTTCATCACAGCACAACTCACTAAACGCTTCCGCTTACGCAATCGCTCGCTTCGTGGTCGCACCGGATCCGCTGACGTCACTGCTGCAGCTGCTGCTGCAAACTCAAAACTCCGATCCTCAGTGGTCCCTGCTCCTGTCACTCGTACTGAGCTGGTTCCAGGTCAACCAACCGAAACATCCGGCTCGAAGGACCATGTACAATCCCATAGAGGTCCAAAATACTGTTATTCACAACGTAAATAAAACTAGTGTGTAGGTCGAGGATAATTTATTGGGTGCATCGACAAGACTATATCAATCACCAAAAAATCTTAACACCGCCGTTCAGCATTACGTACGTTTGGCACAACGCCATCTATGTACAATAATTACAACTTATATTTAAATACAACGGCTTAACAAAGACCTACATTGATCGGGGCGCTCCCTAGGTTAACTGTCCATTAAACAAGCAAGTTCTGACTGTATCGCTGCACCCAGCGTGCATAATTACCCGGGAAAGTAACCCCATACCGGTGCAGTTGCAGGGTGCACCTACAATGTGATTAACTGCATCCATCCAACTAAAGCGGTTTACACGCTTCCACTATCTACTGGGTAGTTTCTACTCAAAGTAACTATGCACTTACGATAACGTACGTGAAATAGGTTCTCGAAGTTACTTTGTTCATGATCCGGTTTGTGAATCGACTTCATTGGCCTGGGGATCTACCATCAGCTGTTATTCTAATATTCAATTCATGTTGATTAAACACTATAGCGCAATCTCACTTCCAATGATACTTTAACTTTTGACGACCGATTTGGCGCAGGGGTAATCTACCTGCCTTCTGCGCCAGAGGTATCGGGTTCGATTCCCGAACAAGACAGATATTTGTGTGCATGAACATGTCTATTTGTCTTGGTCTGGGTATTTTCTATGTATATTAAGTATGTATTTACAAACAAAAAGTACTTAAGTATATATTTATCCGTTATCAAGTTCACGTAGGCACAGTTTCTTAAGAAATTAACTACGGGCTTAGATAATTGGTGTGATTGTAAGAAAATATTTATTTATTTATTATTATTATTATTATTTAACTTTTATATTAACTATGGGTTCGCTTTTGATTATTCGAACCCGGATCCTAAACTTTATTTTAAGAATTTAAACTTGTATTGTCTTAACAGTGTAAAATTTGTATTGTTTTAATTTATAGTTACTTTTAGTTTTTTTTTGTTTTTCTTGTTATAATATTGTTCATGCTGTATGCACTTGTAGTGGATATCAGTCTAGCCTTTATATATTTTTTTTCTTTTTACCGTTTTTATATTGACTGTAATCTGTAATGTGTACCTAATTTAAATAAATAAATGATACCTCTCTTAGGGCGACTTTCATCACTGATATTTAAACGTGATTAACGCTAAACGTGTTTAATACATAGTTCTGTCTCTGTCATCTGTTTGAATGTGACAGGGACAGAAATACGTTTTAAACACGTTTAGCGTTAATCGCGTTTAAATATCATTGGTGAAATCGGGCCTTAATCGAAGAAGATGACATCTACGATGGAACGAGCTCACCCAGATGATGTCTGTGCACTCTCATTTTGAAAACGTTCGGGTTGTATGTTTAAGGAAACACAGAAGCAGGGAGGGCGTTCGACTCTTAAGGTCACAGCAGACATATCAACTCGTAAACGGATCGTAAACGCATCAACTCGAGCGGTTCAGTATTCTTTGTATGAAACCCCCTATCGCAACGCACACTAATCGGAATCGTAACGTAATCGCCTCGCCTCGGGACCAGCTCACGAACCGCTTTGCGGGTCGCTCAACTTGCTATCCCCGCGCTTACCGCTAGTCGTCCACGCGCTCACGTCTCTCCGTACCCGAGCTTACGGCTCTACGCACAGTGGTCTGAAAATTAAAATGAACTAACTACATTTCAAAAAATCTGACTGAAATTCCGAGATTTGATCCCATGTCCACCTTTTTTCGATATGGAACCACTGTGCGGCGAGGTGTAAGCGCGGCGTCGCCTAGCCGTAGCCGAGCCGACGTACCGACGCTGATCCGGTTTGGTTACGTATTTGCGTTAGGTTGACGCCTGGTTGACGGCGAGGAGAAAGGCGATACGGTGTCGATCCCTTTCCGAGTTGATGTATCTGCTGTGACCTTTATGCTGGCCGCATGATAAACGAAGTTGTGAAGAGTTTAGTGCGGAACCTGGGAGAAGAAATTGGGTGGCACACAGTTTTACATTCATCTTTTTACCACGTGAAATAAGCTAAGATTGCCCCCCCCTGACCCTGAACCAAATTTATCCCCCCCCCCCCCCCATCAACCAAATCTTGGATACTCGCCTGATTGATTTACAGCTGATGGTAAGCCCCTTACGATACGTTAATAGCTAGATCCTAAGATAGAGAAGAAGTGTCTGAGTTTAAGTGATCTCGGCTTAACATGTCGTACAGTGCCACTATCCTTTCTGTTCTGGTCTTCGATTAACAATAATAGCTATAGTTCTGTTGATCGAAGGTTCCGGTGGCTAAAATGTGAAACTAACCTATTTTTTATGTCTATTTGTTGTCAAGTTGATGTCCAACCATAGCGCTGCTGGCGGCTGAAGGTCTTAAAAGTCAGGGCCGGTTAAATTGCTACAAAAAAAAGTACATAGTGCCGCCGGTCGTCACCGGAACAGAAAAGATTGTGCCGCTGTAGTACTACGAGTATAGTGTCAGACGGATATCGTGTCAATGTGCCAATTTTTGTCGGAGTAGGGAAGAAAAATGACATAGGAAACATTAAAACGTAGTGATTACTTTCTCTGTGGGAAACATTTTAATAAAAAAGAAAACTTGCAGGGTTGGTGGCTTTTTTGTACTTTCAAAATTACATTGTAAATGCATAAAAAATATTTAAAATCTCAAAAAATAGTTACTTACATATTTCAGTTTTCAGTAAAGTCACGTGCAATCGACAGAATTACGTTCTGTTGTTGTCGTAAATCATAAAAGCTCAGTTTTAGTGTGTGAGAGAACCAAGCAATATCATGAAAGTAGCTACTAAAAACGTTCTTTCTATCTCAAATCGGGGACATTTTGAAAAATGTCATAAGTCCAAGGTTTTTCAAGTGAGCTGCTCCCTAAGGGTGCTCCCACCATTGTGTACCTAGACCCCATTTCCTGCCGTTGACAGCGAAAAATATGTGGAAAGATAAAACCGCGGGCGCGCTCTGTCTGAAATAGAACAATCGATGAACCGGTTGCATCCGACCGCACATCTCTGCCCGGCGCGACCGTTCATAAAAAGATTTTAATTTCAATATCTCCGGACGCGACTTCAATAAATCATGCCCTTCGGGAGGCGTAAAAATGTCTCCTCCCCGACTGTTATAAATGGCAAACACTTATCAAAGGCAGGTACAAAAAATGGGAATATTTCAACGTTAATGCTACGAAATTCACTCATCGGAGGCATCCTTTGGAAAGCGCCCAAAACAATCAACGGATCGAGTTCAGAAATAGCGCCTTACTGTTCCGGGCGGTGTGTATGTACGTCTGTACGTATGTATGTAGTGATGTACCGTGCCCGGGCACGTTCCCAAGGACTGGAAATTTTGCCGGCAGTGTCCCAAAGTTCCCAGCAATATTCCCAAGCAGCACTTTGTAGATGAATATTTTACCATGCAAGACAATTTAAAATAAGACTTTAAAACTGTTTGATTATATTGAATTACGTAATAAATAGCCACCAACATCAGAGGTAAGCACATATGAAATGAAAAACAGTTTGATATAAAATGGTTTATTTTTTTATTCAACAAACTAAGAAAACAAAACAAAATAACCTTGCCATAATTATCAACAAATTATAAAATTGTAAGACACAGAAGAAAAATACATTATTTATTTATATAATTTAACAAAACGACAAGAAGTCTACTGGGAATTTTGGGCAATATTCCCAATGTGCCCGGAAATTTCCCGGGCACATTGGGAGCGGAAAATTGCCGGCAGTGGCAATATTCCCAGGCGTACATCACTATATGTAAAACAGTAGTTACATGAATTCTGACTGCTTAGCTCAAATAATATTACCACGAGACAAAATTGTAACGGGACTAAAGGGTCTTGATAAATCTAAGGGTGCAGGTTCTGATAATATCCCGCCATGTTTTTTTACAAATTGTGCTGATAGCTTAGCGACTCCCATCTGGATTATTTTTAATGAATCTTTGAAAAGAGGCACATTTCCTAAACGGTGGAAACAAGCGAAGGTAGTACCAATTCATAAAGCAGACGATGACCATGATGTTAGAAACTATAGGCCTATTTCTATCTTGCCCGTCCTTGCTAAGTTACTGGAAGCACTTGTTTATCCATATATCCAGCACCATCTTACGAAATATTTGTCCGATAAACAGCATGGATTTATTACTCAAAGGTCTACTTCAACTAATCTCATCTGTTTTGTTGAAAGTCTCATTGAAGCAATTGACGCTAACAAACAGGTAGACGTTATTTATAGTGATTTCAGCAAGGCATTTGACAGAGTTCCCCATGCAATCCTTATCCGGAAATTAAGGGAATGCGGCCTCGATGGCTCCTTGTTGCAGTGGTTTGGATCATACCTTAACGAAAGGTATTTTTATGTGACTGTCAGTGGCTTCCAATCAGGTTCATATCCTGTATCTTCTGGAGTGCCACAGGGTTCCCATCTGGGCCCCATAATGTTCAATGTTTTTATCAATGACTTACCAGAATGTTTACCGAACTCATCCCCATACATGTTTGCCGACGACATAAAACTAACAAAAATCATTGATGATAACAACGATGTTACTTTGCTTCAAAAGGATCTAGACAACTTGTGTTATTGGTGCAATGAAAATGGTTTGCAACTTAATATAAAAAAATGCTCACATATAAAGTTTACAAGAAAAATAAACTTGACTCCTTCCTCATACGCAATTGATGGTGTTATCTTAAGTGAGATAGAAGTTGTTCGGGATCTAGGCGTGTTGCTCGATAAAAAGCTTTCTTTCATACCACATATAGAACAGGTCATTGGGAAGGCGTCAAGAATGCTTGGTTTTGTGATCAGAAATGGTAAAGAATTCCGGAGGGAAAAGACGAAAAAAAATCTTTATTACAGTTTAGTAAGAAGTATACTTGAGTATGGCAGTATTATCTGGCGGCCGCATTACGCAACACACTCACTAAGAGTAGAACGCATACAAAAACGCTTTCTTCGGCACCTAGCATATTCGGTTGGTTTACGAGGTCGAAGAGTTAGTTACGAGACCCACTTAAACCGTTTCAAAATGGACAAATTATCGAAACGCAGAGATATGTTAGATCTTATTTTTCTTATAAACTTCTTCGTAATAAAATAGACTGTTCCGAACTGCTGGCTAAAGTTCGTTTTAGGGTTCCCTCTCGTCTTCCGCGGTACGCTGTCACGCCTTTTTGCCCTCCGTTACGTCGCACTGTACTCGGGTCCCAATCACCAGTTTGTAAAATGGTAAAGCTTTACAATCAAGTAAGCCACGTTACTGATGTAAACCATGTCTCACTGAGTACATTTCGTAGGAGTGTATTGGAAGTGTTAGACGTAGAAGGAAAATGAAAATTATTTATTTGGTTATTGTACTTTGTTTTTTTTTATTGTTGTTTTCTCTTTTGTGTACGTAGATAATTTTAGTTGTGTCTTTTTATTATTGTTGTTCTTTTTATGTAAGTAAGTAGGTGTGCATGCATTGCAAATGTCTCGTTTTTATAAAAAATGATTTTCAATGAATGTGGTGTTTACCTTTAATTAACTTAGTACTTAGTTTTAATGTTATAGTTATAAGTTTTAAGCATGTATTAGTATATAAGTTGTTGGTGAACCAATAAATAAAAAAAAATAAAAATAAAAAAAAAATGTATGTACGTTTGTACGTATGTAGGCAGTCGGCAAACACGCCCGTCTCCGTAGGCACCGAACTGAAATAGAGGAATTTAATTCAAAAGCTTTTAGAGGCGATCGCTGCGAAGTTTAAGGTGGAAAGAAGAAAAAAAACTGTTTGATTGCTTCTGAACTTCGCTTCTACCTGCACGAGTGGCCCGATAAAAGTACTTCATTCATTCCTTTTAATTAATCAAAGTAGCCCGAGATTCGTAATCAAAGAGGAAATCAAATTATGGCATTTTCTTTAGCACCAACTTGAGGCTGCCATAAAATTCAAAGAGAGTTATTAACAATCCGTCGTTCCGTTGTAACGTCAGCTGTGTTAATTAAGTTCTTGGATTATTACTGGATCAGTATTTGATTTGATTTCTAATTGTTTTTCATGAACATTCATTTACTTGCTGTATTTTCATTGTATTACCAAATGATTAGTGGAATTTTGTAATCACTTTCGCACAACATAACGTTTGTGAAGTATTCATATATATAAGGTCCTTCTTAAATAGTGCACATAATTTTAAGGGGTCAATGTACTCACACATACTTACAAACAACTTTTACTATGGTACCAATATTGAAAACGCGAAGAAAAAAATCAGCTGTTCCATTGAAAATTTTAAATCGAATAGATCAAAATGTATGGAACAGCAGATTTTTTTTTACGATTTCAATTTTGGTACCATAGTAAAAGTTGTTTGTATGCGTGAGTACAATGACCCCTTAAAATTATGTGCACTATTTAGGAAGGACCTTATATAGTTAACTAAACATTTATTTTAGTTTTTTTTGTTTTGTCTTTCTTATATAAGCGTGCACCATTTTTTAAGACCTGCGATACAGCTCTGATAACAAACCTCCTTGGGGGTGCGACCTGGCGACCCGTAATACAGGTTTTCCTTCTTTGGGCACTAGTTCTAGTACTACCTACATGTAGGCAATTAGAAATATATATTTTTCTTGTTTTTTTTGTTTATTTACCTGCCTTACTTTTCGAATTCTTTGTTCCTAGATTGGTCCGGGACCGTGACGACTACGGTCTTAAGGCTGTTGTTGTAAACATTGTTTTAATTCAATCGATGGGATTGTACTTTTACCGATTGCAATTGCGCATGAAAGACGGAATATTATCCTTTTTTACTGAATCTACACAAATGTAAGTAATGTAGGAATCTATCTTTTAAATGAGTACCTACTGTAACCTTTCTAATTACGATACGTCTAAGCGTAAAGCGTATGCAGTACCAGGCGATAGCAAACAACCTCCTAACAAGCGTGTATGACAGTGAGAGTGACCGCTAAGAGGATCAGACAGCCCATCTATGACCCTACGCTACCAACTACCTACCTACTTTAACGCCTTGTTTGGGAAACATTTAGCACAATACGTACGATCTTTGGGGTACGGATTATTTGTTTAAAGGGCTTTACAGCTCCAGTGGGATCTGTAGCTCTGCTACTTTAATAGTAGTTTATGTGACTGTCGCATAATGAGGGGTATTAAAACACGAGAAATGTGGATTGGCGCCAAACCCCACTGATAGGAGTCTATACGGTCTATACCGTCTAAATTCAAAATTTTAATTTTAAATAGTTTCTTATTGTTGCCGGCTAAAGAAGGGCTTGAAAGAGTTGGAAGTCAGGGCCGGTAAATCCTACGGTTGCCATGGAGATTGTAAAATTAAGAAAAATAAGTGTTTTATAATGAGTGAAAGCTGTATCCGGTTGTATCATAATGACCATTATTAAACACTTTTATTTTTTAAAGTTGATTATGGCATAAAGTGTATCAATATACGTTCAGGCATGAGTTCATAATTCGAATATTATAACATGAGTGTAGATAAATATCTTGTTATTCTTATCTTCTTCTTATTCTTACAAAGTCGCGAACGGAGCGCTAGTGTATAATGAAATTAATTAGATGTATGCACAAATCTAGGTCTGATGAAGCTATGAGACAGAACCTGGGCTCAAACAAAACAGTTACAAGATAATAAAAAGGAACACCCCTGAGAGGCAGACGGGCTGCCAAACGGTGGCCATTACCGGAATGGCTATTGTAATATTAAGGGGCGACAAATTAATTACTTCCAGGTTTGCCGTACTTACTGAAATTTTGATGGATTAAACTGGAACGTTAAGTTCGTGATTGACGTTGATCATAAAACCATTACTTAAAACGAAACCGCAAGTACTCCGAGTAGACGGGATTCAAAACTGGAAACCACCTTTTCCTATTAGACTTTTTCTACTAACATAAATGCAAAAGTAAAAAAAGAACTACATGCTGAAGTTGCTGCTACTGTTTTTTGTAAAATCTTCGTTTTTTTGCTGACTGTACTTTAATATAATAAATAATACAGTGCCACAAACTTTGCTGTGCCGGTGGCCAAAATGTGAAACTAACGTGATTTTTTTTAATGTCATTTTGCTGTCAAGTTGATGTCCAACCATAGCGCTGCTGGCGGCTGAAGTTCTTAGAAGTCAGGGCCGGTTAAATTACTACAAAAAAAAAAAAAACGTAAGTAGCGCCGCTGTCACCGGCACAGAAAAGGCTGTGATGGCTGTGGCCATGAAGCTCGACTTAATACTGAGGTAACTGGAGAGTGCAGTACGAACAATTTTTTGAATACCACAAATAACACAGTGGCTGTCTTCCGTCTCACCTACACTTTAAAAAAATACGTATGGTCATATGAGACAGCTGACAGCCATTACATACAGAAATGTCAAATTTGCTGGCGACACTTTTTTATTCAGGGGAGAGTGCAGTACGAACAATTTTTTGAATACCACAAATAACACAGTGGCTGTCTTCCGTCTCACCTACACTTTAAAAAAATACGTATGGTCATATGAGACAGCTGACAGCCATTACATACAGAAATGTCAAATTTGCTGGCGACACTTTTTTATTCAGGGTGAGAGCTCCAGTTACCTCAGAGTATTAAGTCAAACTTCATGGCTGTGGCACTGTAAGGTTTGTTTGTTCATTTCATATTGTCAATGTCAATGTCAACTTTTTCTTTTTTTATTATTAATTTTGTCTATGCTTAACTATTTTTTATCAGCCCTGGCCCCTAAGGCATAAGTTATTAATATAAATAAGTGTAAATGTGCTTGTACAAATTGTTTTTTTTTTTTAATTTCATTTGGTATTGGTATCTGTATTCAGAAAACGTTACTCGCACAGGCCCTGCCAGAATAACAGCGTTGTTGTGGGATGAGATGACATCTCACCCTGCAGCAACATTATGCTGAGGCAGGGTCCTGATTGGCCCATCACAGCCACTGTTTTAAACTGTGTTTTGTTTAATTTTTTGTTGTTTTGAGTTTTTACAGTGTTTTTTATTATATTTTTTTAATGTATTTTTATTTTTTTTTGGTTTTGTAATTTGTGAAAGTTTGTGATGTGTCAATAAATGTCTTTCTTTCTTTCTTTCTTTCTTTCTGATATTGTATTGTCATCCAAACCGAACCTGTATGCAAGATTGCAACTCAATCGGACACTGGGAAGTGGTAAAATAAAACTTGAAAGATTTGTCTCCCACTAAGTAACAAACTAAAGAACTAACTAACTAACATGGCAAGTTAAATAAAAGCTTGTAAAATACGCTTATTAATAGTTTTCTAAAAGCTCGTGAAGTAATGTTAGGATGTCCCACCACAGCGACAAATTAATTTCTTCCAGGTTTATGTTGCGCCGCACTGAAATTTTGATGGATGGGGTCACGTACAGTTTAATTTAAACAAATGATCAGCGCGCTGCGCTTTTGGGGCCAACGATTGAAAGCATACATTGAAGTTTGCATGTTGGAGATAGTTTCAAAGAAATGACATTTAGGCAAAACGCGACTTAGGCTGACGAATATTTAGGCAATATAGACTGACAACGTCCTAGGCACAAAGCCCATACTTAAATATGACATTTAAGCAAAACGCGACTAACGCCCGAATTCTCGAAGGCTAATCATCTTTGGGAGCGTCTCAAACAGAGTTTTAAAATTGAGAATTAAACATAGATTAAAAACAGATAAAGTTAAAATCAAAGAAAGGTTGAAAAACGGCTTAAGTATTTAATTTTAAATACTACTAGTGACTCTCCCTGGTTTTAATCTTGCGGTTCCCTTTCCCGTGGGAATATCGGGATAAAATATAACTTTTGTCACCCGGAAATAATGTAGCTTTCTAATGGTGTTTTTTTTAAATCGGTACGATAATTTTTAAATTTATCCATTACAAACATACAAACAAACAAAAATCAAACCATTCCTTTTTATCATATTAGAATAGATAGTGATACGGGCAGGGGTTTTTTTGTTTACTTTTAATGGGTTGCTCTTGTTAAAGTTCTACGATAGAGCGAGCTAACCCAGAAGGTGCTTATTCACTCTTGCGTTGAAGGTGGTCGGGTTATAAGTACTCGGGAATACAGACGCAGGGAGGGAGTTCCATTCCTGTGCTGTGCGCAATATAAAAGATGTTAAGTAGCGCTTGGTGCGACATTTGGGAATATCAACCAAGAAAGGGTGGTAACCCACTGTGCGTCTGGATGTCCGATGGAAGAAGGGGGATGGCAGTACGAGCTCATGCAGCTCCTGAGCACACTCTCCGAAGTATAATGTGTAAAAGACCGACAGACAGGCGACTTTGCGGCACTGAGCTGCGGCCCGTCCCAAAGGTGAATGCAATATTCCATGCAAGACCAAACTTGAGCTTTATAAAGAGTTGAAAGCTGTCCCGGCGTGAAATATCGCTTGACCTTATTTAGGACGCCTAGCTTTTTGGCTGCAATTTGAGCCTTGGACTCGATGCTGGTGCCGAAGTTGAGGTCTGAAGACAACTCCATACCAAGAAGCTCGAGACTGTCGGTCTAACAGCACAGATGCACCCCGGAAAATAGGAGTCAGGTCAAAGGGACTCCTTTTTGCGGTGAAAAGACATGCTTGCGTTTTCGTGGCGTTAAAATTGACCAGGTTCCTGTCACCCCACTGGGAGACGTGGCTTAACGAATGGTTCGTTCTCTCAACCATGGCCTCTCTCTCTCAGTATCACGTCATCACCGCCGGCTCCTGCATCCGACAGGTATCTCTCTACGACAGTACTGTCATCTGCATACCCAACAATTCTCGGTATCAACAGGTCATTGATGGTCAACTCCGGCATCAATAGCCACTGAGTCAGAGGAGCAGCCATCAATGACTACTTTGATCGACCGTTCCGTCAGAAAATCAGCTATCCAACTACAAAAGTCAGCGGGGACTTCATACATTCATTTGCACAACTTGGCAGTCAAATTATAGGCTCTATTCTTCGCCCGGATTCTCCGTGCGCGGATCCTGCGATCGCGGGCTTGCACCCAAGCTTGGTAAGGAGACTGTTTTGGGGCGTGCACGAGCATAGATTAAATGAAAGCAAGAGGACTGTAAAATATGAATTGATATATTGATCGAATAATCATAACTTTTACCTTAAGAAAACACAAGCTTACTCGACAGCATCAGACATGAAGTTTGACTTAATACTCTGAGGTAACTGGAGCTCTCACCCTGAATAAAAAAGTGTCGCCAGCAAATTTGACATTTATGTATGTAGTGGCAGGTAGTGGCTGTCAGTTGTCTCATATGACCATACGTATTTTTTTAAAGTGTAGGTGAGACGGAAGACAGCCACTGTGTTATTTGTGGTATTCAAAAAATTGTTCGTACTGCACTCTCCAGTTACCTCAGTATTAAGTTGAGCTTCATGGCATCAGAGATCAAACCAAAGAGAATATGCACAAAAACTGACAGACTAAACAAAGAATAAAAAACCATAAACACTTAACAAATAGGTTTGATTTGCAACAGTTATTATAGATAAACGATTCTGATTCAAAACGGTTTTTAAATCAAATGCGGCTGCTATTTCCCTCAGTTCTCCGTAAAACGTGAAACGTAAAATTTTTACGTCTAAAGTTCACAAACTGAACAGGTAGCATTTCAATAAGTCTCGAGTGAACCTTCCACGATTTATGCAAGTTATTAGATCAAAGGTGCGGCCGCTTGCAGTCAAAGAGGCTGCACACAAATGCAAGCTGTAAAGAAACTGAAAGAGAACGGAAGATATAGTCAAAATATTATTCCGATAAAATTTAAATAAGTTTGGGAAATCATACATTTAGGATATTAAAATTATATTACAGGCCTTGAACGTAATTTGACAATATTCGGTTATACAGTGGATTTCGGATATACCTAACGAAGGGACTACGTAATTTCGTCGTTATATCAGAAAGTCGTAACAGGCCAAGGTAAAGAGATAAAGACACATTTCCGCCTTTTCTTTACAAGTGAAGGAGCGTCTAGGACACGTGCTTATTCAAAAAAGGAACACAGTTGCTACGCAGAAACTCAGTTTGTAACTGAATCATTTTAACTACGATACGTACGAGAATACGCTTACCTACCCAGCCAACATCGAATTCTAATCTATAAACAAATGATCACCACATTTGCTGACCATCTGTGTCTATATGTAAACAAAAGATTAGATATTTATTTGTGTCTTTGGCGGCCAAGTCCAGTCGTAATATACTGCATAGGATTACTAGGAATTTGTTACAAATAACTGGAAAAAAATAGTCGCTACACCAGCACGGGTAGCATGATGAACTCGAGAAAGGTTTTGTCTATATCGAAACGTCAAAAATGACATTACATCGTAGACAAGGCTATTGTTCAGCTGTCAATTATAGACTTTCAAGGTAGAAGTGCGCGCCAGATAAGTCTGCGCGCGACTGGTGGCGTATTTAATGTTGCCAGTAGTTGTAAATAATTTTCCCACCACGTGTAGATGAGGAAAAAAATTAACTGGCTTTTGTCCGGTTGCTATAATTAAGAATACAGTAAATTTTATCTAGTTACTTCCATTTATAATAGCAATATAAAACTGTAAGACATTAAAAACACTTTTATAAGCAGATAGATTTTACATTGTTTATTATAATTGTTAGTAATTTAGGAATTAAATAACAACAAAATAAATATATTTCGAAATATTTTATTAAGTAACTATAGTAACTATAGAGTAGATAATAATAGTAACTAAAATACCCAAAGCGAAAGCAAAATATCACATAATGGTCACCCTAAAAATGACCTGTCAAAGAAGCAGTCCGCGTCTGCACTTTAGCAAATGGTTTAAGTAGCCTGTTATTGTCCTGTTTTATTTCGCAAGCACATTTCACCTGTAAAACAATCTCTCTTCCAGCACTTTTGATAACTTTTGGCATGACGATTACTAAATAAACTAATAAAACACCATGACACTTGACACACTCATTTCGCCTGTCACAACAAATACCATGGCGACCTGCCAAATTTGAAATTAGTTCCAAATTCGACCGCGCGCAAACTTATCTGGCGAGCGCTCTAGACAAAACTCTTCTCGAGTTTGTCATGCTACGCGTGCTGAACGCGGCGTTACACCAGAAGTCGCTATTGGCACATGACCCGTATTAAAGTATGCTTTAAATTCAAGGGACTTATATTCAACGTTGCTATAGAAAAATGGTCGCTATAGCAAAGGTCGTAATAAATGAAATCCACATTTATTTATCACAGCTCGCTAGTGAGTACCCAGCTTTAGGCACAATTACATAAACCTAGTGGCTTCCAGCGTGGAATTCAATTATATCTTTATTAATGCCAAAACTCATCAAACTTGGTTCAGACATAATTATGGTGTGATTTTCGACCGCAAGACCTTTAAACCAGTACCTGGAACTTGACTGAACCAAATCGAATTACTCAAATAATATACTTACCGCCGGTTTCTGAAACGCCAATCAAAATTAAAATTAGCTAACAGACTGTCACAATTAATTCCCAATTAAAAGAACCTTGGGTTTCTGAAACGAAAATTATCTCACAATTAGGCTTAGATTAGTATGGGCTCTGACAGACTGTTGACAGTCTGTCACATTTTTCTTTCAGAAACCCAAACTACAATTAATTGGAGATTAATTGGGAATTAGGTAATTTAATTTTAATTGGTGTTTCGGAAACCGGCGGTAAGTGTTAATTATAGATAACAATACTTAAAATAAATACAAAGTTAGACCTGTGAGCACTTACAAATGTGCTTAGCTCTTACTTGCTTTGATGCTCCTTTAATTCTTCATTACAAGGCACAAGGCTGATAGCAGTCAAACGGCAAAAAAACACGAATAACAAAATTGAAAATGTAACTGAAACTCGTTTATATTTCTAATAAGCTGCTTTCCCGTTCTATTTACTGGAAAACGATGCTGTTCATACAGAGGTGAAACACGTCGCTCGTAAAATGAAATGAACAAGAAAATGTTGAATAAAACAGCAGAGACGTAAGGTGTTCCGCGAGACATGTTGTAAGCCCGTTTGGACGGCGGAGGAAGTTGCAATAGAGCAGTTGCAGGGGACAGAGACTAATTCAAACAAGCAACTAATACTCTCAACAGCGGCAGCGACGACGCTTTGTAGCATTGTTAGCGTGTCAGCCGTGCGGCGGACTCATACAACTAAGCACTTGTCTAGATAGGGCGAATTCGCCGCGATTTCAACCGCGATATCGATAATATCACTGTCATTGTGGCAGGTAAGATACGAACCGCCAATACCTAGCTGACGATGTCTGTCAGAACGCGTCTAACTCGCGCGTTCTGGACAGAGTCAAAGCGACCACAACGCATTTAAACCTTTCGGCACGCTACCGACGCTCCCGCTTCGCAGACGCTTGGTCATGTACCTATTTCTGTTCAGACCTTAACACTTGATCAATTTGTGAGATGCTCATACTAAGACAAGCCTTAAAACTATGAAGAACGGTCAGTCTTCTACTCGCGCTTCAGTACAGATTTTTTATTGATCTTGTAGGAGGACTAACTACGAAGCGTAGTCCGATGCAAAATCGCCGTTCCACCCTATCAGCGATCAGTTCTACTATGGCAAGAGATACAAACGCTTAATATTTATATCAGATAGCTTGAGCTATGAACGACAGACAACATTCGACAGCATAATTTAAACTTTCTAAAAAGCAAATTACTTTCCGCAGTTAGTCTCTGTTCGGTTTCATTCATTTGGTTGGAGCACTTGGAGCTTGAAACGCAGCAGCAGATGAAGTTCCGAGCTGGGTGGGGGTAAGTTTATGAGCCCGACTACTTAATACCAGGCCAGTCGCGTCGCGTGCAGGTGACCGTCGGGGCAGCATCCATTCATGACTCTCGTTAGCTTAAATAGGTACTTGTTTTCTGTGTAATGAAACATTTCTAGAAAGAAAATTTTATTGGGTATACCTATCTGTCTGTTGCACTTTGCATTGCAAGTTCTAGATACTTTTCAATCTCGCCTTGACTAGAAGAGTAAAAGAAAGTCCACCATTCCTCCCATCTTCTACACTATGAAGAAGAAAGATTTGATTGTTTGTTTGTTTGTTTGCATCGAGTAGGCTCCAAAACTAATGAACCGATTTAGAAAATTCTTTGACCATTAGAAAGCCACATTCTTCCCGAGTAACATAGGCTATATTTTATCCGGATATTCCCACGGGTAGGTGAAACCGCGAGGATCCGCTAGTTACTTCATATAGAGGGAAAAAGGAAATTAAAATAAAAAAAGTAATCAGCGTTACAAACAAAGAAACAACAAAATTGAGAGGCTATCTCGATATTTCCAAGGCGACGGGTATCAAGCAACTAAAACCGGCAGAGCCCCTAGCTAGTACGTTTATAAGTTGGCTTACCACACCGGCCAGTCACGTGCAGGTGACCACGTGACCAGGGCAGCAGCGCGCATCGATCCACCGCTCTCGTTAGGCTAAAAATGCCAATTTACCCCGGGGCACCTCTGTATCGAAAACCTTTGATTTTTGCTTGCAAATTGGATTTCGTGCCTAATATTTTTTCGCATCGCTGGCATTTTTTTCCGCGTCACACGTTGTTGAGGTAGATTGCTCTCGTTAGCTTGGTGGTAACTGTTTCGCATAAATATGCTTAGCTTTATGAAAAACAGAGCTGTACTCTTTTACTACTTCTGAACTGCGGGCCGATCGCCGTAATTCTATGCAGCGCGTCTTTATCACGTTTGCGTCTTGACGTTTGACTTCGTATTGCCGTAATGACATAACGACGCACACGTCACGCAAACCTACAGTGCCACAGCTTTTTCTGTTCCGGTGACAGCGGCGCTAAGTACGGTTTTTCTTTTTTTGTAGCTATTTAACCGGCCCTGACTTCTAAGAACTTCAGCCGCCAGCAGCGCTATGGTTGGACATCAACTTGACAGCAGAATGACATTAAAAAAAACACGCTAAATTCACATTTTGGCCACCGGCACAGCAAAGTTTGTGGCACTGTATAGTCCCACAATCCTGTCTGATCCGGTGACATCCGTGACAGAGGAACCACTTGCAATACGAAATCAGCTGTCAAAATAGATTGCCGTATGAAAACTGTTTTAGTTCCAAAGATTATCACCGGAACAGAAAACGTAGTCGCACTGTCAAAGCCGCGCGTTATCAAAAACGGTTTTGAACGTCAACTGCACGTACACTTGACTAATGCGTCATAGGATTACCGCGATCGGGGCCCTGGGTGCATACCATCAACTTTAAGACAGCGATTCAAAAATAGCGCGATGCAGAATAGGTTCCTAAAATGAATTGCTTTCTTTCGTACCATGACCTTCTAAAAACTGGATCGCAAATGAATTGCTAAATGTGAATGACCGAACGATTTGTGTCCTTATTTCTTCTACCCGTCTCTTTCACTCGATTCTGTCATGCCAGGAGAGTGAAAGGGACGGGTATAACCTGCAGGTGACATGTTAGCTTGGCCAAGTTATACGTCAAATAAGAGTTGATGACAGCTCAGCGGCTGTGAAATGTCATTGAATGATCACTGAATCGCTGTCATTGATATTTAGCTGTCGTGGTACGAATAAGCGAAGCAGATCAGTTTAGGTTCCTAAACAAAACCGCAATAAGAGTTGATGGTAGGCACCCTGGTCTTTCTTAGTATGTATAGAACTTCCTGTGTCTTTTCCGATGCTCGGAGAAGCTAATTCATCCCATCCCATCTTATGACCGACCACAGTCAAACATATCTAAGCTGAATTATTATTGTAGGTCATCTAAACCGTTATCGTCAGCAATACACTAAAAATAGCGTCAGCGTCAAAAATACACTAAAATAACTCTAACTGAAATATACTTAGTTTGCTTTGATCTATTTACAATAAACGTTTACCTTGAAATTGTTGGATTGTTTAAAAAAACCACTAACTTCATAAATATGATTCATCCCTAACCCAAGTTATAAAGAAATGACTATTGATTGTTTTGGCTTCTACGAAATATTCCCTCAATATATTCTCAATATGACGTCTTTCATCTTTTTACTTTGTATCGGTTGAAATTAATTGAAAGGCAGCAGGCTCTCGTGTCCTTTGACTGCCAAGCCTTTTATTGGCGGTTATTTGTAAAGGTACCTATATTTTAATTAAATGTATAGGAATACACGGTGAGTCGTGAAATCACCGTGTATATTAAACTTTAGCTTAATAAACCTACCTCGACTTTTTTTGCAAATTGGAATTCACGGGAGAAATTCGTTGACCGTGCCATTTTCTGTCCAAAGCCTTCGATAGGAAAACCTAGGATTACCGAATTTACTAACAGTGTTATTTAGCAAGCAGTAATAACAATTATAATAAGTTTCTTAAAATCAACCAATTATCTAGCTCATAAGTAGTTTTCATTAAGAAACTGTGTATGCATACTTATATACTTTTTTTTAACAAGACATTATATTATTGTTCTGAAAATCTGCAATTTCTTACGTAGACGTCACGCAGAAAAAAAACAAAAATAACCGATAATCTCTGCTAGCCTTAACTTAACCTTTCCTTGAGGTTAATACCCAAAATTCAGATATTAGTGCGTTCAGACAAAAAACTAACATAGTCTTATTCTTCTTCACATAGGTATAATATTGTTAAGACATAAACGTAGAACACAATTAAGAAAATATCGGAATGGAAATAGGAAGTAAATGATAGCTACTCATTTCTTCTAATCAAGTGATTAAAAGTAATCATGTTATTCCAGGAATTTAGTAACGAAGATGAGGAAGCCTCCCGATATTACGCTCCTTAAATTGTCCATATTTTCCGATAACGTTTATTGGCTGATCTTCATTAACGGATATTAACGGCTTATGCGAAAAACGAACACAGTTTTTTTAAGTCATAACCTGTGAAATACCTTACTTTTGAACTTTTAAGTCAAATATGTTGCTAATCTCTAAGTTGCTAAGCTAAATGCTCTCTGTAAACATTTCTGCGGTGGTGTCGTGTGAGGCGGGTCGTTACGTTCCCTAAAATATGGTTGAGCGAAGCGATGGCTGGTTCATGCGTCATGCTCGTGAACGGGTGCCACCAGTGGGATGGGTCTGCTCCTGGCTTCTTGTCTCAAAATATGCAGATTTTTAATATTTTATTGTTATTAGTTTTATATTATCGTGGCTTGTATGGCACTGTTTATTCTTCTTCTTAATCATAATTCTTATGTTCTTAAACTATTCAAAGTTTTATTACCCTTGTTTGGCATTTATATTTATTATTTTATTTGCTACGTTTTTGGTTGGTGTGTATTTTAAAGAAACTACCTTTTGGATGTCTATTTCTTAGTTATTGAAAATTATTTACTGCTATGATTACCGGGTTTTTTATTTTGTTTTTAAACTTAAGATTAATTTGTGATGGAAAGTGACTTTACATATTATATTATGTTAAAGTCAGTTTTCAATTTGACGACTCTGTATGAAATATGACAGGGAGAAAAAAATTGCCCTTGGCGAGTTTCTTGCCGGTTCTTCTCGTTACAAGGCCTCCCGCCGTAGGATTTACGAACCGATAGCGTAGCTTCATTGACGTTCACAAGTGCTGTATCAGCCTAAAATGAATAAATGATTTTTGATTTTGATTTTGATTTGAATCCTTTACATCTATTTTGTTTTGTAAATGGACATATTCTTACATATTTTCAACAAAAATCAATCATCCTTAAAAAAAATATCTAAAACCAATTCACCGTTTTTACTACAGTATGCCTTTGTTTTTTCGCATAATCCTATATAAGGAAAAAGACGTTTAATTTCGCAATGCAATAAAAAGTACGAACCATTTTTATTGCGGCCATCGATGTTTTACTTTTTTCTCCGGGAAAGGATAAAAATTATTGCTACAAATCATATGAATTCGCAACACCGAAAACGAGCGATTCAAACGTGAGGGAAATCGGTGTCATGGGATGAGGAAGTCGATTGTGAATTAAGTCACACACGATGATTCGATTTTGGAGGCATGATTCAGGAATAGGGACCTGGGAGGCTAGGTACCAGCTAAAAAAACGGGCATGGGCTTCATTTGACATTTGAAGCCCATATTTTGTCCTTATATGGGCATAATATCAGCTTCAAATGTCAAATGAAGCTCATGTCCATTATTCACCTAACTACTATATTTATTAATATTTTAAATGTGAAAGTTTTGATGTTTGGATGTTTGTATGTTTGTTACTCCATCACGCCAAAACGGCTGAACGGATTTGGCTGAAATTTGGGACACAGATACTTTGTAGCCTGGAGAGGAACATAGGCTACTTTTTATCCCGGAAAAATATCACATTCACATAACGTCGTGTAGTCCACGCGGGGGAAGCCGCGGGCGGAAAGCTAGTTGTCCATATTTTTAGCCGGTACAGGGGCTGTTTTCTCCGATCGATGGTAACTAATGAACTATGCAGACACATCGATAACTGCATAATTTATCACAGCCTCGATCAACACGTTACAATGACGTCTGGAATATTTTGTAAAATTGATGGCAAAAGATAAAAAGTGAAGTTATTTAGGAATACCTTTTTAATAATAACTAAATAGACTAAAAATAATGAATAAGTATTATTATCAGTATTATTAGCTAACATACAAAGGCTGTTTCCTACTTCCTATCCTACTATATTATAAATGTGAAAGTTTAGACGTTTGGATGTTTAGATGTTTGGATGTTTGCTACTCAATCACGCCAAAACAGCTGAACGGATTTAGCTGAAACTTGGAACACCGATAGGTACTTTGTTGCCTGGAGAGAAACGTAGGCTACATTTTATTCCGGGAAAATATCACATTCCCGCGAGATAACGTCGTGAAGTCCACGCGGGTGAAGCCGCGAGCGGAAAGCTAGTATAACTAAATAGACTTTAAAACAAATGAATAAGTATTATTATCAGTATTATTAGCCAATATACATAACGCTGTATCCTACTATTATTATAAACTAGCTGACCCGGCAAACGTTGTTTTGCCATATTAATTATAGTGGACCCGGTAAACTTCGTATCACCAACATCTATTATAGATAGACAGATGAAAATAAATGATCGCGAAGAAGTTTTATACACTGCCTGCAACAAATGTCACTTAATAAAAAGTAGGCAATCCAAAACGGCTAAAACGTCAGTGTTTATAATACTCTTTGACATACCTCTTTGGCAGCGGCTATGGAAGAAATGACAGTTTTGTATAGTACGACAGTTTATCGATTTTCTATACAAAATAATCATTTTTATTTTATAATTTTCCGGAATAAAAAGTATCCTATATTACTCTCCAGCTCCCAAACTATCCCCATACCAAAAATCGAGTCGATCCGTTGCTCCGTTTTGACGTGAAAGACGGACAAACAAACAAACAAACAAACAAACAAACAAACAAACACACTTTCACATTTATAATATTAGTATGGATGTGCAAATTTAGACGTTTGGATGTTTAGATGTTTGGATGTTTGTTGCTCAATCATGCCAAAACGGATTAACGAATTTGGCTGAAATTTGGGACACAGATACTTTGTAGCATAGAGAGAAACATAGACTACTTTAATCCCGAAAAAAATATCACATTCCCGCGGGATAACGTCGTGTAGTCCACTCGGGCGAAGCCGCGGGCGGAAAGCTAGTCATTTATATTTTAATTACGAAAAAGTTCATGACGAGTACAAGAATACTTTTATGAATCCTACTAGTGAATATGAAGGTAAGTAATTTTGATGTTATCATCTTATTTTTTTCATTTACAATGCAATTTTTTACCTCACCATGATCTAATATTTTATTTCTCTTGAATTATGAAGTTTTTGAAATAACAAAGAAGAATATTTATAAGATGGTCTATAGACATTTCTTCAGGAATTCTGAATAAATTCCACGCTAAGGGTTGTGTGAATTATGTGAGGACAGGCGAGCCGTGTCATTAATCACGTAAGAACGAAACTATATATCTATATTTAACACACTTCCGAAAATGCGTGACCGAAGTTCAGCGTGATCGCAATTCTATTTGAATTACTGACCGAAATTATGTCGCGTTATATAATAATAATAATAAATAACTTCTTACATTCACACCAATTATCTAAGCCCATTTTAATTTCATTAAGAAACTGTATCATGGAAAACTTGATAACGGATAAATATATACTTAAATACTTTTTGTTTGTAAATACATACTTAATATATAGTAAACACCCAGACCAAGACAAATAGACATGTTCATGCACACAAATATTTGTCTTGTTCGGGAATCGAACCCGAGACCACTGGCGCGGGTGGGTAGCCTACCCCTGCGCCAAATCGGTCGTCAAAACACATATACATACATACATATAGCTACGTAACACGTAACACGTAACATAAAATCAGCCTCCCAACTTCGGTTCTGTTGTTTCAGCATAGCGTGTATAAATTCTAGACTTCCAAATGATCGAAATCAACCTATTTTCGATTCAAAAGCAAACAATCAAATATTCTTTATTTTGAGCAGATAAAAATATATGTTGAAGTTTCATAAACGATCTTGATTATTTTGTGGCTAGAAACACGATATTCGTATCTTATCTCGACTATAAAAAATTTCAAAAGCAAAGAAAATTTTAGTTATTATTACATTTTTTTGGTTTTATACTTAGATAATCTCTAATTCACGAATAATATATAGAAAAATAGGTAATGACATTTAGTAGATTATTCTCAGGCTACTTTTTCAAAAAGTGCACTTATGCTCAAAATAACAACAAAAACATTGAAAAAATGAAAAAGTGAGGTTACTTTCATTACTCTTCACACATAAAGAAAAAGACAAAGACAGAGTTTTTGGAAGATCCTGCCCTTAAGAAGGACATCAGCAATTTTAACAGTGTTGAAAAATATTGAACTATGGCGAAGTAATTGAGAAATACCATTCATTGGTCTTTGAAAATCTTAAAAAATCATTTATTTATATAGAAGTAAGTAAGTTTATGGTTATGCTCTATCTAAAGTAACATAATCTGTTTATTACTAAATTCCAACACATACGTTAAGTATGTAGATACTTGACGTAGGTATCTGTTGTAATTTATTGTAATATTTTTACCTTATAATAGGTATATTTTATTACGAATGCCAAAAGTAGTACTTATGTTACTTTCATTAATAATGACCTAATACAATGTTGTTTTCATAAAACTCTCTAATTGCTATACCTACTTTTAAATATACAAAAAGTATTACTTACATCTGAATCCAAAGATTCACATTTCTATGTTTTAACTTAATCTAGACATTATTTACAAAGATTAACTAAAATAATTAAGTAAAAAATAAAATATTTTTGAAGCTTGATATTTTAAGAACAACATGTGACCGATAGACTAGTGTTTGATATAAACTTCATTGGTTCCACCAAATGATAAAGTTCAATTCCGATATTTCTTTAACACAGATTCCAAAGGTAATGAGGTCGCATAATCGATTGTGCCAAAGAGGTCAGACCACTTTAAATTATGATTTCCCGGGAGTAGTACCTAACCGGAACCGATGGCAACTCTTATAAATATAGCTGAAGGGATGTTGGCGGCGAACGTTTTCTGATACCGGGGTTTTCTATCAGATGCTCTTTTTGCGGAAAAGTTAATTGAAACTAGCTACCGCCCGTGACTTCACGTGAACTCTTTTAGTATCATCAACATAATCATGTCAGCCGAATGACGCCCACTGCTGGAAATAGGCCTCCCCCAAATATCTCCGCAACGATCGGTCCTGCGCTGCCCGCATCCAGCGGCTTCCCGCGACTAGTCTTCCAAGCAACCTTGGGTGAAAGAAAAAAAATCAAACGGACGGAAGGCGAAAGGGTGCATAAAAAGGATAGAAAAAGTTACTAACAAATATTGAAAGAGAGAAAGAAGATATAAATATTAATAGTAGTAACGTAAATGTAAAGTACTTACCTAACGTCCAATTTAAGCGACTTTTTTTTCAAATCCGAGTTTTTGAGATTAAAAATAAACAAATCACTGTCGCATTTTTTTATTTGCCAAAATTGCTTTAACATTTACGAAAACCTGAATTCAGAATTAAATTATGTATTTCTCGAAAACAAAACCAATTCGTTCTAACGTCCACAATGTTTAGTGGAGGTAAATAATAAATTAGTTTAGGACGAACTAATTTGCCGTGAGGTTAATTGGTTTATCCTAAAATCGGTTCCCGGCGCACTCACAATGGACCCTGATTTGTTCTCATTACCAAGGGAACGCCTCTGCTGACCGTACAATACAGAGACTTTTTTGTATATAGAAATGAGAAAATAAGATTTTTTTTCTTCTCGAATTTAAAACATTTTGTAAGTACTTTCATAAGACTTTCATTCAAATTTTACAGTCGGTCCTTTCTTATTTGTTTCTGCCTGTTCGACACACATGTAAAGTAGGTACTTATTATATCACCTATACTCAGACTTGCTCAAACTATTTTTGTGGCACAAAAATTGAGATAATAGCGTGTTAAATGCAAAAGCAATATAATTTTATAAAAATTTACTTACGATTATTGTTAACTTATATTCTTTCAATTTTTTTTCACTTTTTAACATTGAGATTTTAAATTATATTTATGCAATCACAATGCAATTCTGTAAGTATAGGAAAAATGTGATAGTAAAAAACCACGAGCCCTATAAGTAGCTTTCAGGCGGGATAGCCTGCAAGCTACTTATAGGGCTTAATTATATGAGGCTCGTGGTTTTTTACTATCACATTTTTCCTATACTTTTTTGCATTGACAATGCAATTCTTATTATTGATATATTGAAAATGAAGTATTAGAAAAGGTTACTCCTTAGCTCAGTGGTTAGAGAATTTGCCCGGATAGTGAAAGGTTGTGGGTTCGAGTCCAATTGCTAGTTGTAGAATTTTATCTAATACCTACTTCATTTAATATATTTTCAATAATAGTCTATTAACTACTCTATTATTATAGCAAATTAATTGTAACCGTTCACGCATTCAATGGCTTTAGAGAATAGTAACGCATTCGTGTTCGAAATTATCAGTTAAAATGATCTAGCAATTACGATGTAATCGAGGGCTCATCAATTAGTTCGGCCAGTGAATCGGTTTAGATTTGGTTGTAATTGACAAATTAATAATATTTAACAGCGTAACAGCGCTAGTAAATTGTCTCGTTCACGTATATCTATTTTACAATCTTCCCAATGATTTGGTAGGTTAAATCCTGTTTTGGAATTCGAAATCCGTTAAAAATGTTTTACTACTAACTTAGTTACTACATAAATGTTTGAGACTCTAGACACAAGTTATTTCTACGATGTAACATTAGGAGCTGTGTCCAAGCGACCGGGGTGAGAGGTGGAGAGGAGGGTAGACTAAATTAATTCTATCAGCTCGATTCTTGATCTAAGGCGATGTGAATGGCAGATGAAATCATCTTGTACCCCTAGTGTAAGTTTTTATGCTAAAACTGTATTAGCGCCTCTAGCGGCGAGTAGCGCGCTTATATAGTTTTCATACAAATTGACATTAATACGCATTCGAAATAGTTTGCGTTTGCTTGACATAAAAACTTACACTCGGGGTACAGTACCCCTAGTGTAAGTTTTTATGTCAAGCAAACGCAAACTATCGCGAGTACGTATTTATGTCAATTTGTATGAAAACTGCATAAGCGCGCTACTCGCCGCTAGAGGCGCTGATACAGTTTTCATACAAATTGTCATAAATACGGACTCACGATAGTTTGCGTTTTTTGACATAAAAACTTATACTAGGGGTACAGTGCCCGTAGTGTAAGTTTTTATGTCAAAAAACGCAAACTATTTCGATTCCGTATTTATGTCAATTTGTATGAAAACTGTATTAGCGCCTCTAGCGGCGAGGAGCGCGCTTATATAGTTTTCATACAAATTGACATAAATACGGAATCGAAATAGTTTGCGTTTGCTTGACATAAAAACTTACACTAGGGGTACAGGGTGCCTACCATCAACTTTAAGACAGCGATTCAAAAATAGCGCGATGCAGAATAGGTGCCTAAAATGAATTGCTTTCTTTCGTACCATTGTAACATATCATTTTTTAATATGTTACATTCACAATAAACTATGTACCAACCTTCATTTCTGTTTTTTATCCTATATTTTGTACCTTTAAACAACACAGTTTTTATACATCCCTTATTGCAAAGTACATACATTCTCATTAACTCAATTCCAAGCAATAATTGCTAATTTTTACATCTTAGGTACACTTATATTTGTCAACAAACATCTATCACGTCTGACGTTTGACATTTAATTTTATCAGAGTAAACATCATAATTTTTGAACCATTGGCTCAATCTTGTGAGGAATAGAAGAACTATTTCCACGAGCAATTATCCAGAGATATAAGTCTTCTCATTCTTGCATGGATGTCCAGCTATTTCCATCTCTTTTTCTTATAAAGACACCTTGCGTTGAGAGTCCACACTTCATCAAACTTTAGCGCCATCTGGTGTCAAATAGTGGCAAAGTATGTCGCACATATATTGTCATCTCTCTCACACCTAAATGCATAGCCATCCTGTCATCTCGTTCATGCAACAGCACCAAAACTGACACCTGGCGTAGAGTAGCTCTCTTGCTTTAATAATTGAACTTCTACATATTGAGTCCAGATTATCTATGGTACCTATAAACTTTTATCAATAACTTTATGAATATCTAATCTACAATGAAAGTAATTAGTTATTTATAATCTACAAATCTTCCTTTATTTGATTTTATATAATTCTTCATTTATCTTTAGCAAATTTTCATAACCATAGACTATATTCGGATCATTCTAGAAATGTACAAGTGAGCATTGTCTATGCTACTGACTTTGGAAAATTCGAGATTGATGGTAAAGCAATATGAATTAAAAACAAGATTCTAGAAAAATCGTGGCAGAACATATAAATAGGGCCCATCTCGCCCCAGTGTTTTTTCTCTCGATAACCTCTACTTAACTGACTGTGAAAAAGGTGTGAAGCAAAGTCACTGTGAACTGTTATTGCATAGACATTTTTTTACCTACGTAGTTTATCCCTGATAAACATCGCTAATTGCGTCCTAAGCTGCATCATTGTGTACACTGCAATTTTCTTGATTGGTCCTCGATCTTCAGCGTCCGGGTAAGTCGATCTGCTAAACGGCAAACAAATTACCAACATCTCTTTATGTCACTGCTTTGGCATAACGCTGTGTTTTCTTCTTCCTCGACAGTTCTTATTCTTGACTGGACTACCTGTCCGGAGCGAGCACCTGCGAAGCTGATACCATCCCGGCGAGCCCTCGTTCGCTGACCTTAGGCCTTGAGAGACCGGCGTTCGCAACCCCTCCTCGGAATATAAATCTCAGGTGTAATCGTTCTTATATCTTTATCTTTTACTACATCTCTCCCTACTCTCTTCGTTTATGAGTTGTTCATAAGCGTGGCGCCCATTAATCGTATCTAATCTTCTCCTCTCTCATAAGTTTAACTTAACTACATACATATAAGTATTACCTACCTTCCTTTCAATTTTGTAACACTCCCAACTTGATTTAAACTACACTTGTGAACTTGTAAAGTGTTTAATATTGAATAACAACCCATATTTTAATTTGTGTTTGTATTTGTATATCCAGTCTGACACGTTGTAAACCTATTTTAAGGATAGCGATAGCCTAGGACTCTTATTCATATAAATTTCTTTTGAAACCTTATTTGTCTATCTTAAACTTCATTACCTGTCTATGTAATTTTCAACTCAGTGAGAATATTGTAATTCAAGTCCCTCTGACAGTGCAACAAGTGAGCTGCAAAGAAGAATAATTATCCCCACGCCCTGTATTTCTTGTAAGGACCTAATTTTACATATAATATAAATAAAACTTCATATTTCATTGTATTTTAAATTTCTTTTATTTCGCATCAATCCTATAGTTAAAAATCTTAGTTACACCATGACCTTCTAAAAACTGGATCGCAAATGAATTGCTAAATGTGAATGACCGAACGATTTGTGTCCTTATTTCTTCTACCCGTCTCTTTCACTCGATTCTGTCATGCCAGGAGAGTGAGAGGGACGGGTATAACTTGCAGGTGACATGTTAGCTTGGCCAAGTTATACGTCAAATAAGAGTTGATGACAGCTCAGCGGCTGTGAAATGTCATTGAATGATCACTGAATCGCTGTCATTGATATTAAGCTGGGTGCATACCATCAACTCTTATTGCGGTTTTGTTTAGGACCTAAACTGAACTGCTTCGCTTAAGTTGATGGTAAGCACCCAGGACTCAAAACAGGATGAGTACTTAACAAATATACAATTGAATTTCTATTGAGCCATACGAGTCGATCCCACATAGCTATAATTTAGTTAACGGGAAAGTCTTCTCTTTACGATTGGACATAATGAATTGTGTCCGAGTGGCCGGGGCGTGGGTCACAGGGTAGCTCGGGACCCACCTAGCCTGCCCCCACGAGCGGGTAGCCACGTGGGGAGCTGGGGAGGACGCTTCCTCCTCCTGTCCGGCCCCCTCTCGAGCTTTCGAGCTCGTTAGTGGGCGGGGCAGGGGTTAGAACCGCCCAGCCCTGACGCGAAGCCTATTAGGCTTGGCGGGAGGGCTGGGTGCGGCGAGGAACATGCCCTAGGTGTGACCGAGTCCAACATGCCGTTTGGTATGCCTAAAGATCGCATTCTCCTCTTGATACTACAAAAAAAGTATAATAAGTACATTCATGTTATAATATTCGAATCATAAACTCATACCTAAATAAATATTGATACAATTCATACTACCATAGACAACATAAAATAAATAAAAAACAACCTGTATCGCAATGAACATTATGACATGCGGATCGTAATGTAATTACGATACCGCTGTCATTCATTAAAGCACACTTCTTTTTTTTACAATCCCCATTGGATTTACCAATCCGGGGTCCAAGACCGTCTTTAGCCAAGAAACATCAATATAGGTTTAATATGTCGGACAGACCTGAGTATATCGTTTATATACATTTTATGATTAATATAATAGGTCTTTACCTATGAAATTGCCGTTTTGTATGGAGATTTCTGTAATTATTTTTTTTCCATACTAACGTTTTTGTTATTATTTAACAAATAATATTAAGTAAATTTACAAAATTTTACACACGTATTTATGGACATTTTAACTACTAAATGACACATTCGTTAAGAGAAAAAAAAATTTTTTCACTAAGTTACTACTAATAAAGTACGAAATTCTGGAAACAAAAATAGTCGTAACTTTCGGAATAAGTTTTTTCTATGTAAATAATCAAATATCGTGGTTATTAAATTATCAAAAGTTGCTCGATACGGTCTTAATGTAACGCAATATTAAAGAAATTATATATTTCTAATATTATAAAAATTGTTAAGTTTTATGTACAAAAGAAAAAAACGGCAATTTCATATGTAAAGACCTATTATTTGTTTCATTTTTGAAATTTATAATAAGAGTATGTGTATGAGTGTAGAAAAAGTAACACTACTTTTTCTACTAGCCTCGGTGAGTTTTTAATAGCATCAGCATAACACGAGTGTTTTAAAACGAAATTATGTGCAGTGTCATGTGTGTGTATACGTGTAATATGTTCAGTTCATGCACTCAGGGTTCATGTGTATGAGACTGCACATAATTTGGTATTAAAACACTCGTTTATATGCTGATGCTATTAAAAACTCCCCAAGGCTAGTGTTTTAAACTCTCACTTGTGTTTTAATACCCCTCATTACGTAACAGTCACTTAGACTACTATTTTTACACAGGTACAGTTGAGTCTCACTTACCTTCAGGCTATTAATAGGAAATTGTGTGAAAATAATGGCACAGGGTCTCTTCACGATGAAACATAATGAACTGTGTCCGAGCGGCCGGGGGCTTGAGGTCGCCCCGGGCACAGTATACAAATAAGACCTATATATTATATGTTATAGAGCGTCAGAATTACTGGGACACGATAAATGTTCCATCAGTTCGTTTTTTGAACTAAGGCGATGTGAAAAGACACGTAAAACGTCGGATATGTCGAGTGTACCTACCTTTTATACTTGGATTTAAGACTGAGTTCCATCATTATTGCAATAAGAACATAAATTGAGAATATTGATTGGTGTAGGCACATATTGTTCTTTATCTCTGTTAAAAAGTGATCATAAACATAAAGAAATTTTCCTGTTGAATTTTGCAACCAAAAAACTATTTTATTTAAGGCTTCGGAGCTTCATATGGCAATAGTTAAACAGGCAGTGAATTTATAAAATTTATAAATGTTTGACACCATCGCATACATTGTTCCAATACCGAGGTATAGCACTAAGCACTAGTATTATGGAAATTGGAAACAACGACGGGTATTACCACATACACCCAGACACGAGGAAATATTGAAAAGTTCGTTTTCAACATTGACCCGACCGGAGATCGAACCCGGGACCTCTAGAGATAGCGGCACCTTGAAACCGGTGCGTACACCACTCGGCCACGGAGGTAGTCAAGTGAATGGTGTTAAGACACCAACAGCAATATACTTTCTTTCAGGAATCAAACATGGAACAGGGTGCCTACCATCAACTCTTATTGCGGTTTTGTTTAGGAACCTAAACCGATCAGGGTGCCTACCATCAACTTTATGACAGCGATTCAAAAATAGCGCGATTCAGAATAGGTTCCTAAAATGAATCGCTTTCTTTCGTACTCTGACCTTCTAAAAACTGGATCGCAAATGAATTGCTAAATGTTAATGACCGAACGATTTGTGTCCTTTTTCTTCTACCCGTCTCTTTCACTCGATTCTGTCATGCCCGGAGAGTGAGAGGGACGGGTATAACCTGCAGGTGACATGTTAAATCGACCGGATTATAAGTCAAATAAGAGTTTCTGACAGCTAAGCGGCTGTGAAATGTCATTGATCGATCACTGAATCGCTGTCATTGATATTAAGCTGTCGTGGTACGAATAAGCGAAGCAGATCAGTTTAGGTTCCTAAACAAAACCGTAATAAGAGTTGATGGTAAGCACCCTGCTTCGCTTATTCGTACCACGACAGCTTAATATCAATGACAGCGATTCAGTGATCATTCAATGACATTTCACAGCCGCTGAGCTGTCATCAACTCTTATTTGACTTATAACTCGGCCAAGTTAACATGTCACCTGCAGGTTATACCCGTCCCTTTCACTCTCCGGGCATGACAGAATCGAGTAAAAGAGACAGGTAGAAGAAATAAGGACACAAATCGTTCGGTCATTCACATTTAGCAATTCATTTGCGATCCAGTTTTTAGAAGGTCAGAGTACGAAAGAAAGCGATTCATTTTAGGAACCTATTCTGCATCGCGCTATTTTTGAATCGCTGTCTTAAAGTTGATGGTAGGCATCCAGGTGTGTTAAGCCAAGCACGCAATATACTTTCTTTCAGGAATCGAACCTAAAACAAGTGTGTCCAACCAACCTCGTTATTGAATTATTTACAGTTAGTTTATCTCCCGAAAGACACGCGACGGTTCGCGAATCTCTTACTTAAGGCGATACTCGGAAAAAATGTGCTGAAGCGAGATAGCAATGAGAAAACGACGCGCGCGGGAGCGAGACCGATTTTGCAGATTAGGCAAAAAAAACACAAAATCACTTCGTATTAAAAAACTACAGCGATTTAAAAAAAATGCTTCTATACGATCCTCAATATTATTGGTGTCCACTAATTAAACCAATTTCCAATAGTGTAAGTAACCCCATTTAAGAATAATCTTCACTTTTCGTATTTTTTAGAGGTCTTTTCGAAAAGAAAAAGTGTCGAGGCAAAATCATAAAATCGTGTTTTTGAAACTATACGATTCTAGATAAAGGTATGAAGAAATATATATCTTATTACCAGATTTTTAACAACTGTAACCGTCCTATAGTTTTAAATCAAAAAGTCCATATTTTTCCGAGTAGCGCCTTAAGCTTACATCATAGATCACATAAATACGTAACAATGAAAAGTTGGTTATTTAAATTTTTACTTTTTTGCATTCACAATGCAAATTTTATGGTTGAAAAATGGAAAATGAAGTATTTAGAAAAAAAAATCGACCCGTCTCACAACCAGCTCCGATGGGACTCGAATTCACGACCTTTCGCTATCCGGGCGACTGCTCTAACCACTGAGTTGGTTCCGTAACTCCGTAGATGAAACGTAAACGACTCCGTAGCTCAGTGGTTAGAGCAGTCGCCCGGGTAGCGAAAGGTCGTGGGTTCGGAGCTGGTTGTGAGACGGGTCGATTTTTTCTAAATACTTCATTTTCCATTTTTTTATGAAAAGTTGCTTTAGCCTTTCATAACATTCCACTGTTACTGAATCGGTTAATCAAGAAGGGAAATATGACATGGCTCACAAATTTATCAGGAGACAAAACAAATAAATTTCTAAAAATTGTAAATGTTTCTTACCATCATGTTAAATTTTGGTTCCCTATACTTTTTAAACTATTATAATCTATACAAATAAATAAAATTGAAGTGTCTGTTTGTAACATTAAAATAACCGCTTTTTACTACATGCATATGATTATATATGACATTTTGGTGTCTGTCTGTCTGTCTGTCTGTTTGTTCCGGCTAATCTCTAAAACGGCTGGACCGATTTTGACGGGACTTTCACTGGCAGGTAGCTAATGTAATAAGGAGTAACTTAGGCTACTTTTTATCCCGGAAATATATCACATTTCCTCAGGATAGCGTCGTGTAGTTTATTATAAACGCGAAAGTTTGTACCCACAAACTGGATGGATGTATAGATGTTTGTTACTCTTTCACGCAAAAACTACTAAAAGGATCTGGGTGAAATTTGCAACAGATAAAGATTATAGCCTGGAATAACACATAGGGTACTTTTTATCCCGATATTCCCACGGGAACGGGAACCACGCGGGTGAAACCGCGGGCGGCCGCTAGTAAATAAATAAAATAAATAACTTTTTACTATCACACACATATACATATACCGGGTGGGGCCTGAAACACGATCAAAAATTTTAAGGGGTCAATGTACTCATGCATACAAAAAACTTTTACTATGGTACCAACATTGAAATCGCGAAAAAAAATCAGCTGTTCCATAGAAAATTTTAAATCGAATAGATCAAAATGTATGGAACAGCTGATTTTTTTTAACATTATAATAACATATTCCGTCTTGACTGTTATGCCAGTCTTGCCATAAAAAATATAAATCCATAAATGTTGCCAAGTAAGAAAAGAGGTGACATGTTCCCTTTCTTAATTAACCGATTCAACTATACTATGCCCTTACTTGAATTTCCCACTTAATACAGATCAGTTTTCAAATTATTATTTTTTTATTTTTTTTTAATCCACAACGGGGTAGCACTTAGCCTTCATCACACCTGATGTTAAGTGGTGAAAAGGCTGAAGGTGGAAGCGCACTACTCCCGGAATCCTCTATCACTGAGGAACTGGCTATCTTATCTCTAACTGCCGGAACACAATAATGCTGAAAACATCATTGTTATGGCGTCAGATTTAGATAAGATGGTGGTAGCTAGCCAGGCGGACTAAGAACAAGTCCTACCACCAACCAAACCGAATACAATATGTACCCCTACTGGGAATCGAACCCGGGACCTCTTGGTCTGAAATCGGTGGTGTGAACCACTAGACCACAGAGGCGGTTTAATTTGTTCTTTACCCAATTTTAGCTAAAATCCTATAAACCAAACTAGCAAAACTGTATTTGTTTTCGCGTCGGGTTCACCGGCTTATAAAGATAGTTAGCGCTAATATAGTTAAATCCGCTCGCTAAGTTCGCTGCAGTGGTGTTGGCGACTAGTGGCGAGTTCAGAGTTTCAATAATTAAGCCGATACTCGGAAAAAATATGCTAAAGCGAGATAGCAATGAGAAAACGATTTTGCAGATTACGCGAAAAAAACACAAAATCACTTCGTATTAAAAAACTATAGCGATTTAAAAAAATGCTTCTATACGATCCTAAATGTTATTGGTGTGCACTAATTAAACTAATTTCTAATAGTGTAAGTAACCCCATTTAAGAATAATCTTGATATTTCGTATTGTTAGAGGTATTTTCGAAAATAAAATGTGTCGAGGCAAAATCATAAAAACGTGTTTTTGAAACTATACGATTCTAGATAAAGGTATGAAGAAATACATATCTTTTTACCAGATTTATAACAACTCTAACCGTCCTATAGTTTTATTTCAAAAAGTTCATACTTTTTCCGAGTAACGCCTTAAAACTAGTCACGATGGACACGTCTGCTGTGAACCACAGAAGAAAGAAGCATAATCACCGTTATTTTAGAGAAAAGCCTAAGAAAAAGACCAAAACACAAACGCTGATTTATTACTAATATTTAAAAAAAATAAAGTTTGCAAATGAAGTATTAGAAAAAATCGACCCTTCTCACAACTAGCTGCGATCGTACTCGAACCCACGACCTTTCACTGTCCGTGTAAATGCTCTAGACGCTGAGCTACGGAGTCGCTATAAGAATACCTCTTACGCGCTGTCATCTGTTTAACCACCCTTTATTCTCATCAATGTGAAGATGTACTCTACGCGGACGAGACGGGTCAATATTTTCTAATACTTACCTACTTCTTTTTCAATATTTTCCATTATAAAAATTGCACTGTGAATGCAAAAAAGTAAAATTATTTAAAAAGATAGTTTGTTACTTACTACGCGTAAACGACTGAATGAATTTTGATAAATCTTTGCAGACAACGTCCATGACAGACAAAAAGTACATTTCGTCCCGCTATTTCCCCTGGAACAAAAACCACGCGAATAAAACTCATAGTATACATCATACATCAAAATTATACATCAACACTAACTAGCAAAATCAGTTCTTATAGCTATCTTCAAGAGTACTTCTAACCTCTCTTATAAGAAACTTTTAGTATGCTACAAACCTGGATTTGGGCGCAGTTATAGGAGCTATTTTTTCTGTAATTATCTTATAACCAGCTTAAAGAATGTCGCTAAGCCCTATAACATACTTCAGGAAGCGTTTGCAAAAAGCAATTGCTTCTATAATAAACTAAGACGAAACAAGTACAAGCACAAACGCTCTTATAATTATATTACACAAGTATCTTACTAATGCAATGTTGTTTATAATGTAATTAGCGAATGTGTTTAGAAGTAAATTTTATAAGTTAATATTGTTCCTAGTTATTTTGTGATTAAAGTTAAATTGTATACGTAAATACACTTGCTTTTATTATAGAAATAATAATACATTGTAGTAAGTATTTGTAATTAAGTATGTGAGTGAATGGGAGGATGGGGAACTCATTTTTACTGTAAATATGTACAGTAATTTGGTTAGTTTCACCAATGCCCCTCGAAAATAAGCACATAGTACAATGTTGTAAAAATTTTATTTAATCAAATTCTTATGTATATTCGCCATGTTTTAAAATTGTTCTGCATTAAGTACTTTGTAGAACCATTATAGGTAAATTAGTGCTTGTAGTAGTTTTAGTCCAGATAACTCTTCTCCATTTTGAAACAAATTAGGGTTCCCTGAAATCTATTTACACTAATGTTTTTATTCACTTTTTTAGGACTCATTTATTAGAATTCATTCATTCATTTGAAATGGTGTTCTTCTTTCCAATGTTGAACTTCTTCACCTTCTGAGTGGTGAGATGAAGAAAAAAAAATATTGCTAATAGAATAATATGCAGAACCCTCTGTCAGTTCACCTTAATTCGCACTTGAAAAGCTTTGTTTGCTTTCTGATCTTGTCGGATTTATTCGCCAAATGACCACCTATTCACTAGCTAATCATACGTTTTTGTCACTATTCTTTTGTAACCACCGCTCCTTTTGAATCGTTTCCAATAATTTATATTTAAACTTATTTCCTCAAGAGAATGGAGTAATCAACAAAATGGCAGATGTTTACTAGTTAAGTGCTTGACCCAGTGGCTCGTAAGCTTTTTTGATCTCATTACGTTCTTATTGAGTATAATAAGATTTAAAAAAGTCTCAAATAAAACTATAGCAGTTTAAACTTATAGTAATCTCAGAGAAGTGTGTTATAAATCTTGTTCTACTTGCAAAATGCTACTATTAGATCAAAATATTATTCAGGACTATATAGTCTTACCAAAAACAATTATACGAGACTTATTCTTTAAAGTGTCCTATAACATACTCTTGCAGCGAACTACAAGACTGAGATATAAAAGCAAAAGCTCTTAAGAATATCTATGCTTGTGAAATGCTATTACTAGTAAAAGTGTCCTATAAATGCTTTAAACTTTAGTCTTGTAGCAAGCTATAAGATAGATATATAAAAACTGTTGCCCTTGAGTATATTACGACTTGTCAAATGTTATTATAAGTAAAAGAGTCTACAACAAATCCTTTACAAGAACGTTATTAGTAGAGGCAGACTTATAATCAATCCTTATAGGATTACTTTGCTTGTTGGGTAGTTACCACATATAGGTACGCATCAATTCTTAGCCTCCTACAGTTTCAGCTAAAATCCTGGAAAATAAACTAACTAAAGAGTATGGTAAGTTAGCGCTAATATAGTTAAAAATACTCGCTAAACCGCTGCAGTCAGTGTAGCTGCTCGTTGCGAGTTCTGAGCTTGCGGCATTAAAACTAGTCATTCATGCCTGCGGTGAGCCACAGAGAAAAGAGACAAAATTTCGAATAACCTGAGAAAAACAACAAAATAAAATCACCAACAAATGATTACTGTTACAATTCTTCATTGGAAAAATAAGTAAAAAATCCTTCTATATATCTTACAGATTTCCAGCTATCTAATAATCGTTTTTCTTGAAATTCACTAACATTACCAGCGATAATTTGGTTCCAAAGCCTTCTTCCGTTTAGATTTGTGATATTAAGCGTGAAGCGTCTTCCCCAAAAAGAATACGTATCCGAACTCAAGGTAGACGAAGTCACATGTAGCAACTAGTCACTATGACCATAACCGGGTCACGAACCACTGCTCTACTGGCAAGCACTTGCGACCAGCGTAATCACTCGTGAAAACGTCAATCTACAGAATTGGTTCCTTTGGTGAGTAGGATCGCCATAAATCCAAATTTTCTCGGAAAGGTCAGAAATTTCGTTCGAACTTCTACTACAGTTTGCCTATGGCCTTGGTAAATATTATTATAAATTTTATTACATCAAACATATATAACATTATAAATATAAGATGGAAAATGTCGCTCACTCCAGCGATGCGTCCCGCCGCCCCGCCCCGCGGAGCGCAGATCCGCAAATCGCGCACGCGGCGACGCGACGTAGAAGCAGATTTGCCTCTCCGCGCAGATTGCTTCGCGCCTCCTCCGCGCGGAACGACGTTGTACGAGAGTCAGCGACGCACGCACGCGCCGCGTCGCTATTTCTATGTGTTGCACTAGGCGTGTTTTCTATACCAATTGATGTACTTGCATACAATATTAAAATCTGAGATCCCACACCCCGCGACGGAGCACGGTGAAATGTAAGAACCGTCTTAAGGTACGAGTTGGAACTGGGCCCCAATCGCGGTAATTCTATGACGCATTAGTCAAGTGTACGTGCAGTTGACGTGTAAAACCGTTTTTGATAACGCGCGGCTTTCACAGTGCGACAACGTTTTCTGTTCCGGTGATAATCTTTGGAACTAAAACAGTTTTCATTCGACAGTCTATTTTTTTTTCGTATTGCAAGTGGTTCCTCTGTCACGGATGTAACCGGATCAGACAGGATTGTAGGACTATAGGTTTGCGTGATGTGTGCGTCGTTCGTTATGTCATTACGGCAATGCGAAGTCAAACGTCAAGACCTAAACGCGATGAAGACGCGCTGCATAGAATTACGGCGATTGGCCCGCTGGGCGTCGAACCGCAACTGCAAGCGGCGACATGACGCCGCGCCATACTAGTTTCTAGTTGATATTTCTTTGTTTTGTATGAAATCGAGCGTCGACGCTTGCAGTTGTCGTCCGACGCCCGGTTCGAACCGATACCCTTAATCTTCCTGACTTTTCATGTCTCAGCGTGGTGACCCCACCCGTGTGTAACACAGGCAGGATCATCTTTATAATCGCCAGTCGCCGGGTGATTGACGACCTGCCCTCTCCCCCGCCCCGCCGCCCTGCGCCCTTCCGCCTGCCAACATCGCGAAATAATGGGAATGTAATTTGTGAACAATAAAAGATTGATTCATTAATTCCACTGACATTTATTAAAAACGCACTGAGTGATGAGTTGGCGTTGATGGATAGCTGCCGCTTAGTTAGGATTATGTTAGGCTTGAAAGGAAGTGTTACTGTCGGTGTATTATGTTACCAGTGGCAAGGGGCAAAATATAGCGATGGTAAGCTGGACCAAAAAAACACTTACCACGTGATTCAAGTCTCAAGCGTTTCTCCAAAAGATAAGGCCCCACATTTTTGAAAGGGAAGGGAAGGGAATTGATTGAATTTAATTTTAGAAATGGGTACGTGAATTTTAACAACACCTTCGTTGATATCTGAAAAGTCGATGGTTCAAGAGAATCAATGTCAGTCTATGTGATGTTATTCAATGGTATATAAGCATTGTGAAGAATCTGGTAAGTAGTTATGTTATCGCAATTTCAGATTCTTTAAAGGAACTGTCGACTCTATCCACTTGCGTTGAAGCAACTATATCATTAGTAAATATGACTAATAAAGGAACTAAAGAACATTCTGTGTTTCTGTGATAGCAATGTCCAACCAAATTAAATTTCAAGTTGAAATCTATGATGTAAAAAAAATCTACACTTTTTCAGGTATTTGGATGCAACATGCAACAGCATAAAAGAAGCTTTTTCATGAATGGTTAAATAAAAGCAACTTCAGTTTCAGTGTGTTTCGCTTAGCTGGCTAGCTGGCAACAAAACAAGTTGCTGGTGAGTTGCGGCAAGCTCTTAAATTCAAATAAAACAGTACAGTTACAGAAACCTGATGTGTAACATAACACAAATGTACGACATGCAAACATCTGCAAATGCAAAGAGTTTCCGTGGCTCCGCAACAATTTCCATAAGAATGGAATCGAAGAAATGTTGTTTTAAAACAAAAGACCGCAAACTCAACTAACAACCCCGTATCAAAAGTTTAGTTGTGGCGGCACCAAGACCCGCAACTTTGTACAGCGACGCAGCTGCATCCTTATTCTGAGAAATAACAGTTTCAAACTCGTTCCTGGGGCCTCTTCTCTCAAGATAGAAGAATTCTTCAGCATTAATTAATAAAATGGTAGCATCGTTGGTTTTAGTGATAACCTGCGCGACGTAGTTCAAATAGTTACATTTATTCAGGGCTATTGCATACACGGCGGCACATCAGACTATACATGTTGACCTTGAGACTGCCTACATAATAAAAGCTTTTTTCGCAGTTCAACTGTTTAACTATATGTGCTGCGGCCTTTATGCCCTACGTAATAAAAGCTGGTATCGCAGTTCAACTGTTTAACTCAATGTGCTGTCGACTGTACATACTGAAGTAGCTCGAATATACCATGTATGTGTCGTGGCCAATTTTTTGAAATGGCCAATTTAATTTGACAGTATCGTTTAATGATATTTTTAACAACGTTTGACCATATCATGAAATACGACTATTTTATGAAATGAACAATCATTATCATTTATGTAAGGTTTCATGTCATCAAAGTTTTTATTTCTGAATTTGTACGGCGTATTATATTTCTTCGAACGCCATATTATCGAAAGAGAGTTTGCCATGGAAGTCGTGTAGAACATGTGATAGGTTAGAAATTTAATGGTTTTTTTTCACACCACAGAAAAACTTGTTGTTTAAATAGAAAGAAAAAAACTATTAATATGGCACTCATAAACTAAGCACTTGCAGCGTTTCTACCGGTAATAAATATAACAATTTTACGATGTGATCAAATAATCTTGACCATGTCATGAACTAGCCGCCCGTTAGTTGCCCATATCGATTTCTTATGATTGATCTGCTCAAGCCACATCATGATGTGGCCAATAGACCGTGAAACATTTCATAAAATGCGACCATTTCATGAAATTCCCGAGCATTTCATGAAGTGAGCAAATCTACGATATCGCCACGACATTGTGTATAATTAGAAACTTTTTTAAAAGTTGTTATAAACAAAGCATAATATAGCTCAAGCCAAGTTATCCAACTTATTAAGATGCTAGACGCTACTTGAAAATCCCACCCGAACAGAATAGACGTGGCATAACACAAAATTGTTTTCGGATATTTCCGTCGTGCTGAGGTAATGCGGAATACGTAATTCGCAAGGAATATTTGAACAAACCGCTCATAATTACGATTGTGTAGTATTTGCCGGGGGGGAGTTAGTTCACAAGTCGTTTACTTATGCAAAGGAGCGGAGCGCCGACAGCCCAAACAAATAACAAACATCGGTTGCAAATTGCAAACAAAACGTGCCTACCGACCGTTCCATTCCATTAGTACATAGTTGGAACGGAATAATTTCCATCGAGACCGAACAATTGGTCGAAAAAAAGTTAATTGCGCTTGAAACCTTCGCGAGAGGATTTGATTTATATTGCACTCGCCTGCAGCGGCTGCAGCTCGTCTCGCCTCGGCTCTCGGCTCGGGATAACTATTCAAATCACGTCTCCTATTGCAGTATCATCTATACTATGAACGATGTGGTAAACGGTAATCTAGTCTATTCAAAACCCTTTATTAAGACTCGCCAACAAAAGAAATAGCTTTACGTAATATCCGCCCAATTTAAGACAAGGATTATCTGCAAAACTGTTAATGACGAATTGTTTGCAAAGATGATGTAGGTATGTACGAGATGCACAGAAATGGCACCAAGTCGTCGACGAGCAGCGTCTTAAAAAAACGACCCATTGGCAAAACAGTTAAAAGAACCATAAATGTTACATTTTATTTTAGCGCATAAGAAACAAATTTCTACCAACATCACAGTAAGTACCTTTTACCTTACCACTCACTTGTATTCACTTAAAATAACTACAACTTGTAAGTAATATAATACGTTGACCTGTATAACAGGTCAATACACCTAGACAAGGAACAAACAAATGTTTTATTTATTCAATATTTACTGAGAAAAAGGCAGCAAATGGCGGACTTAATGTTAATATGCATTCTCAGTCAGTCATTCTATGTCAAGTGAATGCTCCAATCAATGTGATCCTGAACTCACGACCACGATTTGTGATTATACATATATGATACTAGCTTTTTCCCGCGGCTTCGCTCGCGTGCTATTCAGGTAACGCAAACCCTCGTTTCATCTCGTTAGAAGTTTAATTTTACAAAATCCTTTCTAGCCAACGCCTACATCCTAATACCTATTTGCGTGCCAAATTTCAGCTAGATCCGTCCACAGGGCTGTGCGTCGATAGATCCGTCAGTCATCTTTTGATTTCATTTAAAGGTACAGATGGGATGTTTTCAGTGCTTGTTACTTTGGTTGTTCTTAGAAAAGAAATAAACAAGCTCCTTTCAAACCATCGTCGATTAGCAAGGGCGCTGTTTGTCAGCCAACCACACAATGTTTGAGCAAGTAAGTGATGTGGACCGGAGTGTGGTCACAGGAACCGAAAGTACGGCGCAAATATTGGTCGCTACTCGACGTAAATTACGCCCGTTCTGCGGCTTTGTTTGGAATTTAACGTTTTTGGATTATTTACTTTAAATAATTTGGAACTTTATGCTACTAGAGTGCGAGCCAGATAAGTATGCGCGCGGTCGAAATCGAATACTAAACCTTTAACTTACAATTGAACAAAAATGTACTGAAACTAACGCCAAAAATGCCCCAGTCGCGCGCAAAGTTATCTGACAAGCACTCTATATTTGTAATGTTAGCTAGGAATGCTAACATTCACCTGACCAATAGCATGTTTTGTGATCAAACGTCGTCGTTCATTTAACTTACCTTATCGGCAACAAGGAACGGCAAGGCACAAAAAAATACTATCACTGAATCTTTTTAAGAAATAAAAACGAAAACGACCTTACACAATCTAAAATAACGTATAATTTAATAAATAAAAGTTATCCTACTACAAAAAACCATTACAACCAAACCAATGCCACTAGAAGCTTGTTTTATCTGCATATTTACGTGGCACTTTATACTTCAATTTGAAATTCAACAAGAAAACACCGTATCAAGAATGCGCAAAAATAGAAGAACGAAAAGAAAACCCGAAGAAACATCGTTAAAATAATCCCTCTCAGAAGCTTTCAACTGCGGCTAGCACAGTTTTTTCAGCAAATTGAATACACCTGCCAAGAGATATCCGTACAACCGTGGAGTTATTTTCTATTACGGCGCTTGCAAAATGTATCTGGGTTAGTGTGGCGCAGCGGCGGCCGGAGTCCAGCGTGGCGCGCCCCCGCCGACTCGCGAACACAATAAAATGCAATTTTCCACTCAACCAGGTATCAGCAGCTGCTTCCGTGCCGAAAGCTTAGACGTTGATTTTTAACCTATGCTTTTCAGGCGTGGCTCGGACTTGAAACAAGGGTAAGCCGGAAGCCTAAAGTAATTTTCTATAGTTCTTAACTCTTGATTTAGTAAGCTCAAGTCATGCGATTTAGTAGGTACTTATCGAAAAACATTTACCTATACAATTCGTTTATTACTATTTTGAAGAAAATAGTATTCGTTTGTAATATACAGGGTAATTTTGAAACCACTGGCAAAGAATATATACACTTACGCGCCACTGGCCTTTTTAAGTTCTTTTTTTAAGATTTTTTTTTTTAAGTTTTTTGAAGTGATAACTTCTTTAGCGGCTTTGTGCACTTTTTGTGATGGGTAAAAACTTGTAAACTCGCGTCAGGATCACGTGACCGTAAGACGCGTAAGAGCGGTTGCGCACTACGTCCGATTCTTATTCGATTCTTATCAGTCAAATGACGGTCCGGCGTGGTCATAGAACTATTTGCATGGTAGTTTACGCACTAGATCCGATTCTAGTTATACGTATTCTATCCGGAGTTTTTAAGATTCGTCATTTCACTGATAAGAATCGAATAAGAATCGGACGTAGTGCGCAACCGCTCTGGCGTAAGACGATCACGTGACTGACAGTAAGACGTCTGATCGAAAAACTGTTACAATGTCATTAGAATACGAAGGCAAATTTCGCTATCTTTATCTCTAGTGTACGTAATTGAATGCGATAAGCAATAATATAAGCCAAGCTTTTCAGCCGTAACCAAACTTAAACACAATCGACCTCTCTTAAGTTCAGACTAGACTAAGCGGAGCAAACCGAAGTTTACCGAAGTTTTATGGTAATTTTATGGTAATTTAATGTAAAAAATAATAAGTAATCTTATTAGTAATATTGTAGTCAGTTTCTTGCATTTTTATAGTTATTTTATTTATTTTATGACATTTGATTTTATAATTTGACTTTTTAATTGTATTTTTTTATTTTTTTGTATTTTTATAGTATAAATAATGTTTTTTTTTTATTGCACGCCACCTTTTTTTTTTAAAACATGTTGTGTACACTCTACGTGGGTTACTGTCTAGGTTAAGGTAACAATTATTAGATTTAACATGTAACGATTGTTATCTGTCTGTGTACCATAATAAATAAAATAAAATAAAAAATAAATAAAATAAACGCAGAATTCCGAATTTTTAATCCTTGGCTTTGCACCAGAACAAGCTTCTAAACTATTTGTCCCGGTATGTGACAAACCGCAAACAAACAGCGAGACAACCGTATTTCGTTTCACTTCGATCTCAATGTGGTTGTCAGCGTTTACGCGAAACCTCAAGAGTACAAAGTGGGAGCGTTCTCACATCAATATATTCGGTTCTTCTTGGATAATTTTTTATGGGGTTTACATTTTAACCTAGTGGAAGATTGAATCCGCGACTAAAAAATAGATGTTTTTTTATTATTTCGGATAACGATTTGTTTGTTTAATCATATTAATGCAACGCACTTGATTTTATTGTTAAGCTGACCATAATCGCTTTTAATATAAATTTAAGTTATAGAAAAAATATTCAAAGCTCTTTTTACATTGTGTAAGATCGCTATAGTGCGCCAATCTTTTCTGTTCCGGTGATTATCTTAGGAACTAAAACAGTTTTCATACGACAGTCCATTTTGACAGCTAATTTCGTATTGCAAGTGGCTCCTCTGTCACGACTGTCACCGGAACAGAAAAGCTTGTGGCACTGTAGACCTAGTGTCTGTGACCACGGCCTCTGGGAAGATGCCAAACCGTCGAAAAGAAATAAAAATACAAGTCTCAATATCGGGATGTGTTTAAATAAAACGGCGTGTTAAGAAATCTGTTAAAAATATGTTTTATTATAAGATCCTAAATTAAATTCTAGTTTATATACCAAAGTATCCTACTATCCTACTAATCATACTAATAAATGTGAAAGTTTAGATGTTTGTATGTTTGTTACTCAATCACGCCAAAACGGCTGAACGGATTTGGCTAAAATTCAGGACACAGATACTTTGTAGCCTGGAGAGGAACATAGGCTACTTTTATCCCGGAAAAATATCACATTCCCTCGGGACAACGTCATGAAATCCACGCGGGCGAAGCCGCTGGCGGAAAGCTAGTAAGTTAAGTTTGATCATTTTTTATAAAAGTACCAAATTAACAATAAATATTAAGGCTTTCAGGCAAAACTTGGGCATCCGCCTAGTATCCGAAAAGTACAATAAAACATGAAACCGTCGTTTTCAAAAGGCTCACGCTAACGGATGTGAATACGAAAACAGCGGTACCTCTGTGAGGGACGCGCCATATCTCAGTTTTATTTGACACTTGCGCGATTTATACCTCCCTCGAAGGCTGTAACTTTTATTTTGATGGGGACATTCCTTTACCTTCGCATGTCCTTTGGAATTGGAGAAATATTGTCTAATTTGCAATGGATGATCGAGTGATGGGATGATCGGTGTTAGCAGTGTGAAGTGTTATTTTGTGGACGTAAGGCTGAGACATACCAAAAAGTGTCACAGACCTGCTGCATTGCGTCTAGTGCATCAAGATTTTGTTTTGAACTTGTACGCCGACAGTGTTGCATTGTAATGCGTCTGCAACACCGTCGCCGCGTCGTCGGTCGGTGTGACCCTATTAGTGTAGGTAATTCACAACTCTAATTTTAATTCTTCTAATAAAAAATGTAGGGCTGTGTGTTTTTTCTATTCTACTGTTTATTAAGATTTCCTATTCTTCTAAATATGTTAAGATTCAAGATTCAAGATTCAAATTTGTTTATTTAATTTAGATTGTTATTTACAATACTTGTGAACGTCATAGAAGCTACGCCATCGGTTCGCAAACCCTACAGCGGGAGGCCTTGGAGAAGAACCGGCAAGAAACTCTAAGGGTTGTTTTTTTCTCCCTGTTTTATTTCATACAGAGTCGTCAAATTGAAAAATGACCTTAACATGGTATGACTAAGGTCAGTTTCCATCACAATAACACAATGGGTTATGATAAATACAGTTAAGTATAGGCGAACTAATGATCATAGCGGTGAACAATTTTAAATTACTAAGGAACTCTACTTAAAGCTTTAATATTAGTTAAAAACAAAAGACAATTCTACTATATTCTGCAAGTTGCGCCATACATGTTTCAAATGTAATTCTTAATAAAATGAATAAAAACAAAAGAAAACACATTTTAAGGCAAGCAGATAAGAGCAGACCCATTCCCACTGGCAGCACCCGTTCACGAGCATGACGCATGAACCAGCCATCGCTTCGCTCAACCATATTTTAGGGAACGTAACGACCCGCCTCACACGCCACCACCGTAGAAATGTTTTAGTGAGCATGACGTTAGATATATAAAATAACTAATTAAAAACAAATGCACAATTTGTGGAAGTGGGCTTCAGCGTCATTAAATATTTTTCTGGCACACCATCCAAGTCAAACATCGACGATTTAGTTTTGCTTTTATCACTCAAAATTAACTATATTGGGCTCTTCAAATATGTTTCGAGGTGACAGTCCGGAAATGAGTGTTGAGTAAAGTGTTCCTGGAGGTAGTGTGTGACAGTGTCCTTTCAACAGGCCAGAAAGGGGAGGAAGTCACGCCTATACAAGTAAGGAGAATCCACACAAAACTTGCGACGGAAACGGACGAGTAGTTTGTCACGCATAATGGACAGGCTTATAATAAGCCCCAAAGAAAGCGTATAATAGGGGTGATTTTTAGGTCTAAAATGTATCCCATGGCCCATGATATTTGACGATAAAACCTTTGAATAAATCACAAATACAAAAAATAAAAACAATCGGAGACTGGACTTCGATCATCCAAATATACAAGATATACCTACCTACATGAAGAGAACTCATTTCTAATGTTCTTTTTTTTATCCGCAACGTTAGCACTTAGCCTTCATCACACCTTTTGTTAAGTGGTGATAAGGCACTACTCCCGGAATCCTCAATCACTGAGGTACTGGCTATTTTCTGTCTTGTTTGTCTACCACAAACCAAACCGAACACAATATGTACTCCCACTGGGAATTGAACCCGGTAACCTCACAGATGATGTTAAAAATTGCCAACGAAGCAGTCATTATTTAACAGCTATTCTTTATTCTAATTAATGTTTAATCTGCCCTTATAATTTGATCTTACTTAATTACATCTTATAAAGGTAATGTGATAAACATTAATTCATTAAATTATTAAGTTAGTGACTTAATCCATGTTTCATTTCAGAAAACACACAAAAAGTTGACACTTATTATATGATTTCCCTATTTCCGGCGGGGGGTGTGATAAATAACGGGGGCGCTAAGTCAGCAGTCGCCTGATCCCACCCTTACGAGATTAGGGAGTGATCGCACCAGCTCGACACGGAGTCTCCAACAACGGTCTGTCGAAAAGTGTTACACACATGTTGAAGCCGATTTTCATAATGGATTTAGTTATGAACGAACAGTATAAGAATGAGAATTCATTTATTTGTAGAAAAGTGTGTGGTACGGAACAAATGAAGATATACATAGCAGTAAATTACTACGACTTCCGCCCGCGGCGCCATTCGCGTTGTCCCACGGGAATCAAATATTTTTCTGGGATAAAAATTGGAATCCTTTTCTAGTTTTAGCTCCAAAATGGTCTCTATACTAAAAATCACGTCAATCTGTTTATCCGTTTTGACGTGTGACGGGCAAAACACATCACTTTTTTTAGCTACTAGCTTTCCGCCCGCAGCTTCGTCCGCGTGAACTAGGTACACGACGTTATCCCGAGGGAATGAGATATTTGTACGGGATAAAAAGTAGCCTATGTTCCTCTTCAGGCTATAAAGTATCAGTGTCCCAAATTTCAGCTTAATCCATTCAGCCGTTTTGGCGTGATTGAGAAACAAACATCTAAACTTTCACATTCATAATATTAGTAGGATATATAGTAAACTAGCTTTCCGCCCGCGGCTTCACCCGCGTGGACTACACGAATTAATCCCGCGGGAATGTGATGTTTTTCCGGGATAAAGAGTAACCTATGTTCCTCTCCAGGCTACAAAGTGTCTGTGTCCCAAATTTCAGCCAAATCCGTTCAGCCGTTTTGGCGTGATTGAGTAACAAACATCCAAACATCTAAACATCCAAACATCCAAACATCTAAACTTTCACATTTATAATATTAGTAGGATAAAGGATAGATAAATAAATTATAATCCATAATGAAGCATGAATGTTTGTTCCAATAGGGAATCGAATGCATGACTCCTTGCGAAGTACTTAAAACCAACTTAAAAGAATTATTTCAGTTTTTGCAAGCTTTACTGGGCCGTAGATCTCTCAAACAACCACTCGGATTGTTATGAAATGGTACAGAGAAAAATTAGGGGAAAAAACTGAATTTTGCAGCAAATACGGGCCTTGTTACGAGTGTGAAAAGATAGGACATATGAAATTGTGTTTAAGTCTCAAAATTAGTTTGAGTCAAGTCACATACAGCTAGTAATGAGTTAATAGCATCACTGCGCTGGGAGCTCTTTGGAACGAACAAGCTTAAGGAAGAGGATCTAAAGCAGTTAACGATAAGTCAACTCAGCAGGTACTGTAAGCGCACAGGTAGGTCCGAGGGTCCGATGCCGTCGGGGTAAATGATAACCCGCCTCCCCCTGCTTTCAAATTTCGGGGGACTTGGGGAACTGGGTGAAATGGCCCGACCTAGGTGACTTATCACCCGTCCGGTTTCGCTGGCGTCCCCCCTATAAATAAATAAATAAAAAGACAGTTAATAATTTTTTATCAACTATTCAATATTATTAAACAATGATCTGAAAAACTGTTAATAAATAAGATTACATTTGTGGGCTGCCCGTTGTCGCAATAAGCCTCTACTGACGTCGACATGGCGCGGGCGAGCAATCAGCGTAACGAGGTGTCTCCGATTAACGGGGCCTTTCCGATTCCGACAGGATTTGCACATCGATTTCTGTAGTAATAAGATTATCTGGCCAATCCAGCTCGTCCTTTAATAGGCTTTGTAGACTGAGGAGACTATTATTTTCTGAAAAGCCTACCTGTAATAATAGTGACGGTTCAACGATCAATTTGTGGTCCTTGAAAAGTCTTTCATATTTGACTAGTTAAATATTTATTAGTATACGATTTCCTTACATTTTATTACTGTGTTTTCTAGATGAAAATGGTACTTTGGTATTAGCTTTATATCACGGAAAACTGTGTTTTTTTATAAATATAATTCAGCTTGCAAAATTTTTGTTCGAAAATTAATTGGCTGAAAGAATTCCAGTTATAAAAAACATGAACATTGAAAATTATTTTAATTTTTAGTTTTTTGCATTCACAATGCAATTTTTATAATAGAAAAATGGAAAATGAAGTATTTAGAAAAAATCGATGAAATTAACGCTGACTATACAGCGAGTAAGAAGTATTGGATAAATTCGACGCTTCTCGTAACGACTCCGTAGCTCAGTGGTTAGAGCAGTCGCCCGGAAAGCGAAAGGTCGTGGGTTCGAGTCCCATCGGAGCTAGTTGTGAGACGGGTCGATTTTTTCTAAATACTTCATTTTCCATTTTACTATGAACATTGAAGCTTAAAATTCTTGAAAAAGACCTAGAAATCAGATCAAAATTTCATATTGGTTATACACACATGCACACATACACACATAAATTATAATTTTTCTGTACCTACGTGTGTTGGTCGCCTAACTCCTCCTTAACGGCTGGACCAATTTGGTCGAAATTTCATAAGTGTACTAGCTGACCCAGCGCGACTTCGTTCCCGTGGCCCTACCCCCTACTCCACCCTACCCTACCCGTACTCTACCCCTACCCTACCCTACCCCTACCCTACCCCTACCCTACCCTACCCCTACCCTACCCCTAACCTACCCCTACCCTACCCCTACCCTACCCTACCCCTACCTTACCCCTATATCCTTCCTTGGACTTCCACGAACATTTCAAGACCAAAATTAGCCAAATCGGTCCAGCCGTTCACGCGTGATGTCGTGACCAAGGGAAATAGGGATTCATTTTTATATATATAAGATTTCAATGGGTTCCTAGATGATTTAAAACACAATAGGACCCGGTAGGTGGCGCTACTGGTGGGCTATTAACTAAACACTATTTTTATTAATTCCAAAGGCGGTACGAAGTTTGCCGGGTCAGCTAGTAAAATGGTTTATTACAAACAAGAACTCATTGAACATAAGTACTTTTACTATGACATAAGTAAGTAAACAAGTTGTTAAGGTTAATATCTGTATATAAAATAGCAAACTGCGATAAAACAAACAGACCTTTATTCTTTTAAGCAGACAACGCTTCGGAACGTGATCTATCGCAGCATACGTGATGAACAGAACACGTTCTACGTACATTAATTTGTGGATTACCTTCACGTTATGTTTTGCTCATCGTTTCGTTACTTCTGTAATAAAATCATACCTAAATAAATGTTAGCTTTGGTATTTAAATATAAGCCTTAAATTACTCTTTTTACTTACTTTTAATTTACAATCAGATTTGTATGAAGAAGTTAAAGTTATTCAGATAACACATAAATTTATTAACAGCTTCCTTCTTTAACAGCTACCTTTACACAGAATACATGATAATTTGGCAATGCATTAGCCAATACAGTTTCCACAGTTAACATCGTCGTATCCCGAGAAAACTGCCCCAATGTTCATTAGGGCTTTTTTCTTTTATTGGATTTTTGGATTCTACATTAGTTTAGGCATATTTCAGTCTAATAATCGTTTTACAAAGTTTAAAAATGTTATATAAGGTTTTAAACTTTCGCGTTCCATTATAATTATAAACAAGAGTAACGGGACTCAACACACTTACTACATAATAAATGTCGCGTTGAGTCCCGTTACTCTTGTTTATAATTCAAAAATGTTCTTGATATTCAAGTTTTAAAATAAGCCCTAATTGCGTGGTGACAAATTTGAACGTAGAATAAAGCCACGATCTCTATTCCGCGAACTGCTATTGTTAGTGCATTTGTCTTAAAAGAGTCGATAAGTTAGTCAATCACAACATTATACACTATTTGATGTTACAGACAATAGTAAATATATTTCGAGTTATGCACAGCCGTAATTCTCGTAAAACGCCGAAAAAAAGCCCTTGTGTTGGTTGTGTCCTTTTCCTGCGGAATATAAAAAAACGAAAGTATGGAAGAGAGGAAGCCCTTATGTCATTTGTGTCTTTATTCTACGTCAAATTAATTGTTAAGTCCTAATTAACGAATGTTAGTATATCATATGAGGTTAACTAGTGTTTTTCAAATAGTAAACGAAATTCATGCCCTTTTGTTGCCTTTATATTTCCGACAAATAAGGCCACAATGCACATAAGGACCCAAGTTGGGAGTTCTTTAGCAGAAATACATCGGAGAATAAGGAATTAAGAAACATAATTAATTATTTTATTATTACTTTTAACAAAACCGTGTTTTATACAAAGAACAGGATGCCAATACATGCTATTGAAATCAAACATTATTCATACCTTTATCCGATTTTTTTATAAACACAAAAAAGCTTCTCCTCTAAAGTTGCTGTTTTGCAATTACGCCCCTGTTCGTACGATACGACGACAGAAGCAGACATGCAACAGTATTAAATTACTTTAATTTGATTAAGTTTTATAAAACTATATACATGCATAATAACATAAACATGTTTCAAAAAAGAAATATGATCAAATGAAAAACGTTATAAAATGTTTCACTACAAATTCTGTGAATCTGTCTGTAGTCGTCTCCATCCAGCACAATAACAAAACCCTAATAAACGTACTCCCTTTTTTTATTCCATAATATCATAGACCTGTCAGATTCAGAATATCTCCATGTAACACCCGGTCCAATGCGACAATTATCGTGCCAGTTTCGAAAACACAACCTGAAACAGCTACATAAATATGAGCCTTAACGCCCCAAACAATAGTCAAGCGTGCCCTTCAAACCGAAATAAGGATTACAAAGTTACCGCGGGGCCCTTCCGATCAAAGCGGGATCTTAATAAAATAAAACTCAAACAAAGTTAAAAAACCCTCGAAACGAATCATCGCGAAATTGGCCGAACAGAAAATTGTTGCGTTGTAAGAAAGAAACTTTGTAAAAACAATTGAGGGAGCGGAGTTGGGGCGAGTTGGAGCGCCGCCGGCCGCCGCCGCCGCAGCCGGCGCTACACGACAAATTGCCCGCCCAGAAGAGTAATACTTCACTGATACCTGGAGCCACAGGGCAGATAAAAGGTGAAGCAGTAACGCAACTACCTACAAACGATATATCATTTGGTGCGAAGTGAATCGAAGTTAAGTTTGTTTAGCATCTTTAATTCCTTTGGTTTGCATCGTGAATGATAAATTTTGTGTATGAAGACCGCTTTAATTATTTGTATATGCACGGTGAATCAAATCTATTTTTGCTTTTTTGCTTTGCTTCGTTCTTACAACAATTTGCGCTCATTAAGGTAATTAACTACCTATAGGTACTTAAACGTGTATGAAAATAGTTTAACGCCTACACGAAACTTTCTTAAAAGGTTACATTAAAACCTGTTCAGAATTTTTTTAGCGCGGTTATCGCTCGTAGAACGAAGAATTAGTGAGTCGCTACTAAATAGTACTAGTAATCTGACAGTAGAGCTGACTCTAAATGTTATATCAAATGGATGATATTACTGATCACATCCGTGTCTCATGGCTTACCTTATCATTAGTGCAACCATTGTCATTTCTGGGTTTTAAAGAACAATTATGATTATTTCGAAGTTAGGTAAGTACTTGAGATACTGCGTTACCTATTTACTGCGCCGAATCTTCTTCCCCACCTCACCCACCTTATGATGGACGCAATTTTTGTTTGATCCCCAATTTGGATGCAGATGGGAGATGCTCAAGTTAACTTTCATTTAAATCGCAAAGCAACGGTGATTGGATTTTGAATGGCTTGAATGCACGAATCGCTAAGCTATTCAGATTTCTACTAACGCCAACGCCAGAGGCACGAATATTAAATATGAAAGTATTATCTTTTTCATTTTGATTAAAATATTGTTCGTGTGACTGTAGTAAATATTGTAGTGATTTTTAACACGGATATTACCTACATCCTTTTATTTCGTCTTTTTGCCTGGAATTTCATAAGTGCTGGGTCACATGCACCGAGTAAATTGACGAGACAGTGAGTGCTCTCCTGTCATGATCCAAGCATATGATTCTCTGTTCATCGGTATTCTCACTTATGTTCACATCTGACACTTTGCGTCCAGTACAATTAGAAATTTTCGCAGTAATAGATGAATTTATACTGAACTGCAAAAACCTAGAAAGGTTTTTCTTAATTCTAAAGAATTAAGGACAAAATGAGTATGATAATCATTTATTGTGTAAATTGAACAATGTTAAATATTACCCTTTTCATAAATTAATAACATATTAACACAAACAATATTCAATACAGATAACAAAAGCAACAGCGCAATTTTCCGTATAAAAATACAGACTCCATTCAGAGCGCTCTGCTTCATCTAGAACAGGGTGCCTACCATCAACTCTTATTGCGGTTTTGTTTAGGACCTGATCTGCTTCGCTTATTCGTACCACGACAGCTTAATATCAATGACAGCGATTCAGTGATCATTCAATGACATTTCAAAGCCGCTAAGCTGTCACGAACTCTTATTTGACTTATAACTCGGCCAAGCTAACATGACACCTGCAGGTTATACCCGTCCCTCTCACTCTCCGGGCATGACAGCATAGAGTGAAAGAGACGGGTAGAAGAAATAAGGACACACATCGTTCGGTCATTCACATTTAGCAATTCATTTGCGATCCAGTTTTTAGAAGGTCATAGTACGAAAGAAAGCAATTCATTTTAGGAACCTATTCTGCATCGCGCTTTTTTTGAATCGTTGTCTTAAAGTTGATGGTAGGCACCCAGAACCTAGTGCGACTTGGTTCGTAAAATCTCGGCAGTACTGCGATATCGTGCAGTCTCTAAACTCAACGGCGAATGCAGAGTGGCGCTGCACCAATGAAACTACAGTACTGTCAGAGTCAGTTTAGTGGAGAAAATTTTAAGCTGTAAACGTTAAAAACTTTTGAGAGCAAACACACAGAATGTTAGTTCTTGTGCACTCGAATGTTTATGACGTTTCGCTGCGCTTTATGTGCTAAAGTTACGCTTTATGTGCCAACTTAATACCAAACATTAGTATTTTTATTTAAGTAAAATAATTGTGGCAAGCACAGTAAGTTCAAGGTAGCGCTAGGCCAAAATTTTAAGTTACGTTTCCTTTTTTTTACTTTTTAACGCCTCTGTGGTCTATTGGTTCACACCGCCGATTTCAGACCCAGATGTCCAGGTTTCAATTCCCAGTGGGGGTACATATTGTATTCGGTTTGGTTGGTGGTAGGACTTGTTCTTAGTCCGCCTGGCTAGCTACCACCATCTTATCTAAGTCTGGCGCGATAACAATGATGTTTTCAGCATTAGTATTGTGTTCCGGCAGTTAGAGATAAAGATAGCCAGTTCCTCAGTGATTGAGAATTCCGGGAGTAGTGCGCTTCCACCTTCAGCCTTATTACCACTTATTAACAGGTGTGATAAAGGCTAACTGCTACCCCGTTGTAGATTAAAAAATATTAAGTTATTTTTTCAAAAAAGAACACAAAATTTATTATTCCTTACCAAAGACTTAATACAAACAAACAGAAAATAGATTTCTTCAACTACACAAGCCACGTTAGCAGCTTATGTTAATCCTCGCTTCCGCAACATCAGCAACATCGCAGTAACATCGCCTGGCAACAGAATATGCGCCTCATCAATCACGCGCGTGATGCAGCAGAATGCCAACGACCTTGGACGCGCGTCATCACACACACAAATACATACAAACACATTTTCTATATGTGTCTTAAGGCGCTACTCGGAAAAAGTATGGACTTTTTAATATAACACTATAGGACGGTTAGAGTTGTTACAAATCTAGTAATAATATATATCCTACTAATATTATAAATGCGAAAGTTTAGACGTTTGGATGTTTAGAGCTGGTACACACTGGGCGTTAGCGTTAGCGTTGGCGTTGCATTTTGTATGCAAATCTGTACAGCGCCTCTAGCGGGCAGTAGCAGAACTACAGATTCTCATACAAAATATCTCGCGTACGCTCACCAAACGCTCGCCGAGCGCCCAGTGTGTACAGGGGGTTAGATGTTCGGATGTTTGTTACTCAATCACGCCATAACGGCTGAACGGATTTGGCTGAAATTTGGGACATAGATACTTTGTAGCCTGGAGAGGAACATAGGCTACTTTTTATCCCGGAAAAAATCACATTCCCGCGGGATAACGTCATGTAGTTTACGCGGGCGAAGCCGCAGGCGGAAAGCTAGTTTATTATATTTCTTCATACCTTTATCTAGATTCTTATAGTTTCAAAAACACGATTTTATAATTTTGCCTCTACACTTTTTCTTTTCGAAAAGCCCTCTAAAGATACAAAAATTCAAGATTATTCTTAAATGGGGGTATATACTATTGGAAATTAATTTAATTAGTGGACACCAATAATATTTAGGATTGTGTAGCAGCATTTTTAAAAAAATGGCTATCTTCAGCATCATTTTTTCGAGTATCGCCTTATGTAAATGTGGGTTAGTAAAACCGCAATCCGTGCCAAGTTGTAACAAATGGTTTTGTCAAGGTCTAATGCAGTCCACAAACCGGTCTTCGGGTGGTGTAGTTTTTAAAAATCAAAGTTTAAATATTAAACATGTAGGTACTTATGGTTAGAATTCATATAGCTTATTATACTGCATTTTAAACACATCTTAGATACTGCATTTTGTTTTAATAATTCTTCATTTTAAAACAAATGTGTGTTATTTTACCGCCTATGTATGCATGTTTTTTGGACTTGTCCAAAGCATTCGATCTGGTTGATTACGATAAGCTGTGGATGAAGGTGAGACAGACGGGACTACCGGCGGAATTTGTCTCTATTTTTAAATACTGGTATGGGAATCAATCGAACCGTGTAAAATGGGCTAATGTCTACTCTGAGGAGTACGTATTGGAATGCGGAGTGAGACAAGGGGGGCTTACTTCTCCAAAGTTGTTTAACCTTTACGTAAACGAACTGATCGAGGAGCTCAGCAGCACGCGGGTCGGGTGTCACGTCGGGAATGTTTGCGTCAATAACATAAGTTACGCGGACGACATGGTGTTGCTGGCCCCCTCGATCGGCGCCCTCAGAAGACTATTGAAAATTTGTGAGTCTTATGCAACTGCCCATGGGTTATTATATAATATCACAAAGAGTATGTTTATGGTATTCAAAGCAAAAAATAAATCCCCTGAAATTGTGCCACCTATTAGTTTGTACGGGTCGCCACTTTGTAAGGTGACTCAATTTAAATATTTGGGTCATATAATTACTGATACGTTATCGGATGATGCCGATATTGAGCGAGAGCGAAGGTCGCTGGCTAAAAGGGCTAACATGTTGGCCCGCAGGTTTGCCCGATGTTCTGATATTGTCAAAATAACACTTTTTAAGACATATTGTACATCATTCTACTCGAGCAGCCTGTGGGTTAATTTTACCCAAAAGTCGTTCAGCGTCCTTCGCATTCAATATAACAACGCTTTCAGGGCACTGCTGCGGCTGCCTCGACATTGTAGTGCGTCAGGAATGTTCGCGGATGCGCAAGTCGACAGTTTCCCGGCCATATTGCGCAAAAAAGCCGGTTCCTTGCTGAGACGGATTCGGGACAGCCGCAACAGTGTCATGGAACATATTGCTAACAGTGGGGACTGTCCACTTGTTGGCCAACTAGTATGTAGAACCAAGGCCCTTTTTAATTTAATTTACTAACATAGAATATAAGTTATATGTATACTAACTCCATTGGATCTTTGTTGTCTGATTTAATAAATGATTTAATTAATTTACCTGTTTATTAATCCTACTTCCTACTATCCTACTAATTAATTAATTAATAGTTATTTAATTTTTACTTTTTTGCATTCACAATGCAATTTTTATGGTTGAAAAATGGAAAAATGAAGTATTTAGAAAAAATCGACCCGTCTCACAACCAGCTCCGATGGGACTCGAACCCACGACCTTTCGCTATCCGGGCGACTGCTCTAACCACTGACTCACGACGCAACCAACGACTCCGTAGCTCAGCTCCGGAGCTGGTTGTGAGACGGATCGATTTTTTCTAAATACTTAATTTTCCATTTTTCAACCATAATTAATGAATATTATAAATGTGAAAGTTTAGATGTTTGGATGCTTGTTACTCAATCACGCCAAAACGGCTAAACGGATTTGGCTGAAATTTGGGACACAGATACTTTGTAGCCTAGAGAGAAATATAGAATACTTTTTATCCCGGCAAAATATCACATTCCCTCGGGATAAAGTCGTGTAGTCCACGCGGGCGTAGACGCGGGCGGAAAGCTAGTAAGCTTATAAATAATTGTTGTTGTTTATTGTTACATTAAGAAAAGAAACAGCCCTCGTTTTCAGCTTTTTAAGTATAAATCGTGTCGAATACTTACAATACCTAAACCAATAAAGCAAAAAGAGAGAACATAATATGAACTGTGGCGCGAAACTGAAAAGAAAATAATAGTGTTAAGTGTAAGAAACGTATTGTGATGGCATTCGTATTATTAGCAGATGTGCGGGCCGGGCTCGTAAAACAAAACTAGGAATAAAAAAAAAAAAATTCAAAAAAATGTTTCGAATATTTCTTCTAATAGATTAAGAGCGACAAGTTTTATTAGCGCACGGCGGGGACTAAGACAAATGAAGTCTTGGGTAGGCCGTAAATTACGCTCAACTGTCAGACAAACTATTCAAACTGGTGAATGATGGACAATTTTAGTTTAAATGCACAGATTTCTAAGAGTTTGGTAGATATTAAATGTGTTGCAGATGGGTGAAGTAGACGAAGGAAGGAAAAGACTTGAGTTCTCTGAATTGTTAGGGCGGATCGTGAGAAGTTGTGCGTAGGCGTCACCATGGAGATTGCAAGCATCAAGCTGACCAATGAGGGATCGAGATGGGCGTAGAGCGGGAGGAGATAACTTCAGTAGAGATGGAAGATAGAAAACGGGGATGCAACTGGCATTGGGGAGACGCTATTTGATATTTGAGGACAGTGATAGATTGGGAGTTTCGTGACTCCATTGTAACTAACTGTGTGAGAAATAAAGATTAAAGAGTTAACTATTAATTAAATACTAACTTTGTTAAGTAAATTGTAGATTTGAATATTAAAACAAGTGTAACTATTTTACAAAGTGAATTTAAACAACGCCGAGAGGGGTATGTAATTGTGTACATTGTGGCTTATTCCGTGTGTCAATAAAGGTACAATCTCTAGAATAACGAGCGGTATATCACATACAACGTAGAAATGTATCAATACGAAGAACAACACCATTCTGGGGGTTTCGCTTTAATAACCGAATGGAACCCGATAGAACATCTCATTTTTGTGTTGGCTTTAATATGCGCAATAGTCGTGTTAGGGTGTTGTGGATATAAGATATTCAGTTATTGCAATCGTCGAATATTAAATAGACGGAGGTATTTGCAAGATGGTCTACCGAATGAGATAGAAATGCAAAGAGCCGGGTTAGACCTCAATCGAGGCTGAATTGGATTGCGTCTTTTCTCGATGCATAGTTAATCTCAGAGATAGGGATGGTTAACGTGAAAGTATTAATTAAAGCTCTAGAGACTGTAACTTTATGTAGCCTGGTGGAATACGAAACACTAATATCTACCACGAATGTTAATAATCAAGTCTAAATTAGACTAATATGTGAAATAGTTTTCCTTTCCATTTTTCAATCAATGGAACAGGTTTGTTCTATAAATGTGTTCGTATCTCACTTTAGACTTAAGTTGTAAAATAACTATTGAAACTTTAGTGTGTGTTTAATTAAATTTAAGTGTGAATCTAGATGACCTTAGAGAGTTTTTTCTTTGGATTTTCGCTTTCTCTCTATGTAGTATGGTCTTAAGATAGGAGCTGAAAATCTAGCTGTCATTATATAGCAACCTATAGGTGACAGCTTAAATAATCTAACCAGTTTCTTTTTGCTATTTCGAAGATAAACAAAACACATTTAAGTTAAATAAATAATATTTTTTTTCCATAATTATATGTTTTACTGCTTAGATATAAGATTCCTAAGAGGAAGCACAGTGTGAGGCATAGTCAAATCCGTGTTAAATACTAAGAAATACTTAGGAGAACCATTGAGCTAGTTTGTTTGACTTCGCTTAACACCTTGCGTTCTCACATGTACACCTTTCAGTTGAATCACGATTTCTATGAGCTAAATTCGTTAGATTTCAGTCTAGGTCTAGGTAGATTTCTATACATATACCTAAATAAATAAACATGGGATAGTAGGGAGTGATTAAAGACTTTAAGGGAGAGACTACATTCAAACCGTTGAGGTTACCTGTGTATAGGTAGTTTATTTAAACGTGTTAGTAAAGGGGTCTAGCTGCTGAATTTGGACGAGAGAGACAACAGGAGCAGAGCAGAAGGAAGTATAATGTATTAGTGTTGAATAGGTATAATGTGTAAGTTCATTTTGCCTCTACACAGGACATAGACGCTGTTAGGTGCACTTATAGACTTGTATTTAGGATAGGAAATAGAGATAGGTATACTAGGTGATCTGTGGTGAAATAGGACTTGCACAGGGTGTTTAAATCCTGGGGTGTTTGACCGCTTGAGGCTGCGAGCTAGTCATTCCACCCACTGACTTTAATCGAATGAGGGCCCTTGACTATAAGAGATTATTCTCTTAGACTACTGAACGGGATGCTCTGGCCGGCACTCGCGAGCTCAGCCTTATTGAGCCTAAAGGCTATCTGCGTGTGGGTTTCAGTGAACGGGTAGCAGCATTTCTGGGTCGTCGTCACACTTGCACTTCCATAGCGTTCAGCCATCGCCCGATTTGGCCAAATCGAACTTTCTCAATTAATACAAAAATGAATAAATAAAGTATACCATGGTATTATGGGGAAAGGTGTCTAGCGAACACCTTATAAAATAAAGTAAATAAATGTCCACATCCTGGAGATGTCTGACATACGCTTCGCAGCGTAACAAAGATGGCTGACGTTCCCCAAATAATAAACCTCAGAAGGGTTTTTCCTAGAAGGTTTTGTAGGCGCTACTAAACGACCAGAGTGTAATCCACTACGTGAGCAGACATCTATTGGTTATAGCTTAGGAATTAGAGTAGAAGAGAGGCGAAGGTCGCGATCAGATTAAAACAATTTGCATTTTAATATTAACAAGCTTCGCAATGTTATTTAAAACCATAGGCCTGCGGAATAATGGATTTATCTCGATGAGCTTCCGTTCTATTCACACGCAGCTACTAAATAGTACAAACATAAACACGATTCGCAGATCACTTAGATGCCAGTAACATCGACTTTCACCAAGACCACCAAATACATAGAAAAACATTATAACTAGACGATCACATATACAAATCAGGGTTAGAGCCACTACAGAAAATGGTGCCGTGACCAGGATTCTAAATACGTATTCGAAATAACGATACGATTGGATCAAAAGGACCAAATAATTATAATAAATAAATAAAACAAAAATAAATAAAATAAACACAACGTAGAAATCGTGGTCAGTTGAAAGGAATACTTTTACAGGGATGTTACGAGACATCGTGATGCGAAACAAGGAGGCGAGATAAATTGTGCATGGAATAATTATTTTAATTATGTGCATGGTGTGATTATTTTATTGTGTTAAACTGTTTACATGTCTTTTGAATGTAGGGGAAAGACACAGTTACAGTCAGAATTTGTCATAATGTTATCAACGACATCGAAAAGAAAAAAAAAATATACATACCTATTTCGTAAATTATAAAACTAAAAGAATCTATTTTTAGACAACTGTATAGCCAAGTTATTTGTTCACGGAAGACAAAGCCTGTCTGACAAGCTTGTGAATGGGAAGCGAGACAAAGGAGACCTTAGGGTTAATGTTTTATTGGTCTGCAACTTAACTGCTGTTGTCCATTGAAGTAAAATTTGACGGCTGTACATTAAAGACAAAAGGGAAGGACGTGGAGAATTCTTACCGAACAAAATAAACAATAAAAGAGTAAAATAAAAATACTTTCCAATATTATTCAAAGCATAGCGTCGCGTTTGACGATTTTGACTGTACGTAAAAAGGTTAGCATAATAAAGATGTGTGATTTAGGTGGAGACAAAGGCGGGAGCAGATTCTCAAGATATTGTTACATTTCAATGTAAGTCTGTTATCATGAGTATTTTAATCACATGTGGTACTATCTACCTTTCTCATAAAGAACGATCTGTGCATTTAGGAGTAGGGGAAAGTTTAAATCAAAACTAGTTTGTCGGCAGTTGAGTTAAGTGACGTTATAATGCCTAGGCGCAGTAAGAGACGGGTTAGGGGTCAAGATAGGACAGGGGAAAGTCGTGAGGGTAACGGAGGCATAGGGGAACAAACGGGAAATATAGATAACATAACTTTACAACAGATGTCACAAAGAATGGATGAATTTCAAAATACATTACGGCAGTTGAGCGCGGAGCGATTAAACGAGAGGTTAGAGTCGCGCGGGAATGTGCAAAATAGTCATCAGACGATTAGACAGGAGTCGATTAGCACAACAGCTAGTGGTAGTGCCGCGAATTCGGAAACTAGAAACTTATACGTCATACAGCCTTCAGTTGCGAAGCCGAGTTTTGACGGAAAACCATTCGCGAACCCTATTGCGTTTTTGAAACGATTAAAAAAATATATTAGAGAAGTGAATGGACAGGACCGCGAAATTGATATAGCGCTAGGTTGCATCATGGGACATGCACGAAAATTGATGGAGATGTACTCAAGGAGATGGAATACTTTTAGTGATTTTGAGGACGACTTTAGACGGACTTATTGGACTGAACAAATACAAGAATCCGTTAGGTATAGGTTGATTAACGCGGTGTACACAAGTGAATCAGCGATTTCGATGTCCGAACATTTTGCTGAATATGTTGAGTCGATGCAGTCCTTGACTATATCTTTTAGTGAAAGGGATTTAGTAAATTCGATAATGCGTCCATTATCCTTTAGATGTTCAACGGTTGTGGTTTACGAGAGCAGAGGAACCCACTATTATGAAAGGCGCGAACTTTCTTAGGAGTATCGAACAAAATGTAGTTGTGGGACAGAGAGAGATAGGTAGATATGCTAGAGAAAGAGGAAATAACCAGAGAGGTCGTTACAGTAGGACACAGACAGATTATCCAGTTGCGGCAACGATTTTAGCGGAAAGATGGCGAGGCAGAGGCGGTTCAACTCGGGGAAGGGCTCACCGACGAGGCAGGATAGGTTACGGATCATATTCTAATAGGAATACATCACGGTCAAACGTGTTGGGTGAAATAAATACTAGGCCAGCTATAACATTCATGAAGGAAGGTGAGGGGTCAACATTATCAACGTCTGTGAGGGAGGATAAAACAAAAAACTAATACCCCCTACACAAGCGGAGTCCGATCGGTTATCAAAGTGTAGGAAGGGGAATGAATGGACTTCAGAAAATAGGAAAGACGATATAGCATATAAGATTTTAGTTAAAAATGGATGGGAGCCAGGTCAGGGTTTAGGAGCAGACGGAAAGGGATTGAAGAGGCCATTGACCGGGGGAGTGTCAGTGAGTAGCAACAGTTTGCGAGCAATAGCGTGTAGCATAGGTGTCTTATTGGAAAATCAATTCAATCATGTGATAGAATGTGACGAAGAAGGGCTTGCGTGTGATCTTTGTACAAGCAGGGGTAGAGAGGTTTTGTCGATATCACATGAGCTAGACGAGTTAGATTACTTAGGTGTTGATTATTCGTTGCCTAGATTACCCGAGATAGGAGTGGATGTGTACGGGATGCGTATAAGTGCATTGATAGACACAGGGAGCCAAATAAGCGCTATAACTAGGGAACTACACGATTCTATTCGGAAAGAGAGAGGTGATTTGCCCGAGATCGCTATCCCGGCTATACAGGTGCAGGGAGCATTTGGATCACGGAGTGAAAGTGCGAATCGTATGGTACTAATAGAGCTAAGTTTGGGTGGCACAATCATTGAAACGTCAATGTTAATTCTGCATAGGCTTCCTAGGTCAATGATATTAGGATACGACTGGTTGGAACATGTCAAGGGGATAGTGGAGTGTGGTAGAGAAAGGACGTTATCAATTGAGCACTTAGGAGTTAGGACTAGTGTCAAAATAAATTCGAGTTGCGAATTAAAACGGTTAGGCGGGAGAGACAATGCAAACATGATAAATACGATGTTAGAGACGGACGCCCAACCGGCGGTGTATAATGAGGCGAGCGAGAAAATAAACAATAGCGGAAAGGTGGCTACCTACTTGGACGAGATGGGTTTAAATGACGAACAAAAGAAACTATTGTTACCCGTTTTAAACAGATATAGTAGAGTGTTTACCGACGAATTAGGATTGACGGATAGATACGAGCATGTTATTGAATTAATCGACGACACGCCTTTTATAAAGCGAAGTTATCCAATACCTTTAGCATATAGGGAGGAGATAAAAAGAGAACTAGATGGGTTAGAGGGCTTAGGAGTTATCCGTCAGGAGGCGACACCGTGTTGTAGTCCGCTTACCTTTACAAAAAAGCGAGACGGAACAATTAGACTCTTATTAGACGCGCGCGAACTCAATAAGAAGATGGTGGGGGACGCGGGGGCGCCACCACTTACATCAGAAATCATACAATCCTTTTATGGGGTTAATTACATCAGTCTTATTGACCTCAATAATGCATATTTTCAGATACCATTACATCCCGATTCTAGAAAGTATACAGGGTTCACTTTTATGGGGAAAACCTATACGTATTGTGTTTTACCTCAAGGACTTAAGACATCGGTGGCAGGTTTCTCGAGGGCTATGGATTCGATACTAGAAGGGGTGCGCGAGTTTTGTATAAATTATATAGATGACATAGTAGTGTTCACTAAGGGGGACCTAAAGTTACACCTAGAACACCTAGATCAAGTACTGAGCAGGTTAGAGGCGGCTAGACTAACGAGTAGGAAGGAAAAGTGTAAATTCTTATGTGTGGAGGTAAAGTTATTAGGGCACATTGTAAATACCAAAGGGGTACAAATGGATCCGGATAGGGTAAGGGCGATATTGGATTTCCCCGCACCTCGAACCATAAAACAATTAAGAGGATTTCTGGGATTAATAAACTATTTTCGTAGATTTGTATCAAAGTATAGTGAGGAGGTTAGGCCTCTGTGTGACCTATTGAAACAAAACAAAAGATGGTCATGGACACAGGAAGTAGACGGTTGTTTTAAAAGGGTGAAAACTTTATTTGTAGATACCGTGCTTCTTGCACATCCAAACCCGAAGGATATATATTATTTACAAACGGACAGCTCGAATATAGGTGTCGCAGGATACATCTACCAACTAACAAGTGAGGGGGAAGAGAGAGTTATAGGGTTTTGTAGTAAATCATTATCAGAAACGGAACGCAGATGGACAGTCACTGAACAAGAGCTGTGGGCCATAATTTATAGCCTATCAAAGTTTGAAACGTATTTAAGGGGTGCTCGGTTAGTAATTAGGACCGATCATAAGAGTTTGACGTTTCAACAATCGTGTAAATTACTAAGCGCTCGCATGATACGGTGGGTAAGTTATATAGGACAGTTCAATTATACGATTGAACATGTCAAGGGTAGTCTGAACACCGTAGCTGACGTGTTGTCACGACATATAAGTGGAGTCACCGATATCTTGACTAATAAAACTGTGGGACCGGAAATGAATTTGTTTGAAATACCAACTGGACGACTCATAAAGAATAATTGGGAAGAGATAAGAGAACATCAGGGGCGCGATCGTGTTGTTAGCGAAATAACTAAGCGTATAAAAGTTGGGAGCGAGTCTGAGGCTAGACATTACAGACTAATAGACGGGATTCTCTATAGGATAGAGATAGGTTCGGGTAGGTCGCGATTATATGTTCCCGAGAACTTACAAACGGAATTGATTACTAGTATACACGAGGAAGTAGGACATTTTGGGCGATACAAGGTTCTTGCGTTAATGAAGCGACGTTACTACTTCACTGAGATGGCACGCAAAATAGGACAGGTAGCTAGGGCTTGCGACGTGTGTCAAAAATCGAAACATGCGTTGGAGGCACACTCAGGACCAATTAAGACGGTGATAGCTAGGGAGATAGGGGAACGAGTATTTTGTGACATTTATGGACCAATACCGGCAGGACGCTTTGGTCATAAGTACGTGTTTGTTATGCAGGACGCCTTCAGCAAATTGATTAGATTATACTCATTACGACAGGCGAGTGGCAGGGCCTCATTAACTTGTGTTAGAAAATTTCACGAACAGGTCAAAATAAAGGTTTTATGTTCGGATAGAGGTGCAAATTTCACATCAAGGATTTTTGAGTCAGGTGTTAGACAGTTAGGTATCGTACTAACGCACACCTCAATCAGAAACCCGCGACCTAATTCTACGGAGAGGGTCAATAGAGAGCTAGGAAGAATGTTTAGGACGTATTGTGAAAAATCACATTGTTCTTGGGTTGACGTATTGCCGAAAATAGAGGATTGTTACAATCAAGTTATACACACCACGACGGGTTACACACCTAACGAAATAGTATGGGGTACAGGAACTCGTTTATCTACGGATAACGACAAAATTATTGGAGGGGGGTTAGGCCTACAACAAGAGCCATTAGAATTAGTTCGGGAACGAGCGAGACAGAACATGTTGAAGTCAGCCGAGAGTAGAGAATTTCATTATAACAAAAATCATAAACTAGTGTGTTTTGACATAGGTGATCTAGTGAAGTTGAAAAAGTTTGCGAAATCGGATGCATCTAAAAAAGTGACTAAGAAGTTTGCACGTTTGTTTGAAGGACCATACGTCATTGGTGCTATTCCCAGTAGCAACGTGTACACTCTAATAGATAAACAAACAAACAAGATAAAAGGGAATTACAATGCGATACACCTGTTTCGCTATTATGTGAATAGATAAAAATAATAAAAGAAAAAAAAAAAAATAGGGACAATGGTTTGTGAGGCGCCATACTTATGTAGCAAAGGAGGCGGAGTATCGGGGTTTATTGCCTACTTGGGTATACAATGGACAGATAAGAGCTATAGAAAGGGAACGTGAGAACTGAACGAATACCGTGGGAGAGTTTGGAAATGTGGCCAGATAGGAAATATAATTTAAAACGACCTTACATTCGGATGTAGGTGTTTAAGATTCTATTTAGGGGAATGTGTGATGGCATTCGTATTATTAGCAGATGTGCGGGCCGGGCTCGTAAAACAAAACTAGGAATAAAAAAAAAAATTCAAAAAAATGTTTCGAATATTTCTTCTAATAGATTAAGAGCGACAAGTTTTATTAGCGCACGGCGGGGACTAAGACAAATGAAGTCTTGGGTAGGCCGTAAATTACGCTCAACTGTCAGACAAACTATTCAAACTGGTGAATGATGGACAATTTTAGTTTAAATGCACAGATTTCTAAGAGTTTGGTAGATATTAAATGTGTTGCAGATGGGTGAAGTAGACGAAGGAAGGAAAAGACTTGAGTTCTCTGAATTGTTAGGGCGGATCGTGAGAAGTTGTGCGTAGGCGTCACCATGGAGATTGCAAGCATCAAGCTGACCAATGAGGGATCGAGATGGGCGTAGAGCGGGAGGAGATAACTTCAGTAGAGATGGAAGATAGAAAACGGGGATGCAACTGGCATTGGGGAGACGCTATTTGATATTTGAGGACAGTGATAGATTGGGAGTTTCGTGACTCCATTGTAACTAACTGTGTGAGAAATAAAGATTAAAGAGTTAACTATTAATTAAATACTAACTTTGTTAAGTAAATTGTAGATTTGAATATTAAAACAAGTGTAACTATTTTACAAAGTGAATTTAAACAACGCCGAGAGGGGTATGTAATTGTGTACATTGTGGCTTATTCCGTGTGTCAATAAAGGTACAATCTCTAGAATAACGAGCGGTATATCACATACAACGTAGAAATGTATCAATACGAAGAACAACACCATTCTGGGGGTTTCGCTTTAATAACCGAATGGAACCCGATAGAACATCTCATTTTTGTGTTGGCTTTAATATGCGCAATAGTCGTGTTAGGGTGTTGTGGATATAAGATATTCAGTTATTGCAATCGTCGAATATTAAATAGACGGAGGTATTTGCAAGATGGTCTACCGAATGAGATAGAAATGCAAAGAGCCGGGTTAGACCTCAATCGAGGCTGAATTGGATTGCGTCTTTTCTCGATGCATAGTTAATCTCAGAGATAGGGATGGTTAACGTGAAAGTATTAATTAAAGCTCTAGAGACTGTAACTTTATGTAGCCTGGTGGAATACGAAACACTAATATCTACCACGAATGTTAATAATCAAGTCTAAATTAGACTAATATGTGAAATAGTTTTCCTTTCCATTTTTCAATCAATGGAACAGGTTTGTTCTATAAATGTGTTCGTATCTCACTTTAGACTTAAGTTGTAAAATAACTATTGAAACTTTAGTGTGTGTTTAATTAAATTTAAGTGTGAATCTAGATGACCTTAGAGAGTTTTTTCTTTGGATTTTCGCTTTCTCTCTATGTAGTATGGTCTTAAGATAGGAGCTGAAAATCTAGCTGTCATTATATAGCAACCTATAGGTGACAGCTTAAATAATCTAACCAGTTTCTTTTTGCTATTTCGAAGATAAACAAAACACATTTAAGTTAAATAAATAATATTTTTTTTCCATAATTATATGTTTTACTGCTTAGATATAAGATTCCTAAGAGGAAGCACAGTGTGAGGCATAGTCAAATCCGTGTTAAATACTAAGAAATACTTAGGAGAACCATTGAGCTAGTTTGTTTGACTTCGCTTAACACCTTGCGTTCTCACATGTACACCTTTCAGTTGAATCACGATTTCTATGAGCTAAATTCGTTAGATTTCAGTCTAGGTCTAGGTAGATTTCTATACATATACCTAAATAAATAAACATGGGATAGTAGGGAGTGATTAAAGACTTTAAGGGAGAGACTACATTCAAACCGTTGAGGTTACCTGTGTATAGGTAGTTTATTTAAACGTGTTAGTAAAGGGGTCTAGCTGCTGAATTTGGACGAGAGAGACAACAGGAGCAGAGCAGAAGGAAGTATAATGTATTAGTGTTGAATAGGTATAATGTGTAAGTTCATTTTGCCTCTACACAGGACATAGACGCTGTTAGGTGCACTTATAGACTTGTATTTAGGATAGGAAATAGAGATAGGTATACTAGGTGATCTGTGGTGAAATAGGACTTGCACAGGGTGTTTAAATCCTGGGGTGTTTGACCGCTTGAGGCTGCGAGCTAGTCATTCCACCCACTGACTTTAATCGAATGAGGGCCCTTGACTATAAGAGATTATTCTCTTAGACTACTGAACGGGATGCTCTGGCCGGCACTCGCGAGCTCAGCCTTATTGAGCCTAAAGGCTATCTGCGTGTGGGTTTCAGTGAACGGGTAGCAGCATTTCTGGGTCGTCGTCACACTTGCACTTCCATAGCGTTCAGCCATCGCCCGATTTGGCCAAATCGAACTTTCTCAATTAATACAAAAATGAATAAATAAAGTATACCATGGTATTATGGGGAAAGGTGTCTAGCGAACACCTTATAAAATAAAGTAAATAAATGTCCACATCCTGGAGATGTCTGACATACGCTTCGCAGCGTAACAAAGATGGCTGACGTTCCCCAAATAATAAACCTCAGAAGGGTTTTTCCTAGAAGGTTTTGTAGGCGCTACTAAACGACCAGAGTGTAATCCACTACGTGAGCAGACATCTATTGGTTATAGCTTAGGAATTAGAGTAGAAGAGAGGCGAAGGTCGCGATCAGATTAAAACAATTTGCATTTTAATATTAACAAGCTTCGCAATGTTATTTAAAACCATAGGCCTGCGGAATAATGGATTTATCTCGATGAGCTTCCGTTCTATTCACACGCAGCTACTAAATAGTACAAACATAAACACGATTCGCAGATCACTTAGATGCCAGTAACATCGACTTTCACCAAGACCACCAAATACATAGAAAAACATTATAACTAGACGATCACATATACAAATCAGGGTTAGAGCCACTACAGTATCACAACACAAAGAACATCTGCGGATGTCAGCTGGGGGCCTACCATCAACTCTTATTGCGGTTTTGTTTAGGAACCTAAACTGATCTGCTTCGCTTATTCGTAGCACGACAGCTTAATATCAATGACAGCGATTCAGTGATCATTCAATGACATTTCACAGCCGCTGAGCTGTCATCAACTCTTATTTGACGTATAACTTGGCCAAGCTAAACATGTCACCTGCCGGTTATACCCGTCCGTTCACTCTCCTGGCATGACAGAATCGAGTGAAAGAGACGGGTAGAAGAAATAAGGACACAAATCGTTCGGGTCATTCACATTTAGCAATTCATTTGCGATCCAGTTTTTAGAAGGTCATGGTACGAAAGAAAGCAATTCATTTTAGGAACCTATTCTGCATCGCGGTATTTTTGAATCGCTGTCTTAAAGTTGATGGTATGCACCCTGGAGTGTATCAGCAACGAAAAGGAGGAAAGTTCATGTGGCTGTATTGTTTCCGGCTAGTATCACAACTCTACGGTAGACTACATGATGATTTGCTCCGACCGGCACGTATCGCTAGTACTGTGACCTTTGCTACGAAAATGCTTAATGTCGGGTTTCTGTAATAAACGACGCGTCGCTTTACTATATAGTGAGACTATACGGACGGTATCTGAAGACACCGTCCGTTTTCCTGCAAGAAGTGACGAATCTATCTATATTTATAAAACTCGAGCGTTACTGCCAGACAACGCATAACCGAAACTACTAGGCGCAAGAAGATGAAACTGCGGGAAACCACTAGTATGTAAACTAATTTTATTTTAAAAAATCGGACTCACTCATGAAGAGTTCCGTACCCACTTAACGTACCGATTACGTACACGTACCAAAAATACCACTGTAATTTTTTGGCAGAAAAAAATTACTTGTAAAGCCTACTTAGCTGTGCTGTGATAGCTGTTTTTCAAGATTCAAGATTCAAGATTCAAAATTCAAGATTCAAGATTCAAATTTGTTTATTCAATTTAGATTGTTATTTACAATACTTGTGAACGTCATAGAAGCTACGCCATCGGTTCGCAAACCCTACAGCGGGAGGCCTTGGAGAAGAACCGGCAAGAACTTCCTTTCGTTTTCCTTTTAACTTCGTCATATGTACTACTGTCGTGAATTTTTTCACGTATCCAAAAAAACCATTTGGCTGGAAGGGGGGGGGACACATGACTCTAAAAAAAATTTGCACTTTAAAGCTTAAAAATTCACAAACGGATGCCTCAACGGAACCCACAATATTTTTGAAATTTCTATCCAACGACACCCCACACTATGGGGTAGACAAGAAAAAAAATACATAAGTACGCACTTCACGTGTAGGGGAGGTAAACTAAAATATTTTTTTTTCAAAATTTAACTTTACCACTTTTTAGGCGTGATAAATATGTATATTCATGCCAAATTACAGCTTTCTAGTACTAAGACTCTATGAGCTAGACTGGGGACAGACAGACGGACAGACGGACATGGCGAAACTATAAGGGTTCCTTGTTGACTACGGAACCCTAAAAAGGGATGGTTTTAGCTCAAGCCTTGTTGCCAAAACTACCATTGGTAAGCGAAACTGAGCTTTTTATAATATATAGACAGCAGGCATGGTTATCGGGTATAATTAATACCTTACTTTTAAAGTGAAATGAATAGTATTTTAGTTGTGATTTTGTCATACGTTAGTGTTCTAACTTAAACATTTTGTTCTTCATGTCTCTGTGGAATTATTTCAAAACAATAATAATTGGTTGCATTCGCTCATACACGAGCGTAAACCACAGGGACTGCGGGAACCATTCGCAAACATCCAAGAAAAATAAGAGCAAAATACGGTTTGTTTATTGAAGCGAAAACGTTTTTGTTATGTTGTTTAAAGAAAAAATATGTGGGAAAAATATTTTTACGTAAAAAGTCCATGAGTTTTGTGCGTCGCTAAGGACGTTTCTACTTAGAATAAACTTAGTTGAATACAGAATAATTAAGCATCACTACATAGTATAAAACAAAGTCGCTTTCTCTGTCCCTATGTCTCTTTGTATGCTTAAATCTTTGAAACTACGCAACGGATTTTGATGCGATTTTTTTAATAGATAGAGTGATTCAAGAGGAAGGTTTATATGTACTTTTTATCCCGATATTCCCACGGGAACGGGAACCACGCGGGTGAAACCGCGGGCGGCCGCTAGTATTATATAAATGGAGCAAGAAATATCACTCTTATTTTTGACCTGTTTGCCGCAGTGTGGTACGAATTTACGCACAAGACAAATATTTGTCATTGGATGATTTTTCTATGTAGGTATATTATGTATTTGATAATGGATATTGACAAAAAAGGATATTAAATGTTTATCGGTAAATATCAAATAAGTTCTAACAGAACTTACTTTGCGCTAGATTATTGGTAATAAGTGTTTAAAAATGTTAGAAAAATATAGGGTCTGGTTTAAGGGTTGCCAGTGACAAACAACCAAAATAATAATTTTGACGCCTGATTCGACCAAATGGTTTTTTGGTATTGACCTCGATTAAGCCACGTCTGTCACGTGACAATGTCTCATTGTCTCGAGATTATTGACGGTTCCAACAACAACAAAGCGTTTGCCCTTAGACCCCGAAGCTTATAAAACTTTAGCGTCCTAACAAATCGTAAGTAAATCAAACAATATTTACTACCATACATTGTCTTCTCTGTATGACGTCATTTAAGCAAATAAACCGTTCTATTAAATATAACATCGAATACATTACGTAAGAATCACGCCCGCCTGACGAAGATACATAGCTCCGGTATAAAGCGCCCGCTAACTCTGAAGTTAAAAGACACTGTCTTAAGAAATTTACGCGCCCTCATAACTCCGCGGAACCGCACAGAGAAGTTAAATTGGAAGATTTACTGTACCAGCAGTCCTCCAATGCTGGGAAGTTGGGATACATTTTTCAGTGCTTTTGGACGGGGCCTCTTGTTTTAATGTTTTTTTAATTGTAAGAGAGAGGAATAAATCTGTCATACAGATAGGTAGAACACTTCTACTGACCTACACGTAAATCATACGCTACACTCATTCTTTCTGGAGGGTTTCGAACCCGTAAGAACCTGTTAAGGACTCAGGCAGTTTTTTGGTGACGTAATCAACAAGCGATAAATACTTAACTTCCACTATCGCATCAAATTGAACGCAAAAATCTATAACACAAAATCAATAAGTCCTTAATAAGACAAGTTGTCAATAATGGATTGCAATGTTGGGCATTGGAAAAAGACCGATGAATGAAAATTGCAAGTAGCGGAAATGAGTATGCTAAGATGAATGTGTGGAGAAACTCGAAAGGACTTAGTTAGGAATGAGTATGTGAGAGGAGGAGTACCGGACGACGTACGTTCTGTGGTCAGGCCGGCCCTCCCCGACTAGCCGCACATTTCTTATTGCCTCTCGGACTAGAAATGCTAAAATTACTCAAGGAACATAATATGTGATAAAACTCATAGCTTTTTTTTTGTTGACCTTCATAACTGCCTCCACTGGGATAACGTCAGGAAGATGATAATGATCGCATCCAAATTGTACAAGTCATTCAAACATTGGATGTTTCTATGCGATACTATTTGGTGACAATTATAACCACACAAATTATTGTAATGACCAACAACGAACAATAGTGATTTTTTGCGTTTAATAAAAGATTCAAACGGATACGTGTTCGGGTCAAACGTTGGACCACGGCCATCCATCACTTGGCGAGCTATTAGTTAATTGCCGCCGCGACACAATCGCTGTCACACCCAACTCATTACACAAAGGCCGGGTGGGACAGAGACGGATGTATGTCGCCAACTCCTCTGTGAGGTCCCCGGATATTTTGTCCGGAACTGTACCATCAATCCCGTAGATTACCGGTGTCGCGAGGTCATGTTTACCTACGAATAGCAATGAAATATTTTTATAGCTTTCGTATCGCGCTGGAAAAGGGCCATAAATTCGACGGAATATAACGGAGGAACGACGGAGGAAGTTTAAAGGTTGCGCGAAGGATATAGACTGGAAAATGGGTATGATAACATAATGTTGCGACTTGCGACGAGCTACTTGAGGAGCGGTGAAAGTTTACATTGACACTATCGCTTCATATTGATGTTTCACTTGGCAAACTTATAGTCAATATTTTTCATGAGTTAATCTTCTCAGATCAGGTACAATTTACAGTAAACTTTGTTTAAACTACCTAATATTAAGAATAATAATATACTACAGAGCTTAATAAGCCGCAGGGCTAAAATTAATTTTGCTGCAAAAAGTGGCAATCTGATTGGCTAATCATCAGCGCTTTTCGCAAAACGCATTATGATAACGAGCATAGCATAACCGCGCCGCGGAACCGTTACAGCCTCGGTAACCGCCATCTTGCTTTCATTACTGATCATGGAATAAACAAAATTATAACAACCCTGTTTAGCCCAGTGAATAGAGGGGTTCATCTTACAAATGCTCCGGTAGTTCTGAATTGTTGATATGTTGTAGGATAATAGTGATATTTATAATCCAAAATGTACAATTCTTCTCTCCTCTCTCCGATTTTTCAAAGCCCCGCCACCATATTAAAAAATCGACTGGGCTAGTTTGAATTGGATTTCCTGTTAAAAAAGTTCTTGAAAATTATTTAAGTACTTAGTGCTATGATTACCGGGTTCTTTATTGTGTTAATATATTAAAGATGAATATGTGATGGAAAGTGACCTTACTTATATAACGTTAAAGTCACTCATCAATTTAACGACTCTGTATGAAATAAGACAGGGAGGAAAAAAATAGCCCTCGGCGAGTTTCTTGCCGGTACCTATCAGCCTAAAATGAATAAATGGTTGAAAAATGGAAAATGAAGTATTTAGAAAAAATCGACCCGTCTCATAACCAGCTCCAATGGGACTCGAACTCACGACCTTTCGCTCGTGGGTCGAAGCGTGGGTCCTAGCGAAAGGTTGAGCTGGTTCTGAGACGGGTCGATTTTTTCTAAATACTTCATTTTCCATTTTTCAATAATAAAAATTGCATTGTGAATGCAATAAAGTAAAAATTTGAATAAATAGTTTTTAATCTGAATTTTTGAATGAAATCTAATCGCTACCATTTTTTTATACCCTAGAAATGAACCCCCATATCCGTTACTATACGTACAAAATTAGCAGCAGTCTTCGAGGCGTTGCGGCATCAGCTGGGACCTACTTGGAGCTTTTGTTTGACTTAGCCTACGACCTCAAGCGTGCGACCTCCTCATTACATCAAGACCACTGAAGTGTGCATAACTAGATGTGGCACTTAATGACACCTTAGGTGCAAATAAGTTTTTAGTAAAAATTTCATTTTTATGACAAGCTTTTTGCTGACTGTACTTTAATATTGTATTGTCATCTAAACCACACCTGTATACAAAATTTCACCTCCATCGGACTCTAGGAAGTGGGTCAAATTAAGCTTGCAAGATTTGTCCCCCACTAACTAACAAACTAAACTAACTAACATGGCAAGTTAATAAAAACCTTGTAAAAAAAGCATTGATACCTATTTCAAGCTTTTTAGCTTAACTTGTCCAAAGAAAAGAATGCTTTGCATATCCTAGTATAAGACATTGAAAAACAAGTGCTTTAGAAAATCTAACACTCAAAGGAAGTCCCGTGATAAGTTTTTACATAACACAAGGTTCTGCTGTGTAAAAACCATACATCGGTATAGGTGGAGCTCTTTAAGTTCTTTGAATGCAAATTAATATGGACATTCTACTAGATTCCGACTTAAACTCCGGGGTTTTTATTTAAATAACCTTTAACTATTTAAGAATTAGGCTGGAGCCCTCGTCCCACACTATTCAGTGACTATTGTCATTGTTGGCTTGGCTGCCCTGACGCACAATTTTTATACAAACTTTAGTGTTAGATTGGAAATTATTTGCATATCCGCGATGATTTTTACATCAATAGAGATGCCTTCTAGCTTTAATAACTCCGGTTTAAAAAATATCAACGGGTTGCACTCCGGGAGGGAGAAAAAAAAGGAATTTGACAAAAAAAAAGAAAAAAATACGTACTGGATTTGAAACGAGGTCTTCTGGCTTCAATGCCGCCCGTTTTCTAACCTAAGTGGAACAGTGGCGATTTGCCTTCGTATTCTAATGACATTGTAACAGTTGGTCACGTGTCCGTCTTACGAATTTTCAATCTGGGTGCTTACCATCAACTCTTATTGCGGTTTTGTTTAGGACCTAATCTGATCTGCTTCGCTTATTCGTACCACGACAGCTTAATATCAATGACAGCGATTCAGTGATCGATCAATGACATTTCACAGCCGCTAAGCTGTCAGGAACTCTTATTTGACTTATAACCCGGTCGATTTAACATGTCACCTGCAGGTTATAGTCGTCCCTCTCACTCTCCGGGCATGACAGAATCGAGTGAAAGAGACGGGTAGAAGAAAAAGGGCACAAATCGTTCGGTCATTAACATTTAGCAATTCATTTGCGATCCAGTTTTTAGGAGGTCAGAATACGAAAGAAAGCAATTCATTTTAGGAACCTATTCTGCATCGCGCTATTTTTGAATCGCTGTCTTAAAGTTGATGGTAGGCACCCTGATGGTCACGTGATGTCCTGACGCTATTTTATCATTAATTTTTACCCATCACAAAAAGTGCACAACGCCGTTAAAGAAGTTTTCACTTCAATAATCTGGGAATGTCCATAAAATTATCGCATCGCTGGTACACAAAATAGTTCAACCTATTCCGATATCTGGAATAACAGTCAATAAATTGCTGGAAAGTGCAAAAAAAAAAAAAAAAGTGCTAGTATAAGAGGAACAGTAACTGTGTCGGCAGCTAATTTTATTACAGTTACAAACTTAATATTCAAGATTCAAATTTGTTTATTCAATTTAGATTGTTATTTACAATACTTGTGCACGTCATAGAAGCTACGCCATCGGTTCGCAAACCCTACAGCGGGAGGCCTTGGAGAAGAACCGGCAAGAAACTCCAAGGGTTGATTTTTTATTCTTGTTTTATTTCATACAGAGTCGTCAAATTGAAAAATGACCTTAACATGGTATGACTAAGGTCAGTTTCCATCACAATTACACAATGGGTTTTGATAAATACAGTTAAGTATAGGCGAACTAATGATCATAGCGGTGAACAATTTTCAATTACTTATTAATATTAGTTAAAAACAAAAGACAATTCTACTATAATAATATACTGCAAGTTGCGCCATACATGTTTCAAATGTAATTCGTAATAAAATGAATAAAAACAAAAGAAAACACATTTTAAGGCAAGCAGATAAGAGCAGACCCATTCCCACTGGCAGCACCCGTTCACGAGCATGACGCATGAACCAGCCATCGCTTCGCTCAACCATATTTTAGGGAACGTAACGACCCGCCTCACACGCCACCACCGTAGAAATGTTTAGCTGAAAAACCATGATAATTTTATTATCAGCCACCTATCTAGCCGTATAAGCATCGTCGTCGAGAGCACACATCATTTCGTCGCGGAGGCGTCGACCGACAAAGCTAGTTAAAGTTAAAGCAAAGCCCGCAAGAACGTAATCTCGTATTCATATTTGCCGAGCGCTCCTAATCTCGGCGACCCGCGGAAACCGTCACGTACTACTCGCAAAATCTACTTTTTATTATCATTTGGTCGAAACCAAAAGAACGGTTTTTTTATCTGATCCTGCGTCAAGCCCTGCGTCCAAGGTTTCGAAAAGGAAACACGGAATTCTTGTTGTAGAATCACCTTGCGTGGCAAGATTCTTTTTCGGAAACGCTTTTAGGTATCACCTTAAAACGTATACGAAGAAGACATCTGATAAAAAAGGCCCTAGGTATGTAACTAATTAAGTGTTGAGTCTTGTCATGTGATAGGTATAAGAAACATATCAACTTTATTATCATTCCATTGAGCTTTTCATGGGAACTTGCTGTCTTTATAATTTTATTGAAAAACACAGAGAGCATTGAAACATTAAAACGAAAAGGGTCGTATGCTCTAAATCTAAAGCACAACTTTTTTAAGTGGAGACGCAGATAATCAAGTTAGTTTTTTCTTTAATGTTATATACCTAGTGTCTTTATCAAATGATGTCATCTAATAATAAAACTATCCTTCGATCTTTAACACGTTAAGCTTGTAGATCAACTCCATAAAAATGTTGGAAGATATTTCATGTTTCTTGTATATGTAAAGGGACTCTAGAACTCGGAAAAATTATGAACAAAAAATTGTAATTTTGTCTCTCTGACGAATTCAATGAAATCGTTTGATTATAACGTTCTCGTTTAGTTATATTATAAAGACGAGAGTGTCATGTGATGACTATTACTTAGATCAACATTACCTCCAAACAAAACATTTAGGAAAAAGTGACTGCTACAAAAAGTAAAATGAACAAAAATACATTCGTGACGAATACCGGGGGCGTGGGTATTTAACTTGACCCGGACTCGTTTACAATGTTTATTTCAGACACCTTTGCGGGGTGACATCTAGACGATGCATAATTTGTAGCTAATTTGACATGTTTAAAGTTATATTTGATGTTTTGTATCTGAAATACTTACTATGGGTCTCATAAGAAGGCTCAAAGTCACCCAGCGAGCAATGGAGAGAGCGATGCTTGGTATTTCCCTGCTCGATCGAATCTGAAATGATGAGATCCGCAGGAGAACTAAAACAACCGACATTGCTCGAAGGATTGCATCATTGAAGTGGCAGTGGGCGGGACACATAGCGCGGAAAACCGATTGCTGTTGGGGCGGAACGGTTCTCGAATGGCGACCGCGTACCGGACGACGTTCCGTGGGCATGCCCCCTACAAGATGAACCGACGATCTGTTCAAGGTCGCGGGAAGCCGCTGGATGCGGGCAGCTCAGGACCGATCGTTGTGGAGATCCTTGGGGGAGGCCTATGCCCAGCAGTGGGCGTCGTTCGGCTGACATGATGATGATGATGATCTGAAATACTGTTAAAATACCCAGTAACTTATAAAGCAACGTCAAAACAAGGGCTTGTATGATGTGAACCTAAATATTTATCACAGTCACTGTAAATTCGTTAATTTGAGCACATTCATCGCTGGCTGATACCACAAAATAAACCTATTTATTTCGTGCTGGTACAGACAGTTGCCACAGTGGTTTATACTGTATCGTAGCAATGGATCTTAAGTGTGTGTTAAATTTTACTAACGTAGGAGTTTCACACTATTTTGTTGAATAATCCCACAAAATATAATTGGAAAATACAATTCCATAGTATACTAGCGGCCGCCCGCGGTTTCACCCGCGTGGTACCCGTTCCCGTGGGATTATCGGGATAAAATATAGCCTATGTCACTCGGGAAGACTGTAGCTTTCTAACGGTGAAAAAATTTTCTAAATCGGTCCAGTACTTTTTGAGTTTATTCGTTACATACAAAAATACAAATCTTTCCTCTTTATAATATTAGTATAGATTAGCAATAGAGCTTATTTTCCCATCGTATTTTAAAATTTTATTCCGCTTCAAAATGCTGAAATAGAAAAATCTTCGTGAGCTAACAGTTTTATTATTCAGTGATTGTTTTGAAAATATTGTTAACTTGACAAGTTGTTAAAATCAGATGATTACGACATTTAATTGAATCTGTCAAGTGCGTGGTCCAACGTAATTAGATTTTTGTAAAGAAAATGTTGTCTTCAATTTACTGGTTCCAAAACGCTGATTCGACCAACTTTTAATTGAGAGTCCATAGAGCATAAAGATCAATAGAATAAATAGATTGTTGGGCGGCGAGCCAGGACTTGTTCGAAGTGGAACTGTGGCCACTTGCGCTGAGGCGAACATTGCCGCGAGCATTCTATGGCGCTAGGGTTGATAACTGAGGCTCGGATTAGGTACACAGACGTCCTAAACATTATATCGTCATATTACTCGGATTAGGCACACATGTACCCAGCCAACCACTCTAAAAACGCTGTTAAAGTGTAATTAATACAGTATAAATTTCGAATTCCGCCACCACAAGTTCGAGACTGACGGGTGTCAAGTTGCATCAAATCTCCGAGCGTTCGATTTATGTGGAATAAATAATTTAAGGCTGCCACACACCAAAAACGCACGCAGATGTGCTGCATTGCGTCTGCGTGCGTCATGAGTTGTAATATATGAATTTGTACGCGTAGGTTAACACCAACAGTATCGCAGCTACATTGCGATGCGTTTGCGTGCGAGAGCCGCACGGCAGTCCGCGAGATACAAACCGAAATGGCCGCGCAACAGCGGAACGGCAACGCCGCACACGCGCTCCGGCATAGTGACGTTGTATTCTTGTATTCTATAGGATTTCTCAATTGAGGACACACCGCGGTGACGTTATACGTCTGCGTGCAGCAGCAGCTGCGACGCTGACTGCGGCACGTCAGTTGTCAATATTTACAAATTGTCATCATGGATTTTGAAATACGCGAAAAATTAATATAGTACTCAGATACAAATGTATGTACGATCCACAAGATAAAACTCTCTTTTGTGGGATAGAATAGGAAGGGAATTACAAATTGAAAGAAAATGACAACCGCGATCCGAAAGCAACACACGGCGTCGCTGACGCACGGGCGGCGTCGCAGATGCACTGCGATGCGTGTGCGATGCCCACCGTGGTGCCGGTGTGAATTGCTTTAGGTCGTAGCGTGCTGCAGATGCAACGCATCGTGCTGCTCACGCATCTGGTGTGTGGAAGCCTTTAATGTAATCCATAGAGCGATTGGCTGCAAGTCGCTAACAGCCGCTCTTTGTGGCGCTCTAAGGAGGACACGTATGTCCAGCAGTGGACTACTGAAGGCTCATGATGATGATGATGATGATGATGATAGAGCGGTGGTTCAATTCCGGCTCAAAATACCAAATTTTGTTATATAATGCCGACGCTATTGTATTTTGAATTGTGTTGATCTAGTTTATATAAATTAATTCAACACACTTTTAATTTAAATTCCTAAAGGCTAATTTACGCCGAAGCAACACTCTGCGACATTGAGGCATGCCACAAGGCCACATGCTACAAAATTAAGACTGTCGCAGCTTGTATCCAAACACGATGGATTCCAGCGATATTTTTGTCATTGACTGCCGCATGCCGCATGCCGCAAATGTTGGATTATGTAGATAACGTACGCCACAATATTATGTAGCATTGTTCACCGCTATGATCATTAGTTCGCCTATACTTAACTGTATTTATCATAACCCATTGTGTAATTGTGATGGAAACTGACCTTAGTCATACCATGTTAAGGTCATTTTTCAATTTGACGACTCTGTATGAAATAAAACAGGGAGAAAAAAACAACCCTTGGAGTTTCTTGCCGGTTCTTCTCCAAGGCCTCCCGCTGTAGGGTTTGCGAACCGATGGCGTAGCTTCTATGACGTTCACAAGTATTGTAAATAACAATCTAAATTGAATAAACAAATTTGAATCTTGAATCTTGAATGCGGCAATGTCGCACAGTGTTGCTTTGGCGTAAATGAGCCTTTATAGCATACAAGGAGCATGTGGTGCAGTGGTTACCGCGCTCGACCAGCGATCGTAGAGGTTGAGCAACTTTCGCGAAAGTCGGTTACAGGATGGGTTTCTAAAAATTTACTATCTCGAGCTTCTCAAGTTACGTCAAGCCAAAGTTTACGTGAATAAATGGATTATTCGGGCTGGGCTGCGAGCCAGGACAGTTCGCGTTTGGTGGCCACTTAGGTTGAGTTGAGACGAACTTTGCCGTGGGCATTGTGTATGTGTGGTGATTATGTAGATAAAATAAAGTTTTTATAATTTCAGTAAGAGTAATAGCGACTACGCAAACAGCGCCGCTACAGCGAAGCATCCACGGATCCTACTCGATGGCGTGACCTTGGAGAGTATTTTCCAGCAGTGTATGTGCTAATGCTGAAATAGCGACTATTTACAGATTAGGAAAAGTATTTTGTATTTTTATTTATACTTATAAGTTTTTTAATATTCTTTAAATTCGTTTTAGGTTAAATTTTATGTCGTAAGACTTCAGATAACATAAAATCTGGAACTAATTTCGATAATCGAACCACGACAATTGATGTGTGAGTGTTATACAAGTCGCAACATTGTCTTTTTCATATTAGTAAGAAATTCTACGCTAAAACTGATTAATAAAACGGTAACACGATTTATCTATTTGATATCAGAAGAAACAATTTTTATTGCATTACCTCAATGCTAAGTCAAAAACTGTTATCCTTACTTTTGACAGTCAGTACACGAACAATGTCTATCTACTTCTATACTGTACGTCCTGTAGCCACAAAATCGAGGTCAATATACCACGGGACATGATTCGCGATAAGGGTTAATTAAACAATCCGATCAATTTCCGACGAGGCCCATTAAGATTAACGCACGCAGTAATCTGGCGTAGCTCATAGTGCCGTAGTTTAATAGACCAAACATTTTGATTATAACTATTATGAGAAACGGAATTTTTACCATGTTTAAATTTGTTTTCGAATCCCCAATATTTCGGCGCAGTTGCACGCATCATGATCACGGAGTAACTGAAAAAAGTTAATGCGGGTGGATGGACTCGAATACCAATTAAAACATAGGAAAAATGTGATAGTAAAAAAGTTGTTTTTTCCTATTACTTTTTGCCTATGCTTACAAAATTGCATTGTGAATGCATAAAAATAATTTAAAATCTCAATTTAAACATGGTGAAAACCCCGTTTCTTATAATAGTTGTAGTGAAATTGACCATCATGAAAGTTTAAAATCAAACATTTGATATTTAAATAAGTAGATTAAGCTCGCGACTTTGCTCTAATTAAATTTGGGGTGACGTGTTTCACTCTAGGAAACTTTATTATAAATAATATTCCCTACTAAAGCATCGACGAATTTGGGGGATCCATTATCAACTCATCGACTACAAGAAAGCGTCTACTTTATGATGTAAGTAGCTATTGCAAATGAATCAAAAATAATCACCAAAAAAAAGTTCCTACCTGCGAATGTCAAAACCTACTAATGATCTGTTGCTTTTAAAGATATCTTACACATTTGAAATTGTATTATTAGTGTCGTGTCGTTTGATGAAAGTCTCGTAATTCCAAGGAATGTTTTTAACATTAAATACACAGCAGATAATTATTATATTATATTATTATTAAAATGACTCCATAGCTATAGCTCAGTGGTTAGAGCAGTCGCCCGGATAGCGAAATGTCGTAGGTTCGAGTCCCATCGAAGCTGGTTGTGAGACAGCTCGATTTTTTTTATTACTTTATCTTCAATTCAATAATAAAAATTGCATTGTGAATGCAAAAAAGTAAAAATTTTAATAACAAATCTTTACTTATTACAATTATCATCTCTCTTTAGAAAGATCCTCAAAATACCACAATAAATTCTGCACCCAGTTTTTGTAACCGTAATCTAGTTTGCCCAGTCCAGTTGTTCTATCTAAAAATACCATTTAACAATTCGCGAGCAACTATCACCCGGCATTTGCTTTTGGTTGAGAACGGAAAAATGCGGGCCGACAGAATGTCCCGGGCAGTCCCGAGTGACGCAGAGACCCGTGGCGGAATTAAATCTGAAACGTACGTCATTCAAGTTATTTTTAACAAGCTCCATTTGCTGAAACCTTGTTTTATTTAGATCCATAAAATGATTGCTTTCATGGCTAACATTCTTTGTCAAATCTAATAGTGATGTGAACTATGCATTATCTAATTAGTCACCATTCATTTTACATTTAAGTAAGAAATATCTCTGGAAACATCATTACAAATACCACAAAAACTGTCCGTCCAGGTTTTACAAATATCTGGAAACCGAGCGAATTTATAAAAAAAAATCTAACTCCTGCACGGAATTCCGGAACTGCCGTGCTAATTCTTTTTCCTATTCTCGAATAAAGGCGATGCTTCGCGAAGATTCGCGATCGCATTGATTATGGTCCTGCAACATAGTGCCTTAATCATTTCTACTAAATTTCTTCTCGTTCCTCTACACTTTCCTTCTCAATTCATGTCTTTAAGTGGCTACTCGGAAAAAGTATGGACTTTTTGATATAAAACTATAGGACGGTTCGAGTTGTTACAAATCTGGTAATAAGATATGTTTATCTTTATACCTTTATCTAGAATCGTATAGTTTCAGAAACACGATTTTATGATTTTGGCTCGACACTTTTTATTTTCGAAAAGACCTCAAAAAAATACGAAATTTCAAATTTATTCTTAAATGGGGTTACATATACTATTGGAAATTGGTTTAATTAGTGGACACCAATAATATTTAGGATCGTATAGAAGCATTTTTTTTAAATCGCTATAGTTTTTTAATACGAAGTGATTTGGTGTTTATTTGCCTAATCTGCAAAATCGGTCTCGCTCCCGCGGGCGTCGTTTTCGCATTGCTATCTCGCTTCAGCAACATTTTTCCGAGTATCGCCTTAAATTTTACCCCTACTCCGCTCCTGAGGTATACCTACAGTATTCCTTAGCAGTCGACCTTGGATGTGAAAGTGCTCTTGTATTCTCAACTAGCGGATCCTCGCGGTTTCACCCGCGTGGCACCCGTTCCTGTGGGAATATCGGGATAAAATATAGCCTATGTCACTCGGGAAGAATGTAGCTTTCTAATGGTGAAAGAATTTTTTAAATCGGTCCAGTAGTTTCGGATCCTATTCGATGCAAACAAACAGACAATCAAATCTTTCCTCTTTATAATATTAGTATAGATATTAAAAACAAGTAACTATTTCTGCAAACATTTTCAAAAAATTATCTAGCTATAAAACATATCCAGCATTTCGCTTTAAAGGCGCCAGTTAACAATTCGCGAACAACTATCAACTGGTATTTGCTTTAGATGAGAGCGGAAAAATGCGGGCTGACAGAATGTCCCGAGCGGTCCCGAGTGACGCAGAGGGACCCGCCGCGCCAGAATTAAATCTGAAATGTACGTCAACGCCGGACGCTGGCTGGGTTAACGAGAGTTAAAGCTATTTTTAACTGAAGTAATGTTATTTAAATTTTTGCATTCACAATGCAATTTTTACTATTGAAAAATTGAAAATGAAATATTTAGAAAAAATCGGCACGTCTCACAACCGGCTCCGATGGGACTCGAACCCACGACCTTTTGCTATACGGGCGACTGCTCTAACCACTGAGCTACGGAGTCCTTACGAGAAGCGTCGAATTTATCCGATACCTTCTTACGCGCTAATGAAGTAATGTTTTAAACCTTTTCCTCTTATTACAAAACGTGGACTAAAATAGTCCTGGTTTAGAACTGGGGGGCTACCGCGTAACTTTATGGGTATGAACTTCATACGTTTTTTGGAACTTTGAGTCATTTTTATAAAAAAACTAGCCGCTATCAGTTCCTTGTTTAGTGACGTCGGGAATAACGATAGCTAGCTTGCAACGTTCAACAGAACAAAGCAGCAAAAATCTATCAGAATAAGGAATTCACATGACAGTTGAAGCCCATACCCATATCCAGATTTCTTAGCCGGTAGCCCCCCTGGTACTAAACTGGTGCTGTCACTTTCATTTTTCAAATGGAAGACAGAATTAGCATGAATTTTAAACCTGGGTGCCTACCATCAACTTTAGACAGCGATTCAAAAATAGCGCGATACAGAATAGGTTCCTAAAATGAATTGCTTTCTTTCGTACTATGACCTTCTTAAAACTGGATCGCAAATGAATTGCTAAATGTGAATGACCCAACGATTTGTGCCCTTTTTCTTCTACCCGTCACTTTCACTCGATTCTGTCATGCCCGGAGAGTGAAAAGGATGGGTATAACCTGCAGATGTCATGTTAGCTTGGCCGAGTTATAAGTCAAATAAGAGTTGATGACAGCTCAGCGGCTGTGAAATGTCATTGAATGATCACTGAATCGCTGTCATTGATATTAAGCTGTCGTGGTACGAATAAGCGAAGCAGTTCAGTTTAGGTCCTAAACAAAACCGCAATAAGAGTTGATGACAGCTCAGCGGCTGTGAAATGTCATTGAATGATCACTGAATCGCTGTCATTGATATTAAGCTGTCGTGGTACGAATAAGCGAAGCAGTTCAGCTTAGGTCCTAAACAAAACCGCAATAAGAGTTGATGGTAGGCACCAAGGTCTAACTTTAGTCCACGTTTTGTAATAAGGGGATTTAGGTTTACACACAGATTAAGTCACTAAAAGGTAATGATATTGTACGAGTTCATAAAATAGAATAAAATGAAACGAACGTTATTAAATCTAAAATGTAGGTACGTGAACGCCAGATGATCTCGAGCTTTGGTTGAAATCTCGTTTTATGTTCAAAAAACATTTCTTTCATAGCATTTATTCGTCCAATAGAATGTTTTTAGTAATTAGAATGTTGGTAAATAACTAATTCTCTACTGAATCAAAGGTCAGGAGTTCCATTCCCAACCGAGAGAAAAAAGGGTTCTAGTGGTGAACGTTACAGTTTCTAGTGTGTGTGTCGGTATGCTATGTAATTTTCTAATCTCTTAGTTCGTATTAAAGTCTGTAAAACGCATTGCAGAGATGGTAAACCAGAATGATGTTACTCTATTTAAGAATAAGAATCAGTGATGTTGGTTGAAAGGGCAATGGGCAAATTTGTATGAAACCCGTCCCCCCCTCCAACAGACCTTTTATGTGTGTCGACAATTTACATACGTATCTATAAAGAGATTAATAGCTATACTCAATGTCAAAATCAAAAACTTTTTTATTAACTTTGGTGTTACTTTTGTGTAATAAATAACAATATTAAAAAAATATTTTTCCAGAATTCCCACACATCTAAGGTATGTCGCCATAGTAAAAAGTTGTCACTATATTAATATCTTTCACCTGAGATTCATTTCAAATATTATGTTGGTCAGAAATGGGTTTTGGGGGGACGTTTTGTCCATCGTCCTTTAGGTATAAAAACAAAAGGTAAAAGATTTGCGTACACAAAAAATACCGTCATACTTTAATGCAAGAAAAAAGAAAAGTACACAAGGCTAAGCGAATTTCGTAAACAACAATAGATATCTTTCAGATTAGCGACATCTCAGTGCAGGCAAGTGATCGCGACAGAACTTGGTTTAACTAGAAAGAGAAACGAATTCCGAGAGCGGCATCAAAGTCAAAGAAAAGCAATCGATGCCGCCTTTACCCCCTCCTCCCCTCCTACCACCTAGTACACCCCGCCTTCCCTTTCTCGCGGCCAAGTTTGAGTTGTAGAGTTCCCCTCACATATTGTGTACCCTGCAGGTACTAACTTTTTAAGTGACTTTTAGCGCGAAAACAATAAGTAACTCATAAATATGTAAATAAGAAATTACCAACTCTTTGTCGACGTTTAGAACATTATGTTTATTCGTTACGGTGTTTGGGTCTCTCATTTAATATTTAAGTAAGTATATTATTATGTAAGACGGTTTTTCTTTTTGCGTTAATATGTTTTATTTACATGGTTCTACTCAAAAACTTTAAGATGGTAAAAACTCGTTATAACTTTTAGTTACAACAACATACTCGTATGAGTGTTGCTCTGCCGGCCTAGCATGAGCGGCTTTTATCGACTATTGACGCATGATAAAGAGCCTATAATATCTTGCTTAAACCTTAGTCGGGTAAGCAAGACAGCATGACGTATCATATCATATCGCGTGATATAATGATGGTCATGCTAGGCAGGCTACGTTCGCCGTAGCGTCTACGACTACGAAGAGGTGCTACGAATAGACTACGAGCTACGAGATTGGTGCCCGATATCGACAGTCTACGTTTCTCATCAAGATTCAAGTTATCATACTGAATGAACCTTTATAAGGGTTTTAATATTAATACCATGCGAAGAGAAGAATCGGTATTTTGGAAGAATCGGCCTTTTAAAATTAATTAATTAAATGTTAGTTTTATGCCTTTGATATATTGCTTTGTTTTTGTGTAAGTAATTTAATTTTTATTTTGGACATCAATTGTAATTGTTAAGATTTAAGTTTTTTATAGGTACTGCTACTGTAGGGGAGCGAGGGGCTTGTTGTAACAGTTTTTTTTTAAATAAATCTTGAAATGTATTGTTTAAATTGCCACCAACTAAATATTAAGTGATACTCTAACTATTCTTCTATTAAGTCAAATTGCAAAATACCAAATCTACAGGTAACTCTTTCACAATTACATTTTTATGTAAAGAAGGCGGTGTTACAACTTACCCCATGCTTGAGGTTTGTTGTAACATCTATTGGGGCAAGTAGTAACAGTAATAAAAACGAGAGTATAATAATTTATTTATTTTCACATCTTGGCTCATTTTGGTTTGTTTTCAACAAAAAATAACTAGGTAATTCTTTAATACGTATTTTATCATATAACTAGCTGTAACATACTTTTAATATAATCAACAAAATAAATATTTTAGTTTTTAACTATGTATCTTATTTAATACTTAAATACTACTATAAATACTTTTATATCAAATTCTTTCTTCTTTTTCTTAATGTATCTGTAAAGATATACATGACATAGACCGAACTTCATACTCGCCTTAAAAAAAAAACAAAATTCAATTTCATTTAATCAATTTTGGTTTGTTTAACAACACTTATGAACGTCAATGAAGCGACGCCATCGGTTTGCAAATCCTACGGCTCCTTGTTACGTGAAGAACCGGCAAGAATGTTACAGTTATTTTCCAAAACTTCAGCGAATATTACAGTTGTTTTCCAAAACTTCAGCTGCAGCCAACTCATATATACCTCCTGGCTTTGTTTTGCCCGCTCCGACTTTCTCTTATAATCTCTCATTCTAAAACAAAATAAACTAGGAAATTACATTACAAATAATAACCGTTACATAAAACAATATGGGGGCAAGTTGTAACGTGTTACAACAAACCCCAAGATTTTGTCACAATTAACCCCAAGGTATAGTTTATAATATTTATTATGATAACTATTTAAGCAACTTAGTAATCTCGAAAACTGTGTCACAACATCATAAATAGATAAATTTTATAACCAAATAAAAATACAGAAAGCTCCAATCAATCGATAATTGTAAAGCTAACCAAAAATTTACGAGAGTGAAAATTTACGTTACCTGGCAAAAATGAAGCGCTTGTACACAGCCACTCAATACGCCGCCTGGCGGGACACTGGCTGTGATGTGATGTCGAGGGGGTGCGCGGTATTACGGTAGGATTGAGTCGAAGAAATACGTTAATAAAGTTTAAATTCCTAGTGAAAAAGCCCTGTTACTACTTACCCCTGCTACAACAAGCCCCTCGCTCCCCTACTGCTTTTTGACATTACTTCATTCTTTTTTTATTAGTGTTTTTATCCCATTTTCATTGATGGGTCTGAATGAAGCGAAAGAAGTGTACAAGGATCGTAGCAGGTGGCGATCCATAGTCTACTACCCCCGTGGGAAATAGGCGTGAGTATATTATGAACGTATGTATTTAATTCCAGTTTTTATAATGTAGGTAATTTATTTTTTATGTGATGAATAACTAGTAATAACATAATATTTGAACTTAATTTAATTTATTAGTTGTTAATTTGATTAAATAAAATTTAATTTTAGTTTAGTTTGGACAGTCTTTAAAATGCTGCCAAGTACTTTCTAACAGTAAAATGATTTTCAATTCGGTATTTTTAAAATAATTTTATGAAAATAACAATTTAATTTGTGTGTCGTTACATTAATACTTTGTTAAGTTAGTAAGATAGCACTTAGTCTAATTTATTGTTCTTACCTTTTTACTTTTTATAAGTGTTTAATCTTGTTGGTGTTAATAATAAATAAATAAAGAAAACGATGGATATTTTAGTAACAACTAATATTTATAAAATTTATAGCTCACTTAACTCTAAAGTGCCTTAGTGAGTTCTTTGTACCATAAGTGTAGCAGCACTATTCTTTATCAGCGCTCGTTAAGGCGATACTCGGAAAAAATGTGCTGAAGCGAGATAGCAATGAGAAAACGACGCGCGCGGGAGCGAGACCGATTTTGAAGATTAGTAAAAAAAAACACAAAATCACTTCGTATTAAAAAACTACAGAGATTTTTAAAAAAATGCTTCTATACGTCCCTTAATATTATTGGTGTCCACTAATTAAACCAATTTCCAATAGTGTAAGTAACCCCATTTAAGAATAATCTTCACTTTTCGTATTTATTAAGGTCTTTTCGAAAAGAAAAAGTGTCGAGGCAAAATCATAAAATCGTGTTTTTGAAACTATACGATTCTTTATCTAGAATATATCTAGGTATGAAGAAATAGATATCTTATTACCAGATTTGTAACAACTGTAACCGTCCTATAGTTTTAAATCAAAAAGTCCATATTTTTCCGAGTAGCGCCTTAATGTCCCGCCGCGACAGCGGGCGCAGTCTCTATCAGCGCACCCTTAATGCCGAGATTTGTCACTTGCTAGGTCACTGACCAGCGGCTTACTATTATTATTCCTATCCTACTTAATATTATAAATGTGAAAGTTTAGATGTTTGGATTTTTAAATGTTTGTTACTTTTGCTGAAATTTGGAACATATATACTTTGTAGCCTGGAAAAATATCACATTCCCGCGGGACGTGTAGTCCACGCGGGTGAAGCCACGGCCGTAAAGCTAGTTTTCTTATAAACTTAGAACGTTTGCAAAACAACTGAAAGTTAAGGCGCTTTACAAACGCAGGGTGGAGTGGGCCGGTCAATTTCGCCGCGAACGATAGCACAGAGCGAATCTTATAATATCAACGCACATAAAGAGCAAACAATCATAGCTTCGTCATAAGTTCGCGGTGAGGGTAGCAGTAGGTGGGCATCGACAAGCAGACGAAGTGTTTATAGCTTCGGAATCAAAAAAACTACCCCGCCCCCCTTTTCAAAGCGCGTAAATATGGTCATATGTGTTCAAACTGTTCTCACAAGTACAGTTCGACAACAGAAAAGAACGATCTGAATATTTCGATTTTATTAGTTGAATAGATCTTAAAGACTTAAGAAACAATCCTAATAGAATTTCCTTAGCTATTAATGCTAATTATGGTAACATCAAACAATTTACAGTTGCTCAAAAAGTCTCGTATCGAAAACGTTCGTCGGTAAACCACGATGAAGGAAAGGAAGCGACGGCGGCGGCAGGCGTCTTGCAACAATGCAGTGGGACAGATAGCCGCGACGGAGATAGCCGGGAGCGGATAGATGGGACAGATAACCACCGGGACGATACACTACACCGCACAGACAGATGCACAAAGCGCGCCAACGACGCTGCCGACTTGCTTTCTCTAAATTATCTTGAACATTTTTGATGACACAATTAGTTTCACAGGCCCAATGGCGAAGCGAATAAAAACGTGAAAATTTTCATTTCTTATGAATCTCTTGGATACAATCGTCATCTGATTTTTAAATTATTATTGAAAGAAACAATGTTGCCGCTAGTAAAATAAATTAAAACGATGTTAATAAGCTATGTATTAAAACAAAAGTATTGTTCACACAAATTGTTCTGATAGTAGATATCTCAAATAACACAACCACCAATCAGTTAATATTTGCACAGTGCTTGAACCGTCTCGCATAGATAACGCTCGTCGGTAGACCACAATGAAGAAAGGAAGTGGCGTCTTGCAACAATGCGTGGGACAGATAGCTGCGACGGAGATAGCCGCAAGCGGATGGACGGGACAGATAACCACCGGGATACACTGCGATACACCGCACAGACAGATGCACAAAGCGTGTTGACGCTGCCGATGTGTTAATTAAGCATTTAGCTTGCTTTGAAGTAATAATTAAATTAGTTAAATGATTGATACAAAGTTTGATCATTCTCGTTTCGTTAGAGCCCTTTGTTTGATATGCGACTATTTTATTTCTATCTTTGTGATATGGTGCTTTACTGTAGGCGTTAATGTCTGATTGATAGAGGAAAAAATCTTTCCGTGTTCTGTGGTCTGATTATTATGGGTAAACTAAACAATTATTGAAAATTAAACTCTTACTTGAAACGTAGAAAATTAACTAGCTTTTTAGTATTGATGAATTCCCTTTTCGCTAGACTTCGATCAACAATAACACCTAGGTACACATAGTTGGAGTGACAAACACGGCTGAGAAAATATAGAAAATATAAACCCACTGAACCGCTTGCGCGTACATTTTAAAGTAGTTCCTTTCATTTATGATGTAAGTACGTAACATTATTAACCTTTTTGCTCTGCCATTAAAAGTTTTGATTTAGTTTGTGAGCCTTCATCAAGTACTATTGTTGATCGATGTCTCTAGAAGTATTTCAAAAGATTGAGTTCAAAAAAGAATATGGCGAAGACATAAAACCTCCTTCGTGAGAAAAAAGGCCGACAATTAGAAAAAAGAAGTATAAATAAGACATAAGCATATCGCAACCCCTCATGTTTTACTGCGGACAGTAATCGCAGTTATAAAGACGCGCTGGTACAATACCGCCTTCCGCCCCGTATGTGCGGAACAATAAAACTTTTACGGCGGTTTCCGAATATTGGCCGAATTAAGTATCAAGAGTGCTGAGGGGGGGTTGGAGTCGCCATTTTCTCTCGGCCGACTACGACTGTGCGAAGAATCGTCTTTGGTTGACAAACAACGTGCCTAATAGTCATTTAATACAAAATATTAAAAGGGTAATTGTGATGTTTACTCCTGGGTGCTTACTATGTTATACAATATCAAAGAACGATAGTGATAGAGGTGGCGCTATACGCTCCGTTTTTTAATTACACTTCAATTTAATATATAAGGGCTCGTGGCTTTTTACTATCACATTTTTCGTATATTTATACGAAAAATGTGATAGTAAAAAACCACTAGATAGTAAAAAACCACTTACAGAATTGCATTGTGAATGCATAAAATAATTTAAAATCTCAATTTACTTAAGTTAACATTACAGTTGATGTAAGGCCCCTGAAGTTAAGTTACGCATATAAAATCATTACATGTATTAATGGTGGGCTATTCCAGCATTGATTCGGTTATCATAACTCAAGTGGAGTTAACATTAGACTTAAAGAGCTAAACAATTACGTAGCCGTACCAAATTCAGTGACTGAACTTAATAGTACTTTCAAGGTATTGTGGTTCATTTCATTTCATGTAAGGTTAATAATTAGCGTAAAGACCTGAAGTAAAGTTTATAGCTCCTACCCATCATATTCTGACATTCAAGTTCAATATTCAAAATCCTATTTGATTCATAAATTCTTTATCAAAAGTGTGTATGTATAGGTAAGTATGTCAGTAATAACTTCTGCTGTTCCCTGCGTGACAGAAGTAGAATTCCCTTTTTCTCGCGCAAATGGAATCGTTTCCAAAACAAATTCCAGAACACATCGCGGCGTAAACTTCTTATTCGGGATACATTCTCACTTATCTCGGCCGGTTACACAATACCTTTTTATGTTCCGGTAATTTCCCGTAAAAGCGATTCTTATCTTTTTAAATAACCAAGATGTACTCGTAAGTGTTCAATAGAATAACTAAAAAATTATAAATATCAGATTTTTTTATTAATGTTATGCATTATTAATGCAATTTTGTAAGTATAGGAAAAATTGTAATAGAAAGAAACCAAGAACCCTGCACCAACCAACCAAGGACGCCCTCAGACTAGGTGGAGCGACGATCTTTGCAGGGTGGCTGGCAAGAGCTGGATGAGAGCAGCCACTGATCGTGCTCGATGGCGTACTTTTGGAGAGGCCTATGTCCAGCAGTGGACGTTAATAGGCTGATGATGATGACGATGAAGAACCCTGCAAGTATATTTTCCCGAGTAGTTAAGGTCATCACAGACGGTGAAGATACTACAGAATATCGCTCGCCATACAATTCAATGGACCATCACACACGCCGAAGATAACATATATTTTCATATTAAGTATCTTAAGATGCTAAGCGATACTGAAAAATATATATTTCGTATGTTAAGATACGGAAATATATATTTTGCATCTTAACATACGAAATATATATTTTGGATACGAAAAGATGTGTATACAGGTTGTCCCGTTTTCGGTGCTGGGGGGCTACCGCGTAACTTTATGGGTATGAACTTCATACGTTTTTGGGAATATTAAGTCAATTTTTTAAAGAAAATAGCCGCTATCTGTTCCTTGTTTTGTGACGTCGGGTATAACGATAACTAGCTGGCAACGTTCAACAAAACAAAGCAGCAAAAATCTATCAAAATAAGGAATTCTAATGACAGTCGAAGCTCATATCCATATTTCTTAGCCGGTAGCCCCCCGGGTCATAGATAGAACACGCGGCACGCCCCGGCTTCGCACGGGTGGACATTTATTTTTTTAAAATTTTGGATTAAATATGAAAAAGTAAAAACATTCATCCCCTTATTAATAAACGAAGAGTCAAACGTAAGGAAAGGAGTAGGTACCTAATGATAATATGATTTTCTATCCAAACTGATCTAGACTTAAAATTAGCTATAGCAATTTTTATATCAAATTCCAGGTCAGAATCATCGTCTGATGAGCTGTCCAATAAGTCTAATAGCAAATCCGAATTGCTCATTTTTGATCAGCCTGTATAAGATGTTTTACAGAATATTGGTTTGCTACCTAGGACGGATATCAAGAGAGTGAAAAGATTCCAAAATATATCATATCTTAACCGTGTGTGATAGTTTAATATGCTATAATATTTTATCTTACGATATCTTCAGATAAAATATTATAGCATCTTCACCGTTTGTGACGACCTTTATAGTGTATTTCCCTTGATTAGAAGTCCCGAAGGCAAATCTACTTGCATGTCTCGTGGGTTTTTTTTGCTTCTTAGAGTTTTCCCTAAGTATCCAGACTGCATGACTTGGATTGATCTGACTCAATGAAATTGCTTAAGCACCAGTGTTGGAGGGATATATTGGCATTTCTTACAAAATCGCGTGGTCTACAACCGCTCTGCGAGGTTTACCTATATGCTTAAATGAGATCGATGCTAAGCAAATTGTCGTCTATTTTAAATAGTCTTCTATAAATAGTGAATTTCAAAAAGAAATCACTCGACTAGCCAACCCATCTTCATCATGTCAGCCGAACGACGCCCACTGCTGGGCATAGGCCTCCCCCAAGGATCTCCACAACGATCAATTGATGTTTTACAGAATATTCGTTTGCTACCTAGGACGGATATCAAGAGAGTGAAAAGATTCCAAAATATATCGTATCTTAACCGTGTGTGATAGTTTAATATGCTATAATATTTTATCTTACGATATCTTCAGATAAAATATTATAGCATCTTCACCGTTTGTGACGACCTTTATAGTGTATTTTATAGTGAAAAGATTCCAAAATATATCGTATCTTAACCGTGTGTGATAGTTTAATATGTATATTTAATATATATTTTTATATTCCGGCGGCTTCCCGTGACCTTGATCTAGATCTAGATCGTCGGTCCACCTTGTAGGGGCCCTGCCCACGGAACGTCGACCGGTACGAGGTCGCCTTTCGAGAACCTTTCCGCCCCAATGGCCATAGGTTCTCCGCGCTATGTGTAAAATAATAAAATTTTATGTTGGGCTTATTATTTTTTATTTTGGCCTTTTTATTACCCAACCTAATTTAATAAAATATGTAGGAATTTGAAAGCGAAATCAAAATCCATTGTAAAACAATAAAAACCTTGATCCCCTAAAAGTGAATGTAAATCTTTTAAGTATAAACCTTCTTGTAAGGCTTAATAAAACCTTATTACTCGGCTGAATACATTCCGCAGACTCACGATTTATTCAGATGGTATAAACAAAACCGGTAATTTTAATCAGCGCGGGAGGAAGATTGGGCAACATTTCATAGATAATCCTACGTGATGCTCTACAGCGGGACCACCTTGAGCTACGTTAATTTAATTAGCATCAAAAAAATGTAGAAAATTTGTATATAATTGTATACGCAATTAAAAAAAATGTATATCTATAGTTTCGTTGTAAAAACGAAATCAATGTGGTGATTTTGGGTGTCCGTTACCCCAGCCAGAAAGAAGTTTCTAGAGGAAAACGATTTGATTGCATAATTAAGGCAAATTTTGCACAAATATGCGCCAAACGTAAAATGAGTGGGCCTTATACTTTCGGAATAAAACGGAAAAAAACTCTTTCTGTTACGTATGTTCCATCTAGTTACATTGTAGTTAGTTACATTAATGTAACTAGGTTGGAGTTTTATTCCAAGTAGCCACACTATTTAGAAATCCTCACTCGTTTAATGTAACTAATTAAACTTCTTTTCCAGATAGTTACATCGTTAATATTCACTCAGTCATTCATGAAAACATAATAACTACTTTTTAACTAACTTCAAAATTTAAAATCGGCCAAGTGCAAGTCACTCGCCCATGAAGGGTTCCGTACCCACTTAACGTAGTTACCGATAACATACACCTAGAAAATTAGTACTATCATTTTTCGCCAGAAAAAATAACTTTGTATTTCATAGTATTCGTCTGAATGACAAAGTTATATTTGCGGTTTCCGAAAACGATTATATTTAAAAAAACTTTTAAAGCCTTCTTAGCTGTGATAGTTTTCCTTTTAACTTCGTCATATTATATACAACTATCGTGAATTTTTCCACGTATCCGAAAACAACCATTTGGCTGGCAGAGGGGACACTTGACCCCAACAAACTTTGCACTTTAAAGCTTAATAATTCACAACCGGATGCCTCAATCAAAAATCTGTTTTACAAACCCGCAATATTTTTAAAACTGCTATTCAGCGACACCCCACGCTATCGGGTAGACAAGAAAAAAATACATCCCCACTTCACGTGTAGGTAACTTATTTATAGGGTATATCTGTAACTATTCTTAAAAGCATTATTTACACCATTGCTCCATATCTTGCTGTTATTTTTAATGATTGCATTGCTGAAGGAACTTTTCCTGACATAATGAAATTTAGAAAAAATATTCAATTATTTAAATATGAGGACAAAGAAGACCCAGGTAATTAGTAATTACAGACCAATATCCATTTTTCCCGCCTTGAGCAAGATCCAGGATGATGATGAATCTTATGATTTTGTAACAAAAGTAATTTTTTGTTGTATTAAGGATCTGTTTATACCATGTGTCAAATTCAAATCAGTGTTAGGAGAAGTGTTGCCAGTTAAAAGAAGTAACATAACTACTGTAAAATTTTACTTTCGCAACGAATTCACAATGGCTCTGGGACGAATTTTTATTTCTTTATGTAATATAGGTATGACGCAGGCAGGCATCCAGGAGGTGGCTATATTGATTTTGCAAAACGAGCAATAAGGGCCATTTATCAACTAAGCTCTAAAACTTACATTAGGGAGAAGTTCAAAAAATTGGTATACTGACAGCTGCATCTCAATTTATATTAAATTGTATTCTTTTTGTGCGTCGTCATATTAATTTGTATACTTAACATGGCGATTTGCATGGCCGCAATACAAGAAATAGGAATGGACTTGTAATGCTTTGGTACCGATTAGAAAAGGTACATGGGTCCTTCATGGGTTAAGGTATACACATCTTTAACAAGATTCCAAGTGATATGCTACCCTTTGAAGAGTTTAAGAATCATATAAAAAATTGCCTCCTCAAGAAGGGCTACTACACTGTTAAGGCATAAGCATAATCAGACGAGGGACTTTTGTCCCCGGCGGACAAGAAGTTCGTGTACGTCCAAAATATATCCTCCGAGGACTTGTCGCGGACTCAACGCATACGGTATGCGGTCATTTCTTGCCCGGAAACGTACTTTACTATCGAGTGCTTAATGCAGACTAAAGTTCTTTGTGTGCGTTGTTGCGCCTAGTTACGTTCGTTCTATATTTTTCCGCGAACTTTTGTCCAGTCCAGTCTCTTGGTGTCTGCGGTACTTTCGGGGACTTTTTGTCCGCGGTACTTTTAGTTCCTTGTGTGCGTTATTCGATACAATTTATAAGAGATCTATATCGATGGACAAAAAAGTACTCGGCGGACAGTCCCTCGTCTGATCAGGCCTTAAGTGATTTCTTAAATGACAAAGCAACTTGGTCATATAAGCAGACAAGGTTTTTTTCTTGTAGCTAATTGTGAGTCTTGTTTAACAAAATTAATCATGTACTACATTCTTACATTGGTTTCGGTGTTTTGAGATGAGTTGTTTGAGTAAGTCATGCTCTCTGGTAAACATTACTGCGGTGGTGTCGTGTGAGGCGGGTCGTTACGTTGCCTAAAATATGGTTGAGTGAAAGTGATGGCTGATTCGTGCGTCTTGCTCGTGAACGGGTGCCACCAGTGAGATGGGTCTGCTCCTGGCTTCTTGTCTCAAAATAATGTCGATTTTTATGTTCTATTATTTTTGGTTTTATTATATGTAGTTTAGTGAATGTAATGTAGTTATTAGGTACTCTGTGCATATATTTTTTATATTTATATTTATTATATTTATTTATAATTAACACCAACAAGATATACACTAATAGAAAGTAAAAAGCTAAGAGCATGTGAATAAGGCTAAGTGCAAACTTACTAACAGGTGTTAAACATCAGCATATATAAGGTCCTTCTTAAATAGTGCACATAACTTTAGGGGGTCAATGTACTCATGTATACAAACAACTTTTACTATGGTACCACCATTGAAATCGCGATAAAAAAATCGGCTGTTCCATACATTTTAATCTATTCGATTTAAAAGTTGTTTGTATGCATGAGTACATTGACCCCTTAAAATTATGTGCACTATTTAAGAAGGACCTTATATATAAAAAAAAATTATATCACAGATTGTTTCCGAAATGAGCTAAGTCCTTTACTTAGCACATATTGGAATTTTGTACATCCGTTTTTCCTATTTTTTTTCTAATTTTCAAGGTTTTCTTACGTTTTCGAGCTCTTTCTGCATTTTTGCAGTCTGCTATTTTTGATATTGACTGATAGCGTTTAGTGCCAAAGCCAAGGCCAAAACGTGCTAAGTCATTACAGATTTGTTCCAAAATGTACTATTTACTTGACTTAGCACGTTTTGAGCATGATACCTCAATTTCAAATTGAATTTGTAGGTGTCTTGTATTAGTAGGGTTTGGAAGATATTTTTTAATCAACTCGTTTTCCTCTAGAAACTTTTTTCCGGCTGGCGTAACGGACACCTAATATTCGTACGGAAAATTTTTAAGTGGCCGTAAGTTGGTATAGATCAAACTAAATATCAAATTGACTGAAGTTTATTAATATACATTTAATATACATTTTTTTGGTCCCATAAACAAATTTGAAAAGCCTTCAGTAACAGAATTATAGTGGTGGTCCCGCTGTAGAGTATGCTCCCCAGCGGGACCACATTGATTTCGTTTTTACAACGAAACTATAGATATACATTTTTTTTAATTGCGTATACAATTATATACAAATTTTCTACATTTTTTTGATGCTAATTAAATTAACGTAGCTCAAGGTGGTCCCGCTGTAGAGCATCACGTATAATCCTCGCCCGCTCGCGAGGTCGGAAACAAAATGATAATACACTCGGGAGTGTCGCTACGATCGGCTGCAGATCGGAGGAGTGAGAATGCGATTTCATTCAGGCTGGGAGTGCGGAGCTTAGCTGTGTTTGCTTGCATTTGACATTGTAGGTTAAGGGCCTAATTACATTTATTCAGCTCTATTCAGCTTCTGTCCATAGAAAACAACGATTTTGTATGGTGATACCTACTTACGCATCCGTTCAGCTTTCCGCGTCAATTCAGCTTTCGCGGCAAATGGGCATAAAATGAGGACAAATGTGTTTTATAATTGACGACCGATTTGGTATACTACCTGCCTTCTGCGCTAGAGGTCTCGGGTTCGATTCCCGAACTAGACAAATATTTGTGTGCATGAACATGTCTATTTGTCTTGGTCTGGGCGTTTTCTATGTATATTTAGCATGTATTTACAAACAAAAAAGTATTTAAGTTTATATTTATCCGTCATCAAGTTCACATAGACACAGTTTCTTAAGAAATTTACTATGGGCTTAGATAATTGGTGTGAATTTTTTTGAGATTTTATATAATTTTTTATGCATTCACAATGCAATTTTGTAAGTATAGGAAAAATGTGATAGTAAAAAACCACGAGCCCCATAAGTAGCTTTCAGGCGGGATTCGAACCCGCGCCTCCGGGAATCCGGCCCGATGCTCTGACCAACTAAGCTACCGAAAGGCTTACACGACTCGTCGAATTTTGCTCTTATTCTTTCGCTCTTTATATTGTGTGTTATTAGGTAAAATTATTAGAGAACCCCCCCTTACTGCAGTTTTTCTATTGAATGAACTTACAACACTATAATTATCCAAATTTAACAATAATTCATATTCTTTTAACCAATGTTCAGTAACACATAACACATCAATATTTTCACAATTTAAAAATAAACTTATTTCTAGGTCTTTGCCAGCAGAAAAGCCTTGGATATTCTGGTGTACTATTTTTAAACATTTAGGTTAAACAAAGGGTACCTCTGTCCTATACCATAATTATGGTACGTATAACATCCCCTGATCGAAACTTGTCGGTAATGTGACAACTCTATTTTAATAAAGACTAGCTGCGCCTTGCGGTTTTAATTGCGTTGTTTAGTTACCAGCCTGCCTAGCATGGCCAGGCCATCCATCATTATATCACGCGATATGATATAGCACGTCATGCTGTCTTGCTTACATACACCTTAGTGGGGTGAGCAAGACAGCATGACGTGCTATATCATATCGTGTGTTATATATAAGCCGCTCATGCTAGGCCGGCTGATGTAATATAGCATAGCATATTGTATTCTAATCCGTTTAGCTGTAGTTACAGATATCACTTCCTACAACAAAACTTATTAGACTAAGGCGAGGATTCCTGACCGAAATAGGCACGCTAACGCTTGCTCGGCCGCGCTCGATACACACAGCGGACACTTCACGCGGACGCAGCGGCAGCTGGCAGTGAACTGTGAACTCGCGAGCGCCCCGCGTATCGAAAATCACTTAAAACTAAAATAAAAATTATCTAATAAAAAATTTAAAATTACTCAAAGACAATCATTTTCCAATATTTTTCATTAACTAAAACCAAGTATACTGCAAGTAATACGATATTTGGATTACGATTAGACGGATGTTTGGGATTTAATTTGACACAATAAAATATCACTAATCGAAAAAAACGGCCGGAAGCACTAGATAAATAACTGCGAAAAAACATATATTTTTTCCAAGTTGTAGTAAGTACTTGTGATTTGCGAGTAATCCATAATTTAAAATACCCTATTTTGGGGAATCGGCGCCTTAAAGTGTATAAATTATTACACCAGCGAAAATGATAATGATATAAGTTGAGTTTCGTTGAATAATGGATAATGTAAGAGTAGTTTCTTACAAGTAGTAGTTTGATGAAGTTAAATATTAAGTTCAGATAAAGTTCACGTAAGATGAGTTCGATTGTTGCACGGGAGTGGGATGTTAAGTAAAGCGACCGTCACCGTTAATATCGTTTATTGAACTGTTTATAAAATACTAGCTTCCGCCCGCGACTTCGTCCGCGTGGACATTCGAGACAATACTTAGGGGACAAATAACCAGGATAAAAAGTACTATATGTTTTAATTTCATAAAAATCCGATCAGCCGTTTTTACGTGATTAGGCAGGTCCTCCCTCACCAAGCGAGCAGCCTCGCGCGAGGCAGAACGTTTGCCACGTGCGGCGGGCCTCGCACGAGGCTGCTCACTTGGTGAGGGAGGACCCGCCTAATAACTTAAAAACGGCTAATCGGATTTTTATGAAATTAAAACATATAATACTTTTTATCCTGGTTATTTGTCCCCTAAGTATTGTCTCGAATGTCCACGCGGACGAAGTCGCGGGCGGAAGCTAGTAAATAATAAGTGTCTGTTTCACAACCAAAAAGTTAGTTCTGAGTAACTAAGGTACCACGAACTTTTAGGGTACTTAAGATGATTTAGGTTTCTATACCCTATTTACCCCCTGGGTTTAATTTTCGGAAAACTACGAAATGGGTTGCCTATTTGTTTTAAGAAGTAAGCCTACAAAGTTTCAAGTTGGAATGTCTATTTTACCCCCTGATTTTTCATTCAAAACTTCACCCCTATTTCAACCTTTTAGGGGTTGAATCATGTTCAGCGTGTTAAACATCAAAATAAATGCCATTTTTGCAATCGTCATCCCATAAAACCCCAATAACGACATCCATATCGATTTTTAGGTATATTTATCCCATTTAACCTCTAAGGGGTTGATTTTCGAAAATATACGAAATATGTGTTTGCTTATTTGTTTTACTTTCCGACCATAAGCCTAAATAATAAATTTAATGAAGGACTTTCCAGATACAACATTTCATCCCCCTCTTCACCCCTTCGGGGGTGGAATTGTCAAAAACGCTGACACAGGAAAATATTACTTTTCAATTGCCAGTCTAAATACAAAATTTGAAGATCCTTACTTCAAAACTGACTGACTTTTATACACATATTCATCCCCTATTTTACCCCCTGGGTTTGATTTTGGGAAAATAACGAAATGAGTTGCCTATTTGTTTTAAGAAGTAAGCCAACAAAGTTTCAAGTTGAATGTCTATTTGACCCCTGATTTTTCATTCAAAATTTCACTCCTATTGCAACCTTTTAGGGGTTGAATTATGTTCAGCGTGTTAAACATCAAAATAAATGCCATTTTTGCAATCGTCATCTCATAAAACCTCAATAACGACATCCATATCGATTTTTAGGTTTATTTATCCCATTTAACCTCTAAGGGGTTGATTTTCGAAAAAATACGAAACATGTTTTTGCTTATTTATTTTACTTTCCGACCATAAGCCTAAATAATAAATTTAATGAAGGACTTTCCAGATACAACATTTCATCCCCCTTTTCACCCCTTCGGGGGTGGAATTGTCAAAAACGCTGACACAAGTAAATGTTAATTTTCAATTGCCAGCCTAAATTCAAAATTTGAAGATCGTAACTTCAAAACTGACGGACTTTCATACAAATATTCATCCCCTATTTCACCCGCTTAGGGGTGGAATTTCCTAAAATCCTTTCTTAGTGGATGCCTACACTGTATAAAGTATCTATGTGCAAAATTTTAAGTCTCTAGGTTCAGCGGTTTGGGCTGTGCGTTGATATCTCAGTCAGTCAGTCAGTCAGTCAGTCAGTCAGGACTTTGAATTTTATATATATAGATAATAATTAATTAACAATGGAATAAAATGTTGCGTCAGGAAAATATAGAATTACAATGTCGAGCGTGCTCGAACAGAAAAGTAAACAATAATTATTACGCTAGATGTTGGATTATTTTATTACTTACAAATGCAACAAAGATAGCGAAGAAACGGAATAAAAATCCTTAAACTTGGTTTCCTTTGTCTCCTTATAAATACAGGTTATCTCTGAAGGTTGGATCGCGGGCCGATTTTATAAATCGCATTAGCAGAGCTTTGTCAGTACCTGGCGAATCCTGCGGGACCTCCCCCCTTCGCTCGCGACCCGCCGACGTCCTGGCCCGCTGATATGCTCCCCGAACAAGGGTATATGTCACACGAATGACACTCTAATCTCCTTCCCAGAGCGATTAAATATTTATAACGCTGTCCTCGTAATTTCTATGATAATATTCAGCCCTAAATCCCGTCCTGTGAGAATTACTCGACAATTATTTATTAAGCCCTTCTGATATGTTCGGGAATTTAATTATTCCCACGACATAAGTTACTAATTACCTATATTGTCAAAGTTAGAACAAAACATACCGCGGCTCGAACTCATATTAATTAGCATATTCCTCATAAGACGCGAACTTGTTTACTGCGTTGTCATTTAATACGATAATTTTCTTTAACATGATAGAGGGAGCTTTTTAATCCAATCCGAGACGGGACGACGACAGATAATACGTTAATGCTCACAGTGGAATTTCCCAGGGGACATGGAGTAAAAGCAATTCACTAAGTACGGGCGCGCGATAAATTTCGTCACGTTACTTAATTAGTAAAGCGTTAATAACAGTAACGTCAATTTGGAGAGAGGACTGCGATTGAATCAGCGCGTCGAAACGCAAATAGAGTCCGCGAGGGCGCGCGGCGAGGTGCGGACGGCGGTAGATGATCCTAAAATTCGATTACGTCAACCAATTTAAACTTTAAACACTAGATAAGACATAATAATGTATTGTCTGTTTTCTAGTTGTTTATACCTACCTACCTAATATTAATGCATGCTTATCGTAAATATGAATAATCTTTTAAGCGTTTTGGATCTAGAAATTAATTTATATAGAGCATTGAATACGCATAGCATGCAATATTTGACATCCGTGCGAACTGGCCAGTACTATATTTACAGAAGGTGTAAAAATCTGTTTTTGGTATAGGTACTTACCTAACATTCTAAACAAGTTAATGATTATACGAAACAGTAATTAATTTCATACGATATTCTTAAATATTTCAATACCACATATGATTTGAGCTTTTACATGCGCTAGTTATTGACCGTAACAATAAGAGCACAGAGAAACTCATTCTAAAGATATCTGTAAAGATGAGAAACAAAGAAAGTAAAATTCAGCTGAATCTAATAATTGACTTTGACATGAAAAGGAACTCTCTACTCTTGACTTGTACGACTTCACATAAAACGAATGGAAATTAGGTCGGTATATGTACTAAAACGTCGCTGACTAAAATCACTTGCGTGACATACAATCAAAGCAGCAGTTGAAATGTCCTTCTCCATTTTTCGACTGAAAACCAAACAATAGCGAAAGCGAAGCTTCACAACGTTGAACTGAAAACAAACAAAAAACAAACTCCTAACTAAACAACGGAACGTTGGACACTCGTTCGAATACTGAACTAGTATTACATTGTTGGATTTCGCTGCATAGGCCAAGGTGATTATCGCGTTTTGAAAATAGGGGAAACCGATATGGGCTAAGCGCCAAGCGAGCTGAATCGATATGTTGCGGTGCGCGGCGCTTAGGCCGCACCGCATCGGCCCGCTCGCTATCGCACCCGACCGCGCTGCTGACGACTCATTAACCTACTATCCTACTTAATATTATAAATGTGAAATTTATATGTTTGGATGTTTAGATGTTTGGATGTGTGTATGTTTGTTACTCAATCGCGCGAAAACGGCTCAACGGATTTGGCTGAAATTTGGGGCACAGATACTTTGTGGCCTGGAGAGGAACATAGGCTCCTTTTTATCCCGGAAAAATATCACATTCCCGCGGGATAACGTCGTGTATACCACGCGGGCGAAGCCGCGGGCAAACAGCTAGTTAAATTAAAAATGTTGAAGTTTAGATGTTTGTTACTCAATCAAGCCAAAACGACTGAACGGATTTGACTGAAATTTAGGACACATATACTTTGTAGCCTGGAGAGGAACATAGGCTACTTTTTATCCCGAAAAAGTATCACATTCCCACGTAACGTAACGTTATGTAATCCACGCGGGCGAAGCCGCGGGCGGAAAGCTCGTAATATTATGAATGTGAAAGTTTAGATGTTTGAATTTGGGTGTTTTGAATTACGCCAAAACGGCTGAACGGATTTGGCTGAAACTTGGCACACAGATACTTTGTAGCCTGGAGAGGAACATGGGCTATATCAAATTCCCGCGGGATAACGTCGTGTAATCCACGCTGGCGAGGCCGCGGGTGGAAAGCTAATAGAGCTTAAATCTACCTCAACAATTATGTTACTTATTCCGCGTGAAATTCGGTTATATTGGGGATCATTTCAAAGTTTCGAAAGAAGCCTATGTCCTCCTTCAGGGTCTTATCATGAAGGCTTGAAAACCGTTTCATAATACCCCAAAGCAAAGGCAACAAGTATGGATTCTTGCAAAACGGTGAGAGTTATCATGAAATTGTGATAAGGATGCTTGATAACGAAAAACAGACATAAGTCACAATGGTCAGAGCATCGGGCCGGATTCCCGGTTCGAATCCCGCCTGAAAGCTACTTATAGGGCTCGTGGTTTTTTAATATCACGTTTTTCCTATAGGTACTTACAAAATTGCATTGTGAATGCATAAAAATAGTATTAAATCTCAAACAGACATAAGTATTATTGTTTGTGTAAATACCGTAAATACATACCTACTACTTACATGGAAAACATCAACACCAAATCTTATGGAATGTTTATTTCTTCACCTAAATACTTGTATCGTCGGGAATCGAACCCTAACCCGAAGCAGAGGTTGTCTCTACGTCGAAAACAGGTATCCCTCTACGCCATAAATGTTGAAGTTAATAATACACAGCTCAAACGTTGAAAATTTAAATTAAATCGAGCGGAATTGCTGAGCTAAATTGGATGGACAATGAGTTTTGAAATCGGATACGTGGCGACTACTAAACTCGCTCACCGCTACAATGCACCGGCACTGCGCCGCAAACACTTGATAGAAATGTCGATAGTTTGGCACTACTAATGAAATTCGTGAAGGCGACACTGTTGGTTGTCTCTGAATATTATATTATAATTCAGGCACTGCGGGACGTTAGTAATATTATTATCTAGTACGTTGGCCGTAATCAATACTAATATATATATATATATATATATATATATATATATATATATATATAAACACCAACCTGGGCACTTAGTTGATCCAGCCCGACTCCCGTGCATTGTCGACTCCACCTTTTTCGCCTTATTACTCGACTCCTATGGCACATATTTCGCGCGGAGTGGCAACGTCGCCCTCAACTATCTGACGTTGCCAAACGTATTCATCGAGACAGTGATATACTGGACATTTTTTTCATTGCAATGTCGAACTCAATCGACTCCGTAACGGACAAAATTCTGAAATGCCTACACACTTGTTTGCTCCGTTTTATATACATATTTTCGAATACACTTCAGCATTGTTGGCTCCGAATATATAATATTTGCAGTTCTCAATACATTGCTAAATCCACGAGAAAGTGACTTACTAGATACTTTTATCATTGCAATTTCGAACTTAATCGACACCGTAGCGGCCAAAATTATGAAATGCTTAAACAATATTGTTTGCTTCGTTTCATAATACTTATTTTCGTATACCTACCTTTCAGTATTTGTTGACTCCGAATATATAATTTGCAGTTCTCCATACATTGCATTGCTAAATCCACGTTGAGTAAACAAACATGTGAACCGAACGCCTGGTGCCCGCGGTGCCGCGATTAGGGAGGAGGTTCTCAATTCGACTGTATGTTTTCATTATGTGTGTCACCTCTGAAATTTTTAGTTAATGAACCAATTTGGAAAGGTACTTAACTCTTTTTTATTTGAAAGGTTACGCTTCTCGTCACCTCGTCGCTTGGTCCCATTCAAATTTGATCAAGAACTGGCGACAATCTTTGCAGTTATCCTGAATAATGCGTATTTAGGCTTTAGTTTTGCGTATTTAGACGATTATTAAAATTATTTCTTACTAGCGGCCGCCCGCGGTTTCACCCGCGTGGTTCCCGTTCCCGTGGGAATATCGGGATAAAAAGTACATATAAACCTTCCTCTTGAATCACTCTATCTATTAAAAAAAACGCATCAAAATCCGTTGCGTAGTTTCAAAGATTTAAGCATACAAAGGGACATAGGGACAGAGAAAGCGACTTTGTTTTATACTATGTAGTGATAAAGTTTATAAGTAAGTACCTCTAACTTGATCTTATTTTTATCAAGTCAGGATCAGAAGATGAAATCCCAGGAAAATCGAGAGAGATTCTCAAATATAGGCAAGCCTTTTTCCCGTGTACTGCCGGCACATAAAAAGAATAGCACCACCCCCCTCTCTTTCCGTAGGTGTCGTAAGAGGCGACAAAAGGAAAACTGCTATCAGAAGATAAACAGCAGCGTCTCCCTTTAACAGCAGGCCATACTGCGATCACCAACCCGTTTGCTAAGCACGGCAATGGCAAACCTCCCAAAATTAATACACCACAAATACATTGGCCGCCAGTCCCCGGCGGCCCCGCTATTCCTAGCTACGATAGCGGCTATAGTAACGGCGGGGCATGGGGTGCTAAGAAATCCCCTGGTAAGATCCGGCTACCAACACCGGCGATTCGACCCGGCAACCTACAACACGCGCAAATTGATGATGGACGCGAAGCTCGTGGAGTTGGAAGAGGCAATTAGTAAGTTACATTGGGGTATCATTGGGTTATCAGAAGTCTGATCCGAAGACAGGAGGAGGGCTCGATTATCCTGCAATCCGGTAACTCACTATACCACCGGGAAGGCGAACAACAGTCCCTAGGTGGTGTTCTGTTCATCGTCCACAAGTCCCTTGTCAACAAGGTGATCAACATCGGAAGTGTCTTGAGCAGGATAGCGTACCTGATACTCAGAATATCGAAACGATATTCGCTGAATTTCATCCAGGTCTACGCTCCGACCTCGAAATAGAGGCTATGTATGAGATTTCTAAATCCATTCATAGCTATAGAACCCACTACACGTTTGTGATGGGGGTTTTCAATGCAAAGTTGGAGCAACGTTGCGGTGATGAGTTGAGAGTGGGACAATTTTGGATTTGGGCAACGGAATGGACAAGGCCAGATGCTGGCCTCTTTTATTCCGATTGAGAGGGAGAACTTCTACATGATAAAACCCTTCTCCAGGAAACCCGTAAGCCGCAAATGGGCCTGGATCAGCCCAGACGGTAACGTAAAAAACGAGATCGATTTTATCATTCACATAATATTATTCAATCATGTCAGTGTGATCAACGCTGTTAAGACAGGAACGGATCAGGAAGCGATCACCGCATGGTCAGAGGCACATTGGTTATCAACGTCAAGCGTGAAAGACCGCAACTGATAAAATCCACGCTCTGACCAATACAAATTCTCAATTTCAAAACCCTGAGTGCTTTCAGCTCGAGCTCCAAAACAACTGCGAAGCCTTTCAGAACAGCATAGATGTGGACGATCTATACAACATGGTGGTGGATACTGTCCGCACGGTAGGATCTAAGTACTGTAAAACCCGCCGTGCCAAATTGAAGAAACTCTCCACCCAGAATCTTTTAAAAGAAACTAGCAAGAAGGCAGTGACAGCTTTCATGCAGTGCAGAAGAGCCGTTTGGTAGGAATTGGGGCATGGAACCTGAAGTGGTAAGAACTAGAATATAACAGAAAAGAAACCACTAAGGTACAAAAACTAGCTAGCATCATGGTATCAGGAGCCATGAAAACAGCTCCCACGGGCGCCTTAGAAATGATACTAGGCCTTAGTCCAATAGATCTTGAAATTGAAAAGAAAGCTACAGAACAATGGTTTAAGCTGAAAAGCACTAACCTATGGATAGGAAGGCACAATAATAAAGGTCACGCTGAAATAAGGAAAAAGTACAAAGAAATACTATCTATGATATTAGTTAATGACCTAATGAAAAAGGAAAAAATAAACGCGACGAATAGATAACCTCCTCCTTTTTAATTTTTGAAGTCGGTTAAAAAATCTTCGACAAAAAGTACAGAATAAGCATCAGATCTAGAGAAGACTGGAACCTAGAACAAGACGATCTGGATAGCATCGCAGAAAGCATCAACCAAGCTATCGGGAGCTGGGGTATACATAGCTAAGCCCAACACTATAAGCACTACTTTCAATCTGGGCAAATGCACCAGCGTATTCCAGGCGGAAATATTCGTGATACTAGAGTGTACGAACATGATTAAAAGTGAGATAAGCAACTATAACGTAGGGAACATAATAATATATAGCGACAGTCATGCTGCCATCAAAGTCCTTGACAAAACGGGAGACTACCTCAGCCTTGGTGAAAACGCCTCTATATCAGTCCGATTACAGAACCAGAGATCTAATCCTATCCAACTACAGCGAGGTGTTCAGGTGTGAGACAGGGATACGTATCTCTCCGAAACTGTTCACAGCTGCGTTGGAGGATATTTTTAAGCTACTGGACTAAAAAGGATGCGGTATCAACACCAATGGCGAGTAGGTACCTAACACACCTGCGGTTTGCGGATGATGTAGTTCTCATGGCTGAGACCTTGGGAGACCTGAACACAATGCTCAAAGATCTCAGTAATGGTTCTCAAAGAGTGGGTATTAATCTCTCCGAAACTGTTCACAGCTGCGTTGGAGGATATTTTTTGAGCTCCTGGACTAAAAAGGATGCGGTATCAACACCAATGGCGAGTAGGTACCTAACACACCTGCGGTTTGCGGATGATGGCTGAGACCTTGGAAGACCTGAACACAATGCTCGAAGATCTCAGTAATGCTTCTCAAGAAGTGGGTCTTAAGATAAACACGGAGAAGACGAAAATCATGTCCAACGCCCATGTCACACCTGCTCCAGTTAATGTTGGGAACATTACACTTGAAGTTGTTGTTACCAATATGTATACCTGGGACAGAAGTTCCAGTTACGTAAGTCCAACTTCGAGAAAGAGATCTCTTGTCGAGTCCAGATTTCATGGGCAGCATTCGAGAAGCTCCGGCATATATTCGCGTCCGAAACACCTCAATGTATCAAGACGAAGATCTTTGACCAGTGTGTGTTGCCAGTAATGACCTATGGAAGTGAGACGTGGTCTTTTGCTATGGGTCTCATAAAAAGGCTCAAAGTCACTCAGCGAGCAATGGAGAGATTAAGTATTTCCCTGCTCAATCGAATCAGAAATATTGAGATCCAGAGGAGAACTAAAACAACCAACATCGCTCGAAGGATTGCATCGCTGAAGTGACAGTGGACGGGACACATGGCGCGGAGAACCGATGGCCGTTGGGACGGAAAGGTTCTCGAAGGGCGACCGCGTACCGAACGACATTCCGTTGGCAGGCCTCCTACAAGGTGGACCGACGATCTAGTCAAGGTTGCGGGAAGACGCTGGATGCGTGCAGCACAGGACCGATCGTTGTGGAGACCTTTGGGGGAGGGCTATGCCCAGCAGTGGGCGTCGTTCGGCTGACGTGATGAAGATGAGTTAAGTCTTATGAGTTCTATTTATTTTTGAAACTATTCAAGTATTTGCATCTGGTAGTCATCATCTCATGGTGATGAGCTGGTTAATTTTTTATTGCGTATCACATTACAATTTGTAAAGATGTATATTAAGGTATACATGTGACGCCCTGCAAGGGCTTTAGCAAAATTAATTTAGTGATAACGGGATACAATTAATCATAAAAAAATGCTGATGATGGAAGGTACAACTCGTTAACAAAAAACAAAAACTTATTTTATTTATCCGCTATCAAGTTTCCATGACACAGTTTCTTAATGTTTACATGGGCTTAACATTTCGTGTGAATGTAAGAAGATATTTATTTATTATCTTATCATTTTAATTTATTTAATTATTTAATGGTACTAACGGTTCTCCAGTTTTCCAGCTCCTAAGCTGGAGAATAATTCTTTAAGTATTTTTCGTACGTACGTATGGACCGCTAGTTTTATTATTTCAGGTTATTAGGGTGAGTTAATGACGGTTAATTTAGACGCTAATTTTTTTTTACCACACTTTTATTAGCTTCACTTGTAACTAAGTCACAATGTAAGAAAATCTTGGAATTCAATTTTAACCTACTTCTAATTGTCGTATTGATTTGAAACTTTGCAAATCTATATGAATCCGATGACAATACAATAATTTGCTTCTATCGAGCTGATCTGATGATGGAGTCAAGAGGTAGGCAATAGAACTCTTCAATGGCTGCTAGGAAACCCCTCGAGCTTAGGCTCATTTGTTTTGTTCTGATGAGACTTGATCGCTACACTTGGTGGTGAGGGTATGATGATGGAGCAGGGAGAAAGCCAGTGGCACTCCTTTATCACCAATAGCAAACACCTCGAGTTCTGGCTCATTTGTTTCATTCTGATGAGACCTATTTGCTACACTTGGTGGTGAGGGTCTGATGATGGAGCAGGGAGGAAGTCAGTGACACTCCTTAATGACTACTAAGAAACCCCTAGAGTTCTGGCTCATTTGTTTCGTTCTGATGAGACCTAATCGCTACACTTGGTGGTGAGGGTCTGATGATGGAGCAGGGAGGAAGTCAGTGGCACTCCTTAATTACTACTAGGAAACCCCTCGAATTCTGGCTCATTTGTTTCGTTCTGATGAGACCTATTCGCTACACTTGGTGGTGAGGGTCTGATGATGGAGCAGGGAGGAAGTCAGTGGCACTCCTTAATGACCACTAGGAAACCCCTCGAGTTCTGGCTCATTTGTTTCGTTCTGATGAGACCTATTCGCTACAGTTCGTGGTGAGGGTCTGAAGATAGAGCAGGGAAGAAGTAAGGGTTCGGCTCGCGCATGCGGTAACTAATAGACTCCACTTGAATTTGTTAAACTAAATACCTACATACAATCACGCCTTTGAGTTATAATGTTTACGGGGTGGGCAGACACATGAATGGACACATGAGTGAAATCGATTACCATCCATCCACAGCTTGCCATTTATTAAACTAAAAAGTAAAAAATAAATATGTAGTTTAAAAAACGAAAACAACACACTTTTATAGGAACAGACTAAAATTGAAGTTACTGAATAGACGGTTATTTTGTACTTTTTAGTCTGTTCCTATAAAAGTGTGTTGTTTTAGTTTTTTAAACTACATATTTTTAAGTAAGTAAGTTATATAATGTTTTTATAAAAACCATAATGCACGAATGGACCTTAGTTGTATTCTTTCAAGTTATTTAGGTAGCTAAAGATGAAAGGCTATACCACAGGCTCCAAGTCAAAAAGAAGCTCGGTGCCAAACCAAAATAAATAATAAACATATTTAAAAAGAACCCAGTCCCAAGCGTGAAGTGTGTTGTGCTTGTGATGTAGTGGGGGCGGACTTACGTAACTTTCGTAGGACATAATATCTATTTACCTTTAATACCTATTCGGCTTGGCACCGACCTCAGACAGTTCAGTAAGTACCAAGATAAGTTAGAAAAACACGCATTTTTGTCCTTTGAATTAATATTATAATTATTTTTTAGTGTTTGTTAGTTTTTGTTTCAGATTTTTAAGGCGGTTTAATTTTTTTTAAACTTTTATCATACCTACTATACGTAGCGTATGTCCTTCTTCAAGGCCCTACCTTTCTCTATACAAAATTTAATCGAAATAGGTGCAGTAGCTCCTCTTAAATTTTTTACGCGAATAATTCCTAATCCCATGGGATAAAACATATATTGACAAGGTCCCATCTATTTCGATGCCCTTCATCAAAATCGGTGCAGTAGTTCCTGCACCGGGTTTTTTCCTGCATAAGTTTCGTTCTTATGGGATTAGCGGGACGAAAAGTGGTAGCTTGTCAATAGCTTTTAGTTTTATATGTTTGTTGTTATCTGTATGTTTATAAGCTGTTAGCTATCCAAAAACGATAAATGAAATAAAAATAAAATAAAATAAAAGTGTCCCTCTCCAAGTTTCCATGTAAGGGTTCAGGCAGCAGTTTAGGCTTTTAAACGTTATTTGATTCCGGGATTTTTCTTGCGTTGCAGTGCACCCGCGTAGTTCCCGTTCCCGCAAAAATTCACGGATTAAGTACAGCCTATGTCACTCCTTGAAAAGTACTTTCTAATGGTAAAAGATTTTTTTAAATCGATCCAGTAGTTTTAGAGCCTATTCATTACAAACAAACTAATATTTCCTCTTTTTTTATATTCTACTAGCGGATTCTCGCGGTTTCAGCCGCGTGGTAGGTACCCGTTCCCGTGGGAATATCGGGATAAAATATAGCATATGTCACTCGGGAAGATTGTAGCCTTCTAATGGTGAAAGGTAGTTTTAAAGCCTATTCGATGCAAACAAACAAACAAACAATCAAATATTTCCTCTTTATAATATTAGTATAGATTTAGTAATAAGTAGTTGTATAAGTATAGATTAGAATAATAATCTCTCCTTTTATATTTTTTTTTAAACCACGAGCACTTGTCAAGACGATTCAAACGAGCCCAAACTCGATGGGGTTGCATGGTTTCAATAATGAGTTCCTAAGGCATGGCCTTCCGGCTTCATCATCAGACCCTGAACCTCGTCTCCCGTCAGAGTACGTGTCAAGACAATTCTAACGAGCCCAAATACGATTGGGTAGCACGGTTTCATCATGGAGTTCCTGTGGCGTTCTTCCGGCTCCATCATCAGATCAGCTCAATGACATCGTAATATTGCATTGTCATTCAGTTTTGACCTATGTTCAAAGTTTCAAGTCTCTAGCATCAAAATTTGTGTACAAACAAGAAAGCAACCTAATAAAAACGTAAAAAATAGAATAGGATAAAACGATTCAATCATTGTAGTTATCTTCCAAAATATTAGCTTAGTACGCATTCACTCTCCCCAAAGTCTGCTTTCTCTGTCTCTCGGGCCTGAGCGCCAATCACAACGCATGATGTGCTGTGATTGGCCCATTTGAATCGGATCAACAAGTGCTCTAACGCGAAAAAGGTGGATTTGTATAAAAAACAGGTAATTATTATTATTTTTGGTGGCGACACTTGTGGCTCCGATCGGATCCACACATTGACGGTGATGTGGCATTGGATCAAGAAATACTGCCCGGATCAACAAGTGAAAATGGATCAACAAAATACTACCTATATGGCACGCTTGAGCCACTAAGTGCCCAAGGGGATATCTATATATATATTATATATTATATATTATCCATACTAATATTATAAATGCGAAAGTGTGTTTGTTTGTTTATTTGTTTGTTTGTTTGTTTGTTTGTCCTTCTTTCACGTCAAAACGGAGCAACGGATCGACGTGATATTTGGTATGGGGATAGTTTGGGAGCTGAAGAGTAACATAGGCTACTTATTATTCCGGTAAAATTGAGTATAAATTGTAATTTTCTATGAAAAATCGTTTAACAGTCGTATCTTTGATACAAAACTGTCATTTCTTCCAATGCCGTTTCCAAAGAGTATGTAATCACTGACGTCTGCGCGGTCAAAATCGAATACTAATCTTTTCCATAAGCTTAGAGTAAAAAAATGTACTGTAGCTAGCGCCAAAAATGCCCTTAGTCGCGCATGCGCGCAGAGTTATATCTGACACTCACTCTACTTCACAGATTATTTTTTTATATGTAAGATAGAGACCAAGCTTGGGCCCCTTTATTAGTAGTGTGTAACTAGCGCTATCTGTTGTCTGGTGTAGGCAACTTTTGGTGTATAAACACACACACAAGATGTTGGTGACCGGGTCCACTATTATATGGCAAAACAACGTTTGCCGGGTCAGCTAGTATAATTAATATGGCAAAACAACGTTTGCCGGGTCAGCTAGTAATATTATAAATGTGAAAGTGTGTTTGTTTGTTTGTTTGTTTGTCCGTCTTTCACGTCAAAACGGAGCAACGGATCGACTCGATTTTTGGTATGGGGATAGTTTGGGAGCTGGAGAGTAATATAGGCTACTTTTTATTCCGGAAAATTATAAAATAAAAATGATTATTTTGTATAGAAAATCGATAAACTGTCGTACTATACAAAACTGTCATTTCTTCCATAGCCGCTTCCAAAGAGGTATGTCAAAGAGTATTGTAATCACTGACGTTTTAGCCGCTTTGGATTACCTACTTTTTAATAAGTGACATTTGTTGCAGGCAGTGTATAAAACTTCTTCGCGATCATTTATTTTCATCTGTCTATCTATAATAGATGTTGGTGATACGAAGTTTACCGGGTCCACTATAATTAATATGGCAAAACAACGTTTGCCGGGTCAGCTAGTAATATTATAAATGTGTAAGTGTGTTTGTTTGTCCGACTTTTACGTCAAAACGGAGCAACGGATCGACATGATTTTTGGTATTGAGATAGTTTGGAAGCCGGAAAGCGTCATAGGCTACTTTTTATCCCGGAATAATATCACATTTCCGCGGGATAACGTTGTTTAGTTAAGGCGGGCAAAGCCGCGGGCGGAAGACTAGTTCTTAATAAATATTAATATTTTTATTTGACTATTTCCTTACCCAGCTCTAAATTAAAACTCGCCTACCGACCATAAGCCAGCAACGCATTCTTTCATAAATTTCGGTCACACGGTACGCAGAGGTGATGACAGGCTAGAAACACTGATTGTGGTCGGGAGCACCGAAAGCAAAAGATCACGCTGTCGCTCACCTACAAGACGGACCGATCAAGTAAGAGACTCGTCATCCTCCAAAATATGCGATCGTAAGAGACGCGCTCGACCGTAACATCCGGTGGAGGCAGATCATCCGCTCCAGATACAACCCTGATGCTGACCACGATCTTTAGACATGAGGGACCGACCCCAGAGAGAGAGATTAGACTATTTAACAGGCTTTATAGTCTCTTCATATTAAAAAACAATATCGCTTCCCGCGTCTGTGCGCTTAAGAGCTTTCAAACTCCGCAACCGGTTTTCATCAAAAGAGAGAGATAGTAAAGAATAGGCTGTATTTTTAATCCATACATGACACCCGTGCGAAACCGGGGCGGATAGCTAGTTTGTTATAAAAACTAGAATACATCTATTCTTAATGTTTTGAATAATGTGAATAATTGAGATTTGTATGTTTGACGACTCTGCATAATACAAGAATTCTCGTAAAATATTTAGTCATCCACCGTATCTTAACAAAATATACTCTTATTTTCCAAATACTCCAAGCAAACCAAACCACATGGGATTTCTTGACATTTTCAATGTCCTCTAGCTTCAAGTGGCGGCGTTTCTGGCTGTCGCGTCTTGATTTTGTTTTTACGTGTTTATTTATACAGGGTGTTAGGGGCACCGTTGCAAAAACTTTAACCATGGCTTCAGACCATCATGCTGAACAACGTACAGCAAGATTCCTTGCCCTTAATACCCTGTATTTAAAAGACTTTTAACATCAATCATTTAAAGTATTTGGGGATCTACAATGTTTCGGAGTACAACGCAACAAACATTCTAATCTGTGTTTGTTTTTAAGCGTTTATATGTTTAATAAGGACTTTAAATTGGTCCTCAAATGTCTTTTTCGGCCCTAAATAGGTTAGAGTGGACACCCGTCGTCCAGAGGCCGGCGGCCGGCGGCGGCCCCTGAATGATGGATGAGAGGTAAAAGCTTTTTCTCAGCCACTCCAAAGTAGAGATGTTATGGACGAATCGGATTCCGAAAAAGTTGAAATTCTGATTGATTTACAACGCCGAATTCAACTCAGCTGCGTCACTTTCAGGTCTCAATGGAAGTTTTAACGGGCCCTATCAGACTAAAGTAAAACGCAAACACGGAATGCTCTGAAACGAAGCAGCATTGTGTCTGATAGGACGGCTATGTATAGTGGTGGCTGTGGTTATAATAATTCTTCATTCCGATAAAATTTTCACAAAAAATCATTATTTTATTTGTGCTACTAATGTTTTGTCAACACCACTTCTACAAACCAAATTAAAAAACTCCCATCTGAACAGTTCCGATTACATCCCCTCAGTAAAATCCCTAGTCCAAACGCACGGCCGGATTCACGCGCCAATTCATATTCCCTACAATAAACGTCTTTACTCGCTGTTTATTTATTAAATCCTTGTTGAATGGTGAAACGCGGGCTGAGGCAGCGTTTTATGATTTAATATTATATTAATAGCGCCCATCTCAAGAATGATGAAATGCGACCTTAATTGTGCAATAAAATTACTGTAGGTATAATCTGTATACAGTTATTTGAACGGCACCTTTTTATACTATAATTCCATGAAATCCAACATTTTCTAGCTTGTTTGTTAATAATAATAATAAAATAATTTCAGAAAAAGTGTTTTTTAATTGTCAGGTTCAGGGTGTTTCTTGTTTATTTCAAGGTCATAGCATTTCTAATGAAATCAAATGTTTTCAGCATTATTGTGTTCCGGCAGCTAGAGATAAGATAGCAATTTTTTCAGTGATTGAGGATTCCGGAAGTATTGCGCTTCCACCTTCAGCCTTATCACAATTTATCATCAGGTGTGATGAAGGCTAAGTGCTACCCCGTAGTAGATAAAAAAAATCATTGGAATCGTAAAGGTAAACGGCCAATTGTAAAAATACAAGCACGAATTTTCAAACATCTCAAGTGCCCAAACGTAGAAGCAGTTTCCCAGACAGCTAACTTTGCGGGTTCGAGTCTGTCTGAGTATAATTAATACTAGTGGCTTTCTGTGGTTTCACCCGCTTGGTCTCCGTTCCCATGGGAATATCGGGCTCAAATATAGCCTATTTTACTCAGGAAGAATGTAGCTTTCTAATATTTAAAAAAAAAACAGTGCAGTAGTTTTTGAGTTTACGCGTTACAAACAAAAATATAAATCAATTTTCTTTATAATATTACTATGGACTACATAGTAACTCAGAATTCAAGTTTTATTGCCACGATAAAGGCACCCTTTTCAATTGTCATAAAGTTTGTGTTCAGCTATGGACTGAAGGCTGTTCGTAAATTGCTACTGAACAATTTCTCATGGAATCGGGTTTTCGTAAACCTCTGCTTCTATTATGTGTATTCATTCATAAATTTATATATTCAGAAAAAAATCGATGAAACTTTCCCCAACGGACTCGCTGTCACACCGTGTTGTCACACTGGTGTGACTACGAAGAATTTTTTTCATCGTAGTCACACTCCTTGGTGTGAATATTAGTAAGCTACCAAAACATGAGACTTGTTGTCACACTACTACTGCGGGGAAATTAAATACACTGTATGTGCATATTTTATAAGATAGATAGATAAAGATAGATAAATTGTTTATTTCCATCACATACAACACACAGATGATAAATGACTTCATAGAGGAACATACAAAAAAAAACTGAACTGTGTGCCGCATCGAGACAGAAAAAGGCAAAAACTCAGTGATGCCTTTGCTTTGAGTTAAAGCAAAGCACTGATTTTCAGTTTATAACATGGATTGCAAACTTTGCATTCATCAGATATTTTTTTTGATCCTATAAAACTTGGTCCAGTGGTCGGAGGGGTCGGAACTGCAAAAAGTACCAGGGCAACCTAAGCAACCAGGAGTTATTACGAGTATACCTACTTACTTAAAATGCTACTGCCTATAAAAAACTCAAAACATCTAAAATAACTCCTGGTTAGCTATGCAACCCTGGGGGGTAATTGTCTAACTCAACATCAATCGCAATCGCTTTCAGTTTGACATCCATCATGCATCCATTACTTGTTGTTGAAGAAAGTTGTCAAAAATTTTGTTGACATAAGCAGCAATGGCCGTGCAATATCTTTCAAACTGAATGCGATTGCGATTGATGTTGAGTTAGACAATTACCCCCGTACTTTCAGCTAATAATATTTTAATATAATAATTAATTTAGTATCATATTACGTATATTGTATCAAAGTGGTATCAAATTATCAAGTGATTTACGTCAAGTATGATTTTTTGAAAATGGTGTGACTATTAGGAAAAAAATTCTTCGTAGTCACACCAGTGTGAAAAATAGGAAAAAAAATCTTCGTAGTCACACCAGTGTGACAATATGGTGTGACAGCGAGTCCGTTGGGAAACTTTCGTGCAGTTCTTGCGTTTTATTCAACACCATTTTACGTTTGCCTCCTTTACTTACAATACAGTGTACTTGATTCAAATGTTTTGAAATGCAAACAAGCAAGAGAGTCATTTCCCAGCGAGACTGCGGGCCGGCGGGGGGCGGCGGCGGGCGGCGGCGTCACGCCGGAATTACGCCGAATGCCGCCGAATAATGCGCCGCCGCCGCCGGACCGAATACTAATGAACCGAAACTACAGTAATGACCGCTAACTAGCTACTGCGTATAGACCACAGAGGGCACGATTGGTTGCTCTCTCGGTGCTATAAACCGATAGACTTGAGCTGTAACAGCGGTATTAAAGTAGTATTGTTAGATAAACAGCTCTGTTTCTAAATTAACAAGACTTTAATATTGCAATAGTAGCTTATTGTTTTAACACATTTACAGTCCCCATCAGGGACTTATATCGATACTAGCTGACCCGGCAAACGTTGTTTTGCCATATAATAGTGGACCCGGTCACCAACATCTTGTGTGTGTGTTTATACACCAAAAGTTGCCTACACCAGACAACAGATAGCGCTAGTTACACACTACTAATAAAGGGGCCCAAGCTTGGTCTCTATCTTACATATAAAAAAATAATCTGTGAAGTAGAGTGAGTGTCAGATATAACTCTGCGCGCATGCGCGACTAAGGGCATTTTTGGCGCTAGCTACAGTACATTTTTTTACTCTAAGCTTATGGAAAAGATTAGTATTCGATTTTGACCGCGCAGACGTCAGTGATTACATACTCTTTGGAAACGGCATTGGAAGAAATGACAGTTTTGTATCAAAGATACGACTGTTAAACGATTTTTCATAGAAAATTACAATTTATACTCAATTTTACCGGAATAATAAGTAGCCTATGTTACTCTTCAGCTCCCAAACTATCCCCATACCAAATATCACGTCGATCCGTTGCTCCGTTTTGACGTGAAAGAAGGACAAACAAACAAACAAACAAACAAATAAACAAACAAACAAACACACTTTCGCATTTATAATATTAGTATGGATAGTGGACCCGGTAAACTTCGTATCACCAACATCTATAAATATTATAGATAGACAGATGAAAATAAATAATCGCAAAAAAGTTTTATACACTGCCGGCCACAAATGTCACTTATTAAAAAGTAGGTAATCCAAAGCGCCTAAAACGTCAGTGATTACAATACTCTTTGACATTCCTCTTTGGAAGCGGCTTTGGAAGAAATGACAGTTTTGTATAGTACGACAGTTTATCGATTTTCTGTACAAAATAGTAATTTTTATTTTATAATTTTCCGGAATAAAAAGTAGCCTATGTTACTCTCCAGCTCCCAAACTATCCCCATACCAAATATCACGTCGATCCGTTGCTCCGTTTTGACGTGAAAGAAGGACAAACAAACAAACAAACAAACAAATAAACAAACAAACAAACACACTTTCACATTTATAATATTAGTATGGATTTGAAAAATATCGATATAAGCATAAAATTTCGATAGTTGGATATCGATACGAAATAGCGATTAAAATATCGATAATTTTATCGATATTTTAATATCGATAATGTACGAAACGTGCGAGTGCGACGCGCGACGTTGCCAACCTTAGCAGGGCGAGAGGATCGGATCGGGGGATTATCGTCGGAGCGACAACAACGGCAAGACGACAAGCGTTTGATTTTGTTTTGCGTTTTGGCAAGCGGCAGATAGCTACCAACTAAAATGCGTTCTTTGCGTATTTTAGTGATTTACCCTATTTGTGGCTATTACGATACCAATACGATTGACGAATACATCGTAATTAATGACCCAATACGATAACAAATTACGATACGAATGCATTACGACTTCTTTTTGATAGCATTTTGTTGAATTTATTTGAAGCTTTATTTGAATATATGTTTTTATATCAATACTAGCTGTTGCCCGCGACTTCGTACGCACGGTAAAGTGACTTTTGTATTTGTTTATTTTAAAATAAGTACTTATATTTACCTGACGATACCTGACGACCGATTTGGCGCAGAAGCAAACTACCTGCCTTCCGCGCCAGAGGTCTCTGGTTCGATTTCCGAACAAGACAAATATTTGTGTGCATGAACATGTCTATTTGTCTTGGTCTGGGTGTTTTCTATGTATAATAAGTACAATCAAAAAATATTTGAGTAAGTACTTATATATTTATCTGTCATCAAGTTCACATAGACACAGTTTCTAGAAATTGCCCCTGCCGTGTTTGTATATTTACGAAGTTTGCAAATTTGTACGCAAACATAGCGAATTTTACACAAAACTACAAAATATTCCATCGAAATATCCATCACGATACAAAAATAAGTTAATGTTGCCAAGTTGCAGATTAAAACTAACATCTAATAGTACATAACATTCAGCTATTAAAATATATACTAAATTACCTCCTTCAATTAATGAAAATAAAAATTCTTTGTTATACTAACCAATTGAAAAAAAATCTAATAAATAAATGCTATTACAATTCAAATGAATACTTCAATGTCATCATTAATACTTAAAACAAAAAATAATTTATTAATAAGCTACTTGACTCATACTTAATTTGATACATCGAATGAAAATTTCCATCACATCACCGAAAAAAAAATAAAAAAAAATATTTGGCTTAGGAAAACGTAATAAAGCGATATAATGAAATAAAAGTACAAGACAAAAATATATTTTTTTATTTTTGATTTGAACTGATGAAAACACATCATCCATGTTAGTGTAGTCAATGAAGCTAGTTGACCTCCACAGTAATTCCTCACTCAGAAAAAACTTTACATCATGATAAAGTATTAATAAATTAAAAGTATGGTATAAATTTCCAAAAAATAATAATAATAGAAGATTAGGTATTTTTTTATGAAAGTCTTATTTCATTGATATCTTTTTTAGGAAAAATGCTCCGTCAAAATTTTCTTAACCGGACATATTCATGTAACGTCATCATCATCATGTCAGCCGAACGACGCCCACTGCTGGGCATAGGCCTCCCCCAAGGATCTCCACAACGATCGGTCCTGCGCTGCCCGCATCCAGCGGCTTCCCGCGACCTTGACCAGATCGTCGGTCCACCTTGTAGGGGGCCTGCCCACGGAACGTCGTCCGGCACGCGGTCGCCATTCGAGAACCTTTCCGCCCCAACGGCCATCGGTTCTCCGCGCTATGTGTCCTGCCCACTGCCACTTCAATGATGCAATCCTTCGAGCGATGTCGGTCGTTTTAGTTCTCCTGCGGATCTCATCATTTCTGATTCGATCGAGCAGGGAAATACCAAGCATCGCTCTCTCCATTGCTCGCTGGGTGACTTTGAGCCTTCTTATGAGACCCATAGTAAAAGACCACGTCTCACTTCCATAGGTCATTACTGGCAACACACACTGGTCAAAGACTTTTGTCTTGAGACATTGAGGTATTTCGGACGCGAATATATGCCGGAGCTTCCCAAACGCTGCTCATCCGAGCTGGATTCGACGAGAGATCTCTTTCTCAAAGTTGGACTTACCTAATTGGATTGTCTGTCCCAGGTAGACATAGTGGTCAACAACTTCGAGTGTAATGTTCCCAACATTAACTGGAGCGGGTGCAACATGGGCATTGAATATGATTTTCGTCTTGTCCATGTTCATCTTAAGACCCACTCTTTGCGAAGCATTACCGAGATCTTCGAGCATTGTGTTCAGGTCTTCCAAGGTCTCAGCCATAAGAACTACATCATCGGCAAACCGTAGGTGTGTTAGGTACTCGCCATTAATGTTGATGCCGCATCCTTTCCAATCCAGCAGCTTAAAAATATCCTCCAACGCAGCTGTGAACAGTTTGGGAGAGATGACATCTCCCTGTCTCACACCTCGCTGTAGTTGGATAGGATTAGAGCTTTGGTTCTGTAATCGGACCGACATGGTGGCGTTTTGGTGTAAGTACCTCAGCACCTCGATGTACCTGTAGTCTATTTGGCACCTCTGGAGAGACTGCAGCACCGCCCAAGTCTCAATCGAATCAAAGGCTTTCTCATAGTCCACGAACGCCAAGCAAAGTGGCAAGTTATACTCTTCGGTCTTCTGTATAACTTGCCGCAGCGTATGAATGTGGTCTATGGTACTGTAGCCTTTTCGGAACCCGGCTTGTTCGGGAGGTTGGAAGTCGTCGAACCTGCGAGCGAGACGATTCGTAATGACTCTCGAAAACAACTTATAGATATGGCTCAGAAGCGAGATGGGTCTATAGTTCTTCAAGAGAGTTTTATCACCCTTCTTGAAAAACAGCATCACATCGCTTCTGCCCCATGCCTTTGGCGTTTTGCCCTCAAGGATGACTGAATTGAAAAGCTTCTGGAGGACTTTAAGTATCGGCTTACCGCCCGCTCTCAGAAGCTCTGTTGTGATTCCGTCATCGCCCGCCGCCTTGTTGTTTTTAAGCTGCTTGAGAGCCATTCTAATCTCGTACAGGCTGACGTCCGGGATATCTTCTGTATAGTGTCGGGTAAGCTTGGCTCTAGGGTCTTTAGCCTTGCTTTCAACAGGTGTTTGCGTGGAATACAGCTGTCCATAGAAACTCTCAATCTCCCTCAGGATTTCAGGTGTTGACGAAACGATGCTACCTTCCTCAGTTTTCAGCCTCGTCAATTGACTTTGCCCGATAGACAGATCTCTCGCGAACACTTTGGAGCCTTTGTTCCGCTCAATGGCTTCTTTAATACGCTCGGTATTAAATTGGCGAAGGTCGCGCGTCAAAGACTTAGATATCTGTCTATTGAGCTGCCGATAACGATAGGCATCCGCTGAGTTCTGCAGCTTCATTTCGTGTCTCTGATCCATGAGTAGGAGAGTCTGACTGGAGAGTTTCTTCAATTTGGGACGGCGGGTTTTATAGTACTTAGACCCTACCGTGCGGACAGTATCCACCACCATGTTGTATAGATCGTCCACGTCTTTGCTGTTCTCAAGGGCTTCGAAGCGGTTTTGAAGCTCGAGCTGAAAGCACTCGGGGTTTTGAATTTTAGCTGGTATTGGTCGGAGCGTGGATTTTATCAGTCGTGATCTTTCGAGCTTGACATCGATATTCAATGTGCCTCTCACCATACGGTGATCGCTTCCTGTCTTAACAGCGTTGATCACACTGACATCATTGAATATGTGCTTCTTCGTCGACATGATAAAATCGATCTCGTTTTTGACTTTACCGTCCGGACTGATCCAGGTCCATTTGCGGCTTACGGGCTTCCTAAAGAAGGAGTTCATCATATAGAGGTTCTCCCTCTCCATGAAGTCTGCCAGCATCTGGCCTCTATCGTTCCGATGCCCAAATCCAAATTGCCCCACTCTCAGCTCATCACCGCAACGTTGCCCCAACTTTGCATTGAATGCATGTAACGTATAAAAACAATAATATGAAATACCCAAAAAAATATCCCAGCAGAAACACCAAATTTTAATAAAACAAAATGGGGTGACTTGGACTGAAAAATGTCTCTGTCGAACTTTTTAACGGAATTATACCATTTTGCGAAGCATACTCATGTTTGAAAAAAGTTTTGGATTTTCATCAAGTATCACATACTTACTAGTATAAATAACTCATTTGGTAAAATAAATTTGGACTGAGAAATTACTCGGTTCAATATATAAACAGATTTGTATATTTATGTATAAATACCTAACTTCCGTGTGAGTTTTTTTTTTGGATAATCATTTAAAAGTTTATGGCTCATGCTATTTTATAACTCAGCAAAGTTTCATCGACTGAGGAATTAGTGTATGGGTCTCCATACAAAGAATCTGTTCATTGCCTACACTATGTTGAGACGTATTGGATTTCTAAATTTGCAAACATATAAACGTCACTTTCACTTTTTCTACATATAAGTAAGGGTGTATTCCACTTATCAAAGATGGATGTTGAATGTATAAAATTGAACGTCAAAGTCCTCAAATTTCTTTAATCAAATGCATATTGGAGAAAGATCTTTGTTAAGTGGAACTACCCTAAGGTCCGGTTGCTCGAAGCTTGGTTACGTTAACTATAGGGTTAAATTATGGTTAAAGTAAAATTAACCGGCGGTCAAATTTAAAAAGCGTTGTTGAAGCAGCGGTTACTTTAACGAGCAGTCAAATTACAGATTTAACGGCGGTCAAAATTACCGACAGGGTGGGGGTGGTTTAAATTTTGACATTAGTAATTAAGGGAAGGTTAATAAAATAGTACAGACAACACTATTAACCCTAAGATAACGAACGTATTTTTCTTTTACCGATGTCAAAATTGACATCAGTTAAATTTTAACTTATGTCAATTTTGACAAAAGTTAAATGTACGAGCAACCGGACCTAAGGTAAGTAAACAACCACTTGACACTGTCAACACTGTCAAGTGGTTGGTTACAAATTTTATGACGTCAGAACATGGCGAAGAGCGTTTTTACCGGTTAATAAAAAGCGAAATTTTAAAATAAAGTTTTGTAGGTTCTTATGTTTTAAAATTTTAATTTAAATACTTACATTTTTTGGTGTAATAGGACAATTATTAATCGTTTAGGACACGATGTTTAAATGAATACTTCCGAGATGTTATTAATTAAAATAAAACATATTTTAATTTTAATCTCCCAACCAAAGAATGATGGGTTCCAGATTCATACGTTCTAAGGATGATTGAATGGAATATGGTGGATATCATCAATAAAAATCTACCACCAAAGAATCTGGCACGTCATAATATATGGTCATCTTCAATATCTGATGCGCCGCCAAAAGTAGCACTAAGTTAAATAAAAAAACGACATCAAAAAATTTAAAAAATGGTTGACTATCCGGTAATTTTTTTATTCAGTTATATGGATTCATTTTCTAACGCATGTCAATCACTTATTATAAAACAATACATATTTATTAATCATAACGATAATGCGCTAAAAGAATATAAGTTAAAGATAAATAACTGCAACGGCGCGCCCCATGTGTGTGGCGGGTGTGTGAGTGTGTGAGCCACACACACCACACCACACCAGACAATATCCAGACGGACGTAAAGTTGGCAACATGCATACATGGTATGACGCAGCAAGGCCTTATCGATTATTAATTATCGATATTTTTTTCGATATTATTATGGATAATAGAAATATCGATAAATTTTATCGATATTTTTTTATATCGATATATTTTTTTATCGATATTTTAGTCCCTGGTCCCCATACAAAGTGGTCTGACCACCCGATATGTCCAAAACAATTAATATATTTTGTATACTATAACCTGATAACCTGTCATTGTTTTCACAGATTTTGTATGGCCAATTCTTCCCTCATAAGTCCACAAAATAACAAAAACCATACTCATAAGTCCGCTTCAAAATTGAGGAAGAAAACTTCTATGGTGCTATGAACCCACATGGGGTCATAGGACTGCCAACGTGTTAAGTATTGACTTGTTTTTTTTAGGATTGTGGTACTAGTTACCTACTACGCTCCCTGTAGGTATAGTCCTCATTGTAAGTATGCTTTACAGTTTTGCTAGACATGAAATATTGATTCACGATTCTTTTAAATCATTTCGAGAGGTACCCGAGCCATACTACACGGATGGTTCTCCTGCCGCGGGAATCCGCTTCAAATCGCACTAAATTTGTATGCTGCATACTACACTGCGCGGTTTCCCGCCGCGGTTGTCGGGCGGGAGAAAATGGAGGAAATCGACCACCGCATGCGGCGTCAAACAGCTCTTTCAAACTAAAACCGCCTCTGTGGTCTAGTGGTTCACACCACCGATTTCAGACCATGAGGTCGCGGGTTCGATTCCCAGTGGAGGTACATATTGTATTCGGTTTGGTTGGTGGTAGGGCTTGTTCTTAGTCCGCCTGGCTAGCTACCACCATCTTATCTAAGTCTGACGCCATATCAATTATGTTTTCAGCATTATTGTGTTACGGCAGTTAGAGATAAGATAGCCAGTTCCTCAGTGATTGAGGATTCCGGGAGTAGTGCGCTTCCACCTTCAGCCTTATCACCACTTAACATCAGGTGTGATGAAGGCTAAGTGCTACCACGTTGTGGATAAAAAAAAACAAGGGCAGTTTCCCGCTATGCGTCATTCTAAACGGGAGCTGCGAGGGCGCTCTTCGTGCGTGGGTAGTTTCGTGTGAATAAACAAAAGACAGCGATAAACCGCAATCCGTGTAGTTTGATGCCCTGCGGCAGCTTTCTCGACCCTCATGAGCGCGACGTCTAAAACGCAAAAAGCCAAAGTAGCACAATACCTGAAGTACATAATGCCTAGAACGTATAATACCTAAAACTCAAAAAGCCTATGTAGCGCAATTCCTGAAGTGCATAATGCCTAGAACGTATAATGTCTAAAACGCTAAATGCATAAAACGCATAACGCCTAAAACGCCAAAAGACTACGATCCAAAACGACTTAAAACTCGTAACGTCTATAATAAAATAACTAAAATGAAAAATGGTTAAAGGGTCGATGAGGTAACTACATAATATCTCTAAAACACAATGATCTTAAAAATGTATTTAATTAGTTGTTAAAAAAATAACAGTTTAGTTTTTTAAACTTTAACACAATATTCAGCTTAAAAAAGCTGAATAAAACGTATTCCATTATCCTCAGATTCTTCAGACGTGTTGGACTGTAGCATTTTGTTAATGTATTTAAAATAACACGGTAGTTAAGCACAGATAATAAATAAATAAATAAATAACTTCTTACATCCACACCTTCGAGCAACGCGGGCCTTTCGACCCGGAAACGGAAGGCCCGCGTTGCTCGAAGATCCACACCAATTATCTAAGCCCATGTTAATTTCATTAAGAAACTGTATCATGGAAAACTTGATAACGGATAAATATATACTTAAATACTTTTTGTTTGTAAATACATACTTAATATACATAGAAAACACCCAGACCAAGACAAATAGACATGTTCATGCACACAAATATTTGTCTTGTTCGGGAATCGAACCCGAGACCTCTGGCGCAGAAGGCAGGTAGCCTACCCCTGCGCCAAATCGGTCGTGACACTAAAAAATGACACTAAAGTTTCAACAGCCAGCATTATGTTTACAGATAAGAGAACCAACCTTTTAAAAACTCGGGAAGTGAGTAGAGTACGCGCCACATAACTTGGCACGGCACGTGTCAAGATCTAGAACTAAAATTATGACATGGAAATAAGGCATGATTTTCCGACCGACCACTACGATCAGCACCCTCTGACAAATGCCATGTGGCGCGGACTCTACCAATTTTCTCCGCCAAATATAAAAATGTATACAGGGTGTCCGGGATAACAATGTTTAGAAAAATTTAAATCCCTATAGACACTTTGCATTTAAGGCGTTGTGTTGTTTAGGTAACCTAAGTTTTAGACATTCGGCTATTTAGACCAACTACTTTTTGTGTGTTGTGCATCCTAGGAAATTTGAGTTTTAGGCATTTTGCTATCAAGGCAAATTGCACTTTAAATTGATTTTAGGCATTATGAGTCTTAGACATTTTGCGTTTTAGACGTCGCGCTCATAAGGGTTTCTCGAGTGGGTTCCCGCGGCGGGAGAACCGCCCGTGTAGCCTCAGCCTTAGCACGAAAAATTGTCGTTGTCCTAATCGAATAGTACCTAACTGACCTAAACTATAACATTGTTCAAAAGATGTCAAAGTGCTGCTGTCAAACTTCTATTGATTTTCAGTTCACAATCGAAAGAGACGCTGCTCTGGATTTCATACAAAATAAAACGATTACCATAACGATAGGTTTTCGTGCAACGGCTACTGGTGAATGTTTCAGTATCACTCAATAAGCCCCGTCAAAATAACTTATTAACTAAACCAATATGCTTAAGCGAAGGGCCACAACAAATCGTTTCATGTACCTACGTGACGAAATAACTCTTTCGCTCATGAATTTTTCATGAAAGATCAAATGCTGGAAATCAATAAGGGCCAAACACGAAGCCTCCCGACAACCCGAAAGTTTGTGATTAAATTTTAAATTAGGAAGTGTAAAAGGGTCAGCGAAATTAAATAAAACTCGAGTCGTGAGTTGAGGTGTCTGTCCTGCCTCATCCATGCTGATGCAGAGGTTACGAGTGAGACATCCTACCACGCATATTTGTATTCTAGGCATTTTAAATTACTCTTGATACTTTACATGTGGATTTTCCGCTCGTCACGTGACTCTTATACTACTCGTCACGTGGCTCTTTATCATTGGTCAGAATGGTCAGTCTTAGGGCCTGTTTAACAATGTCTAAGTAAGTTCTGATTAGCTGTTACTTGACAGATAGGCCATACAAAACTGTCAAGTAAACTGGAAAGTGTCTCCTAATCGGACATTGTAAAACAGGCACTTATTATACCTACGTGATTATTGGGTGGTTTTTAAATGTTGTAATCTAGTGTTCCCAAATGGCGAAACATTACTCAAATATATTAAAAAAGATTAATATCTACCATATAATTATAATTAAAACTTCAGTAAACTTGTACCTACATCTGACACGTTCACAAGGCGAACGAAACAAGAAAGTAGGAACTTAATTTTTAAGTAAACAATTAGTTTGCGTTAAACACAGGAAGCATGTTTCGAGTTATGAAGAGCCCGAAGAGATTACACTCAATTACAGAGTTATGTCTAGTCGAGGCAGCTGAGGCAATCCGATTGTTGTCGCGGAGGGGAGGGGGCTTTGTGCCTCGCCTCGACACGCCTCTCACAACCTCACAATTGCCAAGTTCGTCAGCTCGAGATAAAGTCTCTCCAGCGTTTGAAGTGCGCGCTTTACACTGACAATTTATCACAATTAGAATCCTGTACTATTGCGAGATCCGAGAGGAAGCGCTTTCAATGGGGGCTGGAAGTTCAATACAACGGAATGAATCTTATTAAGTTGCTATTAATAGGTATACATACTAAATCGGTAGATATTCAAAGTGTCTGCGAGTTTATTGGTGAATTCAAAATTTCATACTTTTAAAATATGAATTTAGAAACACATTGTGCAATTCACACTTAAGAATGTAAATGTCTGACGTGTTTTATGAAAATAAAAGTGTTTGATGCAAGAAGAGTTGCACCCCTTGATCAGGCGTTGGAATCACCCATAGAATAGGTCAATACTTAGTGGCCGGTAGCCCCGATACCCATTCATTGGCTATAATTAAGACCGCCATTTTGTTGGGGTGCCCCCATTGGCTAAAATTAAGGCTGTCACTTTTTTCAAGAATTTCAAGATGACGTTTATTTAGTTTGTGTTTTTTTTTACTCATTTCGGTTTTCTAGTATTCTTTAGATGTTTTTCCACTTTTTCTCAGATATTTCTTTACAGAAATATGGATACATTATTCGAAGATGCCTTCGGTACACGTAAGTAAATCTATTTACGTAGTTTTATGTAAAAATTATTTATTACATTAACCTAAATTTGAGTTTTGTTGTTTTAGGTAATTTCAAGAGACAACTTTATATTTCTTAAAACTAACCAAAAGAAAAGAAAATACAGTTCACAACTTAACCGGAGTAAAGAAGATTCGGTTTCTCAGAAAGTTATGAAATTTATCAAAGGCTAAAGAGTCGCAATAGTTTTTACAAGTGTGTCATGCCTGGCACCACGGAGGCCTCTTCAACCAAAGTTAAACTGTGGGCAAACTCTGCTACCCTTCCACACCCATATGTGCTCATCCAGGAAAAGCTCTCTCCTGGACTTGAACTTCCCAGATCATTATGGAGATCTTTAAATAGACTCCGTACCCAAGTTGGTCGAAGTAAAGACAACCTGTCCACGTGGGGCTTCACCAGTAACACGGATCTTGCGTGCAGGTGTGGTTACACTCCACAGACCATGGCCCACCTCATTGATTGCTCTGCATGCATGCCCGGACACCTGCACGCGTGAGGACCTCATGTTGGCTGCAGATAACGCTGTGAGAGTGGCACAGTTTTGGGCCAACAACATATGATTTTGTACTTGTCATTGACATGTTGAAGAAGAAGTTATGAATGAAAGATAGGTAATGTTTGTTTATTCTTTTTATATGAATGTAAGTAGATATGTGTAATTAATTATTGATTAGTTTTCTTAAAAAAACCTTCCTAATACCTTATTTCAACATATATTTAGAAGTGATATCATATGGTGATAATGGTAAAGCACAGTAGATTACTTGGGATTAAATTTAAATAATCAGTTGTCACATTTAACAAGTTTCAATTTAGTGAAGTTGTTAATACCAAGTCAAGAGAAAATAACAGTGTAAGTAATTCAATAACTTTGTCAAAACATTTAAAATGCCTTATCATCAAATTCATATTTCTGATTCTGACAAACAGAACAGAATTATAACAAATGTACCGGTGGGATAATATATGATTGTTGTCGGTACGAATGATGGTTTATTATGATTGTCTTATGACTATGTTATAACTGTTACTGCTACCTACTATCTTAGATTTTACCTAATTGTATATACTACCTCTCATCAGTCTATGTACAAAGCTTATCTACTTAATAACAGTTATTAACTATAAACATTGATTATCTATAACTTGTGCATAGCGGCACAACAAACAAAATGTGCTTTATACACACTACTCTTTCTTGATTTACAAACTTTTCAGTTCAACTATCACTTATTTGTTTATAAAATGTTATGGCAGATTATAGTAACAATATGTAGAATCTATACTAACCAAATCTAATCTTTTCAGATAACTTGAGTCTCAACGAGGTTCGTGGAGTGCTGCGAAGATGCCCGTGTCTGCCTATTCTTGCGGTAACAAGTTATCAAATCAGAAATATGGTGCAAATTACTGCTGTTAGTTGCTATATTGATTACTTACTGCATTAAATGTTTAACTATTAGAATTAGGTTATTGCGTCTTGCATTGAAAGTGATATTAACAGTAAATAATGAAATGGCAGATACTAAATAAAACTACTAGAAAAAATAGCATTAGCATTTGTGCGTGATAAATATTTGCAAGCAGTTTAACTTTTCTTGTGGCTGATAAAGTATTTATATTTCTTAGTTAATTTAGTAAGTAATTTCATTACTCATTCTTTGTCTTGTATAAATCTCAACTTATACTTATGTACTTTGTATTTAATAAAATTATAATTTCAAGTAATAAATGCCTTCTTTCATCAAATGTGTTTTTTATTTGAGCAGAATTTAATTAAAATAATATATTACTAGGGTTGTACCAAACGTCGATAATTTGCACAACTATCGATAAGGAATCAAGGGTGTCGATAGTTCTGGCAGCACTATGTTGTCAAACTCTAATCGGGGTCCGTCATTCACTAACAAACGGCCGCTATAAGCACAGAATAATATTTCTAGCAGAAGGCTCACTTCCGAAACAGTTACAATGAATTATCAATCTTTTCCACGCGACAATTAGGTCTAAAATAATTTGCACCCGCACGCCTGCCTTACTAATTTACCGTTCATTACAAGCGAAATTGAACCGTAGCTGTACGTAATACGGTTCTATTACTCGGAAACGCTTAAGCCAAATTGGTTTTGGGTGGTCTTGGTTGCCGCACTAGGGTCGACTCGACTGCAATGTAACGACGAAGTAAGTAAAAGAAATAACAAATAGCGCAAATGATTTTAAATACAGAAAGCCTAGAATTTTTATTTTTACTTCTTTGCATTCACAGTTCAATTTTTGTTACTTACTTACTTACTGAAAAAATTGAAAATGAAGTAGGTAGGTATTAGAAAAAGTCGACTGTCTCACAACTAGCTCCGATGGGACTCGAACCCACGACCTTTCACTGTCCGGGCAAATGCTCTAACCACTGAGCTACGGAGTCGCTAAAAAGTCGACCCGTCTCACAACTACCCCAATGGGACTCGAACCCACGACCTTTCACTGTCCGGGTGAATACTCTAACGGCCTGGCAACGAACATGCGCGGCGGCGACGGCCGGCGACAAGCGAATTGCGCATCCGTTGGTGCGTCTCATTGACTTATTTGATTAGGCGTCTGTTGCGAGCGCGCAATGATTGCGCAATTCGCTCGTCGCCGTGTCGCCGCCGCCGCGCATTTACGTGGCCAGGCCAGGCCGTAACGACTCCGTAACTCAGTGGTTATTAGAGCATTCATAATTCACAATTATTATATTATTCTAAGACAGAAAGTAGCTATATTTTGTAATTTGGTATGTACCTATTTTAAAAGTGCTACAGCTACTCGAACGAAATACTTACGTATATTAAGTAGGTACCTACCTTAGTTTAGTGTACATATTGTTAATGTTAGCGTAGTTATTCGATAACGTCTATCGTGAAGTGAGAACAAGCTAAGGTAAGTAAGTACCTAGGTAGTAACAGCGCGGGCGCAGCGCGCGTCCGCGTAGTTCCTATGTGCGCCACGGCACGGTTGCCATGGCGATGTACGCTAGCGTCACGCTGCAAAGCGAGAATCACTTTGTCGATTTTTTTTTCGTCTTAATTACCTACGCAAAGGTGGGGCGGGGTCCTTAAATCAAATATTCGGATCATTAAGTTTTATACCTAGATACTTATAGAGTAAGACAGTATAGTCACACAAAAAAAATTCTTTCAGGTTTTCTAAGAAGATTATAAAATTTTAAATCCGGTCTCTTTCTGTCGTTGTTAAGACAACCGAAGGCCGCACAATAATAATGTTTAATATTTACGCATTTTGCTATGGGTAAAAGCATAGGTAACACACTTGTGTTTTGGCGCGAAAGTGTGGCGAAAGTAAACTACTTAGGTAACTTCTTTCTCGCGTGGCGTCGCATGCACAACTGAGCGCGCGTGACACCCGTGATTTCTCTACCTCGCGGTAGACAGCGCGTATTCGATTGAATTGCGGAGTGAGCCCCCCCTGCTATAAGGCTTGATTCCTATCTGTACTAGTCTATATAATTTGTGCCCTTGATGAGTTTCTTGTTGGTTCTTCTCGTTACAAGGTCTCCCGCCGCCGCCGTAGGGTTTTCTGAACCAATATTATAGCGTAGCATCCTTGACATTCACAAAGGCTTAATAATAACTTGAATAAAAGAAATATATAAGAATAGATATACTTAAAAGAAATAAATATAAAAGAAATTGAATATTAATTATTCAGTAATTTATTGTGATACCTAACCCATTATCTTAACAATTTAAAGTATGAACTTTTGAATGGAAAATACGTTTCCGGGTGTCATATTGTGGTTACTCAGTAGGTATAAACACGCATGGAATGGAATCTCAACAGAGCGTTCGTTTGCTCGTCACAGCTTATGTAATATAACATTTGGTTCGTTTCGAATATTATATTAACTAACAGTGTTTTGTCTGCTACACGTATTCGCCTCATCGGTAATTTATCAAACGTGAAGACAATACGATGAATCATGCAATTCACAGAAACAGAGTGATTCCGTAGCTTCATACATGAATTTACCAAGTTTGTATTTTACACTTATTCATTTGACAAACATTACATTCTTCAAAGGTAGGAGACAAGGAGGAGCCCATGGTGGCGGTCGATGAGGTTAAGCAACTTTCGCAATGGCGATGACCCATTCTCCTTATCCATCCATAAGGAAGGCCAGTGCCCTAACAGTGGTGACATTAAATGACTGATACTGATACTTAAGGCAGGATCTTCCAAAAACTCTGTCTTTGTCTTTTTCCTTACGTCTGAAGAGTAATGAAAATAACCTCACTTTTTCATTTTTTCAATGTTTTTGTTGTTATTTTGAGCATAAATTCACTTTTTGAGAAAGTGGCCTGAGAATAGTCTACAATATGTCATTACCTATTTTTCTATATATTATTCGTGAATTAGAGATTAATAATCTAAGTATAAAACCAAAAAAAAATATAAAAATAATGAAAATTTTCTTTGTTTTTGAAAATTTTTATTGTCGAGTTACGATACGAATTATCGTGTTTCTAGCCACAAAATAATCAAGATCGTTTATGAAACTTCAGTATTATATTTTTATCTGCTCATAATAAAGAATATTTTGATTGTTTACTTTTGAATCAAAAATAGGTTGATTTCGATAATTTGGAAGTACGTGCCCTTAACTGTATTTATCATAACCCATTGTGTAATTGTGATGGAAACTGACCATGTTAAGGTCATTAAGACAACCGATTTGGCGCAGGGGTAGGATACCTGCCTTCTGCGCCAGAGGTCTCGGGTTCGATTCCCGAACAAGACAAATATTTGTGTGCATGAACATGTCTATTTGTCTTGGTCTGGGTGTTTTCTATGTAAATTAAGTATGTATTTACAAACAAAAAGTATTTAAGTATATATTTATCCGTTATTAAGTTTTCCATGACACAGTTTCTTAATGAAATTAACACGGGCTTAGATAGTTGGTGTGATTGTAAAAAGTTATTTATTTATTTTATTTATTTTTCAATTTGACGACTCTGTATGAAATAAAACAGGGAGAAAAAAACCACCCTTGGAGTTTCTTGCCGGTTCTTCTCCAAGGTCTCCCGCTGTAGGGTTTGCGAACCGATGGCGTAGCTTCTATGACGTTAACAAGTATTTTAACTAACAATCTAAATTGAATAAACAAATTTGACTTTGACTTTGCTGATGAAGGTAGGAGATTAGTAAGCAAGGGACAACCTGCGACCGACATCAGTTATTCTTCTCACAAGTTAGGATCTTTGTTCGTTATTTTTTTCGAGGCTTTCTGCATGAAGCCCGACCATCCAGTCAGATCACACGCCGCAGCTGCAACCGCTGCAGACGACATAATTACTGCTACAACACACCGTTTCTGACAAACAATCGATTTTGTAAAATGAATCAATCGTCATAAATTACTGAGTTTGTCTATTTCACATGTTCTTTAAATCTGCTGACAGTGAGATAAGTCATGTACCTAAGCCACAAGCATACCTTCTTCATCATTATGCCTTGCGAGGTGGGCCCGTAAATCCTGCCTATCTGCTCAGATCTCCCGCCGCAGCGCAGCTGCGCCGCTGCAGACGACATAATTCCTGCAGCAACACAACCGATTAATTGCACGCAACGCGATTTATGAACGTGTGTCAAACCGAGATACCAGGAACATCCGAGAATATATTATTTTATTGGCAAAAAATACGCCAGTAATAATTATTTGTTGAATAGTAATAATCGATAAATGATTGGTTATCCGGGATTTTTTACCCAACGTCAGTTCTGTTATATTTCAGTCATAATGCTTAAAAGGACAAATGATTAAGTTTTTAGTAAAAATTTCATTTTCATGACAAGCTTTTATGCTGACTGTATTGACAATATTGTATTGTCATCTAAACCAAACCTGTATACAAAATTTCAGTTCCATCGGACACAGGGAAGTGGGTCAAATTAAGCTTGCAAGATTTGTCCCCCACTAACTAACTAACTAACATGGCAAGTTACTAGGAAGCTTGTAATAAAGAACCCGATAGTGTCAATGGACAAATGGTTCGTTTAATATTTTAACACACGTAGGTAATAGTATATTATGATACAAGTGAGCTATGGTTGCTCATTATACACGAGGCTGTGGGTTGCAGCCCGAGCCGCAGGCGAGGGCGTAAATCAGCCGAGTGTCTAGTGAGTAAGTTGCTCACGAGTTTCATACGCACTTTTTCAACACACTTGCGAGGAAAAACAAACATTTATTGAATACATGAATAACTTAATATTAGCTAAGGGAAAAAGCGCGCAAGTTTTTTTTTTCGCACGCGCCAAATTTAAGGTGATTGATTACATACAGCCATACAGCCTACTTCAAAATAATTATAATAATAGTGATAAAATGCAAATGTTTTATAACAAATTATTGTGAATTATAAATAATTTGATAACAATACACTTAATTATGTTTTTTTGTCTTAATAAGGGACACATTTATTTATTCTAAAAACGTAAATGGATTTTCATCCGTATAAAACCTCTTTGTTGTTACAAAAAAAGAACTGTTCCTATTACCCGGTGAAATTGAAAATGCTCTGTTTACTCGCATATAACTTGCAGTTAGGTACTAACTTAACTTTGTAGGGATACTGTATTACCCGGTTAAATTGAAAAGTCTCTGTTTACTCGCATATAATTTGCAGTTAGGTACTTACTTAACTTTGTAGGGATAATTCTATTACGCAACTAGTACTGTAATATTATTATGCACGCGTGTGTTATAGTTCGGTTTATGGCCCTAAGATCGATGTAATAAGGCTCACTTTATGAGCAAGTGTGTTGAAAATGTACTTATTCAATCAAAAATAATTAGACAGTAACACACGGCAGGTAAAAGATTAGGCCCTCGGCAGGTAAACGAGATTAAGCTACATCTTATATTTCAGTTGTCAAGATTAGGGTGAGGGCCGACGCGGAGATATGGCAGGCGGGCGCTATTACGAGATAATCACGCAATTATTACCCGACAATGGGAGTGGAGGATGGTTTTATAGTCCCGCTGAAAAGCGCTGCGAGTAGGTGCATTGATAAACACTAAGGGTGGGTTGCACCATCTTTTTTAACCGTAACTATAACAGACACAAACTTATCTTGAGTCAGTGGCCAAATGTATGTGTTATTATATATTGTACCTAGGTTTCACCATAGACACAGTACCTATATATACAGGGTAAATTTTTAATCAGTGCACAAATTTTTAAGATCGACTCAGAATCGGTAAGCGAACAACTTTCTCCTAGAAACATAGGTCAAAATATGACAAAAATTTTTTGACTCTTCATACAAATCGGACTGATCACGTGATCAATTTAGTATGGGGAGTCCAAAAATTTTTGTCGTATTTCGACCCATGTTTCTAGGAGAAAGTTGTTCGCTTACCGATTCTGAGTTGATCCTAAAAATTTGTGCACTGGTCAAAAATGTATCCTGTATATATATGCTAACTGTGCGATAGACGACACCGCTGTCACAGAGTCAGATAAGTTTGTATTTCTGTTAAAGTTGAGGTTAAATCAAGATGGTGCAACCCAGCCTAAGAAACCAATACGCACCGCTAATAGGCACGTTGAACGTGAAGAAATTCAAAACCTTACAAAGGGATTAAATAAAGAGTTTGCTGCTAACAAATGGATCGCGCACAGTTGCAACTTCTGACGTCTTTCAAATACTCTGTGGTTTGCCACCCAACCATCGCGCAATGTCACCATTTTGGTAAGATTACTAGCGCTCCGCTAACGACTTTGTCTGCGTGGACCCCATTTTTTACCCCCTTGGGGGGGAATTTCCAAAAATTCTCGCCTAGTGCTCCTCTACACTCCCCAAGGTATGTATGTTACATACCAAATTTCTGCTTCTTGCGCCCAGTAGTTTTGGCTGTGCGTTGTCTGTCAGTCAGTCAGTAACGCAAGAGTTTTTAATTATCCACTCAATGGTTCCTTGCCTCCCGGAGGCAAGTATTTTTACCCGCCCCAATGGTTCCTTGCCTCCTGGAGGCAAGCTGACAGCTAATTAAAATACTTTAATTAATTATGTCAAATCACTCTCTGTTCCTATCCAACTTATACCAATCTTAATCTAGACACCTTATTTTAATCGTAGAACAAGAAATTAGTCCAATTTAATAAAAATTTGGCGGATTATATTCGATTGAAGTTCGCCGACTTGCTTGCCTCCAGGAGGCAAGGAACCATTGCGTGATTTAGGCAATGTTAGCTAAGTATGGAAAAATAAAATATAAAAATATAATTAAATATATTGTACTAAATATGTTGAAATACATTAATATATACTTGTTATGCCCTCAATACCCATAAAAAGTATATATTTAAAAATTATCTACTTACAAAAAAGAAGTCGATACGAAATCGATCCATACTTTTGTAGCCCGTAAGGGTGATTCTTTACTTACATTTTTATATCTTTAACTAGCTTCCGCCCGCGACTTCGTCCGCGTGGACATTCGAGAAAATACTTAGGGGACCAATAACCAGGATAAAAAGTATTCTGTTTTAATTTCATAAAAATCCGATCAGCCGTTTTTACGTGATTAGGCGGGTCCTCCCTCACCAAGCGAGCAGCCTCGCGCGAGGCACAACGTTTGCCACGTGCGGCGGGCCTCGCACGAGGCTGCTCACTTGGTGAGGGAGGACCCGCCTAATCACGTAAAAACGGCTGATCGGATTTTTATGCAATTAAAACATAGAATACTTTTTATCCTGGTTATTGGTCCCCTAAGTATTTTCTCGAATGTCCACTCGGACGAAGTCGCGGGCGGAAGCTAGTAAATAATAAGTGTCTGTTTCACAATTAAAAAGTTAGTTCTGAGTAGCTTAGGTACCAAGAACTTTTAGGGCACTTAAAATGATTTAGGTTTCTATACCCTATTTACCCCCTGGGTTTGATTTTCGGAAACCTACGAAATGGGTTGCCTATTTGTTTTAAGAAGTAAGCCTACAAAGTTTCAAGTTGAAATGTCTATTTTATCCCCTGATTTTCCATTCAAAACTTCACCCCTATTTCAACCTTTTAGGGGTTGAATCATGTTCAGCGTGTTAAACATCAAAATAAATGCCATTTTTGCAATCGTCACCCCATAAAACCTTGAATAACGACATCCATATCGATGTTTAGGTTTATTTATCCCATTTAACCTCTAAGGGGTTGATTTTCGAAAAAATACGAAATATGTGTTTGCTTATTTGTTTTACTTTCCGACCATAAGCCTAAATAATAAATTAAATAAAGGACTTTCCAGATACAACATTTCATCCCCCTTTTCACCCCTTCGGGGGTGGAATTGTCAAAAACGCTGACACAGGAAAATATTGATTTTCAATTGCCAGCCTAAATACAATGTTTGAAGATCCTAACTTCAAAACTGTCGGACTTTTATACACATATTCATCCCCTTTTTTACCCTCTGGGTTTGTTTTTGGGAAAATTACGAAATGGGTTGCCTATTTGTTTTAAGAAGTAAGCCTACAAAGTTTCAAGTTGAAATGTCTATTTTACCCCTGATTTTTCATTCGAAATTTTACCCCTATTGCAACCTTTTAGGGGTTGAATCATGTTCAGCGTGTTAAACATCAAAATAAATGCCATTTTTGCAATCGTCATCCCATAAAACCTCAATAACGACATCCATATAGATTTTTAGGTTTATTTATCCCATTTAACCTCTAAGGGGTTGATTTTCGAAAAAATACGAAACATGTTTTTGTTTATTTTTTTTACTTTCCGACCATAAGCCTAAATAATAAATTAAATGAAGGACTTTCCAGATACAACATTTCATCCCCCTTTTCACCTCTTCGGGGGTGGAATTATCAAAAACGCTGACACAGGTAAATATTAATTTTCAATTGCCAGCCTAAATACAATGTTTGAAGATCCTAACTTCAAAACTGACGGACTTTCATACAAACATTCATCCTCTATTTCACCCCCTTAGGGGTGGAATTTCCAAAAATCCTTTCTTAGTGGATGCCTACACTGTATAACGTATCCATGTGCAAAATTTGAAGTCTCTAGGTTCAGCGGTTTGGGCTGTGCGTTGATATCTCAGTCAGTCAGTCAGTCAGTCAGTCAGTCAGTCAGGACTTTGAATTTTATATATATAGATTAAACAATATTTTTCTAAAAGAGAGTTATCTTTTTTTACTTTTATCTAATAAAAACATTGTGAACTATTATTTAAACACAAATTGGTCTGTAATAATTGTTTATTTATAAGTATTTATTGCATGTTTTAAAAATAAATCGGTAAAAGATTTCCTTTTCTGCAACTTCAACTCGCTGTTTCTAATTAAATCGTAATAAAAATCCATCTACAAATCATACAATCTTATTGCAAATTTAACTAGCATTATAAATCAATAATTAGTTTTTATTAAATCCTTCTAGTTTTTGAGTAAAACTTAATTTAAAGCCGAGCGAGCGAAGCGGAGCGGAGCGGAGCTGTGCTGAGGAACCATTGCCCCGTAAGCATATTTAAGCGTGCGTAACCATTGAGTGGTTAAGAATTTATTGTTACTGGAAAGGGTGCAATAGCGAAACTTATACGAGTATTAGGTATATTGCAAGTATTTACAGTGCAAGCACATTCTTATAAGTCTATAAGAATATATGATTTAGAACCGCTGATTAAACGCTTTTCAATAGCAATTGACACGGGTGGTAAGCGCGACTGTAAAACCAGCCGTAGCCAATTACAGGCCGTCATCCGCGAAGGGATGGGCGCCATCACGCGTGTGCGCTCTCAGTGCGGACTGTTTATTAACTGATAACGATCATTAAAGAAATGGCAACCGTAGCCTTTTCAGTTTATACACTCGTTAGCACATCATGCTTTAGATGCGGATCTTGAACGCGCTCTTATAAGAGCGCATTGTCTATTGCAATTGATGTGTATTTGGCTTTTGGTAGACCCACTCCCCACCGCCCCGCCGCCGTAGCATTTAGAACACAGCGTATATTTGTATAGTGATAATGTGTGCCCTTAAGTCCATAAAACATAAAAAATCGGCCAAGTGCGAGTCGGACTCGCCCATGAAGGGTTCCGTACCCTCTTAACGTACCGATTACATACACCTAGTAAAAATATCACTATCATGTTTGGTCGGAAAAAACTAACTTTGTTGTTGATAGTGTTCATATGAATTACAAAGTTATATTTGCGGTTTTCGAAAATGTGTTAACCTATCTTAAAAACTTGTAAAGCCTATGATCACGCACAATTGTGATGACCATCTACTGTGTTCCACAGTTTATTGAAACGAATGTTTCTCATGCAAAATTAAGTTACTTAAAAGCTAGGCCTACCTTCACGAGAAGACACTGTTCATAATCCAGGGGGGCCGATCGCTGTCTCGCCGGCGCGCGCGCGCCTGACAAGTAGGTCTTCACCCAACCCCGATGGGAAACTCTTATAGCTAACACTCTTATAACTACACAATGCCCTAATAGACAGCTAAAACTTTCCCGGCGCTTTTCAAAGCGAACACACACGGGTCACAAGTCCGTACCCCGACCGGGCACTAGTAGGTGCAAAAACTCGCAATCTCGGTCACAATACGGGTAGGTAACTGGCGCGGCACGTCGCTACAGAAACACACAACCTTGCCTCACGGCGGCGTACGGCGAACTGTATGAATCCTACACGCGGCCCGAGCGGATTGTCTCGTGACCTTGACAATGACAACTGCCCGCTCGCAAGCGCGCGTGAACATCCCCCCGTCCCGGACAGTAGCAAACTGTCCGCCAACTCAATCTAAGGGCAGGCGAGAGAGGGTAGCGATCGCTCGCTTCAAAACAGAGTCCCCCACCAGGACCTCGGCAAACCTGGGCACACCATCCGACCCCGGATGAAGCTGAACAATGCGTCCTAAACGCCAGCGGAGGGGCGGCAGGTTTGGATCCTTTACCAACACGAGGTCCCCGGTCTTGGGTGGGGTCGTCCTATCCGACCACTTAACGCGTTGCTGCAAAATGTGCAAATACTCCAGATGCCAACGGCGCCAAAAACTCTGCGTAAGCTGCTGGAGCAATTCAAATCGCGAGAGCCGTCCGGAGGGCACTTCGGAATAAGGATATTCCGGCAAGGCGTTAAGCGGTCTGCCAATCAAAAAATGGCCCGGCGTAAGGGCCTCTAAATCATTCGCGTCCGAAGACAACGGACACAACGGACGCGAGTTGAGGACCGCCTCAACCTTACAAAATACGGTCGCGAGTTCCTCAAACGTGAGGACCGTCTCCCCAATAACGCGACGAAGGTGAGTTTTAGCGGCCTTTACAGTTGCTTCAAAAATCCCTCCCCAGTGGGGGCAGGATGGCGGGGAGTACTGCCATCGTACCCCTCTGCGAGAGAGTGTGGATCCGATCTCAAAATTATTCCTATCCAAAAATTCACAAACTTCCTTTAAATACCTATCGGTGCCCTTGAAATTGGTTCCACAATCGGACCTGATTAACGACGGCATTCCGCGGCGAGACACAAAACGATTCAACGTGGCTACAAAGGCTTCTGTGGTGAGGGCACTAACCACCTCCAGGTGGACCGCTTTAGTGGCTAAACAAACAAATACACACAAGTAAGCCTTTTCCGTTCTAGCATTACGAAGCCGCGATGTCTTAACGGTAAATGGCCCCGCAAAATCCGTTCCAACTCCTGAGAAGGGCATCGATTCGTTCACTCGATCGGCAGGCAAATCACCCATCTGGGGCTGCATCGTATCGGCGCGCAAACGATAACACGGGAGACAACGAAAAATAACGGATCGGATTATTCTCCGCGCTGACAAAATCCAGAACTCTCGTTGGAGGAGCGCGGTCAAAGCATTACAACCGGCATGAGCATTCTTTACATGTCGGTCTGTAATCAACAGTCTAACTAACGGTCCATCCTTGGGGAGCAACAAAGGGTGGCGTGATCCGTACGGCAGGTTGGCATGTCTGAGCCTACCTCCGACACGCAGCAATCCGGTACTGTCCAAGAAGGGATTCAACCGCACCAAGGGTCCCTTCAGCTTGGGCTTACTTGAGCGCAGGGCTTTCAGCTCCGGTTCAAACTCTCGCTGTTGCGTCACTCGCAACCAATGCAACAGAGCGTCTTGCCGCTCTTGTGGGGCGAGGACCGGAGACAACGATTTCTCCTGAGGCTGGCGACAATTTCGCACAAAGCGCCTCATCCAAGCAGTCACGCCGAGCAACTTATCAAGAGAACTGTAGCGGTCTAACAAAAACTCCATCTGCGGAGCCGCCACCGTCTCCACGGCGTGAACACGCATGCCTAGGTCTGGGACTCTGGCCACAGCCGGGGTGGCAGGCCATGAGCGCTCAGGCCGTAACAACCATGATGGACTCCACCATAGGTGGTGGTCCACTAACTCAGGCGCCTCGCAGCCGCGGGAGGCACAATCTGCGGGGTTCAATTCGCCCGGTACGTGGCGCCAAATCAACGGGGCCTTTGAAGTCTGAATTTGTGAGACCCGGTTGGCCACAAAAACCTCAAGGGTGTGGACTGAACTCTTCAGCCAACAAAGGACGACCTGGCTGTCAGACCACGCAAATATCGACCCCAAGTCGACACCGTTTCCCAAGGTGTCGGCAACATGATTGAGTAGCCGTACTAAGAGAGTGGCGCCGGACAACTCCAACTTCGGAATGGTTAGCCTAGTCCGAAGGGGGGCGACCTTACTCTTGGCCGTAACTAAGTGTACGGCGACAACGCCTGCTGCATCCACCGTTCGGATGTAAACGGCTGCCGCGTATCCGCTTTCGGACGCGTCACAAAAGCCGTGCAGGGAGGCTTTAAACTTTCCCGAAGGCAGCATTTGCCTCGGTATACAAACCCGATTGACGTCGGGTAGGGATGACACGAACCTCACCCACTCTCGTAGGAGGCTACCAGAGAGGGGCTCATCCCATGACAATTCCGCAGCCCAGAGCTCCTGTAGGAAGCACTTCATCGAAAACACTACAGGGCTGAGCCAACCGTTCGGATCAAAGGCACGGGCTACAGTAGACAGCACCGTGCGTTTAGTCCAGACCTTTGGGTCTGGCAGTTCCAATCTATATGTGAACAAATCCGGGACTGGTCGATACTGGACTCCCAAAACAGACAGCATGTCTGGAGTCTCCGGATTTTCAAAGAGGAGCGGCTCTTGCTGGTGGTCCTTAGGCAAATCTGCCAATAGGTCCGGTGAGTTAGACAGCCACTTCCGCAACTCATAGCCACCAGCCCTCAAGAGCGCAATCAGCTCATCACGTAAGACGAGAGCCTCATCTAAGCTCGAGGCCCCCGTGCAGATATCGTCGACAAATAAGGCCCCCCCCTCAATAAGAGCAGATGCCCGGGGATAGCGTAGCCGTTCGCGCTCTGCGAGCTCCAAAAGCGAACGGATCGCCACAAAGGGGCTCGACCGCAAACCATAAGTGTTGGTGTTCAGCTCGTAAGCCAACATCGGATCCTGGGGATCCTCACGCCAAAGGATGAGCTGGTATCGTCTATCCTCCGGGTGAATCACGGTCTGTCTGAACATCATGCGGATATCGGCCACAAAGACGACAGCGTGCCGGCGGAAGTTGGTCAAAACATCACAGACATCGTGATGCAACTTCGGCCCCGCATGCAGACACTGATTCAACGACACTCCGGTTGACGTGGGCGCTGAACCATCAAAGACCACGCGGATCTTCCCATTGGAAGTCTTCAAAACAGCGTGGTGTGGCAGGAAGTAATGTTCCACATTACGCCAGTCCAACTGCGAGATGGACATGTGCCCAAGGTCCAAATACTCCCGCATGAAGTCTATATACTTCTCCTTGAATGCGGGATCCCTGGCCATCCTACGCTCCATGGACAACAATCTCTTCTCGGCCATCGGTCGGGAGCTCCCTAAAGGAGGGCGAACCGCCAAGAAGGGCAAGCGGGTAATCAAGCGACCCGAGAGGAGGCGCCCAGTGTTGTTCTGGTAGAACAATTCGCACTCCTCGGCTAACGGATCCAACCGCTTGGCAGTGGGAGGTTCCTCCACCTCCCAAAACTTTTGGAGAACGTCGGACAAAGTAGAACCGACAATGGTCTGGCGGTCTACCGACGGGGTCTCTGGTGTCTGTGGTACCTTTCCCATCACCACATGACCCAGCGACGAGGACAAGGCGACAAGATCGGCTGTCTGCAAAACTCGCTTGCTTCCACACAGTACACGACCGAGGACATCCGCACCAATCAACAAGTGTATTGGGCCCGGTCGGTGGAAGGAAGGATCAGCCAAAGCCAGTCCAGACGTCAGCTCAATCGTGGATGGCGGCACTCGCACTTGCGGGAGTGGTCCAACCACCTTATCAAAAACTATCGCCGAAGCACCGATCTTCGGCCTTGGCGCGAAGTGGGGGGAGAAGGAGAACTCAACTCGACCAATCGGATCAGGGATCCGCGAGTCTCCCACCCCCCGTACCGCTTCGTGATGCGGCACAAGCAAAAGACCCAGCTGTCGGACAAGCCACCTGGACATTATGCACCCCTGGGCACCTGAGTCCAAAAGGGCACGCACCGTGACAACATTGCCCTTAGGTCCCCAAACATTCACGGAGGCTGTTGGCAACAGCACAAGCTCCGGATGGGTGGTTGGGTCCGACAGGGGCGCCATTAAAAATTTTGGGGGGGTACTTGTCCCCCTCGCGCCTGAGTCGGCGCGCCAAATGTGGGACGCTCGTACCGGGCGAGCGGGTCCCAATCGGGTACATACTGGCCCCGACCAACAGCACTCCTAGGTGCAGGGTAATACCCGTGTGGGGCGTGCCTCGGTGCATAGTACCCCAATCGAGGCCTCTCCATTAGGGGGGGGGGGAGTAGCAAATAGGGCCCGTGCCCATCGCCACCGTGGCGTACTCTTGTGGTACCCCCCTACCCCCGCCCCTGGCGGGGGCGTCTCTCCTATAGTTCCCCCTCTCCGGGGGGGACTGAACGGGGGGGCTAAGCCCCGCCGAATCTCTAGGGGACTGGTTCCGGGCTGCCGGGCCCCCGCCCGTGCGCGAGGAATTCGAACCCCGGTCGCTCCCGGCGTCCTTGCGGTCCAAACAAAGGAGGGGGTGATGCCTCCCTCCGCAAAGACGACAATCCTCTGTCTGGGGACACGCCGACTGCATGTGTCCCCCCAAACACCTATAGCACCATTGGCGCTGTCTCGCAACGGCCCTCCGTCCCTCTGGGCGGAGGCCTCTAAATTTGGCACATTCGTGCACCACGTGCCTATCTCCCCTGCAATACCTGCACCGCTCACTCGGTGCGGGGGGAGGGGACTGCTGGAAGGCAGCATACCGATTGGTCGGGCGACGGGGCTGTTCCCTCGCCGCCACCATACGACCAACACCTGGAACCGGGGCGGGCTCCAGGTGGTCCGTCACCCTACATTCGTCCTCCAAAAAACGAAGGAGGTCCGCGAAGGGCGGGAGATACGAGGCGCTGTCGCCTCCGTACCTCTGCTCGAAACGCCCCTTCATTTCAGCGGGCAATTTGGCGAGGACTATGTGCAGCAGTACAAAGGACCACTGATCCACCGGCAGGTCCAATCGCCTTAGGGAGTTGACTGCTGACAGTAGCGGGTTCAGCAACTCCCTCCGTAACAGGTGTACCCGCGTGATTCGCGGGAGGGCCAAAATCGTGGCCACGTGGGTGTCCACCAGTAACCGGACATTCTGGTACCTGCTAACCAGAAGCTGGCGAGCCACCTGGTAGTTGTCGTCGCTGATGAGCAGGTGCTGGATTACCGCGCTGGCCTCACCTCGCAGGGAGGAGCGCAAATAGGCCAACTTCTCACTAGGGGATAAGTCCCGTCGTGAATCCACTAAGCTGTCAAACAGGTTAATGAAGCCCATCCAGGCTGACAGATCCCCATTAAAAGTGGGAATCTCCAAAGTAGGCAATCGGCCTAGCAACGCCGTCGGGGTAGGTTTGACCTCCCCGCTCAAAACCGGCTCCCCCTTCCGAACAGCCAGGGCCCTCTCAGCCGCCTCCGTGAACTGGTCAGCCAGCTCATAGGCCTGGGCTACGTCCTGCTCCAGCTGTTCCGACACGGCATCATCAGCTGGGGGGTTTTCCAAGTAATACGCGCGACACTCCATGGCGTGGCGCTCCAGGTCTTGCAGCCGAGCTGCCAGCCCGCCATACCGAGCTAGCAACGCGCCTACCCGGTCGGCTCGGTCTATTAATGTGACCGCACAAGCAAGCCAACGCAAAACTCCTTGGATGCCAGCCCTGGATACGGCAAGCGGATTCGTAGGAGCCATTTATACTCCGTTTAATAAACAAAGCAAACAAAGAATTATAAAAGTGGTAAACATCAACAAAAAAAAACAATAGAAATAGGTCGCGTCACGATAATATAAAACACAATTAAAATTCGGACGACATACACGGACCCTACTATTTTCATAAATTATTAACAACTTACCAATTTCAAGGGCCAACAATATAACGGTATAAACAAAACGTATAGGATTAACGGTATGGCATACACGGCACGGCCAAGTCAACCTCGCAAATCAACTACTAAACCGTTATCAACAAACAAAAACAAAACTATTTTTAATAATAATACTCGTAATTTAATACTACTAATAATTAAAACTAGTTCCACTTTTTTAACTAGGCAAGCGGACTCGGAACAAACACTAGTATGTGGTACTAATAAACAACACTTTCGAACGAAACTATTCGTCAAATAAATCCGGACACACAAAAAAAAATATACACATCTAGGCGAGTAAACTCGTATCAAATCACTAGTATGTGGTACTAATAAACACACTTTCGAACGAAACTATTCGTCAAATAAATCCGGACACACAAAAAAAAAAAATACACATCTAGGCGAGTAAACTCGTATCAAATCACTAGTATGTGACCACAATTATATAAGTGTCTATCTATTATCGGATCCACCAAGTGAGAAACATTCGCTTCGAGAATTTACTAGAACAATTTCTTAGTACTTCAAATCGTCTCGGAATACCCTCGAGATTTTAACAAAAAAAAATAATTTTTAGGTACGCTTTTTAGGTATTTCTAGGTACGCTCTGCTACCAAAACTATGATCACGCACAATTGTGATGACCATCTACTGTGTTCCACAGTTTATTGAAACGAATGTTTCTCATGCAAAATTAAGTTACTTAAAAGCTAGGCCTACCTTCACGAGAAGACACTGTTCATAATCCAGGGGGGCCGATCGCTGTCCCGCCGGCGCGCGCGCGCCTGACAAGTAGGTCTTCACCCAACCCCGATGGGAAACTCTTATAGCTAACACTCTTATAACTACACAATGCCCTAATAGACAGCTAAAACTTTCCCGGCGCTTTTCAAAGCGAACACACACGGGTCACAAGTCCGTACCCCGACCGGGCACTAGTAGGTGCAAAAACTCGCAATCTCGGTCACAATACGGGTAGGTAACTGGCGCGGCACGTCGCTACAGAAACACACAACCTTGCCTCACGGCGGCGTACGGCGAACTGTATGAATCCTACACGCGGCCGGAGCGGATTGTCTCGTGACCTTGACAATGACCCGCTCGCAAGCGCGCGTGAACAGCCTACTTAGCTGTTATAACTTCGCCATACATACAACTATCGTGAATTTTTGTGACGGGTATAACCTGCAGGTGACATTATGTTAAATCGACCGGGTTATAAGTCAAATAAGAGTTCCTGACAGCTTAGCGGCTGTGAAATGTCATTGATCGATCACTGAATCGCTGTCATTGATATTAAGCTGTCGTGGTACGAATAAGCGAAGCAGATCAATTTAGGTCCTAAACAAAACCGCAATAAGAGTTGATGGTAAGCACCCTGGAAACGTATTTTCAAGTCTCCGTTTTATCGTCATTTAGTAAACTATACGCACACACCAGGACACCAAAATTTCATTCCAAAGTTTGTATCTCATTCATTTTCGAAGTTATATGAAATCTAAGTTGTGCTAATTCGACAGTGGCTCACTGATCGTTAAAATAGACCTAGTTACTCCCATAAACTTGGAGACCCAAAATTTGGTACAGGAGTAGTGTTTAATGTCCACATAAAGGGAATAGTATCAAAAGTAGGATCATGGAAGACATGAGTACCTGATGACCCTGAGGAGAAACCATAACAGACCAGCCAAACTATTAAAGTTATTGGCATGCTGTCTTCAAAAAATGTATTCAGTGTGGTTAGACCTTTCTTATGATTTCCAAAAATAGAAGGTTTTGAAAATCTGGAATATCTGATGAAGAACCCTCAGTGTTCAGTACACCCCTGCTAAATCCGCGGAATCGGCTTAGCGCAGTGGAAGCTGGTATTACTAATATAGACTCCGGACAAAAAACTAGGTTTCAGCGGGGATGTAAACTGAACAATTGGACTGCGATACACAGCGGAGAGAATGTTAAGTAAGGTGAGGCTACATACGGGTCCGTGTGTCGAACGTCTCCAAGGCAGAAGTGGTGTAAGGGAGCGCGCGCGCCCCTGGGGTCCTTTCTTCGTCTTCTGCAGACCTTACCAACTCGTCACCTCACTCACAACACATACAACACAGCGTTCCCAAGACACTGGGCGCTTCAACAAGATACACAATAACACACGGAGGAGCTTTTTGTCAAGATATATATTGCCCCTGCAACAACGCGTGGTGGACAATTATCTTTCTTTCAAAACTCCGCGACCAGCCCGATGGATGGCGTCAAAACCTTGGTCGTACAAAACGGGATCACATAGATAATTTAAGATTTTATTCAAACTCGATATGCCAGGCACATTCAACGCGAGCGATTTTTTAACAAATTCAGCAAAATTAATCCGACATCTTGGTTACAAGAATTTCAATCAAGTGTCACTGTCAACTTCAAGTGACAGCCAAATGTCAATTTGACGTGACATTATAGATGCGTTCAGAAACGTCGATCTTTTCCGAACATCCCCCCGCCCCGGACCGTTAAGAACGGTACGTCAATCTACGGGTAATCGGGAGAGCCCACTAACTGCTCTCTTCAAAACCGAATCTCGAACCAAAACCTCAGCAAAACGAGGAACTCCGTCAGTTCCGGGGTAGAGTTTAACAATGCGCCCCCTTCGCCAACATAGGGGCGGCAGGTTAGCATCCTTAATCAACACGAGGTCGCCAGTCTGGGGTGGGGTGGTTTTATCTGTCCACTTCACGCGCTGTTGTAGGATATGCAAATACTCCATCGACCAACGTGCCCAGAAGTTTTGGGACATCTGTTTCAAAAGTTGGTATCGCGACAAACGATGGGATCCTACATCCTGAATCGGATATTCAGGCAAAGCCAAAAGGGGCTGTCCGATCAAGAAATGACCTGGGGTCAACGCTTCCAGGTCATTCGGGTCCGAAGACAACGGGCACAAGGGTCGCGAGTTGAGGACGGCCTCAACTTTACAAAATACCGTATCAAGTTCCTCAAACGTGAGAATAGTTTCTCCAATCACGCGACGCAAGTGTGTCTTGGCAGCCTTTACACAAGCTTCAAAAATTCCTCCCCAGGTCGGACAAGCTGGTGGGCTAAACTTCCAGATTATCCCACGCCGGGAGAGGGTGGTTCCAATGTCTATTTTATTATCAACAAAAAACTTAACTACTTCCTTAAGATAATTACACGTTCCCTTATAATTAGTACCACAATCGGAACGTATCAATGACGGCAGTCCTCTACGGGAAACAAATCTGCTCAAGGCGGCGACAAAGGCTTCGGTAGACAATTCCGAGACAATTTCCAAATGGACAGCCTTGGTGGACAAACACACAAACACGCACAAGTACGCCTTATAGGTTTTAGCATTACGCAGTCTCGAAGCCTTTACAGTAAAGGGACCGGCGAAGTCGGTGGCGACTCCGGCAAAAGCTCTACATTCCGTGACGCGATCAGCAGGCAAATCACCCATCGGGGGCTGCATGGTCGCGGCCTTCAATCGATAACAAGGCAGGCAACGGAAAACCACAGTGCGAATGGCTCGGCGAGCAGACAAAATCCAAAATTCACGCTGCAAAATGGCCAACAAAGCATTACAGCCAGCATGTTGTGCATTCACATGGCGATCTGTTATTATCAGTTGAGTCAAATGTCCGGCTTTAGGCAACAAAAGGGGGTGACGAGCTCCATACGGCAGGTTTGCATTTCGAAGTCTTCCGCCGACTCGCAAAAGCCCACTCTCGTCCAGGAAGGGATTTAATCGCGATACCGCGCCCTTCAACTTGCGACGGCCTAAACGCAAAATTTCAATCTCGGACTCAAAACTATCAGCTTGTACTCTCCGGACCCAAAACAAGAGCGCGTCCCTACGCTCGTCCGGAGTGAGAACCGACGAATCACGCCTCGCGCGTGGGTTTCTGCAATTGTACACAAAACGTCTGATCCAAGCGGTAACACCAAGCAGCTTCTGTAAGGAGCTGTACCGATCCAACAGCAAATCCTTTTCCCCGGCGGGGTTAGTCTCCAGGACGCATGCCCGCATATCAGGAACGGCTACGTTCGACAACGCTGGAGAGGGCGGCCACTCCGACTCAGGCCGCATCAACCACTGTGGGCCCCACCAGAGGGGGTGGTTAATTAGGGTTGGGGCTACACAACCCCGAGACGCACAATCCGCGGGATTCATGGTTCCCGGCACGTGTCTCCAAATCAACTCGATGTCGGAATTACAAATCTGCGACACTCGATTGGCCACAAACACGTCCAAGGTGTGCGCCGGAGCCTTCAACCAACAAAGGACGACCTGACTGTCCGTCCAAGCATAAACCTCTTGTATCTTAATAGATCGACCTAATGTGAGCCATACGTGGTTCAACAAACGCATTAGGAGGGCAGCTCCACACAATTCCAACCTCGGGATCGTATGACGAGTCCGAAGGGGAGTGACTTTGCTTTTCGCTATCACCAGATGCACAGCAACAACTCCGTCAACAGTAACGGTGCGGAGGTACACGGCCGCAGCAAATCCACGTTCGGAGGCATCGGAAAAGCCGTGAAGAGTAACTTTACAATTTTCAGAGGGGAGGAATAGCCTCGGCAAATGCACTTCATTAATCTCGGGGAGGGATGAAACGAAGCTCGACCAATCTCGGTGTTCAGTACACCCCTGCCTAGACCGCGGAATGGCTAGCGCAGTGGAAGCTGGTATTACTAGTATAGACTCCGGACAAAAAACTAGGTTTCAGCCGGGATGTAACTGAACAATTGGACTGCGATACACAGTGGAGAGAATGTTAAGTAAGGTGATTTCACATACGGTTCTGTGGTGTCGAAAATCTCCTCGGCTGCGGAGAGACGGGGCGCGCGCCCCAGGTACCTTCTTCTTCTGCAGACCTTACCAATTAGTGACCTCACTCACAACACAAATAACAGCGTTCACAAGACACTGGGCGTTTCAACAATAGATACACAAAGACACACACGTGGGAGCTTTTTTTATTACGATATATTGTCCCGACAACAAGCGCGTGTGGTAGAAAAGGTTATCTTTCAAAGCATCCGCGACCGGCCACTCCAGAGATGGCATTAAAACCTTGGTCGTACAAAACGGGATCACATAGATAATTTAAGATGTATTCAAACTCGATATGCCAGGCACATTCAACGCGAGCGATTTTTTAACAAATTCAGCAAAATTATTCCGACATTTTCTACCAGAATTTCAATCAAGTGTCACTGTCAACTTCAAGTGACAGCCAATGTCAATTTGACGTGACATTAGAGTTGCGTTCAGAAACGTCGATCTTTTCCGAACATCCCCCCGCCCCGGACCGTTAAGAACGGTACGTCAATCTACGGGTAATCGGGAGAGCCCACTAACGGCTCTCTTCAAAACCGAATCTCGAACCAAAACCTCAGCAAAACGAGGAACTCCGTCAGTTCCGGGGTAGAGTTTAACAATGCGCCCCCTTCGCCAACATAGGGGCGGCAGGTTAGCATCCTTAATCAACACGAGGTCGCCAGTCTGGGGTGGGGTGGTTTTATCTGTCCACTTCACGCGCTGTTGTAGGATATGCAAATACTCCATCGACCAACGTGCCCAGAAGTTTTGGGACATCTGTTTCAAAAGTTGGTATCGCGACAAACGATGGGATCCTACATCCTGAATCGGATATTCAGGCAACGCCAAAAGGGGCTGTCCGATCAAGAAATGACCTGGGGTCAACGCTTCCAGGTCATTCGGGTCCGAAGACAACGGGCACAAGGGTCGCGAGTTGAGGACGGCCTCAATTTTACAAAATACCGTATCAAGTTCCTCAAACGTGAGAATAGTTTCTCCAATCACGCGACGCAAGTGTGTCTTGGCAGCCTTTACACAAGCTTCAAAAATTCCTCCCCAGGTCGGACAAGCCGGAGGGCTAAACTTCCAGATTATCCCACGCCGGGAGAGGGTGGTTCCAATGTCTATTTTATTATCAACAAAAAACTTAACTACTTCCTTAAGATAATTACACGTTCCCTTATAATTAGTACCACAATCGGAACGTATCAATGACGGCAGTCCTCTACGGGAAACAAATCTGCTCAAGGCGGCGACAAAGGCTTCGGTAGACAATTCCGAGACAATTTCCAAATGGACAGCCTTGGTGGACAAACACACAAACACGCACAAGTACGCCTTATAGGTTTTAGCATTACGCAGTCTCGAAGCCTTTACAGTAAAGGGACCGGCGAAGTCGGTGGCGACTCCGGCAAACGCTCTACATTCCGTGACGCGATCAGCAGGCAAATCACCCATCTGGGGCTGCATGGTCGCGGCCTTCAATCGATAACAGGGCAGGCAACGGAAAACCACAGTGCGAATGGCTCGACGAGCAGACAAAATCCAAAATTCACGCTGCAAAATGGCCAACAAAGCATTACAGCCAGCATGTTGTGCATTCACATGGCGATCTGTTATTATCAGTTGAGTCAAATGTCCGGCTTTAGGTAACAAAAGGGGGTGACGAGCTCCATACGGCAGGTTCGCATTTCGAAGTCTTCCGCCGACTCGCAAAAGCCCACTCTCGTCCAGGAAGGGATTTGATCGCGATACCGCGCCCTTCAACTTGCGACGGCCTAAACGCAAAATTTCAATCTCGGACTCAAAACTATCAGCTTGTACTCTCCGGACCCAAAACAAGAGCGCGTCCCTACGCTCGTCCGGAGTGAGAACCGACGAATCACGCCTCGCGCGTGGGTTTCTGCAATTGTACACAAAACGTCTGATCCAAGCGGTAACACCAAGCAGCTTCTGTAAGGAGCTGTACCGATCCAACAACAAATCCTTTTCCCCGGCGGGGTTAGTCTCCAGGACGCATGCCCGCATATCAGGAACGGCTACGTTCGACAACGCTGGAGAGGGCGGCCACTCCGACTCAGGCCGCATCAACCACTGTGGGCCCCACCAGAGGGGGTGGTTAATTAGGGTTGGGGCTACACAACCCCGAGACGCACAATCCGCGGGATTCATGGTTCCCGGCACGTGTCTCCAAATCAACTCGATGTCGGAATTACAAATCTGCGACACTCGATTGGCCACAAACACGTCCAAGGTGTGCGCCGGAGCCTTCAACCAACAAAGGACGACCTGACTGTCCGTCCAAGCATAAACCTCTTGTATCGCAATAGATCGACCTAATGTGAGCCATACGTGGTTCAACAAACGCATTAGGAGGGCAGCTCCACACAATTCCAACCTCGGGATCGTATGACGAGTCCGAAGGGGAGCGACTTTGCTTTTCGCTATCACCAGATGCACAGCAACAACTCCGTCAACAGTAACGGTGCGGAGGTACACGGCCGCAGCAAATCCACGTTCGGAGGCATCGGAAAAGCCGTGAAGAGTAACTTTACAATTTTCAGAAGGGAGGAATAGCCTCGGCAAATGCACTTCATTAATCTCGGGGAGGGATGAAACGAAGCTCGACCAATCTCGGAGTAACTCGTCCGAGAGGGGTTCATCCCACGACACCCCCGAAGCCCATAACCGTTGCAAGAAACACTTGGCCATAAACAGCACGGGGCAAATCCACCCATTGGGGTCAAAGGTACGTGCGACAGTAGACAATACTAAACGCTTGGTCCAGACTTTCGGTGGTCGTAAATCCACACAATACGTGAAAGTGTCAGAGACCGGTTTGTACTGTACGCCAAGGACGGTCACCACATGGGGATTATCAACATTTTCGAATAGGTGGGGGTCCTGCTGGTGCTCTTCGGGCAAACCTACCAGTACATCAGGCGAGTTGGATATCCATTTCCTCAACTCGTAACCTCCCGACTTCAAAAGGGCGGTGAGTTCGTCTCTCAGGACAATCGCCTCTGAGACAGATGAGGCGCCCGTGCAAATGTCATCCACATAGACGTCACTGGCCAAAATGGCGGAGGCGCGAGGGTATCTCAAGCGCTCCTTCTCGGCCAACTCCAACAAAGAACGAATCGCAACAAACGGGCTCGAAGCCAAACCGTACGTATTCGTATTCAATTCATAAATCAACAAGGGGTCCCTAGGACTCTCTCTCCACAAAATCAATTGGTACCTCCTATCCTCGGGATGGATGACCGTTTGTCTGAACATCATCCGGATGTCAGTCATAAATACAATTTGGTGCCGCCGGAAGTTGGTCAAAATGTCTGAGATCTCCGTGTGCAGCTTGGGACCTACATGCAGACACTGGTTCAAGGACGCTCCAGTAGAGGTGGGAGCCGAACCGTCAAAGACCACCCGAATCTTTCCGGATTTCAAAACGGCGTGGTGCGGCAAAAAGAAGTGCTCAACGGAGCGCCAATCCAAATCGCTCACGGACATGTGCCCTAACTCCTCATACTCCCGCATGAATTCAACATACTTCTGGCGGAAGACCGGATCCTTGCTCATGCGACGCTCCATCGCCACTAGCCTACGTTCCGCTAGCGGTCGGGATTCGCCCAGAGGAGGTCGGCCGGCACGAAAGGGGAGACGGGTGATCAAACGACCAGAGCGGAGGCGACCAGTGTTATTCTGGTAATACAACTCGCATTCATCCGCTACTGGGTCTACCCGCGGGGCTGGTGGAGGTTCCTCAACCTCCCAAAACTTCTGCACCACTTCGGAGAGAGACACATTAAAAACAAGACCGCGATCCTCATCAAGGGAATCCAAAACGCGGCGAGCAGGGCCCATCACAACTGTACCGAGTGTCGTCTGCAGAGCTACCAAGCCATCTGGCTGCAAAACTCGCTTCCCCGTCAACAAAACTCGCCCCAGGACATCGGCTCCAAGGAGAGCATCAATCGGGCCTGGGCGGAAGAAATTTGGATCGGCGAGTGGGGAATCAGACACCAAAGACAACATACTCGGTCCCAAGTCAACTGAAGGTTGACGGCCAACAACTGTGTCCAACACAATCGCCGAGGTCTTAATGCCTGGCGTGGACTTATTACGTGAGGTAAATGTGAAGTCAACATGCCCTAACAACCCGGGGACTTTCACATCGCCAACACCTCTCACGCCTTCCGTGTGGGGGTGCACCTTGAGGCCCAACCGCCTAACTAACCAAGATGACACAACACACCCCTGAGCACCGGAATCCAACAAGGCGCGAACTTCCACAAGGTCGCCATTCAATCCCCTGACAAGTACAGAGGCCGTGGGCAACAAAACGGTCTCTGGAGGGGTGGCTACAATCGACCGTAAACACGTTGATTGCTAGTATGTGGGGTCCCCAGACGTCCCCCCATGGTAAGGGGGTCGCTCATAGCGATCCAGTGGGTCCCAATCTCCCACATACTGCCTACGTCCAATTCGCCCGGCATCAGGCGGGTTATATCTCCCGGCCCCTTGAAGACGGGGCGGGCGCCGCTCCAAACGCGGGTATTCGGCGAGCGGCGGCGAGAATCGGTGCCTATCATCCACCGTGTACGTCGCCCCATAGTCGCGGGGGCACGGTGACCGATTTTCAGAGGGGGGGTCCCGGGGACCCCCGGCTGTGCGAGGCTCAACACGTTGCGGGGGGCTTCTACGACCTCCCGCAACGCTCGCAAAATCGAACCCCCTAGTTGGGGACCGATTTCCCATGGGGGGGTCCGTGGGACCCCCGCCCGTGCGAGGCTCAAAACGTCGCGGGGGGCCTCTACGACCTCCGGCAACGCCCGCATAACTCATCCCCATCCTTGGGGATCGGTTTCCCATGGGGGGGTCCGTGGGACCCCCGCCCGTGCGAGGCTCAAAACGTCGCGGGGGGCCTCTACGACCTCCGGCAACGCTCGCGTAACTCATCCCCATCCTTGGGGATCGGTTTCCCATGGGGGGGTCCCTGGGACCCCCACCCGTTTGAGGGTCCAAACGTGGCGGAGAGCGTCTGGGGCCACTCTGGTGGCCACTAGAACTGCTGCGGGATGCAAACACCGCGGGGGGTCCGAGACCCCCACCCATACGCGGTGATCCTGCAGCGACGCGCTGCGGCGCTCCGCCGCCCTCTGGGCTGTTCATGCAGAGGAGGGGATGGTGGTTGCCCTTACAAAAGCGGCATGGGTGCGCTTGGGTACATTCGCGCTGCATGTGCAGGCCCAAGCACGAGTAGCACCATGTCCGTTGTCGCGCGATCGCTCGACGGCCTTGGACGCGCTGGTCGAGGAACTTATCACAACGGGTCGTGCTGTGACCCGGTTCCCGACAGTACAAGCAGCGGGCGGTCTCCTGGACGGCGGCATAGCGGCCGGGCGCGCGAGGGGCCATACGCCCCCTACGGGGGGGTCCGGTGGGGGATCCACTCTGTGGCACAGGTCGTTCGGGTCCCATAGGACCGGCCAGAGAGGAATTATCTGCCAGTCTACTTTCTCCTTCCAGGAACGTCAAGAGGTCCGAGAAGGGTGGCAGATAAGTCGCACTATCCCCACCATACTGCTGCTCAAAACGGACCTTAACAGAGTCCGGCAACTTTCCCAGGACAATGTGCAGTAACAAAAACGACCACTGCTCCACTGGGAGTTTTAAATTTTTCAATGCGTTGTAGGCAACCAACAGCGGATTCAACAAAGCCACTCTCAAGTGCATCACGCTGGCAACGCGGGGTAAATTCAAAATGGCGGCAACATGGTTGTCCGCCAGACGTCGTACGTTCTGGTACCGACGGGCAATCAAATCCCTAGCAACAGGGTAGTTTTCATCCGAGGGGGCCAAATGTTGAACCGATTCAAGGGCCTCCCCTTCCAACACGGATAATAAATAAGCTAACTTCTGGCCCTGGGTCAAATCATCCCGGGCATGTACCAGACTATCAAAAATATTAATAAAGCCCTCCCAGTCCTCTAGACGACCAGCAAAACGCCTTAGGTCTAAGGGGGCCAATCTAGCAAAGAGAGGGGGCATACTCTTAGATGTGACCGGGGACGGGCTCGGTTCATTCTCTCTTGCCACTTGCAAAGGTCGAGCCACCTGGGTAATTCTGTCCGCAAAATCATAACACTGGTCCACATCCAAATCGACTTCTTGTCGCATTTCCACCTCGGCCTCAACAGTCCTTTCCAAAAATAAGGCATACTGCTCATCAACAACAGCCAAACGTACGGGCAGATCTACGTATCTGTTCAACAAGGCCTCCGTCCTATCAGGTCGATCCAACAATGCGACTGCAGACGCTAACCACCGTAACTCAGAACGTATTTTGGCTTTAGCAGAGGAGGCCGTCATTGTAACGTCACAAATTTATCAACAAAAACAACAAATTCAAAATATTCACTATAACACAAAATCTCCAATATTTTGAGGTTATTGATAACCGCAAAATTCCAATATTACAACAACAAAGTATTTATAATGACACAAACTCTTAAATATTTGGAGGTTATCAGAAAACAACAAAACTCAAGTATATAATTATAACTCTAACTCTCAAGAGGTTATAACTTAGACACAAACTAACTTTGACTTTGTAAGTCAAAAGTTATTCAGTTCAAACAAATCACTGACCATTGAAATTCACTTGGATATCGACATACAACAAGATGATTTTAATTATTTCAAAGCACAAGTTTCAATAAGTTTCAATGTGTAAACAATGTCCCAAATCATTTAAGTTTCACTAAGTATTGAGTGCAAACTTATTAGCTAACCTTTTATTAGCTATTATTTTAGCAACAAACTTGTCAATATTCACAACTCAAATTTGCTGACAAAACTAAATAATAATTATTATGAACAAAGAAAGGTATCTGTTTACATTTTGGAACTTCAATACATGACAATTAATTACAAGACATGGAACCAATAACAGAAGGAATGCCCTTTACTTTTCAAATGCAAGTTAATTACCATTTACAAGTACAAATTAATCTAGTCCGGACCAGACTGGGTCATCAACACGGCACTGATTAATACAAAGTTTTGGCGTGGGCCTCTCAGGCCTTCAAGCTACGCTCTTGGCTACCAAGAAATGTTCAGTACACCCCTGCCTAGACCGCGGAATGGCTAGCGCAGTGGAAGCTGGTATTACTAGTATAGACTCCGGACAAAAAACTAGGTTTCAGCCGGGATGTAACTGAACAATTGGACTGCGATACACAGTGGAGAGAATGTTAAGTAAGGTGATTTCACATACGGTTCTGTGGTGTCGAAAATCTCCTCGGCTGCGGAGAGACGGGGCGCGCGCCCCAGGTACCTTCTTCTTCTGCAGACCTTACCAATTAAAGACCTCACTCACAACACAAATAACAGCGTTCACAAGACACTGGGCGTTTCAACAATAGATACACAAAGACACACACGTGGGAGCTTTTTTTATTACGATATATTGTCCCGACAACAAGCGCGTGTGGTAGAAAAGGTTATCTTTCAAAGCATCCGCGACCGGCCACTCCAGAGATGGCATCAAAACCTTGGTCGTACAAAACGGGATCACATAGATAATTTAAGATGTATTCAAACTCGATATGCCAGGCACATTCAACGCGAGCGATTTTTAACAAATTCAGCAAAATTATTCCGACATTTTCTACCAGAATTTCAATCAAGTGTCACTGTCAACTTCAAGTGACAGCCAATGTCAATTTGACGTGACATTAGAGTTGCGTTCAGAAACGTCGATCTTTTCCGAACACTCGGAGTAACTCGTCCGAGAGGGGTTCATCCCACGACACACCCGAAGCCCATAACCGTTGCAAGAAACACTTGGCCATAAACAGCACGGGGCAAATCCACCCATTGGGGTCAAAGGTACGTGCGACAGTAGACAATACTAAACGCTTGGTCCAGACTTTCGGTGGTCGTAAATCCACACAATAAGTGAAAGTGTCAGAGACCGGTTTGTACTGTACGCCAAGGACGGTCACCACATGGGGATTATCCACATTTTCGAATAGGTGGGGGTCCTGCTGGTGCTCTTCGGGCAAACCTACCAGTACATCAGGCGAGTTGGATATCCATTTCCTCAACTCGTAACCTCCCGACTTCAAAAGGGCGGTGAGTTCGTCTCGCAGGACAATCGCCTCTGAGACAGATGAGGCGCCCGTGCAAATGTCATCCACATAGACGTCACTGGCCAAAATGGCGGAGGCGCGAGGGTATCTCAAGCGCTCCTTCTCGGCCAACTCCAACAAAGAACGAATCGCAACAAACGGGCTCGAAGCCAAACCGTACGTATTCGTATTCAATTCATAAATCAACAAGGGGTCCCTAGGACTCTCTCTCCACAAAATCAATTGGTACCTCCTATCCTCGGGATGGATGACCGTTTGTCTGAACATCATCCGGATGTCAGTCATAAATACAATTTGGTGCCGCCGGAAGTTGGTCAAAATGTCTGAGATCTCCGTGTGCAGCTTGGGACCTACATGCAGACACTGGTTCAAGGACGCTCCAGTAGAGGTGGGAGCCGAACCGTCAAAGACCACCCGAATCTTTCCGGATTTCAAAACGGCGTGGTGCGGCAAAAAGAAGTGCTCAACGGAGCGCCAATCCAAATCGCTCACGGACATGTGCCCTAACTCCTCATACTCCCGCATGAATTCAACATACTTCTGGCGGAAGACCGGATCCTTGCTCATGCGACGCTCCATCGCCACTAGCCTACGTTCCGCTAGCGGTCGGGATTCGCCCAGAGGAGGTCGGCCGGCACGAAAGGGGAGACGGGTGATCAACCGTCCAGAGCGGAGGCGACCAGTGTTATTCTGGTAATACAATTCGCATTCATCCGCTACTGGGTCAACCCGCGGGGCTGGTGGAGGTTCCTCAACCTCCCAAAACTTCTGCACCACTTCGGAGAGAGACACATTAAAAACAAGACCGCGATCCTCATCAAGGGAATCCAAAACGCGGCGAGCAGGGCCCATCACAACTGTACCGAGTGTCGTCTGCAGAGCTACCAAGCCATCTGGCTGCAAAACTCGCTTCCCCGTCAACAAAACTCGCCCCAGGACATCGGCTCCAAGGAGAGCATCAATCGGGCCTGGGCGGAAGAAATTTGGATCGGCGAGTGGGGAATCAGACACCAAAGACAACATACTCGGTCCCAAGTCAACTGAAGGTTGACGGCCAACAACTGTGTCCAACACAATCGCCGAGGTCTTAATGCCTGGCGTGGACTTATTACGTGATGTAAATGTGAAGTCAACATGCCCTAACAACCCGGGGACTTTCACATCGCCAACACCTCTCACGCCTTCCGTGTGGGGGTGCACCTTGAGGCCCAACCGCCTAACTAACCAAGATGACACAACACACCCCTGAGCACCGGAATCCAACAAGGCGCGAACTTCCACAAGGTCGCCATTCAATCCCCTGACAAGCACAGAGGCCGTGGGCAACAAAACGGTCTCTGGAGGGGTGGCTACAATCGACCGTAAACACGTTGATTGCTAGTATGTGGGGTCCCCAGACGTCCCCCCATGGTAAGGGGGTCGCTCATAGCGATCCAGTGGGTCCCAGTCTCCCACATACTGCCTACGTCCAAATCGCCCGGTATCAGGCGGGTTATATCTCCCGGCCCCTTGAAGACGGGGCGGGCGCCGCTCCAAACGCGGGTATTCGGCGAGCGGCGGCGAGAATCGGTGCCTATCATCCACCGTGTACGTCGCCCCATAGTCGCGGGGGCACGGTGACCGATTTTCAGAGGGGGGGTCCCGGGGACCCCCGGCTGTGCGAGGCTCAAAACGTCGCGGGGGGCCTCTACGACCTCCGGCAACGCCCGCATAACTCATCCCCATCCTTGGGGATCGGTTTCCCATGGGGGGGTCCCTGGGACCCCCGCCCGTTTGAGGGTCCAAACGTGGCGGAGAGCGTCTGGGGCCACTCTGGTGGCCACTAGAACTGCTGCGGGATGCAAACACCGCGGGGGGTCCGAGACCCCCACCCATACGAGGTGATCCTGCAGCGACACGCGGCGCTCCGCCGCCCTCTGGGCTGTTCATGCAGAGGAGGGGATGGTGGTTGCCCTTACAAAAGCGGCATGGGTGCGCTTGGGTACATTCGCGCTGCATGTGCAGGCCCAAGCACGAGTAGCACCATGTCCGTTGTCGCGCGATTGCTCGACGGCCTTGGACGCGCTGGTCGAGGAACGTATCACAACGGGTCGTGCTGTGACCCGGTTCCCGACAGTACAAGCAGCGGGCGGTCTCCTGGACGGCGGCATAGCGGCCGGGCGCGCGAGGGGCCATACGCCCCCTACGGGGGGGTCCGGTGGGGGACCTACTCTGTGGCACAGGTCGTTCGGGTCCCATAGGACCGGCCAGAGAGGAATTATCTGCCAGTCTACTCTCTCCTTCCAGGAACGTCAAGAGGTCCGAGAAGGGTGGCAGATAAGTCGCACTATCCCCACCATACTGCTGCTCAAAACGGACCTTAACAGAGTCCGGCAACTTTCCCAGGACAATGTGCAGTAACAAAAACGACCACTGCTCCACTGGGAGTTTTAAGTTTTTTAATGCGTTGTAGGCAACCAACAGCGGATTCAACAAAGCCACTCTCAAGTGCATCACGCTGGCAACGCGGGGTAAATTCAAAATGGCGGCAACATGGTTGTCCGCCAGACGTCGTACGTTCTGGTACCGACGGGCAATCAAATCCCTAGCAATAGGGTAGTTTTCATCCGAGGGGGCCAAATGTTGAACCGATTCAAGGGCCTCCCCTTCCAACACGGATAACAAGTAAGCCAACTTCTGGCCCTGGGTCAAATCATCCCGGGCATGTACGAGACTATCAAAAATATTAATAAAGCCCTCCCAGTCTTGTAGACGACCAGCAAAACGCCTTAAATCTAAGGGGGCCAATCTAGCAAATAGAGGGGGCATACTCTTAGATGTGACCGGGGACGGGCTCGGTTCATTCTCTCTTGCCACTTGCAAAGGTCGAGCCACCTGGGTAATTCTGTCCGCAAAATCATAACACTGGTCCACATCCAAATCGACTTCTTGTCGCATTTCCACATCGGCCTCAACAGTCCTTTCCAAAAATAAGGCATACTGTTCATCAACAACAGCCAAACGTACGGGCAGATCTACGTATCTGTTCAACAAGGCCTCCGTTCTATCCGGTCGATCCAACAACGCAACCGCAGAAGCTAACCACCGTAACTCAGAACGTATTTTGGCTTTAGCAGAGGAGGCCGTCATTGTAACGTCACAAATTTATCAACAAAAACAACAAATTCAAAATATTCACTATAACACAAAATCTCCAATATTTGGAGGTTATTACTAACCACAAAATTCCAATATTACAACAACAAAGTATTTATAATGACACAAACTCTTAAATATTTGGAGGTTATCAGAAAACAACAAAACTCACTGACTATTGAAATTCACTCAAAATCACTGACTATTGAAATTCACTTGGATATCAACATACAACAAATTAATTTTAATTATTTCAAAGCACAAGTTTCAATGAGTTTCAATGTGTAAACAATGTCTTAAATCATCTAAGTTTCACTAAGTATTGAGTGCAAACTTATTAGCTAACCTTTTATTAGCTATTATTTTAGCAACAAACTTGTCAATATTCACAACTCAAATTTGCTAACAAAACTGAATAATAATTATTATGAGCAAAGAAAGGCATCTGTTTACACTTTGGAACTTCAATACATGACAATTAATTACAAGACATGGAACCAATAACAAAGGAATGCCCTTTACTTTTCAAATGCAAGTTAATTACCATTTACAAGTACAAATTAATCTAGTCCGGACCAGACTGGGTCATCAAAACGGCACTGATTAATACAAAGTTTTGGCGTGGGCCTCTCAGGCCTTCAAGCTACGCTCTTGGCTACCAAGAAATGTTCAGTACACCCCTGCTAAATCCGCGGAATCGCCTTAGCGCAGTGGAAGCTGGTATTACTAATATAGACTCCGGACAAAAAACTAGGTTTCAGCGGGGATGTAAACTGAACAATTGGACTGCGATACACAGCGGAGAGAATGTTAAGTAAGGTGAGGCTACATACGGGTCCGTGTGTCGAACGTCTCCAAGGCAGAAGTGGTGTAAGGGAGCGCGCGCGCCCCTGGGGTCCTTTCTTCGTCTTCTGCAGACCTTACCAACTCGTCACCTCACTCACAACACATACAACACAGCGTTCCCAAGACACTGGGCGCTTCAACAAGATACACAATAACACACGGAGGAGCTTTTTGTCAAGATATATATTGCCCCTGCAACAACGCGTGGTGGACAATTATCTTTCTTTCAAAACTCCGCGACCAGCCCGATGGATGGCGTCAAAACCTTGGTCGTACAAAACGGGATCACATAGATAATTTAAGATTTTATTCAAACTCGATATGCCAGGCACATTCAACGCGAGCGATTTTTTAACAAATTCAGCAAAATTAATCCGACATCTTGGTTACAAGAATTTCAATCAAGTGTCACTGTCAACTTCAAGTGACAGTCAAATGTCAATTTGACGTGACATTATAGATGCGTTCAGAAACGTCGATCTTTTCCGAACACTCAGAGTCAGTTAAATTATGGAAGATATGGAAATATCGCCTCAATCAAAGGTATTCAGTGTGTTTAGCCCCTTTTATTGATGTCTAAGCAACTGAAAAAGGAGTGAAATCCACCAAAAACGTCCTGTGAAAAAACTAGCCAAATCTTACTGAAGCTGATGATTTCTCTATAAAATGTGACATCTACTGGGATGTACTAGGATGTATTTGTTATTAAAGTTAGATTTTATTAGGCTTGATCGTTGAATTGTGTCCACTATATGCTTAAAAAGTGTTCCACGGCCAGGTCACATTTAAAATCTAACTTTAATAATAAAGAAATCCCATTACATCCCAGTATTTAGGAACATAAGAGTTGGCTTGGCTTTACTGAGAGATTTCGTCACTTTTAATAGAGAAATGTTTTTTTTTTATCCACAACGGGGTAGCACTTAGCCTTCATAACACCTGATGTTAAGTGGTGATAAGGCTGAAGATGGAAGCGCACTACTCCCGGAATCCTCATCATCATCATCATTTCAACCGTACGACGCCCACTGCTGGGCATAGGCCTCCCCCAAGGATCTCCACAACGATCGGTCCTGCGCTGCCCGCATCCAGCGGCTTCCCGCGACCTTGACCAGATCGTCGGTCCACCTTGTAGGGGGCCTGCCCACGGAACGTCGTCCGGTTCGCGGTCGCCATTCGAGGACATTTCCGCCCCAACGGCCATCGGTTCTTCGCGCTATGTGCCCCGCCCACTGCCACTTCAACTGAGCAAAAACCCGAATCCTCAATCACTGAGGAACTGGCTATCTTATCTCTAACTGCCGAAACACAATAATGCTGAAAACATCATTGTTATGGCGTCAGACTTAGATAAGGTGGTGGTAGCTAGCCAGGCGGACTAAGAACAAGTCCTACCACCAACCAAACCGAATAGAATATGTACCCCCACTGGGAATCGAACCCAGGACCTCTTGGTCTGAAATCGGTGGTGTGAACCACTAGACCCCAGAGGCGGTTAAAAATCAGCAGCTCCAGCGAGATTTGGCTAGTTTTTTACAGGTTGTTTTTGGTGGGTGTAATTATCTTCATAATCTTTATACTATCAGAAACTACTAACTTACTTACTCCGATGGCGTGATGACCCCGAAGTGGATCTTGGCCTCCGAAAACAAGAGACGCCACTGTTCCCTGCATAGCGCGACCTCCTCCCAGACTGGCAGCAGCAGCTCCCGTAGGTCTTTGGCCACTTCGTCAGCCCAGCGGTACCTAGGTCGACCGACTGGCCTGCGCCCTACTGGCCGGCCCAGGTATGCTCGTTTAACTGCGCGACCTTCCTCAAATCATGTAATCAGAAATTACAATTATTTATTATAATTCATCTGTACATACTAAGGAAACCTGCATGACACATGCAGACATACGAGTATAGTATAACATGTTCAACCCCTAATGTGAAGCTCCTTCGTATTTACCAGTCGGGTTGGAGACGAGCTGACACGGACGTAATTAATATTCCGACGCAACTCAAACGACACGTAACTGAGTCGTAACAAGCGAACTAAAGTAGGTCTCGCAAAGCAATTAGTTCGTCAAGTAAACAAACGGAAAACACGCTTTGACTGCTTACACTATACTCATGGATAAAAACAAAGTGAAGGGATACAGTATTGTTGTGCTAAATGGGGTTGTTTAGTCGGTGGTTGCGTAAGCAGAAACATTGTAGAACACATTTAACAGAGAGCACAGAGCAATCTTTTCTTACCTCCAAAATTTTAGCGCTTAAGGTCATAGCCCACTTATACCGCACCGCTCCCACCCAACCAAAGTATGAGCAGCCAAATATACAATAGCAGACAGCGCGCGGTATGCGAGCCTGCCCCAAGCTAAGGTGCATCTACAGAGCACGACATTAAGTCCATATTTGACTGCTCCTACATTGGTCGGGTGGAAGCGGTGCGGTATAAGTGGGCTAAGTCCTTTAGCTTTCATCACATTTGATCTTATGTAATGATAAGACTGAAGATGGAATCACGCTAGTCCAGGAACCATTGAGGAGCTGCCAACTGTCAGGATCAGGGGAGCTATTCTGTAAGGATATTTCGCGTTTACTTCACCTACACTCCGCATTCAAACACGAATCTTTATGTCAAATAAATAACAAACAAGTGAAAGGCGAGCGAAAAATAATACGAATCGATCGAATTTTAGAGAATCGACCTACAGGCAGGATCATCGAAATTTATCTAGCTGCCGGAATTTAACAAATACATTAATAGTTATTTAAATTTTTACTTTTTTGCATTCACAATGCCATTTTTTATTATTCAAAAATTTAAAATGAAGTATAATTAGAAAAATCAACCCGTTTCACAACCACGCTTCTCGTAACTCCGTAGCTCAGTGTCTCACAACCAGCTCCCATCGGAGCTGGTTGTGAGACGGATCGATTTTTTTCTAAATACTTAATTTTCAATTTTTCAAATAGGTACATTAATGCTGTAAAAATGTTTGCTATGCAAACAAGACAATGATACTTGATAATAAAAGCAAAATTTTATAAAGTCCTATATTTTTACAGCGTTTTGCTTTTGAAAAAAAAAATTGTATCCAAGTGTGCCTATCTCATTGACTTGAAACTTTCTAAGTGCTGTCCGCCGATAAACTAATAAACCAATCGAGGTAAACTAGTACTGCTGGTAAATTTGTTAAGTCCTTTTGGAGAAGCCTCTCGACGCATTTTCCTCAATAAAGGACCAGATGCCTCCGGAAGTTTTGGAATGAGATCAGTGTTAAAAGCTGTGAGTGAACTCGCAAACGACTTGCGTGTGTTTCTGTATTCTTCTCTCTGGAAAACAATGGAACAACGAATAAACGCAGGTGTTCATTACTCAAGAGGTCTACTGCGTGCCTAGTGCTTGAAACAAGGGCAAGTTTGTAGTTGTTACATTTTCGTTTTTAGACTTGGCGAGCTCAAGTTTGTCTATTTAAGGTGGTTCGATGAGCTCAGTAGCGCCACCAATGGAAATAAATCATTTACGATTTATCAAGGGCTTAGAATAAAAGTTTCAGTTATTTTGCGCAAATAGAAGAGTAAAGTGCCATTTTTAAGTATTTTTCATGGCCTCAAAATATATGAGCATTAAGTTTTAGATCTCGATATTGCTAAATGTGGCCACATTTGGCACTATTGAGATTCACGACTTATTGCTTAAGTTTGAGTTCTTAAAAGTATATTTAAAAAACGCATTTTACTCTTTTATTTGCGCAAAATAACCGAAACTTTAAATTTAAGCCTTTATTAAAATGTAATTGATTTATTTCCATTGGTGGCGCGACTGAGCTCATCGAACCACTTTAAGGTACAGTTAAAAGTGATCGTGTGTGACTAGGGTAAGGCATATCTAATAATAATATGTAGTTCATCACTACGACGTGGAGGGTGGACTACGGATCTCAGTATCCGTGGTCCATCCAGGTGGACCACTGGTCTACGTCGGTATCCGTAGCTTACCCAGGTGGACCACGGGTGTGCGTCAGTGTCCGTAATCCACCCAGGTGTACCAAGGGTCAGAACAAGTGCCCGTAGTCCACCCAGGTGAACTTGTCAGGTGGACCACGGGTCAGGAATGATTTAATTCTCCTAGTAGCATACAATAATTTATTTTTCATTTCTCATATTCGGAAAGTGATGTATATTTAAACGAGCAGCGGGTTCAAAACTCTACGTTCCAACCCAAGGGTGAAAAAGTATTTTCAAAAATAGAACTGAATTTGGTTACAGTCAACCATAGAGTTACCTCATCGGCAATGAAAAAGTTTTCTACTGATTATGTATGGGGCCAGGACTCGGCAATGAAAAAGTTTTCTACTGATTATGTATGGGGCCAGGACTTTTTCAAAAATGAATTTTAAAAAAAAATATTTTCACCTCGGGCGACGTATATTGAATCCCTCGCCGTAAATATGCTATTTTGCTCCCTAGTAATACAATCTACTATTCTCCTGCAATAAGGATGGCGTTTGGTTCGTTTTCCCAAAGGAAGCAAGGGTTTTCAACTTATATGGAAGTGTCCGCACTGACACACGACACGATACGATAATACGATTTTGTACAGTTGACCTCACCTGAGTACAGGTGATTGCCGCAGCACCCTCGACGGCGCCGGTCACCCGTGATAAGCTTTGGTGTTTGGTCTTCGACCTTCATCAAGTGTGAGCCTTATGGATTACATTATTAAGTTAAGTTTATTCATTGGGACTTTATATAGAGAAAACTAGCCTAACTTTATTTAAATTTTTACTTTTTTGCATTCACAATGTATTTTTTATTATTTAAAAATGGAAAATGAAGTATTTTTAAAAAATAGACCCGACTCACAACCAGCTCCGATGGGACTCGAACCCACGACCTTTCGCTATCCAGGCGACTCCTCTAACCACTGAGCTACAGAGTCGTTACGAGAAGCGTCGAATATATCAAATACTTCTTACGCGCTGTATAGCCAGCGTTATTTCATCAATGTGAAGATATTACTACCCTCACACGCGAAAGAAATACCGAATTTGACAATCGCTAAAGATAAAATTACTATTGCAAGTTATTTAAGTTTTTACTTTTTTGCATTCACAATGCAATTTTTATTATTGAAAAATGGAAAATGAAGTATTTTGAAAAAAGTATTTTTGAAGATTTTTGAAAATACTTCATTTTATATCTATCCTAACTTGTTTGCTCACATTAGCGTAGTAAATTGGTAAATATCAGTGTTATTTTGCATGTTGCAAAACAATATTCGAATGATGAGTTTAGGCATCACGCCATTGGGCCACATAATATTACCCACCAAAGCAATCAAGATTGGTCATTACACGGCCAGCGACTCGCAGCTTGCTGGAATACAAGTACCTAATTAAGGGTCAATATATTCTCGCCTTAATTCGGGAAGCCCTCATTAAAAGCACGATGATTTTCAGTAGCATTTAGTCTTTGGTTTTGTATAAGATATTTATTAATTATCATTCTTAAATATACGCTTATAAAGGCGTAAAGTGCGTTAGAAAACTAAGCACAGTATTTATCCCTCAGTCGTAAAATAAAGCCAGTAAAAAACAATATTTCAATCCAAACGTAACAGGCACCGAAGAATGAAGCAATGATGGCCATATTTACATTAACAATAAAAATTCAATTTTAATTTAGTCGATAAACGGTCGGCCCATCGCACGGAGTTGTTGTTGGGCCGAAATGGGTCAGGGCCGATGCGCAAGGGAGGGATTTTCACTTATCACGGCCCGCCGCCCCACTCCCCGCAGTGGCCCGCGACGCTGCCAAAGTGGCATAGTATTAGCTCTGCAGTATGCAACTAATCCTGTTTAGGTATCGTTTTTTAACCGGCTCTGATTTTCACTTATCACGGCCCGCCGCCCCACTTACCGCCGTGGCCCGCGACGCTGCCAACGAGCATAGTATTGGCTAAGCAGTATGCAATCCTGGGTGTCTACCATCAACTCTTATTGTGGTTTAGGACCTAAACTGATCTGCTTCGCTTATTCGTACCACGACAGCTTAATATCAATGACAGCGATTCAGTGATCATTCAATGACACTTCACAGCCGCTAAGCTGTCAGAAACTCTTATTTGACTTATAACCCGGTCGATTTAACATGACACCTGCAGGTTATATCCGTCCCTCGCACTCTCCGGGCATGACAGAATCGAGTTAAAGAGACGGGTAGAAGAAATAAGGACACAAATCGTTCGGTCATTCACATTTAGCAATTCATTTGCGATCCAGTTTTCAGAAGGTCGTAGTACGAAAGAAAGCAGTTCATTTAAGGAACCTATTCTGCATCGCGCTATTTTTGAATCGCTGTCTTAAAGGTGATGGTAGGCACCCTGTTTAGGTATCGTTTTTAACCGGCTCTGTATTTCACTTATCACGACCCGCCGCCCCACTCCCCGCCGTGGCCCGCGACGCTGCCAAAGTGGCATAGTATTAGCTCTGCAGTATGCAACTAATCCTGTTTAGGTATCGTTTTTTAACCGGCTCTGATTTTCAGTTATCACGGCCCGCCGCCCCACTCCCCGGCGTGGCCCGCGACGCTGCCAACGAGCATAGTATTGGCTAAGCAGTATGCAATCCTGGGTGCCTACCATCAACTCTTATTGTGGTTTTGTTTAGGACCTAAACTGATCTGCTTCGCTTATTCGTACCACGACAGCTTAATATCAATGACAGCGATTCAGTGATCATTCAATGACATTTCACAGCCGCTAAGCTGTCAGAAACTCTTATTTGACTTATAACCCGATCGATTTAACATGACACCTGTGTGCATACCATCAACTTTAAGACAGCGATTCAAAAATAGCGCGATGCAGAATAGGTTCCTAAAATGAATTGCTTTCTTTCGTACCATGACCTTCTAAAAACTGGATCGCAAATGAATTGCTAAATGTGAATAACCGAACGATTTGTGTCCTTATTTCTTCTACCCAACTCTTTCACTCGATTCTGTCATGCCAGGAGAGTGAAAGGGACGGGTATAACCTGCAGGTGACATTTAGCTTGGCCAAGTTATACGTCAAATAAGAGTTGATGACAGCTCAGCGGCTGTGAAATGTCATTGAATGATCACTGAATCGCTGTCATTGATATTAAGCTGTCGTGGTACGAATAAGCGAAGCAGATCAGTTTAGGTTCCTAAACAAAACCGCAATAAGAGTTGATGGTAGGCACCCAGGATTGCATACTGCTTAGCCAATACTATGCTCGTTGGCAGCGTCGCGGGCCACGGCGGGAAGTAGGGTGGCTGGCCGTGATAAGTGAAATACAGAGCCGGCTAAAAACGATACCTAAACAGGATTAGTTGCATATTCTAGCTGTCTTAAAGGTGATGGTAGGTGGGTGCCTACCATCACCTTTAAGACAGCGATTTGACATTTGACAAACAGGGTTGTTTAGGTATCGTTTTTTAACCGGCTCTGTATTTCACTTATCACGGCCCGCCGCCCCACTTCCCGCCGTGGCCCGCGACGCTGCCAACGTGGCATAGTATTAGCTAAGCAGTATGCAACCAATCCTGTTTAGGTATCGTTTTTTAACCGGCTCTGTATTTCACTTATCACGGCCCGCCGCCCCACTCCCCACCGTGGCCCGCGACGCTGCCAGCGTAATAGTATTAGCTCAGCAGTATGCAACTAATCCTGTTACGATTAGTTTTTTAACCGCCTCTGTGGTCTAGTATTTGGTACAGTCCACCAATATCAGACTAAGAGGTCCCGAGTTCGATTCCCAGTGGCAGCCAGGCGGACTTAGAACAAGTCCTACTACCAACCAAAATATAATATAACTAGCGCTACGCTCGCGACTTCGTCTGCGTGAACCCCCTTTTTACCCCCCTAGAGGGGGAATTTCCAAAATTCCTCTCTTAGTGCTCCCCTACACTTACCTTAGAAACATACATGCCAGATTTTAGCTTCTTGCGCCCAGTAGTTTCGGCTGTCCGTTGTCTGTCAGTCAGTCAGTAGATAAGCCCATAATAATACGGCCACACAAAGAACTAACCGATATTTTTATAAAAAGAAATTCAGATCTGGTATTCAACTTACGATATGACCCCTGGCGTAATAGGCATGACCATCATAATATATCGCAACAACTGCTATCGGCTCCATAAAGCTTATAGCTACGCGTGTGCCGTGTATTGTGCTTTGTTTCTAATGTTGTATGTAGTTGCATTACTGGTTTAGATTATACATGAACTGTGCAACGAAACCGTGGACTGGACCTGCCTGCACACAGCATTCTCATCGCATTGTGCTCACATTCGTTTATCACACGCATCGATATTTAGGTGACGTTGCATCCTCGTTGCATCTGAATATGTGCACATCATTTGTAATAGGGCACCGAAAAGAAAGTAGCCCCCTAGACAAGTGGCTTTCTATTAGCGAATTCACCAGTCGAATAGAAAGAAAATGTATTGGATTGACATTAGCGATTGAAATGTCACGTGACAGCTAATGTCAATCCTATACATTTTCTTTCTATTCGACTGGCGAATTTGCTTATAGAACGCCACTTGTCTTTAGGGGGCTGTTATAAGTAAGATTACTAATCTACTCTATCCTATTAAGTTTGTGAGTATGGATGTATGGATGTTTGTTAATCTTTCACGCAAAAACTACTGAACGGATCTGGGTGAAATTTGCAACAGAGAATAACACATAAGATACTTTTTATCCCGATATTCCCACGGGAACAGGAACCACGCGGGTAAAACAGCGAGCAGCCGCTAGTACTAAATTATTTGTCACGAAATTCTAACCATTGTCAAAATTTCCTTTATTCAGGAAGAAACTTGGCAGTTACGGACCGTGTCTACTTATTATAAAGGCTCGACTAACTACTTGGCGAAACAAGTCCGAGCAAATACAAGGGAATTTAACGGCGATCTAAATATCGACAATAAACATGACGTTCGAATCAGAAGGCACTTTTCAATGGATTTCGTGTAACGAACGAAGATATTCTCCGGATTCCAAATTTCAACCTTAATTGCGTACGTATTACGAACTGAATTCGGTTGTTAAGTTAATATTGAGTCCGTAGTATTCGTCTGTTCACAACCGAGCAATATCGCCAGCGAAGCAAAATGGTTTAAAAGCGATGAAACGAAATTTTCCGTCAAGGTTTTTGAATTGGCCGGAAGGTATGATTATTACAGAGATTGCTTATTGTAAAACTCACTGATAACTCGATGAGTGCACAATTCCCAATGTTTCCCATGGGATATTCATTTAAATACAGCTATTTCATAAGCTAATCTTTGAATAATTTTACTTGAAAATGTTATTCATGTTAAATACTGAAAACTTGTTTATAGGTTTATAATTAGTACATATCTTGCAGCACCTATAGTCAAGAGTCAAATTTGTTTATTCAATTTAGATTGTTATTTACAATACTTGTGAACGTCATAGAAGCTACGCCATCGGTTCGCAAACCCTACAGCGGGAGACCTTGGAGAAGAACCGGCAAGAAACTCCAAGGGTTGTTTTTTTCTTCCTGTTTTATTTCATACAGAGTCGTCAAATAGAAAAAAATTACCTTAACATGGTATGACTAAGGTCAGTTTCCATCACAATTACACAATGGGTTATGATAAATACAGTTAAGTATAGGCGAACTAATGATCATAGCGGTGAACAATTTTCAATTACTTAGGAACTCTACTTAAAGCTTTAATATTAGTTAAAAACAAAAGACAATTCTACTATATACTGCAAGTATAATATATTGAGTAAGTATATTATATCGCATGGTTTTGAGAGGCATGACTGTACGTCGTAAATATATAAATAAGTTTGTGGCGGGGCGTCCTCGTCGGCCAGCAGTACACTAGCCGAAACGTCGGAAGTCGCCGTCCAGTATTTAGTTAGATAGATATTATAAATAAAAAGATGTTTATAGGGACTTGACTTTTTATTGTAAAGGTAGTAATAAAGAACCCTTTCCAAGGGTCAAGGGTTCCATTTATTTAATACTATAACAAACAACTCAAACTGGTATAAAAAAACTGGTAATGCTCCGAGAGCTCTGTACGGCTTGGTGATTTTAGTAGAACTGAATCAAAAATGATGAACAGGACACGTGAAACGAAGATTTTGAATTTGAATTGAAAGAACAGGATAGGATTCGATAAAATTAATGGACAGTATGTAGAACTAGATGGAGTTTCCAGCCATCATGGAGTTTTTAACCATCCATAATGACTGGTACGAATCGACATCGTTACAAGTTAATGTAATTTGTATAATCTCGTTATGTAGATGTCTTGATCAAAGCATAGAACGGACTCATTTATTAATAATTTACATAATTAAAACGACTTGCATTCTGAGCAGCGAGCGCACCTCGACTCACAGGCACTGGTGGTTTAGTGAGGCTGCCTTAGCAACAACTCCTGATAAATATTTATCAGCATTAAACAACAGGTTTATGATAATCGGACCGCCAAAAAGCTAAACCTGTACTTCGTGAACTCTTAGTTAGCTTTTCTACGTTAAGGCTGGGAATCCCGAGCGCAGAAATAATTTGAGGGGGTGAAGAACGTCGCATACGCTCCGCCCATCGGAGGGACACCCCGCGCGTCTCAGTATACTTGCGCGGCCCTGGCCGGTGGCCGCTATCGTGCCACAGTGTAGCAGCAAGACAGTAGTGACCGATATTCAGTAGAACCACTCAAGTTTCATTTTTAATGTAATATGTTTATTATTTTAAAACGAAATAGGTAGATAACTGTAGTACAAATTATATTATTTCCTACCACTGTATACCATACTATAATATTACATTGAATGTATTACAATATTGTTACGGTGAGGGTGATATTATGGATCTCAAGCGAAATGATCGATTCTAGAATAGAATTATAGTAAACAAGCTGTTGCTCTCGGCTTCGTCCGCTTGTATTTCAGTTAAAACATGAGTTTCAGTTAAAAAGTACCCTATATCATTCTCGATCGTCCTATTTATCTCTATGCTAAAATTATTCAAACTTGGTTTATCGGTTTTGGGATGAAACCTAACAGACAGACAGAGTTATAGTCCGTTCGGTTAGATAGTGTCGGTACACCCGCACGGCGTTGTGGCAGAGCGACACTATCTAAGCGAATGGACATTCGCATTTATAGTACTAGCTTAATCCGTAGATAAATGCAAATGTCACTTTGCCTGTCTGTTACTTTATCACGCCAAAACGCTGAATGATGATGAATTTTGGAATTTTGAAATACATTGAACCTTGCAGAAGGTCATAGAATATTGTTCATGCGATAACCGTAATCCACGTGGGCGAAGTCGCGGGCTGCATCTAGTAATTTGATATACTAACTGTGGCCCGTAACTTCGTCTGCATGAACTTTGGACATTGTATTTGTATTAGAATTGCGGTTATATCGCGTTAAAAAGTAGCCTTTGTCCTTCTCCAAGATTTGTAATCTCTGTACCAAAATTCATCGAAATCTGTTCAGACGTTTTGGCGTAAAAAGTAACATCATCATGGCAGCCGAACGACGCCCACCGCTGGGCATAGGCCCAAAAAGTAACATATGGACGAACAAATAGGCAGATAGAGTTACTTTTTGTAGGTATGGATAGTGCGTGGGAATCGGAAAGGGTGTCAGAGTGGGGATTACAGTGGAACTGGAAATGGAAGAGAGGATCGTAGAGGAAATCATTGTGGAGATCGGAGTAAGTGAATAGGAGTAAAATTAAAATAAATAAGTATGTCAATAATAATGGTAAAACATTTATTAAAATTCGCTTAAATCTAGAATCTGGACTCAATGATATCTTGAGCTGAGAACGCACTTGTGTCAAGGCAATATCGTCCCATTTTTGATAGTGCCATTCCAAATTCTCTTAAAACGTCCACCGCTGAGGCCGCCGCGGTTGCAACTAGTCGGGCTATTATAGCATACCACCGCAAATCATACCGCCCGCCGCGCCTCTTGAGCAGGATACTCACCGAGCTGTGTAACACGTAACGTAACGTAACTGCTACTGTCAAGTGAGTCCATAGGAGGCACGAGCTCGCTGCGTGCGAGCCGCTCGCGCGTGGTTCGTAGTAAGCTCGCAGTGACCCGCCGAGTGGCGGTATCGCTACGAACACAAAGGCGGCTCGCAGTGTGCACGTGGACTACGACAAGACCTCTTGTGCAGTGAGTACGTAGGCGCGACGCGAACTTCAAACGAACGCAATCATGGAGTGAGCAGAATGTTGTCGGCGTGATTTCGTCACAAGCACTGCGGATCCGGGAACTCGTAGCTGGTTACGCGGTGACCGTGGACGAGCCGAACTCACTTTCAGGTTTATACAGTATCAGTTAGGTTACGAGCTACAAGCTAGATGAGTACCCTGCTTTGCAGCACCGCACGCCGCACCGCTGCTAGAGACTGTGGCCGAAGTTATACCTAAATATACAAATCTGTTTATATATTTAACCGAGTAATTTCGCAGTACATAAAATGACTTATTTATACCAGTAAGTATGTAATACTTGATAAAAATCCAAAACATTTTCCAAACATGAGTACCTACTGCTATTGTACTTATGGCAATTCCTTTTTTTGACCCTCATTTTCATTAATAATTGCTCAGTCTTTTTTTTCTTATATGATCTTAGAATGAAATTTGGCGTCACGAGTAAGAAAATCCAAAAAATGCATACGAATATTAATTTATTTTAAACAACACAAATTCAGTACCTATGGGAAATTTCTCAGCATTATTGCTTTTTAAAATTATGTGTAGTCACATAAACACAAATCTTAAGGCGATACTCGGAAAAAATGTGCTGAAGCGAGATAGCAATGAGAAAACGACGCGCGCGGGAGCGAGACCGATTTTGCAGATTAGGCAGAAAAAACACAAAATCACTTCGCATTAAAAAAACTACAGCGATAAAAAAAATCTTCTATACGATCCTAAATATTATTGGTGTCCACTAATTAAACCAATTTCCAATAGTGTAAGTAACCCCATTTAAGAATAATCTTGACTTTTCGTATTTTTAGAGGTCTTTTCGAAAAGAAAAAGTGTCGAGGCAAAATCATAAAATCGTGTTTTTGAAACTATACGAATCTAGATAAAGGTATGAAGAAATATATATCTTATTACCAAATTTGTAACAACTGTAACCGTCCTATAATTTCAAATCAAAAAGTCCATATTTTTCCGAGTAGCGCCTTAAATATCCAAAAGGAATAACATCGAAAGTTCGACATAACTTTCCATTTCAAGTAACACCAAAAATTCATATTTGATTAAAATTTGTTTTTTCTGTTGGGATATTTTTTTGGATATTGCCTAAATTGTTTTTTACGTTATATAAATATGTCCGGTGAAGAAAGTTTAAACGGATAATTTTTCCTGAAAAAGATCAATGAAATAAAACTTTATTAAAAATACCTAATCTTTGGAAAGTTATACAATACTTTTAATTTATTGCTACTACATATATCATCATGCTGTAAAGTTTTCCCTGACTAAGGAATTACTGTGGGGGTCCACTAGGTTAATTTCGTACACTGCCTCACTTATCTCTATACACTGTGACACTACTTACTATTTAGAAATCTATGTAGATTAATATCTGATTCGTTCCAAATGAATAAAAAAAATCAAATCACTTAGTTACCTTTTATGTTTGTTTATCCTTCGCAGAGTCTGCGACGAAATCTTATTTTTTTTAATTCTTTTTATTGGCCATTTTATCGTAATCACTATAAAATATTTACAGAATTATTCTTGAATGAACCTAGTTAATAAATTTAAAATACATATTTTCCTACAAACTATTATTACTTATATATTTGTACAAACTATAACTAGGTACATTACACGACACCACAGATAATTATTTGTATCTATATAGCTTACTGAACTCTCTACACAATCAAATATTTGAATTGTTTTTAATTTCGCTCGTCGCAGGTAACTGCGCCGCAAAAATTGGCACGCGTCCGACCTCTAACTCATTCCGCAGGGGACTGATTGATTGAAATTACGACCGTCAACGTAGAGAGTTATTTTTAACCGACTTCAAAAAGGAGGAGGTTCTCAAGAAGTGTGATTTTTTTTATGTATGTTCCACGATAGCTCGGCCAATTGTGAATCAATACTGATAATAATTCTTTTTTTATTGGACAGACCAAAGTTTCAATTTGGTCCCATGAAAAATTTACACTACTCGGTTCAGAATTCAAAAAAATTCAAAATTCAATATCGTTTATTCAATTTAGGTTTGTTTAACAACACTTATGAACGTCAATGAAGCTACGCCATCGGTTCGCAAATCCTACGGCAGGAGACCTTGTAGCGAGAAGAACCGGCAAGAAACTCGCCAAGGGCTATTTTTTTCTCCCTGTTTTAACTTATACAGAGTCGTCAAATTTGAAAAATGACCTTCACATAATAGTAAGGTTACTTTCCATCACAATACAGAATACCGCTTAAATTAAGTACAATTTTGCTTATTACCTAAAACAGTAAACAATTTTCAACTTAACAAAGAATCAAATAGTTTAATGGACACACTAATCTAAATCTTATTCAAATTATATTATAGGATTAATGAAAAGGAAACTGCAAGCTGCGCTGTATATTCAAAGGAGACTGGGCACCTCTGGACCAAAGGTTGAAAAATAAAAGTGTGCGGCCACTTAAGAATCTAATTCTAAATGAAAGTTATGAATATGTGCTTCATTTTTTCTTATGGGCATAACTCTCAAATGTGGATAGTTTAGAAGATAATGTTAATTTTTTTATTAAAAATATTTTTATTTTGTTCATGATATAAAACCCTGAGGGAGATTGAGAGTTTCTATGGACAGTTGTACTCCACGCAAACACCTGTTGAAAGTAAGGCTACAGAACCTAGAGCCAAGCTTACCCGACACTATACCGAAGATAACCCGGACGTCAGCCTGGACGAGATTAGAATGGCTCTCAAGCAGCTCAAAACAACAAGGCGGAGGGTGATGACGGAATCACAACAGAACTTCTGAGAGCGGGCGGTAAGCCGATACTTAAGGTCCTCCAGAAGCTCTTCAACTCTGTCATCCTCGAGGGCAAAACGCCAAAGACATGGTGCAGAAGCGATGTGATGCTGTTCTTCAAGAAGGGTGATAAGACTCTCTTGAAGAACTACCGACCCATCTCGCTTCTGAGCCATATCTACAAGCTGTTTTCGAGAGTCATTACGAATCGTCTCGCTCGCAGGTTTGACGACTTCCAACCTCCCGAACAATCCGGGTTCCGAAAAGGCTATAGTATCATAGACCACATTCATACGCTGCTACAAGTTATACAGAAGACCGAAGAGTATAACTTGCCACTTTGTTTGGCATTCGTGGACTATGAGAAAGCCTTTGATTCGAACCAGACCTGGGCCGTACTGCAGTCTCTCCAGAGGTGCCAAATAGACTACAGGTACATCGAGGTGCTGAGGTACTTATACCAAAGCCCCACCATGTCGGTCCGATTACAGAACCGGAGCTCTAATCCTATCCAACTACAGCGAGGTGTGAGACAGGGAGACGTCATTTCTCCGAAACTTTTCACAGCTGCGTTGGAGGATATTTTTAAACTACTGGACTGGAAAAGATTCGGCATCAACATCAATGGCGAGTACCTAACACACCTGCGGTTTGCCGATGATTTAGTTCTCATGGCTGAGACCTTGGAAGACCTGAACACAATGCTCCAAGATCTCAGCAATGCTTCCCAAAGAGTGGGTCTGAAGATGAACATGGATAAGACGAAAATCATGTCCAATGCCCATGTTGCATGCGCTCCAGTTAATTTTGAGAACATCAAACTCGAAGTTGTTGACCACTATGTCGACCTGGGACAGACAATCCAATTAGGTAAGTCCAACTTTGAGAAAGAGATCTCTCGTGGAATTAAGCTCGGATGGGCAGCGTTTGGGAAGCTCCGGCATATATTCGCGTCCAAAATACCTCAATGTCTCAAGACTAAGGTCTTTGACCAGTGTGTGTTGCCAGTTATGACTTAGGAAGCGAGACGTGGTCTTTTACGATGGGTCTCATAAGAAGGTCACCCAGCGAGCAATGGTGAGAGCGATGCTTGGTATTTCTCTGCTCGATCGAATCAGGAATGATGAGATCCGCAGGAGAACTAAAACGACCGACATCGCTCGAAGGATTGCTCAGTTGAAGTGGCAGTGGGCGGGACACATAGCGCGGAGAACCGATTGGGGTTGAAAGGTTCTCGAATGGCGACCGCGAACTGGACGACGTTCCGTGGGCAGGCCCCCTACAAGGTGGACCGACGATCTGGTCAAGGTCGCGGGAAGCCGCTGGATGCGGGTAGCGCAGGACCGATCGTTGTGGAAATCCTTGGGGGAGGCCTATGCCCAGCAGTGGGCGTCGTACGGCTGAAATGATGATAAAACTGATAAGGTGAATGTGTACAAACGCTTAAAAACAGAAAAACAGTGATCTAATACAAAGAACAAAAAAATTGCAGAAGCCTGTATTATGTGAACTTGGGTGAGTGAACTTATAAGAAATCTTAAGGGTGCGGTCACATCTGTCTAATGCCACGTGATAACGCGCCGTATCTATATGGACGTGTTATAAGATAAGTGTGCTTCTGGTGCATACATTTACTATGAAAACCGAACACGTGACGTCAGACGAATGTGATCGCACCTTAAGAGTTACATAAGTCCACATATAAACACAAAAAAATGATAAAACAATGTATTTCTATCATTTTTAACGTATTTTTAGTGAAACTTAAAATATTTAAAAAAGTCGTAACTCTGAAACTATCCATGGTAGCGAAGTAAGGTTATTAAAAAATGTAAGCACATATCACTACCATTAAATAGAGGCTACTTCTAGAAGTGGCCGCCAGTTTTTTTTCTTGGTCCAAGCTCCATAGTTTTTTGCCCACTCTCCTTTATAAGTATTAACAAATAAAACGATTTTTTGAATAAATAAAACAATTATTAGAAAAATTGCTGTTACTGTAAGACACGTATACCAAAATTACTATGAGACACACCAGCTCGCTCATAAATCTATATAATACTATTATAAACCATATCCCGAACACCTTTAACACAAGTAGACATGAGCAGACCCACCCCACTGGCAGCACCCGTTCACGAGCATGACGCATGAGCCAGCCATCGGAAGTTTCTTCCTATCCTAAAGTAACAAGAAAAAATACTTTGTGAAACAATATACACAATAATAATGTGAGTGATGTAAGTAAGTAAGTAAGTAAGTAAGTAAGCGTTTTTAGCTAAGCTGATGTGAGTTGTAACCTATCAAATTAGGTATAAGTCTTGACACCGACTGCAAACAGATCAGGGTGCCTACCATCAACTCTTATTGCGGTTTTGTTTAGGAACCTAAACTGATCTGCTTCGCTTATTCGTACCACGACAGCTTAATATCAATGACAGCGATTCAGTGATCATTCAATGACATTTCACAGTCGCTGAGCTGTCATCAACTCTTATTTGACGTAAAACTTGGCCAAGGTAACATGACACCTGCAGGTTATACCCGTCCCTTTCACTCTCCTGGCATGACAGAATCGAGTGAAAGAGACGGGTAGAAGAAATAAGGACACAAATCGTTCGGTCATTCACATTTAGCAATTCATTTGCGATCCAGTTTTTAGAAGGTCATGGTACGAAAAAAAGCAATTCATTTTAGGAACCTATTCTGCATCGCGCTATTTTTGAATCGCTGTCTTAAAGTTGATGGTATGCACCCAGAAAGGTCGCGCATTTTCGTCCTATGAATTGAATGATTCAGTTTATTTTTCATTTTTACGTGTTTTGGGAAGTGAGTTTTTGTTTGCAGTTTTTTTGTTTTGAAGGCGGTTTAATTTTTTTCTACTATTATTTCTCTTAAAAGAAAAGCATTGTAAACGCAAAAGTTGAAATCATAAGATTACCTGCTCTGACTAATGGCTCTACATTGCACTTCTACAATTTCTCCATTAAATAGCTTTCAGGCGGGAAGCTACTCTTAGGGCTCGTAATTTAAAATCTCAATTTCTCCATTCCCTTTAAAATGTATATCTTGTAAAAGGACAGCTCAATTCTCACACATGATTTCCCCAACGTACGGGCGTTTCAATAAGATCCCACCAGAGGACGGGGCGGCGAGTCTTTGATGTGTCGCAGTCACATCTATGGGCCGCGTGCTGAAGCAATGCAGTTGATTGCAGTAAGGGTTGCCACAGGGCAGGGCTTTTTACATTTTTTTACTATCTTTTTTGTTTGGGGGACCAGTCAATTAATTCAGGAGCTACAATACCACAGACAAACACACACGTAAACAGACACGTCAAACTTATAACACCCCTCTTTTTCCAGTTGGGGGTTAAGATTTGATTCTAATAACAATATTTTGAAAAAATATTACTTTAACATTGGAGCTGTAAAAAATTGTTGACAACCAATCAAAAGCTTAGTATTATGAAAATGCATCATATACCTAACATTGTTTGTCTCGTTTGTGCCATTATGCTGAACTTCGAAACAAATCGTGAAAAATCCTTAGAAAAAAAGAAATGTTAGTTATTTCGAATCTAAGGTTTTTAAGTTTTTTACAAGATTAGGACAAAAGTTGTGAATTACAAAATTTCACATGAGTTGTTTGATTAAATTACTAAAATTAAGAAACACAGAACAGTGGGTTTTTTATAGCTTTATTCGACGTATCTATGCGAATATTATAAAGAGGAAGGATTTGATTTCTTATTTGTTTTGTTTTTTTTGTGTTTGTAGGTAATGGATAAAGTCAAAAACTTTTTCAAACTTTCACCAGTTTGCTACTGGTGCTTATCCTGTTACACGGAAACGGGTACCACGAGGGCAAACCCGTGGGGAGCAACTAGTTTAGTTACTTTAGTTATTTATTTAGTGTCGAGTGGCATAAGTATGTTCAGTACATCTATTATTGGTTTACATGAGTATGTTTAAACCTATATAATTTGTATTATAAATGTCCAACGTGTCTTACTATTAAGGTACTGTACATTTTTCAAGAAACAATAAACAAACTAGTATTTTTTCTATGGACGCATGATAAAGTCGGAATTCAAAATGCGCGCCGACGCAGTTCAATGTCAGCCTCACTTTGGCGTTACGAGACGACACTTTGTCACGAATATTGTTAAGATTTACTGCTACAAGCATCCATGTGGTAGCCCTGAGTGCAGTCGGGTACAATCGGTGCAGTAGGGCAGCGCAGGCGCGGGTCAAGGCCTGCCTCACTCTAGACGCTAGACTCGTATCGCGTTACGAGACAACACTTTGTCATACACGTTACAAAGCTTTTTCTTATACAAAGATGTTGACGACTTACATGCGTGAGGTAAGTTTAGAGTTCCGCAAAAAGTATTAGAGACAGGAAGCTGTTTTGTTACATTCAGCAACTATTTCATTAATATAAGAGAAAAAAAAACAAATATGCAATCTGGAATCTATTATTATAAGAAATATACAGCTTGATTATACTAAAAACATATTAGCATCCCATAAAATAAAATATACAGTTGAATTTATTTAAAAGCTAAAATAAAACTGCCAAACTTCGATCAACAGACCTAGGTGCTATTGTTGATCGAAACTGCCAAAAGCATACATCTATGGCCAAAAGTATAAAGAAATAGAAACTATTTCAGCAGGTACAAATAAAGCGAATACTAAGCTACGGATTCCGTAGCACAATATTCGTAGTCGTCTACGAAAACAACAGCTACGGATCTACGGCGCTAAGGCCGTCGCTCACGGCTGTTGGCCATTAATAATAAAGGCCGGCACACACCGCATTACCATCGCAGCCAACAAACGGCTGCGATTAGCCCTCCCTGCCTCTTAATAATGGACGGTTTCTTTAAACTTAACGCTGCCTACCGTAAGAATAAAGAAGGAATAATTTCCCTCTTGTAAAAGGCAGGCAGTTTTTTTCAGCCGTTACAGCCTGCGGTAACTGAAATTGATACTTTTTTTATATTCTCCTTTTGATAAACTGTGTAAGTAACTTGGATTTCTGTTACCTTTTCGCATCTGAATATTTGTTTTAACTTGATGTTGGTATTTTGGTAGAGATTATAGACACGTTGAGATATTAGGCAATAGGTTAGACGAAAGTGGCGCCGCGGTGAATTTTATTTAATGTTGTAATTCTTATACCTAATTTTAATTATATTTTTTTTCTCTTTATTTATGGTAACAAACAGTCGTACATGGAAATAGTAGTATACAAAAAATAATATTGTTGATTGACCTATAGTGCCAGTAATGTGGTATTATTTACAATACAAATTGAGATGTTTTAATGACATGAAAAAAGGAAAATTAAAACAGTTTTAGAGGTTCAGTTGGAAAAAATTGATAAAATATCAATCGGTTTAGTTAATAGGGGAATACTGAATTATAAATTGTTTGATAATTTTAGTGTTAAAGATTTCTCTAGCTTACCAAGCGAAATATTAAAGAGATCGATATCATTAAAGTCATTATTGTACATGTTGGTGGAAAGATAAATAAATGAATTTCGTGTGTACAATTTAGTAAGTGCTGGTGGAACAAATAATAATCGCTTGCGAGAGGACCGAAGAATAAAACTAGTCATGGAATTTTATTATTAAAGACCATAGTCTAGTATTTTAGACGGTATCATTACATTCACTCGTAGTCACTGCGAGAAGTAGATAGCAAAACCGCTAAAAGTGGCCGTTTTTGACAAATTAATTTGCTATCTACTTCTACGAATGACTATGAAATGAATGTAGCGATACCTTCTAAATTACTAGACTATGGGCCCTAAAACATCCATGTAAAGTTTTATAATCCTTTTTTTAGGCAACTTATTAAATAAAAACCTCTGAGGGCGCCACTTTTGCCTAACCTTTTTTTTTTTTTTTTTATAGTAGGGGGAATGCGGTTATGCATCCCGAAGGTATGTGGGACTCGCCGCTAAGACCCTACCCACTAAACCCCCTACTGCTTCCAACACCACCTAACACGCAGGACCTACGGGACCGTGATAACACGCACCGTGTGTTACTGCGTGTTACTGCGCCCCCTCTTGCGACTAGGGGAGATCGAGACGCGCACGTTGGCGTCTCGCCCTCCCCGGTCGCGCACGTCGGAGTTGACTTGCTGCGACGTCCGCCTCGCGAACTCTCTCCGCGGCCTCCTTCTGCGAGATGACATCGCACGGTAGTACTGTACGAGTCATCGCATCGCATGCGTTGATCGGTGACTATAAAACTGCAAGCAGGCATTTCTGTTGCCCTCAATTATGAACTTATTTATATTCTAGACATATAGCAGTGCAATAAACGCATTCAATCATCGCGGCCGGTTTATCATTTTATAGCATTTCCCGTCCGTGAGTTAGCATCATTTCCAGCATCTATCATTTTAGCATATTTTATCATTTAGCATCAGCATAGCAGTATATGTAAGAATGCACAAGTACTTATATCTATTCTGTGCTATCGCCTTAATCTTACGGGGTGAAAATGTGAGGGGAGATGAAGATCGTTACGAGTTTTTTTTTATATTGTTTTGTAATGCGGTCTGTTTTGTTATAAGTAGGTATGCTAAAATGTTTCTAGCGTTAGCATTCACACAATATTTATTCAAGATGGCGTGTTAAAGCTCATGAGACCTATTATGATAATGTATGCTCTGCAGCAGCATGCAGATGTGAGGAGTATAAATATCAGCTCGAGCGTAGTGATATATACCACCAATTCGTGTAATATACTAAGGCTTGTAATGTGTATGTGATGTTACTAGCAGCCGCCAGCGTCTAAGTTTGCATGAGTTTTTGAAGTGAAAACTTCTCTAACGGCGCGGCATTGTGCAATTTTTGTGATGGGTAAAAAATGTTAAACTCGCGTCAGGATCACGTGACCGGTCAGGTCGAAAATTCGTAAGACGGACACGTGACCTTGTTCCAATGGAATTCATTAGAATACGAAGGCAAATTTCGCCACAGTTTCCAAAGTTGTGAGAGCTCAGATTAGAAAACGGGCGGCATTGAAGCCAGAAGACCTCGGTTCAAATCTAGTCCGTAATTCTTTCTTTTTTTTTTGGAAAATAGTCTAGGGAGCCCTTTTCACTTATGCCGGCACTCCCGGTTATTTTTATATGGGCACTCACTTAAAGATGTAGTGCTCAACGTTTCTGATACTGTATATCTGATTTCTTCCTTCTTTCTTTTTTATGATCTGATACTGTATGCACTGCACGTACCTACTCTTGGTACAGTTTCAAGTATGTTACGCTAAATATTTCAGAAAGTACCCTGCTTTATAGTGGTTTAAATTGGTGTAGACTTTGGAATGAATCTTCAGCGTTATAATATTTGTATATATTTATTTATTTTTATTTTATTTTTATTTTATAATTTAGGAACAACATACAGCCGAAAAAATTAGTATAGTACATTAGAGTAAAATAATTAACTATATTAAGTTGGCCAAATTAGTCGTCCACAGGTAAACAAAATATTTCATTAAAGGAAAGTAATGTGATAAAGTTAAATTAAGAAACTCCTAGCCACTATATCTATATAAAACAAACAAATGAAGTTGAATAAACTTGAATAAACTCTGGCGTAACCACACCTAACCGTAAACAACAGAAAAAATATTTGCTTTATAAATGAAATCTTCTAAAAGAAAAAAAAAATTAACTAAATAAAGAAATACAACAAAAAATTTGATACATATTAACAACATTACATAATAAGATATGATTTTATAAATTAAATTAAAATCGAAAATACTACTCCTAATAAGTACATACATACATACAGTGAGTGACTTATACATACCATTCTTCTTTTACTTTCTTTAAAAATGAGTGTTTATTGCCTATAAACGGATCAACGTCTCCAAAACATTTATTATATGTATCAAAGATTCTAGTCAGCACTGCGTTCTGCCCATAGTTTGTACTGTGTGATGGGACTGCAAAAAGAGCTGTGTGTCGTGTGCGGCGCCCCGGCACCCGTAGTGATATGCTATCTACGAGCTCGGGACAATCAAGGCGCCCACAAACTACATCGTACAACAATCCCATGTCCAGCAAAATGCGCCGTTCCTCCAGAGTTAACAGACCATACTCTTTACAGTTATCCTTATAATTATTGAAAGACGATTTCTCTTTTTTACCACACTTTTATTAGCTTCACTTGTAACTAAGTCACAATGTAAGAAAATCTTGGAATTCAATTTTAACCTACTTCTAATTGTCGTATTGATTTGAAACTTTGCAAGTCTATATGAATCCGATGACAATACAATAATTTGCTACCATCGAGCTGATCTGATGATGGAGTCAAGAGGTGGGCAATAGAACTCTTCTATGGCTGCTAGGAAACCCCTCGAGTTTAGGCTCATTTCTTTTGTTCTGATGAGACCTATTCGCTACACTTGATGGTGAGTGTCTGATGTCTGATGATGGAGCAGGGAGGAAGCCAGTGGCACTTCTTAATGACCAATAGGAAACACCTCGAGTTCTGGCTCATTTGTTTCGTTCTGATGAGACCTATTCGTTACACTTGGTGGTGAGGGTCTGATGATAGAGCTGGGAGGACCCAGTGAAACTCCTTAATGACGTCAAGAAAACTCCTCGAGTTTGGGCTCATTTGTTTCGTTCAGACGAGACCTATTCGCTACACTTGGTGGCGAGGGTCTGATGATGAAGCTGGGAGGAAGCCAGTGGCACTCCTTAATGGCCAATAGGAAACTCTTCGAGTTCTGACTCATTTGTTTCGTTCTGATGTGACCTATTTGCTACACTTGGTGGTGTGGGTCTGATGATAGAGCAAGAAGGAGGTCAGTGGTACTCCTTAATGACCACTAGGAAACCCCTCGAGATGGGCTCATTTGTTTCGTTGTGATGTGATGTGACCTATACGCTACACTTGGTGGTGTGGGTCTGATGATGGAGCAAGGAGGAGGTCAGTGGCACTCCTTTATGACCACTAGGAAACCCCTCGAGATGGGCTCATCTGTTTCGTTCTGATGAGACCTATTCGCTACACTTGGTGGTGAGAGTCGGATGATGGAGCAGGGAAGAAGTCAGTCGCACTCCTTAAGACCACTAGGAAACCCCTCAAGTTTGGGCTCATTTGTTTCGTTCTGATGAGACCTATTCGCTACACTTAATGGTGAGGGTCTGATGATGGAGCAGAGAGGAAGTCAGTGGCACTCCTTAATTACCACTAGGAAACCCCTCGAGTTTGGGCTCATTTGTTTTGTTCTGATAAGACCTATTCGCTTCACTTGGTGGTGATGGTCGGATGATGGAGCAGGGAGGAAGCCAGTGGCACTCCATAATGACCACTAGGAAACCCCTCGAGTTTGGGCTCGTTTGTTTCGTTCTGATGAGACCTATTCGCTACACTTGGTGGTGAGGGTCTGATGATGGAGCAGGGAGGAAGTAAGGGTTCGGCTCGCGCATCTGGTAACTAATAGACTTCACTTGAATTTGTAAAACTAAATACATACAATCACGCCTTTGAGTTATAATGTTTATGGGGTGGGCAGACACATGAATGGACTGTGAAATCGATTACCATCCCCATCTATAGCTTGCCATTTGTTAAACTAAAAAGTAAAAAATAAATATGTAGTTTAAAAAACTATAAAAACACACTTTTATAGGAACAGACTAAAAATACAAAATAACCGTCTATTCAGTAACTGAAATTAAAAAGCGTGGTGCGCCCTTTGCAAAGCATGCATTCAAGTACTTAATATTGACAACGAGCACCACGCTTTTTAATTTCAGTTACTGAATAGACGGTTATTTTGTACTTTTAGTCTGTTCCTATAAAAGTGTGTTTTTATAGTTTTTTAAACTACATATTTTGAGTTTTATAATTGAGGTGATAAAGAAATTTCTTTTGTATATTCTCAATGCGATTCTTGTGCACGGCATAAGATGGAGACCACACAGGGCTAGCGTATTCCAATACACTGCGAACGTATGCGTAATTTATATAATTACGTTCAGTGTGGAATCAAAACCAATTGAACGTTTAACGTTTTAAAACGAAAATTATTTTGTTTTAAAAGTTTTACACGAACTCACAGCTACACCCATGCCCAATGCCACAAACTAAGTCGATACTAAAATTTCGTTGTAGAAAAGGAGAGGTTAAAGTTATAAATACCCGAGCAGCCTTACATCACGGCGAAATTGGCAGCGCTGACCAAGTTGGCTCCGAGGCGAGGCCGGCAGAAATATGATTATTGTCGCGACTCCAAATGCAAGCCTCGCCGCGAGGTATTCTTTGCAGTTCGCTCTAATATACTGGTTACAGTACAGTACTCTGTTTACATTTGTTTATTGCAACATTTTCATTAATGCTCCGCTTCTGTTGGTCGTAGCGTGATGTTATGTAGCCTATAGCATTCCTCGATAAATGGACTATCCAACACAAAATGAATTTTTCAATTTGGTCCAGTAGTTTCTGAGATTAGCGCGTTCAAACAAAGAAACAAACTCTTCAGCTTTATAATATTAGTATAGTTTTATATAATTACGTTCAGTGTGAAATCAAAACCAATTGAACGTTTAACGCTTTAAAACGCAAATCATTTTGTTCTTAAAGTTTTATACGAACTTATTATCTTTAGCTACACCCATGCCCAATGCCACAAACTAAGTCGATACTAAAATTGCGTTGTAGAAAAGGATAGGTTAAAGTTACAAATAAGCGAGCAGCCTTACATCACGGCGAAATTGGCAGCGCTGACCAAGTTGGCTCCGAGGCGAGGCCGGCAGAAATATGATTATTGTCGCGACTCCAAATGCAAGCCTCGCCGCGAGGTATTCTTTGCAGCTCGCTCTAATTTACTGGTTACAGAACAGTACTCTGTTTACAGTTGTTTATTGGAACAGCAGAAGATAAGTAAATTAAAAATAAAGTAGATTTAAATTAATTGTTAAGCATTGTATTGATAGATGAAATCAAAGTACTTAATTAAATAATCGAGAACATATACAATTCCTGAAGGAGTAGGTTTGGAACTTTTTGGAACCTGGAAAACGATAGCGTGGACAAAGTCAGGGATGCCAATGCCCACCCATTGCTACCTATTGTTGCTACTTGTTATTACCCAGTCGTACCACCCACACCCAGTTCCCACAGTCAATCAATTACTATTTATGACACAAGTCAGTTTTAGTTAAAATTTTATTTTCATAACAAGCTTTTTTGCTGACTACACTTTTAAAATATTGTATTGTCATCTAAACCAAACCTGTGTACAAAATTTCAGCTCCATCGGACACTGGGTAGTGGGTCAAATTAAGCTTGCAAGATTTGTCCCCCACTGACTAACATACTAACTAACTAACTAACATGGCAAGTTAATAAAAAGCTTGTAAAAAGACTTGTCATCAGGATCTATACCTACCAGGGTGCCTACCATCAACTTTATGACAGCGATTCAAAAATAGCGCGATTCAGAATAGGTTCCTAAAATGAATCGCTTTCTTTCGTACTCTGACCTTCTAAAAACTGGATCGCAAATGAATTGCTAAATGTTAATGACCGAACGATTTGTGTCCTTTTTCTTCTACCCGTCTCTTTCACTCGATTTTGTCATGCCCGGAGAGTGAGAGGGACGGGAATAACCTGCAGGTGACATGTTAAATCGACCGGGTTATAAGTCAAATAAGAGTTTCTGACAGCTTAGCGGCTGTGAAATGTCATTGATCGATCACTGAATCGCTGTCATTGATATTAAGCTGTCGTGGTACGAATAAGCGAAGCAGATCAGTTTAGGTTCCTAAACAAAACCGTAATAAGAGTTGATGGTAAGCACCCAGGATATTTCGCATTTCATGCCGAAAACTTTTTCAGCTTTTTAAAATAGTCTTTATTATAGGAAAAATGTGTGATAGCAAAAAACCACGAGCCCTATTATAAGTAGCTTTCAGGCGGGATACTTATAGGGTTCGTGGTTTTTTGCTATCACACATTTTTCATATACTTACAAAATTGCATTGTGAATGCATAAAAATAATATAAAAATCTAGTCTTTATTATTTCAAAATCACACTTATCTTCCTACTAGTTTGTCTAAGAGTGTGTATGACAGAAAAGTTCTTCTCATTTGCATTATGGAGGAGTCTCCGCTCTTGCAATTAATGAGATAACGGTGTCGGCTAAAGTTGTCTGCAATTAAGTATGGTGACGTGACGTAACGGAGCGATTGTGGGCCGTGGGCTCACGCATAGCACGGTAATGACCAATTGTGCGGAAAATTGGAACGTCATCGCTATTGATCGATTGATAAACCCATAGAAGGCTGGCTTAGGAATAGGTAGGTAAACAAGTTGTTCCTTTCGATATCCTATAACTCTAGAATTATAACAAAACAACAAAAACAATTTGAACAAATATTAACACTAGAATTATAACAAAATTAACAATTTGTAAATTTTTTTTAATTCGAAACTACAAGTCTTCAATTTTGGTTGCTGTTTTAATACCTATGGGTAGGCATGGATTCAAATAAAGCAAGAATAGAATACTTACACGATTCTACGAAAGAATTTCATTAGTGACTAAGTTCTTCGGATAATATTTGGCCTTTGCCTGACTTGCCGTCATCGCACGGGTATTTGTCACTGGCCCTTGAAAGCTACTTTTTTATGAATAGCAGCATTAATAAGTAGAATATATTCAGTTAGTTTAAAAATATGTCTCTTATTGATGTTGTTTTTATAAGGGACTTTACCACGATTTTACCATTTGACCGTTTCCTCAGTTGCTATTTGGTCTTTGACTGATTTGCCAACGTCGCTGTCGCTCCAATATCAATTGAAACCGGCCCTGAGTGCTGCTGTATGTACTTTTCTGAAGCCAAGGTATTGGTACTAAGTAGCGCTCAAAAGGAAAGACTTCCTCCTTTTTAACCGCTACTCGTACTCGAGTAGAACTGACGTTGCTTTATTTAATTTTTTACTTTTCGCATTCACAATGCAATTTTTATTATTGAAAAATTGAAAATGAAGTATTTAGAAAAAATCGACCCGTCTTACAATCAGCTCCGATGGGACTCGAACCACGACCTTTCGCTATCCGGGCGACTGCTCTAACCACTGAGCTACAAAGTCGTTACCGACTCCGTAGCACGGTGGTTAGAGCAGTCGCCCGAATAAATACTTCATTTTCAATTTGTCGTTACTTTACCAAAGAAACATTATAAAACTCTTTTGTTTTTGTTAAGAAAAAATGTTGTCTTTATAAAAAATGTCTTTGACCGATTTCTTACGTTGTTATTTGGCCTTTGGTAGACTTGCCGTCGCCCCGGCATTTGTCACCGGCCCCGAATGCCACTGCACTTTTCCGATGCATAAGCAGCGCTAAGTAATTGGCGGCTGAATGCCCCGCCAACTGCAATTAAACCGTGTCGAACGGCGCTTTCTCTAAACTGCAAAAAACTAATTGACTCTGCACTTTCGCTGCAATTAAGCGCTTAAGTGCCAAACACAATATTGACGGGTGTTCCTTTGATCTAGTTTGTGGGGCTTTAATGGGATTTTCTAATTGAGATTGAAGTACTATTGGAGAAGTTTGCTGAGAAGAATTGCTTTGAATTGATAAACTCCTTCGATTTAATAACGTTCCACAGCATATAATTGAACTACCATTGCATAAATTTAAATGTTTCATTAAAGAGTCACTGATGAGCAAAGGATACTATAAAGTAGACGATTATTTGAATGACCGCAATGCATGGTCATGATGTAACACATAACATAATCACTGTTTAATATGATGTATTTTTATACTAAGCAATTGTTGTATTAGTAACGATATGTATTTTTATTTTTCTTGTAAATGTCGTTACCTAACTAAGAAACGCTGGCAAGTTTCTTGCGCCCATTCTTCTTGTCAGTTAAAAAAGTCTTGAATGGGTGGTAGGAAAATATTGACGATTCATAAGTACATATTTATTATGTCTAAGTGAATAAAGAATATTTTTATCTTTATTAAGTGCGTTTTAATTAAAAATATTGTTTACATTCTAATCGCAATAATAAATGTCGTCTCGTAAAGCATGAAAAACTATCGTCATGGTAATCAGATAGTAAACTATACCGTCCTTCAAAAGCTATCAAAGTTTTGCTGACAAACATGCACTGAATTTCATACGACTGAATGATACGACCTCAGATCATATAATGAGGATACGACCGACGAGGAAAGATTTGATTGTTTCTTTGTTTGTTTGCATCGAATAGGCTCCGAAACTACTGGACCGATTTAGAAAATTCTTTCACCATTAGAAAGCTACATTCTTCCCGAGTGACATAGGCTATATTTTATCTCAATATTTCCACGGGAACGGCTAGTACTTAAATACGATGGTTGTAGCTAGCCAGGTGGACTAATGCCCGAATTTGGGAGCGTCTCAAACATCATGGCATCTCTTTCATACGTTTGACATTTAAAGTGATGTTTGAGACGCTCTCAAAGATAAGTAGCGTACGAGTATTCGGGTATAAGGCCCGTATCCTAGAACGAAACTTAAGTGGAGATCTCTTCTCATGTACAATTAGAAAGGGATGCAAATACATGCAACGACATTCATCCCTTGCTAAATATACTTGAGAAGAGATCTGCCGTTCTAGAATACGGGCCTAAGTACAAGTCCTACCACCACCCAAACTGAATACAACATATACCTACCCCTACTGGGAATCGTACCCGGGACCTCTGGGTCTGAAATCAGTGGTGTGAAACACTACACTACAGAGGCGTTTAAAATTCACGGATTTGTAGATAAGGAGCCAGTAGGTTAGTATCTATGAGCTAGTATCTCCGTGATATACTGACAAAAAAGATGAAAGGAGGTTCAGATTAAGAAGTGTCGTCGCGGCGCCAGCGTTTGGCCGTGTGTCAAGAAGCCGCGGGGCGCGGGGTTGACGGTATAAATCTCGGTTATGTACCTGGATACCAGCTTTACGATCACCTTTTGGCTAATAACTGAATTGCGACAAGTTGCCAACAATGTCAAAAGAGAAAATGTAATATGTAACTGCTTAAAATTGTAAAGAAGAAGAGAATGAAGTAGTAATCGGTCCCTTTAATTATTGATTGATACAGTATTTATCGTTTTGAACAACAACTGCCTAAATACAGTCAACGACACTATTTAGGTAGGTCTATCCCTTTGTTAGCTGGATACCAGTAGTGCTAGCACAACTTAGCGCGACTCTTTGTCGCGCTCCTTCCAACCAATCAGCACGTCGCCTTAAGTCACGCGCGCTATCTACGAGCGATCCGAGCGATCTGATTGGTTGAAAGTGCCCGCGACTCTTTGTCACTCGAGACGCGCTCAAGTTGTGCTAGACCTACAGATTCGCAAAATTTCAGATTCTCAGCAGAATACCAAATTCGCAAAACACCAGATTCTAGGTCTCAGATATGTATTTGCTCGAACACCAAATAGTTATCTTAGGTATAGCTAGTCTGTCGGATCTAACTTTACTATGGCGAATGCGCATCTGAGTTCCATAACCTCATTCCAGACGACCAGGCTCTGGCTGGTCAGTGTCAATCATTTGAGGAGGCGGAGGAGATACTCTCGGCGGCATTGGATGACTTCCAGGATGGAATGGATGTATAGAAGCCTGTACGTCTAGCGCAGCTGCCTACGGCGAACCCAAACAAGAAACAGTTCAATTCAAAATTCAATATCGTTTATTCAATTTAGGTTTGTTTAACAACACTTATGAACGTCAATGAAGCTACGCCATCGGTTCGCAAATCCTACGGCAGGAGACCTTGTAGCGAGAAGAACCGGCAAGAAACTCGCCAAGGGCTATTTTTTTCTCCCTGTTTTAACATATACAGAGTCGTCAAATTTGAAAAATGACCTTCACATAATAGTAAGGTTACTTTCCATCACGATACAGAATACCGCTTAAATTAAGTACAATTTTGCTTATTACCTAAAACAGTATACAATTTTCAACTAAACAAGGAATCAAATAGTTTAATAGACCCACTAATCTTAATCTTATTCACATTATATTATAGGATTAATGAAAAGGAAACTGCAAGCTGCGCTGTATATTCAAATTTATAAGTATTAACAAATAAAAGGAATTTTTGAATAAATAAAACAATTATTAGAAACATTGCTGTTACTGTAAGACACGGCTACCAAACTATGAGACACACCAGCTCGCTCATAAATCTATATAATACTATTATAAACCATATCCCGAACACCTTTAACACAAGTAGACATAAGCAGACCCACCCCACTGGCAGCACCCGTTCACGAGCATGACGTCATGCGTGTTCCACCTACGGAACCGACTGGCGCGGAGGACTCTTAATGTGATGTGGGATGGAACGGCAATCGAACACTACCCTTACCCTTTACACCTAGGTATAACGCTGGACAGAGCTCTCTCACCTTTAGAAAAACACTGCGCTAACACCCAAATTAAAGTTAATTTCCGGAACAATCAGTGCCCGTAGTGTAAGTTTTTATGTCAAAAAACGCAAACTATTTCGATTCCGTATTTATGTCAATTTGTATGAAAACTGTAGTAGCGCCTCTAGCGGCGAGTAGCGCGCTTATATAGTTTTCATACAAATTGACATAAATACGGAATCGAAATAGTTTGCGTTTGCTTGACATAAAAACTTACACTAGGGGTACTGCTGCACAAACTAACATCAACAAGCTGGGGAGCCTCAGCGCACACCCTGCACTCAACTTCGCTGTTACTGTGCTTTTCTGCTGGCGAATCCTCGTGCCCGGTTCAGCACCGGTCCGCACATTCTGGTTTGGTGAGCGTCGTTCTCGCCGTTTGATGCCTCAAGCCGACACCACTCAACAAATTTTATCCACTCGCGGGCATCGCCCCCCTCCCCAGAAGTCCGGAAAGAAGTAGCATGCGCCTTCGAAAAGCAAAAGCTGAAGAACGACCCTAATCGCTAACACCCCTAGCCCGGAAGGTAGACATTCCATTTGTCCAGTCTTTCTTACTGGTTGCTCCACTATATTAATTAATTAAATTTGATGTAATATATAGCCCCAATAATTTTATTTTATTTTTAATTTTATTTCATAAGTAGGCTAACAGCTTTAACATAAATGTAGGTTAGTATTATTTACTCATGATAAAGTTAACAATAAACATAATTATTAACAAAAGCTATTGACAAGCTACCACAATATGTAAGTAGTTATAGCATTTATAATATTAATGAAATGAAATAAGAAGGGGTATGTTCTCTTTTGCCATGTAATTTCGTTAATCATTGGCGGGCCATTAAAATGCCGCTCGTACCGGAGACAGCGCGCATTATTGCGCTCACATGGCGCAGGAGACAACATCCGGACAGAGACAAGATACTGCAATTGAAAATGAATTATTAGATAAAGTCGACCCGTCTCACAACTAGCTCCGATGGGATTCGAACCCACGACCTTTCACTGTCCGGGCGAATGCTCTAACCACTGAGCAACGCAGTCGCTGGTTCTAATACATCATTTTCAATAATAAAAATTGCATTATTAATTCAAAAAAGTAAAAATAAAAATAATAAGACACTGCAATGTTTGTGCAAAAAAAAAATATATCGAAAAGTGTATCGTTCGGAAAAAATATGAATGAATATGAATTATGAATAAAATATGGAACAAATTCTGTATAGGTACGACACGACACGACAACAAAACCAATGGTAATAATTATACTTCGTTTATACCTCGTTATACTTAGTTTATAGTGGTTTATACCTCGCCAGTTTTCTTCCAGTTGGCTGTTTGACAATCGATGATTATTCACTATCCAATTTTCTACAATTTTGTCTTAAAACCTAATAATAGCTGTGAAATGGGCATTTGATGGTAAGCCTCGAGCTACTAAACACAACATTAATCAATTAATAGTTTAAGCCACTTGCATATGAAATTACCGGTTTTAAAGTTAACAATAAAACATGTAGGTACCTAGAAAATAAAACATTAAACACAATTTTAGTATTTCCTTTCTTGTGTACCTACTACTAATACTTACTATCTAGTCCTAAGCGAAATATGTCATTGTGATCTCTGTTCGTTCATTTGTACTGCGCTCCCAAACGGTGTGCGGGGTGGCTTAATTAAACGGTGGTTGTTATCGGCCGCCGTCGCCCCCGCTGCTGCCTCCGCCCCAAGGGCTATGTCACGCCATCGACAGAAACTTTTACCTGCTCCATCCAAGACTTTTGATATCGTAGGTGTTTGTTACTTTCTTATAAAGCTAACAAAATGTTCCCCGCTGCTGCCTCCGCCCCAAGGGCTATGTCACGCCATCGACAGAAACTTTTACCTGCTCCATCCAAGACTTTTGATATCGTAGGTGTTTGTTACTTTCTTATAAAGCTAACAAAATGTTCCCCGCTGCTGCCTCCGCCCCAAGGGCTATGTCACGCCATCGACAGAAACTTTTACCTGCTCCATCCAAGACTTTTGATATCGTAGGTGTTTGTTACTTTCTTATAAAGCTAACAAAATGTTCCCCGCTGCTGCCTCCGCCCCAAGGGCTATGTCACGCCATCGACAGAAACTTTTACCTGCTCCATCCAAGACTTTTGATATCGTAGGTGTTTGTTACTTTCTTATAAAGCTAACAAAATGTTCCCCGCTGCTGCCTCCGCCCCAAGGGCTATGTCACGCCATCGACAGAAACTTTTACCTGCTCCATCCAAGACTTTTGATATCGTAGGTGTTTGTTACTTTCTTATAAAGCTAACAAAATGTTCCCCGCTGCTGCCTCCGCCCCAAGGGCTATGTCACGCCATCGACAGAAACTTTTACCTGCTCCATCCAAGACTTTTGATATCGTAGGTGTTTGTTACTTTCTTATAAAGCTAACAAAATGTTCCCCGCTGCTGCCTCCGCCCCAAGGGCTATGTCACGCCATCGACAGAAACTTTTACCTGCTCCATCCAAGACTTTTGATATCGTAGGTGTTTGTTACTTTCTTATAAAGCTAACAAAATGTTCAATAAATTCAGTAAATTCTCTGTTCTCTAGGATAGACTTCTGCCCCAATATTAATTAAATGAAGAATTCCCAGTGAAATTGTTGTAGAAAAGTATCGCAAAATCACTGTATCGTATCTGGCATATGCACTACTGAATAAGCCTCCAGGAACATGCATTTAATTGGACAAGATACACACTGACATTATCAATATCGTCATTCTTCTTATGATAAAGCTAATGAGATTTTTGTATCCATTCTTTTCGTCAGTTAAAAGAGTCTTGAATGGGTTTATATAAAAAATTCTGTTCCTGTTTACTGATTGGTCATTCTTCCAATGAGTATATTAAACGTGTTTCATACTGTCTGTTTGCGGTTATTGTATTACTACCAGTTTTGTTAAATAACATTTCCTACAGCAAAAGGGACGATCAAATCAACGTATCCAAATTTAACGAAAAAAATACTTGCTAACAAAATAACCTAAGAAAAATACGCGACGACGTGATCCCGTACGCAGGTGGGAAAAAATCCGGGAAAATTGAGAGTGGGCCCGGTGCGGACGAACTATTTAAGATTCCACCCGTTTCATCTATCATTTTGCCGCGCTTTGTGAGGAACTTTTATAAAGGGAACACCGCCTATTGTAATCTTAAAGGAAGCATGAGTTAAGAATGCTGAGAGCCTTCTAATAAAAGGGTTTAACATAGTATAAACTAAATAAGAAAAGGTGTTATAGAGTCATCAATATTCGATTCTCGTAGAAAACCTTTTATGATCATAATTAAGCGTTTAAAGATCCTACTATCGAAATCTAATCTAGACTCCCGCCGCATAAATGGGACAGTTACCTAGCTATTACGTGCCAGCGTCGCGCGAAAGATGTCCGATATTCGCCCGAATGGTTCATAAACACTTATCTGGCCCGATAGCCCAAGAATCTGGGCCGTTTATAAGCGGAGCCGTCTACGGAGTAATGCGAGGTGGTCGAGAGCTCGGCTGCATTCCGTGCGCGCTGCGAGAATACTTCACCGACGCCCCGCCCGGCGAAACCAAACCCCTTCTACGTAAAGCATCCATTGCCAATCTAACCTTAGCAATGCTCCTCCCCCACAAACATTTACAGCAATGGATGACGTGAATCACGATTCATCCACTAAACTAGCTTGTATTGCGCCGCGGGTTGACGTCAGTTATCAGTAGTGTTGAAACGCAGTTACGCGAAGCCACGAACACAACACCTCCAGTCGGCACGAACGCCCACACCCCTCACATTCTGGATCAATTTAGCTGTATAACCTCCCGCTGCACTTATATCTTAAGAGCTTAACCAAGTTTCCTTAATGGGAACATTTTTCAAATAAATGGGTTACTAACTTGTAAATTTTAATTTGGTGCCTTCGCTAAAAGCCGACGGACGGAAGGCTTAATTTGGCGATTTAAGGTAGAAAATCTGTCATCTTTCATGGATCTGATGAATGCGACGCGATGGGGCAGTTGAATTTATAATTTCATTTCCGTTGCCTGCTTTCCACTACGCGATGTTGTGTAAACGAACCTTAGGGAGCGTTGGCCATAAAATGAAGTTTTCCAGTAAAGAAAATCATTATTTATGGCCTCGCTATCTACTAAGAAACTAAAGAGCGTCGCTTTATTCACATTGTTACTGCAAACAGACACAATGTAACAAAGAACGTAATTAGCGCAATGAGCACTGTTCGTGCTGGTAGCATGACTCGATGGTTCGTAGGTAATGTAGGTAGGTATACTTATTTGCTCACATTCACTATGTTTTTTTTTTTATTAATTTTAATTTAATAATAATGAATGCGAGTATTTCGTAAAAAGATCTGAATGGATATCCAAATAGATTTAATAAAAAAATAAGAAATAGCTCATGATTTATGTATCTACCATACATAAATCATGAGCTTTTTAGTACCTATCTAAATACTTTAAAAATAAACGAATCAATTGGACATCAATGATATTGAAGTTAAGAGTATTCTGATTTTAATCATATTGAATTTGACGCATTATAACGAAATAAAAAGAAATTTTTTTCGAAGCAAATAAAGCCGGTTCTACCAACATAGCCGCTGCGTGTTTGACAGCATTTAACCAGTGTTGCCATTAGTAATAAAATATAAAGAAGGCCATAAACGGCACTCTGCACGGTTGCAATAATTGCAATATAGGCCCATTCACGCTGCGGCTTTTTCATAGGAAAGCAACAATATGAACTGCTCAGGTTGTTTTAATACCATCACAGACGCCGAATACAGTGTGTCGTGCTCAAAGTGTCGAGTATACTACCATGTTTCCTGTGTAGCATTACCAAAAGAGCATTGCTTGGAGGGAATATCTACGTGGTTGTGTCCTGCAATGCAGGACACAACCACGTAGATATTCCCTCCAAGGAAGATACCAGGAACCATGGTAGTATACTCGACACTTTGAGCACGACACACTGTATTCGGAGTCTGTGATGGTATTAAAACAACTGCATGCAAACCAAGTAGCGGTAACGGGGATAGTACTCCTGTTCGCACCAATCCTCATAAATCGTTAAGCGAGTCCAATGTAACGGTCCGTAGCAAAAAGGGCATCGCAACAGTTTCTCCAACTGAAATGGAGACCGATAACCCAGTAACATCGAGTGAAGTGAGAAGTATTATCCGCGCCGAAATATCAGCGCTTACGAAGCATCTGAATGTGACACTGGCTCAGTATGTTAACAGTGAATTGTAGTCCATTAAAGCTGAGATTGAGCAGGTTAAGGAGTCTATGAATTTTATGAACGAGTACTACGAAAAAATCAAAATGGAAATCTTAACAAAATTTTCAGCGTTGCAGGAACTTCAGAAAGAGAACGAGCAGCTGAGAGCATCTTTGAAAGACCACAGCGTGAGACTAAACATCATGGAGCAACAATCTCGTTCATCGAACTTGGAGATTCAGTGCGTACCTGAATACAGAGGTGAAAACCTAGTATCCACCGTCTTAAACATTGGGAAAGTAATATCACATCCATTATCTGAAAACAACATCCACCAGGTAACACGAATTGCCAAAGCAAATCCTGCCATCCCCCGCCCTAAGTCCATCATTGTACAGTTTAGCAGCCCAAGGGTTCGTGACAGTTTTTTGGCAGCATCAATCAACTTTAATAAAAACAAGAAGCCTGAAGAAAGATTGAACAGCGGCTTAATTGGCATTGGAAACAAGAAGGAAAACATTTATATTGTGGAGCATCTTTCACCTAACAATAAGAGCCTACATGCCGCAGCAAGGTTGAAAGCGAAGCTGTTAGGCTACCAGTACGTATTTAAGAAAATCGGATGGATCTAATCATATTTATGTTAAGGATATGGAAGTACTGAATAAGATAGAGTAATATGCTGTTCTTGTTGTACTGGTTCATTAATTTGCTACTTATTTCTGTTAAATTCTCAGATAACAGGATTTACTACCAAAATGTTAGAGGAATTCGAACCAAACTGTCTGATGTTTATTGTAAGATAGCTTGTTGCGACTATGGCATAATTGTATTTACTGAATCTTGGCTCGTGCATGGTATATATGACTCGGAGGTAGTAGATGAGCGTTAAAATCTTTTCAGGCGTGATAGAACAAAAAACAGTATGAATGATAAGGTTAGTGGTGGTGGCGTTTTGATAGCTGTCTCAAAAAAAATCAAGTCATACAGAGTTTCTCATGAAGTTTGACTTCAGTATTAAGTCGAGCTTCATGGAGTTTCTGCTTACGAGTGCATGTGAAGATCTATGGATAAAGATAGTGCCGCCTGGGGGCGTTTCACCTCGTGAAATTTGTCTGTGCGCTGTCTATCTACCATCTCCAATAAAAAGTAATGTTCTGGATCACTTCATAGACAATGCCAACAAAGTACATGAACAAGAATCAAACCTCATGATCTTAGGTGACTTTAATATTGGCTCAATTGACTGGCCAATGGGGGATGGAACTATAATAGATTCACCCCACGTCATGGGGTCTAGTTTGGAGCAGTCATTGTGGGACTTTATAACATTTAATGACTTCAGACAGTTTAACCACGTTTTAAATCACAATAACCGAATTTTAGATCTAGTGCTGTCAAATATTGAAACCATTACTGCTACTCAGCCTTCCCAGGCCTTATCCAAAATAGACCCTCACCATCCACCTCTACAACTACAATTAATACTGACCATAACACATAATATTGCTCCTCCAAAGTTGATTCCGCGAACAAGATTGAACTACTTTAAGGCAGACTATAATTCTATTGTTACATCTCTTGATAGTGTTGATTGGCGCGAGGAATTGGCTAAGTGTGCTTCGGTTGATGAATCGGTGAATCGGTTTTATGTGATTATTCGCGAAATTATAAATAAACACGTTCCGCGTAGTTCAGTTAAAAGTAAGCATTACCCATTTTGGTTCTCTAGGCAACTTATAAGTCTACTAAACAAGAAAAACAGACTAAGACAAAGAGTAAACAATTACAAAAACCCATTGGACAAGATAGATCTTGATAATCTAAAAAAGGAATGTGAAACTATGATAACTTTGTGTTATAATTCCTATATTGCAGACTTGGAAAGTAAAATAAAAAATAATCCTAAGTTATTTTTTAGCTATCTAAAACACAAAAAGAACGCAGCTAGTAACTACCCTACCATTATGTCGTATGGAGATAATAGTTCTAACGATCCCGAAGAGATGTGCAACTACTTTGCGTCTCATTTTTCAAGGGTGTATGTGAGTCCCACTGACGACGACCGAGTTGAGGATGTTGATGACTCTGTTGACGTTAACAACAGCGCTTTAAATTATATTACTATAACCGAAGGTCAGGTTAAAAATGCTTTAAAAAGTCTTGATATATATAAGGGTGCTGGTCCAGATGACATACCACCTGTATTTATATCTAGGACTGCCGATAAACTTGCATTACCGCTGATGTTAATTTATAATAGATCTATTAGTGAAGGCATTTTTCCTACAGTTTGGAAAAACACCAAAATTGTACCTATTTTCAAGGACGGTGATAAATCGGATGTTGCAAACTACAGACCTATTGCCATACTCTCTATAATAGCTAAAATATTTGAAAGTCTTCTGTGTCCACTATTGTGGTGGCATCTCAAACAACTGATGTCTCCTAATCAGCACGGGTTTGTAAGGGGCAAACTGCTACTAATTTGGCCTTATTTGTCGGAAATGTTGTGGATGTCGTTGACTCACGTGTGCAGGTGGATGCGATCTATACAGATTTCTGTAAGGCCTTTGACACGGTGAACCATGGTATATTATTGCAGAAGTTGTCTAAGTATGGAGTCTCAGAGCCATTGCTCGGTTGGTTTCGGCCTTATCTCTCTCAACGCGAATTGGTAGTAGTGATGAATGGTGCTCGTTCCATCTCTTACACGGCTTCATCCGGCGTCCCACAGGGATCCCATCTCGGGCCCATCCTTTTCGATGTATTTATCAACGACGTGGATAAGTGCTTCTTGTACTCTCAAGTGTATATGTTTGCTGACGACTTAAAGGCTACCAGGGCAATTAATAGCGAAATTGTTTCCTCGTTACTTCAGGGTGACCTGAATCGATTTGCGGATTGGTGTAATCGCAATAAAATGGATCTTAACATTAAAAAGTGCAAGCATATAAAATTTACCCGAAACAGAAATATCGTTAAATCAGAGTATAGGTTGTGTGGTGAAATACTTGAGGAAGTTCAGGACATCCGAGATTTAGGAATCCGAATTGACTCCAAGCTTAAGTTCGACCAACATATTGAAACTTGCATTGCCAAGGCATCGAAAATGCTTGGATTTGTATTAAGAGAATGTAAAAATTTCAAAAAACCGCTAACTAAGATGGTTATGTACAATTCTCTAGTCAGAAGCAATCTTGAATATTGTAGCGTTGTTTGGTCACCCATATACAAAGTACATGTTCAGCGAATTGAAAAGCTGCAAAAGAGATTTCTATGGCACTTATCTTACTCTTGTAACTTAGGCAAAAAGCTCAGTTTGTATGAGGACAGGTTAAATCATTTTAACATGTTTACATTAGAAATCCGCAGAAAAGTGATGGATCTTATATTTTTAAAGAGGATTGTGTCTGGCTCCATCGACTGCCCTGATCTTTTGTCTAAAATGGACTTTTATTTACCGCGGCATGTACCACGTCCTGGTAACAATAAGCTTTTCCATATACCTAGAAGTCGCACTAATCTAAAATTACACAGCTTCCTATCGCGGGCCATGTCATTCTATAGAGAATATCAAAGCAAAGTTGATCTCAGTCATGATACCATACGTAGCATTAGGAGAGTTATATTAAGTAAGATTTAAGTTAAAAAAGTATAGAAGTCTTTTTTATTTACTGTAAATTAACCAATTTGTTTGTCATGATTTTTGTTTATATTTTATATCTATTTTAGTTTTTACATAGAGCATGCGGTGCCCTCCTATAAGTAATGCGACACTTAGATAAGAACCATCTGTTTATTATATGTTATTAGTAATAGTGTACTCATTGTTGTGAGAGCCTAATTAAATAAATAAAAATAAAATAAAAAGTATAAAATAAAGGTAAAATAAGGTAATAATGTTATTTTAACAGAAAAACATTATTTTCTAAGCCAAACAAATTTGAGGTCAAAGACAAAGTCATCGACAAATAGCTGTATGTATTCCATAAACTTTTTCATTAGATCCTTCACGCATGATACTGGCTCGCCGGGGTAAAAGGCTACTTTCACGAAAGATAAATCTTAGTATCGCTTTAGGGGAAGTTTTCCTCACCTGTTTGAGGGGGGTGCATTATTGATGAGGTAGTGAAGCGATACTCTTCCGGGGCCCGTTTCTACGCGAGTCTCGCATCACCTATCAAACAGATCGGGAATCCAAATACCATTAATTTTAACCGCCTCTGTGGTCTAGTGGTTCATACCACCGATTTCAGACCAATAGGTCCCGGGTTCGATTCCCAGTGGGGGTACATATTGTATTTGGTTTGGTTGGTGGTAGGAGTTGTTCTTAGTCCGCCTGGCTAGCTACCACCATGTTATCTAAGTCTGACGCCATAACAATTATGTTTTCAGCATTATTGTGTTCCGACAGTAAAAGATAAGATAGCCAGTTCCTCAGTGATTGAGGATTCCGGGAGTAGTGCGCTTCCACCTTCAGCCTTATAACCACTTAGCATCAGGTGTGATGAAGGCTAAATGCTACCCCGTTGTGGATTAAAAAAAAAACTTAACCGACTTCTAAAAATAAGGAGGTTATCAGTTAAAGTAAGTTTAATAGTCAAATATCTGGAAAGGTATTTCTTTGTCAAATATCTGGAAAGGTATTTCTTTCTTTTGTGGGAGGGTAGTAAATCTTCACATTGATGAAATAAACGCTGGCTATGACAGCGCGTTAGAGGTAAGTACTTATTGGATAAATTCGACGCTTTTCGTAACAATAACGACTCCGTAACTGAGTGGTTAGAGCATTCACCCGGACAGTGAAAGGACGTGGGTTCGATTTCCATCGGACCTAGTTGTGAGTCGGGTCGTTTTTTTTTCTAATAAGTACTTCATTTTCAGTATACCTACCTACCTTTTTTGAGTTTAGTGCTAGTCAGGAGCAAGAAAAAAGCAGACCTACCTACTTTAATTTTATATTTATTTATTTAACTTTTGTACAAAATACACACAGTAAAATATACAAGGCGGACTTAATACTAAAAGTATTCTCTGCCAGTCAACCTTTGGGAAACAGAGAACAACGAATGCGGTACCTAACCTAATAATACATGCTATATACACACTAAAATATACAAATATCAATAAATATAATATAGATAGATATATACTCATATTTATAATTTTATTATAAAAATATAATTAAAATACATGCATTAAATAAATATATAAAGAATACATAAAATAATATACTACATACTAAAGGGATTAAATCAAATGTGAAATAAATACATCGATGATGATGATGAGCTTATGATGTAAAAAACTACGAATTCAAGCCATCCACTAGAAAAAGGCGAGCATTATTTTTAAAAGAGAATTTGCTGGGAGACCTCCTGATACCATCAGGAAGGAGGTTCCAAAGACGTAGGGCATGCAGAGTGAAAGACTCAGACCACAGCCGTCTCTATCGTCTTCTACAAGCCATGCTATGATACGGAACGGCAACATTGCTGTGAACCGGTTTACTCCTCTGAGTACTAAATCCTATGGAGGTGGCATACCTACGAAAAAGTGAGGTGTAACTAAGTCACAATGTAAGAAAATCTTGGAATTCAATTTTAAACTTCTTCTAATTGTCGTATTAATCGTTCCAGCCGTTTCAGAGATTAGCCGGAACAAACAGACAGACAGACAAAAATTGTAAAACATGTCATTTTGGTATATGTACCGTATATTTAATCATATGCACGTAGTAAAAAGCGGTTATTTAATGTTACAAACAGACACTCCAATTTTATTTATTTGTATAGATGTATAGAAGATATGCCATCTCCATAGGATTCAGTACTCGAGGTTTACTCGCTGTTTACCTGTCAAACGGTGCAAACGGTGTCAAATCGGTTCACTTAAAACTACGTTGCCAACTTTATGCGCATGGCTTGTAGAAGACGATAGAGATGGCTGTGCTCAGACCATGAAGCTCGACTTAATACTGAGGTAACTGGAGAGTGCAGTACGAACAATTTTTTGAATACCACAAATAACACAGTGGCTGTCTTCCATCTCACCTACACTTTAAAAAAATACGTATGGTCATATGAGACAGCTGACAGCCACTACATACATAAATGTCAAATTTGCTGGCGACACTTTTTTATCCAGGGTGAGAGCTCCAGTTACCTCAGAGTATTAAGTCAAACTTCATGGCTCAGACATATAGCCAGAATGAAAGAGAGGTGTACTGAGAGAGAGAGAGAGTTTGTGGAGCGAACAAGAAATTTATAAGTACTGTTAAATTCCTTGGGAGCGAAGAGGGCGATCATGAGAATCGCAAAGAAACTGGAAATTAGATTTTAGGTATTCAAGGGAATTGGGATTGGTAAAAAGATATAATTTTTTCGTTTCAGTTGACAAAAACTTTTTGAAGTTGTTTTTTTTTTATTTTTAATGTCCCGCAATCTCTGAGGTCCCGAGTTTAATTCCCGCTCGGGTAAATAATGAAAACGAACTTTTAATTTTTTTCTCGTGTCTGGGTGTATGTGGAAATACCCGTTGTTGTTTTCGATTGTTGCTATTTAAGTTTGGGATTGTAGCAATGTATGAGAGTGAGAATAATTTATTCAGTCTTCATCGCTACAAAAGTTTCTGAAGCGCTAAAGGGCCCTACAGACTATCAGTCCGCCAGTAGGCGACCGAGACGGCCTGACAATCGGCCAAGTTATTTGGTTTTTGTAAGTAAGACTGTAGTGTAGGCAATGAACAGATTCTTTGTATGGAGACCCATACATTAATTCCTCAGTCGATGAAACTTTGCTGGGTTATAAAATAGCATGAGCCATAAACTTTTAAATGCTTATCCAAAAAAATACTCAAACGGAAGTTAGGTATTTATACCTAAATATACAAATATGTTTATATATTGAACCGAGTAATTTCTCAACCCAAATTTATTTTACCAAATGAGTTATTTAAACTAGTATGTGATACTTGATAAAAATCCAAAACTTTTTTCAAACATGAGTACTGCTTTTGAATGATAATTCCTTTTTTGACTCTCATTTTCATTGAAAAATTGCTCCGTCGTTTTTTTTTACTTATATGACCTTAGAATGTAATTTGACGATACGAGTAAGAACATCCAAAAAAAAATTATTACCAATATTGATTTATTTTAAACTATGAATAATTCAATATGGAAAATTGCTCAGCATTATTTATCTTTAAAATTATGTTAAAAAGTCACATATACACACAAATCTAAAATATCCAAAAGAAATATCATCCGGAACACCAACATTTTGAAAGCGAAGATAAATCTCTCCCCTGTTACGCAATAATGTACCGTCTTTCGTTACCAGTTGGGTGCAGATTAGCGTCCTCGTGCTAATAGTACGACCTTGAACGCGTGACCCTGTGACTGGGGGCACAACTGGGGGGCCGCGTTCGTGTCGTCGGTCGCTGTGTGATTCTTTATTTTTTGTTTTCTTTGTACAGTCAGGGACAAATTCGGTGAACCACTTCCTGCTTATTTTTGTGTAGCTAGTGTGACTTAAAAAAAAAGTAGCTCCTCAGTTTGACCATATTATAGTATTCTTTGGTTTGGTTTGACTATGTTTGTATGTATGTTTGGCCGATTATCTCGCGTTTGGCTGAACCGATTTTTATGCGGTTTTAAGAAAAGTATTTTTTACATTTAGGAGAAAGTTTCGGAGTTTTAACCGCCTTCGAAGAAGAAGGTTCTCAGTTTGACTCGTATGTTTGTATGTTTGTCTCCGAGATGCGGTTTTCAGAAAACTATTTGTTACATTTAGAAGGTTTTGGCATTTTAACCGACTTCAAAAAAGGAGGTGTTCAGTTTGACCCGTATGTATGTTTGTTTGACTTTGAGATGCGGTTTTCAGAAAAGTATTTGTTACATTTAGGAAAATATTTTCGAATTTTAGCCGACTTCAAAAAAAGAGGTTCTCAGTTTGACCCGTATGTTTGTTTTGAGATGCGGTTTCCAGAAAAGTATTTGTTACATTTAGAAGGTTTTTGCATTTTAACCGACTTCAAAAAAGGAGGTACTAAGATAAGATAAAGATAAAGATAAAAATATTCTTTATTCACTTAGACATAATAAATATGTACTTATGAATCGTCAATATTTTCCTACCACCCATTCAAGACTTTTTTAACTGACAAGAAGAATGGGCGCAAGAAACTTGCCAGCGTTTCTTAGTTAGGTAACGACATTTACAAAAAAAACATATCGTTACTAATACAACAATTGCTTAGTATAAAAATACATCATATTAAACAGTGATTATGTTATGTGTTACATCATGACCATGCATTGCGGTCATTCAAATAATCGTCTACTTTATAGTATCCTTTGCTCATCAGCGACTCTTTAATGTAACATTTAAATTTATGCAATGGTAGTTCAATTATACGCTGTGGAACTTTATTAAAAAAGGCTATGCTTTTCCCCAGAAATGAGGCTCTGGATTTTTCTCGCCTAAACTTGGGAACGACAACTTTATCTTTATTTCTTGTGTTAAAGCGATGAATATCGCTCTGCTTTACAAATGTATTATAATACTTTTTCACATAGATTATATTTTCATAGATGTATTGTCCTGCAACAGTTAAAATGTTTATTTCTTTAAATAGATCTCTTAAAGAATCTCTCGATCGGAGGTTGTAAATGGCGCGAATAGCCCTTTTTTGGAGCACGAATATACTGTGGATGTTAGCGGCTGAGCCCCACAACAAAAGGCCGTAGGACATAACACTATGAAAATAACTAAAATAGACTATTCTAGCCGTTTCAATATCGGTTAAGAGCCTTATTTTCTTAACTGCGAATGCGGCCGAACTGAGTCTACTCGCCAAGGCTTCGATATGAGGATCCCATTGTAGTCGCGAGTCTAATATAATACCTAGAAACTTTGTATTGTTAATGAATTCGACCATATCGCCGTCTAGTCTTATATGAAAATCAACTTGTCTTACATTAGGTAACGAAAATTTTAAACACTTAGTTTTCTTTGAGTTTAATGATAAATTATTACTATTAAACCAATGTGACACTTTTGAAAGAGCACTATTCACTACTCAGTTTGACCCCTATGTATGTATGTTTGACTTTGAGATGCGGTTTTTAGAAAAGTATTTGTTACATTTAGGAAAATATTTTGGAATTTTAGCCGACTTTAAAAAAGGAGATTCTTAGTTTGAACCGTTTGTTTGTGTTTGTCTCTGAGATGCGGTTTTCAGAAAAGTATTTGTTACATTTAGGAAAATATTTTGGAATTTTAGCCGACTTTAAAAAAGGAGATTCTTAGTTCGAACCGTTTGTTTGTGTTTGTCTCTGAGATGCGGTTTTCAGAAAAGTATTTGTTATATATAGAAGGTTTGGGCATTTTAACCGACTTCAAAAAAGGAGGTTCTCAGTTTAACCCGCATGTAAGTATGTTTGACTTTGAGGTGCAGTTTTCAGAAAAGTATTTGTTACATTTAGGAGAATATTTTTGAATTTTGGCCGACTTCAAAAAAGGAGGTTCTCTGTTTGACCCGTATGTTTGTCCTTGAGATGCGGTTTTCAGAAAAGTATTTATTACATTTAGAAGGTTTTGGCATTTTAACTTACTTTAAAAAAGGAGGTGCTCAATTTGACCCGTATGTATGTATGTTTGTCTTTGAGTTGAGATGCGGTTTACATAAAATTATTTCTTTACATTTAGGAGAAGGTTTTGGTATTATAACCGACTTCAAAAAAAAGGTTTTCAGTTTGATCTGTTTGTATGTATGTTTGTCCGCGATTATGTCATGTTTTCTGAACCGTTTTTGATGCTTTTTTCAACATACTAGTATTTTTGATTGATGCGGTTTATGTGTACATCCTACTAACATAGCTATTTAAAATAATGCCACGAAAAAGTTAGAAATAATAGCTCTAATAGGTACTGTATTCACACCAAATAACGTAAGTACTTTGAAGTCGGGCGGGATTTAACAAAAACACCAAAACATGTAGGTACGCTCGACAGCACATCAGGTTAAACAGTTGAACTGCAAAGCCAGCTTTTATTACGTAGGGCATAAAGGCGTTCTCAAGGTCAACATGTATAGTCTGATGTGCCGCCGTGTGAACATGTTTCACATCTGACTTCAAAATACTCGTACATACATTATTTGGTGTGAATACAGTTATTAGAAGTATTATTTCTAATTTTATTGTGGCATTTTTTTAAAGCGCTTTCACTTTTTTTATAAAATATTTTTTTTACTATTTGGTTATTTATTAAACTAGGATACCTAGAACAATACATAAGCGATTAGGGAGAGTTGGGCGAGTTGATTTTAACTGTCTACTTTTACGAAAACTATTGGATGAACTGCTCATGTCGGTAAAGTAGTTAAACGACATGAATGAGATAGAGCGATTTTACGAATACAGTTTTCCAAACTCATACCAAGTTTTACTGGTTGTACGTGCACACAAAAATACAACGTTCCATAGCGAGCAACAACAACCGTAACGTGTATTATAAACGCAAAACAACCATCGACCGGGAGGCGACCGTCGGTAACCCTACCTGCTCGAGTATCATCATAAATAATAATAAATAAAATAATAAAAAACTTCTTACATTCACACCAATTATCTAAGCCCATGTTAATTTCATTAAGAAACTGTATTATGGAAAACTTGATAACGGATAAATATATACTTAAATACTTTTTTGTTTGTAAATACATACTTAATATACATAGTTAACACCCAGACCAAGACAAATAGACATGTTCATGCACACAAATATTTGTCTTGTTCGGGAATCGAAACCGAGACCACTAGCGCAGAAGGTGGGTAGCCTACCCCTGCGCCAAATCGGTCGTCATCATCAATCATGACATGCTCATTGTTAGTAGTAAGACAAAAAGTTACTTTAAAAAATAGATTAGGTTGTCTAGTCGCAACCTGGCCCTCTTAGTGCAGTCATGAAAAAAGTGCGGCTAAAATGATGAGAAAACATATCATCAAGTACCAGCATGAAACGCTGTTCATACGATCAGGCTTGATAGATAGACTAGAAAAATGTGGTAATAGTAATTAACCATTTCAGAAATATTTCACTTTAAATTTGCTTTTTGCGAAACAAAACCTAAACCTTTACTGCTCTTAGTTAATTTATTTTTATTTCTTTTTCGCACTATTGAGTATTTGCTATTTTTGAGAATGGGTGTATCAGTTAACAAAAATAAATAATGAAACTCGAAATAATTGCTCTCAGTTTTTACATAGTAACCGCAACTTTCAAGCACGTTGGTTGGATAAAATCGTAGAAAGTCAATCTGCAGATGAAATGCAAACACTTCAACATCTTTTTGGCAATCCAAAAAGGTATAAGAAAGAATCTCGTTTTGGGGAAAAGTGTAGCTATATTTAATAAAGTTCCACAGAATTTAGTAGAGCTGCCTTTGAACAAATTCAAATGTCATGTCAAAAAATCACTCATGGGCGAAGCATATTTATAAAGTAGACGACTATTTGAAAGACCGTAATGCGTGGATTTGATGTAACACATAACCTTAGCTGAACTAGTGTTATATTATTATTAAAAAGTTGTAAAAGTTAACGATATAAAGCTTTGTAAATATAGTTACTCCAAATGATTAAATCTGATAAGTTTATTGCGCCTGTTCTTCTTATCAGTTAAAAAAGTGTTGAACGGGTGGTAGAAAAATATAGACGATTCAAAAGAGCTTATTTATTAAGTCAAGTTGAATTCAGATATTTTTTATTATTTATTTTATACCAATTAAGGTCACTTAAGGTCAGAGAGCGGTGACGAGTAGTAAAATAAATATTGTTTGATGACAGGAAAAAATAAGCATTACGTTAAACACAGTTAAAATGACATGTTGCAGTATTTTTATCAATCACAACACATGTTTTACGTGCTCACCCCTACCTATAAGCCTATAACTAACACAAAGGATAATGGGCTTTTTTATATGGCGAATTGACGTAGTACAACTAACAGAAATTACATCCTTTTAATTTGTAGTACTCGATAGTAGGCCTAGTTAGAATAACCTTTACCTAATTTCATCTGCATTATCACCCACATTGAAGAAAAGTGAAGTCCAAAAGATGTGTAATAGCTGGAATTAAAAAGTCGAAATACCCTGATGATATCGAATCAGGCGAACAATATCTGAGTGCAACCGCGCGCTTTAGCGGATAGGGATTATGGCAAGATAATGAAAAAAATAACTCGAAAAAATTTAAACACATCTTAGATTATTTAAATTTTTAATTTTTTGCATTCACAATGCAATTTTTATTACAGAAAAATGGAAAATGAAGTATTTAGAAAAAATCGACCCGTCTCACAACTAGCCATCGGAGCTAGTTGTGAGACGGGTCGATTTTTTCTAAATACTTCATTTTCCATTTTTCTGTAATACATCTTAGATTTCCGCGCGAACTGAAAAAATTTATATTATTTTCAATTTATAAGCTATCCTGTTAAATTGCTCACCTGGTAACCTAAAGCACGCGCACATTAAGGGCCGACGCGAAGCTTTCAAGTTGGAAGAGGCGATTAGCAAGTTACAATGGGATGTCATTGACATAACTAAGGTCCAAAGAGAGGAAGAGGACTTGATTATCCTACTATTCAGCTTATACCTTGCTATACCACCGGGTGGGTAACCAGCAGTCCATTGGTGGTGTTGCGTTCATCGTCCACAAACCCCTCGTTAACAACGTCGTCACCATAGGGAGTGTGTCGAGCAAGGTAGTTAGATACGCTACCCACCTACTCAAAATATAGAAACGGTATATGGTGCATATCATACAGGTCTTCGCTCCGACCTCGAAACACAACGATATTGAAGTGGAGGCTATGTATGGAGAGATCTCTAAAGCCATTCAAAGCTATACAAAACCCACTACACGTTTGTGACAGGGGATTTCAATGCAAAATTGGGGCATCGTTACGGTGATGAGTTGAGAGTGGGGCAATTTGGATTTTGGCAACGAAACGAAAGAGGCCTGATGCTAGCAGACTTTATGGAGCGGGGGAAAACCTCTTCCTACTGATGAACTCCTTTAAAAAGCCCGTAAGCCGCAAATGGACCTGGATTAAGCCGGAGGGTAAAGTTAAAAACAAGATAGATTTTATATGTCGACGAGGAAGCAAATATTTAATGATGTCATTGTATTCAACCTCGTAAAGACAGGAAGCGATCACCGCACAGTTAGAGCACATTGAGTTGAGTAACAACGTCAAGCTGGAAAGATCTCGACTAAAAAAATCTACGCTCCGACAAAACCAGCTCAAATTAAAAAACGCGAGTGCTTTCCGCTCGAGATTCAAAACCGCTTCTAAGCCCTTCCATCCAAGCATCGATGTGGACAATCTATATACAACATGATGGTGGATACTGCCCGCACGGAAATGTCCAGTTATTATAAAACTCGCCGTAACAAATCAAAGAAACTCTCCGGCCACACGCTCTGACTCATTGATCAGGGAGAATTCACTGTTCAATGTTTAATTGATGATTGATTTAATTGATGAAACAAGCTCGTAATGCCTCGGTACCGTTTAGAAAAGGTGCACGGATCTTTCGTTGGTCAAGGTATACACATATATAACAAAATCCCAAGTGATATCTTGGATTTACCATATCTAAAGTTTAAGAATCATATAAAGAGTGGCCTCCTCAAAAAAGGCTATTACACTGTAAATGATTACTTGAACGACAAAACACCTTGGTCCTAACACTCGTAACGAATGTTCCTAGTATGATATTGTGAGTCGTGTCCTTTATTTTATATTATTAGCGTTTATATTAGTTAAGCTTTTAATTCGGTCATTTAAGGTAGGCAGTTTGAGTATGTCATGCTCACTAAAACATTTCTACGGTGGTGGCGTGTGAGGCGGGTCGTTACGTTCCCTAAAATATGGTTGAGCGAAGCGATGGCTGGTTCATGCGTCATGCTCGTGAACGGGTGCTGCCAGTGGGAATGGGTCTGCTCTTATCTGCTTGCTTTAAAATGTGTTTTCTTTTGTTTTTATTCATTTTATTAAGAATTACATTTGAAACATGTATGGCGCAACTTGCAGTATATAGTAGAATTGTCTTTTGTTTTTAACTAATATTAAAGCTGTAAGTAGAGTTCCTAAGTACTTAATTGAAAATTGTTCACCGCTATGATCATTAGTTCGCCTATACTTAACTGTATTTATCATAACCCATTGTGTAATTGTGATGGAAACTGACCTTAGTCATACCATGTTAAGGTCATTTTTCAATTTGACGACTCTGTATGAAATAAAACAGGGAGAAAAAAACAACCCTTGGAGTTTCTTGCCGGTTCTTCTCCAAGGCCTCCCGCTGTAGGGTTTGCGAACCGATGGCGTAGCTTCTATGACGTTCACAAGTATTGTAAATAACAATCAAAATTGAATAAACAAATTTGAATATTTGAATCTTTGAATCTTGAATCTTGAATCTTGAATTAAAACAACCGTCCACTGAACAGTTATTATAACTTATTTTTTGTTAGATTTTAAATTATTTTTATGCATTCACAATGCAATTTTTGTAAGTATAGGAAAAATGTGATAGTAAAAAACCACGAGCCCTATAAGTAGCTTTCAGGCGGGATTCGAACCCGCGCCTCCGGGAATCCGGCCCGATGCTCTGACCAACTAAGCTACCGAAAGGCTTACACGACTCGTCGAATTTTGCTATCACTTGTTTGTTTCATCAATGTGAGGAAACCCTCGCATCCGAAAGAAACATTTTTACAAATGTTTAACAATCGATTAAGATGGAACAGCCATTAAATAAGATTTTAATCATAAAAATTATTTAAAACTTTGTTTTAATAACAGTCTTACACAATTTATCCTCTTCTTTTTACAAACTTATTTCGTTACATATATATATTTTCTATATGTCACTGCTTTCTCTGTCAATACGTATTTAGTTTAGCTACTTTACCTAGAGTGTTATACATATTTGTATTTTTATCCACAACGGGGTAGCACTTAGCCTTCATCACACCTGATGATAAGTGGTGATAAGGCTAAAGGTGGAAGCGCACTACTCCCGGAATCCTCAATCACTGAGGAACTGGCTATCTTATCTTTAACTGCCGGAACACAATAATAGATAAGATGGCGGTAGCTAGCCAGGCGGACTAAGAACAAGTCCTACCACCAACCAAACCGAATATAATATGTACCCCCACTGGGAATCGAACCCAGGACCTCTGGGTCTGAAATCCGTGGTATGAACCACTAGACCACAGAGGCGGTTAAAAAAGGCGGTATTTTCAAAAAGATGTTGAAGTGTTTTCATTAATCTGCAGATTAACTCTCTAAGATTTTTTTAAGTTGCGATTGCTATTTAAAAATTATAATTTAAATAGTTATTGTATGATAGCACTTATTTCGAGTTTCATAATTTATTTTTGTTAACTGGTACACCCCTCCTCAAAAAATAGCAAAAACTGTAACTTAACGGAGCTAAAAATAAATAAAAATAAATTAAATAAGAGCAAAACTCAAAAGGTAGTGTAGTGTTTCGATAAAAAAACTAAAAGTAAAATATTTCTGAAATGGTGGTACACCCCTCCTCAAAAAATAGCACAAACTGTAACTTAACGGAGCGAAAAAGAAATAAAAATAAATTAAATAAGAGCAAAACTCAAAAGGTAGTGTAGTGTTTCGATAAAAAAACTAAAAGGTAAATATTTCTGAAATGGTTAACTTTTGGATATAGTACATTATTAATAACCTAAATAGTGGTGTCGTTTAATATTAAGGTCGAATTTCCCTGTTACCCTGTACATTCATATTATTGATGTAAGTAACAATACAAACATAAAATTGCTCGGGCACAAAAGACGGCCAGGCTGCGGGTCGGCAGACCAGTATTTTTTGTAGTAGGTTGGCCTAAGTTACAGTAAGACGTTAGTTTGATACTGGTACCCCATGACATGTAAACCACCCCGCAAGCCGCCGCTAAAATTGCTCGAACTGACAAAGTGGCCAAGACGGCGCGTGGCAGACCACATTTTTCTAGTCTATCTATCAAGCCTGATCGTATGAACAGCGTATCATGCTGGTACCTGATAACATATTTTCTCATCATTTTAGCCGCACTTTTTTCATGAATATACTAAGAGGCCCAGGTTGCGGCTTGCTTAGCCGCCAACCTAACCTGGGGGGCTACCGGCTAAGAAATCTGGATATGGGTATGGGCTTCAACTGTCATTTGAATTCCTTATTCTGATAGATTTTTGCTGCTTTGTTCTGTTGAACGTTGCTAGCTAGTTATCGTTATACCCGACGTCACAAAACAAGTAACTGATAGCGGCTATTTATTTCTTTATAAAATTGACTTAAAGTTCCCAAAAAAGTATGAAGTTCATATCCATAAAGTTACGCGGTAGCCCCCCAGCACCAACAACTCAACTTTTTTAACGTAACTTTTTGCCTTCTAACAATGAGTATGTCATTGTGGTACTCTATAGTAGGTAGAATTACCGACGGTCGCCTCTCGGTCTACCATTTATACAACTATTTGGTAAAGACAATGTCACCATAATTATTTTGCCTCGACGATTGATACGTGAAAATAGAATAGATCGCACGAGCGGACGGCGGCGGCGCGGCGGCGCGGTGGCGGGGCGGCGGGGAACCCGTCCTGTACGTCTCCCGCGCCCCGCTCCTATGCTACGCCTCGCTTCGTACTCACAGCTCCCGATTGCTGAATTAAGTTTTTCTATGTAAAATGCTTTTAGGTTTTGGTTTTTTTTTGGATATTGTTGTAGTTGAAAATAAAGTGAACTGTGTTCTTAAATCAATAAATAAAACAGATAGAGAAATTTTCCACTGCGAGTAAAACAGCAATTTTTAAAATAGTTTAATTACATGGTTTATTTTTTAGATTTTCATTTTGTGGTTATAAAACTTCAATAAAATAGCATTTCCGTAAAAAAGTTCGACGGAGAAATTTTACTTTTCGAGTCACACCAAAAACACATATTTTAGTAAAATGTTGTGTTTCTGCTGGGATATTTTTTTGGATATTTCATAAATCATTTTAATACGTTACATGAATATGTATGGTGAAGAAAGTTTCAACGGAGCATTTTTCCTCAAAAAGATATCTATGAAATATGTCTTTCATTAAAAAAACCTAACTTCTATTATTATTATTCTTTGGAATTTTATACAATACTTTTAATTTATTGATATTTTATCACGTTGTAAAGTTTTTTCTGACTGACGAATTACTGTGGGGGTCAACTAGCTTCATTTCCTACACTACTGTGGGTTTGTGGCCGATTGCGGCCAACTGACGAACAATTTTTACTTGCCATTTATTTTATTTTTATTTATTTAAATAAAGGAAACATACAGTCTTATAAAACAGCTTAAGTAAAAAATATCTACAAACAGACCTAGAGTTCCATTTAAGTTCATTTTTGGGTATGAATTAACTAGAGTCTTTAATAATTAATACAATCAGTTTGTTAATTATTTTTTTATATTTTTTATTGGCCATTGTGGAGTAGCAATTTGTTTCACGGCATCTGCCGCTACTCACGGGGAGGGCTCGAGCAATAGGACGCGCTCTACGACAAGGCCTTGCTACATCCCCCCCGACAACTGTGAGAGTGGGCCAACATTTGATTTAGTACTTGTCACTGACACGTCGAAGAAGAAGACAGGCCGTTGCCTGCCTAGCCAAACTATTGTCTGTGGGGCCCTTTACAGAAACCGCTACTGAAACAAAAAAAATCGGCTCACCCAGAGACAGACATTATTTGAACGTGGATTATATTCAGATAGTAATTTAAGCAAGATAAATAAGAAATGTAAACTAGAAACGGTCCAAAAATGTATTTACTTAGGCATTTGTTTGGGCCGCTTGTTTGTATTTACTTCGGAATGTGATATAGGAGCAGGTACCTCTTGTTTATTCCCATTCTTGGCACTCCAGAGGTAGGGCTGAATGTTAAAACGGATTATTCTGCGGTATGTGTGGTGTTACCGAGAATCTTTGTATTATACTAGCGTTCCGCCCTCGACTTCGTCCGCGTGGGTTGCGATATTGACAAAAGTTTCATTAAAACTCTGACCGCCTTTTTTACCCCTTAGAGGGGGAATTTCCAAAAATCCTCTCTTGGACCTTCCCTACAGTCCCCAAGGAACATACGTGCCGAATTTCAGCTTCTTGCGCCCACAAGTTTCGGCTGTTCGCTGTCAGTCAGTTAGTAGGTAACGGAAACTAACCCGGCAAACATTGTTTTGCCATACCTTGAATCAAGGTATCAAGGTCCTTGATACATTATTTCTAGAGATAGAAAGAAGAAAGAAATAAAGACATTTATTGAAACATCACAAACTTTCACAAATTACAAAACCAAAAAAATAAAAATACATTACAAAATCTATATATATAAAACTCAAAGTCCTGACTGACTGACTGACTGACTGACTGACTGACTGACTGAGATATCAACGCACAGCCCAAACCGCTGAACCTAGAGACTTCAAATTTTGCACATAGATACGTTATATAGTGTAGGCATCCACTAAGAAAAGATTTTTAGAAATTCCACCCCTAAGAGGGTGAAATAGGGGATAAATGTTTGTATGAAAGTCCGTTAGTTTTGAAGTTAGGATCTTCAAATTTTGTATTTAGGCTGGCAATTGAAAATTAATATTTACCTGTGTCAGCGTTTCTGACAATTCCACCCCCGAAGGGGTGAAAAGGGGGATAAATGTTGTATCTGGAAAGTCCTTTATTTAATTTATTATTTAGGCTTATAGTTGGAAAGTAAAACAAATAAGCAACCACATATTTCGTATTTTTTCGAAAATCAACCCCTTAGAGGTTAAATGGGATAAATAAACCTAAAAATCGATATGGATGTCGTTATTGAGGTTTTGTGGGATGACGATTGCAAAAATGGCATTTATTTTGATGTTTAACACCCTGAACATGATTCAACCTCTAAAAGGTTGAAATAGGGGTGAAATTTTGAATGAAAAATCAGGGGTAAAATAGACATTTCAACTTGAAACTTTGTAGGCTTACTCTTTAAACAAATAGGCAACCCATTTCGTAATTTTCCCATAATCAAACCCAGGGGGTAAAATAGGGGATGAATATGTGTATGAAAGTCCGTCAGTTTTGAAGTTAAGATCTTCTAATTTTGCATTTAGGCTGGCAATTGAAAATTAATATTTTCCTGTGTCAGCGTTTTTGACAATTCCACCCCCGAAGGGGTGAAAAAGGGGATGAAATGTTGTATCTGGAAAGTCCTCCATTAAATTTATTATTTAGGCTTATGGTCGGAAAGTAAAACAAATAAGCAAACACATATTTCGTATTTTTTCGAAAATCAACCCCTTAGAGGTTAAATGGGATACATAAACCTAAAAATCGATATGGATGTCGTTTTTGAGGTTTTGTGGGATGACGATTGCAAAAATGGCATTTATTTTGATGTTTAACACCCTGAACATGATTCAACCTCTAAAAGGTTCAAATAGGGGTGAAATTTTGAATGAAAAATCAGGGGGTAAAATAGACATTTTAACTTGAAACTTTGTAGGCTTACTTCTTAAAACAAATAGGCAACCCATTTCGTAGTTTTTGGAAAATCAAACCCAGGGGGTAAATATAGGGTAGGTATAGAAACCTAAATCATCTTAAGTACCTACCCTAAAAGTTCTTGGTACCTAACAAGTTCTTGGTACCTAAGCTACTCAGTACTAACTTTTTTATTGTGAAACAGACATTTACTATTTACTAGCTTACTAGGCAGAACGCTTGCCACGTGCGGCGGGCCTCGCACGAGGCTGCTCGCTTGGTGAGGGAGGACCCGCCTAATCACGTAAAAACGGCTGATCGGATTTTTATGAAATTAAAACATACAATACTTTTTATCCTGGTTATTGGTCCCCTAAGTATTTTCTCGAATGTCCACGCGGACGAAGTCGCGGGCGGAAGCTAGTACACAAATAAAAAAATAAAAAAAACACTGCAAAAACTAAAAACGACTGCTCTAACCACTGAGCTACGGAGTCGTTACAAGAAGCGTCGAATTTATCCAATACTTCTTACTCGCTGTATAGTCAGCGTTAATTTCATCAATGTGGAGAAATTACTACCCTCACACGCGAAAGAAATACCTTTCCAGGTATTTGGCAATCGCTAAAGATGATTTAGCCACCCTTATCATAGTATCAGTATCAAAATTCAAAATTCAAAATTCAAAATTCAATATCGTTTATTCAATTTAGGTTTGTTTAACAACACTTATGAACGTCAATGAAGCTACGCCATCGGTTCGCAAATCCTACGGCAGGAGACCTTGTAGCGAGAAGAACCGGCAAGAAACTCGCCAAGGGCTATTTTTTTCCCCTGTTTTAACTTATACAGAGTCGTCAAATTTGAAAAGTGACCTTCACATAATAGTAAGGTTACTTTCCATCACAATACAGAATGCCGCTTAAATTAAGTACAATTTTGCTTATTACCTAAAACAGTAAACAATTTTCAACTAAACAAGGAATCCAATAGTTTAATGGACACACTAATCTTAATCTTATTCACATTGTATTATAGGATTAATGAAAAGGAAACTGCAAGCTGCTCTGTATATTCAAATTTATAAGTATTAACAAATAAAAGGAATTTTTGAATAAATAAAACAATTATTAGAAAAATTGCTGTTACTGTAAGACACGGATACCAAAATTACTATGAGACACACCAGCTCGCTCATAAATCAATATAATACTATTATAAACCATATCCCGAACACCTTTAACACAAGTAGACATGAGCAGACCCACCCCACTGGCAGCACCCGTTCACGAGCATGACGCATGAGCCAGCCATCGTTTCGCTCAACCATATTTTAGGGAACGTAACGACCCCCTATCACTAGGGATATAAAAAATAGATAACCTTGTTGAGGCAGGATGCTTCGCCATATATTCAGCGAAAAGGGAAGTACTTCCTCCGAGCTAGGTGTCTGTGCTCGGGGACCGCGCTGATCCTGCATTTCTTCGATACTCGGCGTCTTGCTTAAGTGAGTGCGTCGCTACATACAACCTATACCACAAAATAAAGAGTTTACAGAAGGACCGCTCCCACCATTTTTGAAAATCTATACCTATCCTTTTCTGACTCACTAGGGTTGCTTCTGTATTGATTCTGAATTTAAAAAGGAGTAAGTAGTAAAAGTTAACAATCATACATAAATAAATTCGTTTATACATACATCGTAACAAGTTTACATGCCTTAGATGCTGCTTAGATGGTAAACAGAGCATCTAATATCCATTTAAAGTCCCGACGCCACACACGACGAAGACAAGATCCTATTGTACCTATACCGTACCTATTATGTTGTAATGTATTCCATTCCTATATGTTATAATGTACTCTATGTACAAGATATAAATATGGTGTGATAGTTATCCCACTAAAAACATAAACGTGAAAAAGGCACTAAGTAAGTTCGATGAAAACATAAAGGTAAAAAAGGTGCCAAGTTCAGCGAAAAATAGTTGAAATCTAAATGGGTTACAAGTTCCATAAATTTTTTCGTTCAAGAACTTCAAATAATTAATATTTTCTTAAATGTTGAATTTCTAACTTGTCATCTACAAAAATTTAAAAACCTTTATAACGCAAGAACTGTATCAAGCAATAGTGGTAACTATTTTGAAAACAAGAAAGTGTATTTAAATACCTATGTTGTGTTTTTATCGTATATAGGTAAATAAAAAAATATAAGTAGTTTAATAGTCAAAGTCAAATTTGTTTATTCAATTTAGATTGGTTTTTACAATAGTTGTGAACGTCATAGAAGCTACGCTATCGAGATGTAAACAGGTTCATATTTGTTTCTGGCGCAGCAGTTCTTCATAGTCTTTTCTTGCACTCAAGAATATCGTTTTTCAGCATTCTTTTTCTGGGAGAATTTGCAGAAACGTGAGTTGCTATTTGTGAATTTGAGTCACATTTAACTTTTTCATATTGTGTACAAGATTCATTAGTCTCCACAGTTGCTTGCGATTCTTCATTTAAATTTTTTTTGACAGGTAGCAAAAGTTTGGGAACCGAACTGTCCTGAAAAAGGCACTAATGCCTTTTTCAGGACAGTTCGGTTCGATGTCTTGATTATAGAATTGGTTTCGAAATGGGCCTCACAAACTCGAAGATATGTTGACCATTTGTTGCGTACATCTTCTCGATCAATTAAACTTATCCATAAGGTTCGTCTGAAAAAAAATCATTTGATTTTTAAAATGAACTAGTTAGTTTTGCAACGAAAATAGCCTATGGCACTCCTACGATTAAGACGTTAAAATAAATAGGTATACGCATAATCGTGCGTGGTTCGTTTTCTCCTGAACTTGGCTGGCACACTGCCGTGCGTCAAAAAAAACTTTACTGCAAGTAAAATGTTATTTGGGGAAAGTATAATGACTGGCGTTCTCTCCCAAACTTGGCAAGCACACTGCCGTGCGCCTAGATAAAGAAAACTTTACTGCAAGTGAAATGTTATTTGGGATTTATTGATTGGCGTCCTTTCCTGAACTTGGCTGGCACACTGCCGTGCGCTTAGATGAAAAAAAATACTGCAAGTAAAATGTTATTTGGGGTTTAATGACTGAAGTCTCTAAAATGTAAGTAGGATTTCATTACACTGCTAAAATAAAAGAAAATGCAACGACAACTTTTACTTGAAAATTCGTCAACATGACTTGTGGCTGTGTTCGCTGAACCGCCAAGAAGTTTTGAGAATACTATAACATCTAAATAAGGACCATAGAACCCAATTACTGGCGTTTTACCACAACCAGCTAACTATAAGATGAATGTGTATGGTTCATCGTCGTTATCAAAGCGGCTAGTCCCAAAAGTACCTAGGTATACTCACCTACCAACAAGAGAAAACAGTTTGACATAACTTACCTTTCAATATCGTTTGGAAATTTAAAGAACGTGTATGCACAGTTTTTAGTCGTATTTAGACAACCAAATACACTGCAACTGTAATAATATTGGTTATTAATTTTTGTTAATTAATAGTAAAATTGGTATATAAGTGTCACAGTGACACGTAGCGGCGCGGACGTGAAGTGATCAATTAAATGCTCTTTGGAACTTGCGATCACTGACCTCTTTGCGATAGTCGCGACTGAGTACTGTCCCAAACTGTCCCATTTTGCCTGTATATGTGACGTCTATGTGTGCGTGACGAAAATGGCACTTTGTTCTAAGCGGACTCTCTGCTAGGGCGACCGCCCGCCCGCGTAGTTACTTTGTGACGGCGCGGTGATACTATATTCATGGCTCGAAGGATTGCTCAGTTGAAGTGGCAGTGGGCGGGACACATAGCGCGGAGAACCGATGGCCGTTGGAGCGGAAAGGTTCTCGAATGGCGACCGCGAACCGGACGATGTTCCGTGGGCAGGCCCCCTATAAGGTGGACCGACGACGATCTGGAGAAGGTCGCGGGAAGCCGATCTTTGTGGAGATCCTTGGGGGGAGGCCTATGCCCAGCTGTGGGCGTCGTACGGCTGAAATGATGATGATGATGATGATATTCATGGCTGAAGTATGGGGTAATCCTCTGGGGAAATAGTACTAACGCACCAACTATTTTTATTTTACAAAAGAAATTACTAAGAATATTGGAAAATTTTAAAAATATAGAGAGTTGTAAGCCAATGTTTAAAGAATATGAAATCCTGACTTTATCTTGTATTCTATACTATGGAAATATGTAAATTTGTCTGGCAACATCTGGAACTATGTACCAAACATAAAGATGCTCTAATTAATTATGCAACGCGAAATAAAAATAAACTAATGTTATTCCAAATTGCTGTGCCCGCCAGGGCCCAAAATTGTATTCATATTTATAAAATATATTAACAACCATGTAACATTTTCGATTGATTTTGTTTCAATTTTTTTATTTTGACTAGGTAGACGTACTAAAATGTATTTCAGCTGCTGTTGTGACAGCGACATCTGTTGTGAAGAGACTGTACTACCTACTTTCTAGTTTAGCATAGAAAAATAATGACTGAAGTTCACTGAAGTTATAGCATCTACACACGTTCCTATCCGACCGCCGAGTTGGTCTGCTCCCAGACCAAATCGAAACGTGTGTAGCGCAGATTTGGTCTGGGAGCAGACCAAATCGGCTGTCGGATCGGAACGTGTATAGACACTATTTGAGCCTGTACACACTGGGCGGTTTCGAGCGCGCGCTTTGGTAACGCGCGCTCTGAGAACCTGTCATCTCATACATTTTTGATGTTTCTCGTACAGTGCCACAAACTTTGCTGTGCCGGTGGCCAAAATATGAAACTAGCGTGTTTTTTTAATGTCATTTTGCTGTCAAGTTGATGTCCAACCATAGCGCTGCTAGCGGCTGAAGTTCTTAGAAGTCAGGGCCGGTTAAATTGTTACAAAAAAAAGAAAACCGTTCGTAGCGCCGCCGTCACCGGAACAGAAAAGGTTGTGGCCCTGTACACATTGAACCGCGCGCTTTTTGACTGACGCGCGTCAGACACGAGCTGTCAGTTTTGGCGTTAGCCGCGCGCTCTCATAGCATCTACACACGTTCCGATCCGACCGCCGATTTGGTCTGCTCCAGACCAAATCTGGACGTGTGTAAATCAATGTTTTTTATAAATAATATTAATATTGGGAGATTAGCAGTGGCTGGCAACACTGCAACAACAGCTAGGTGCGGCCAGACCAAATCGGAACGTGTGTAGCGCCGACCGATTTGGTGCGGCAGATTTGGTTTGAACGTGTGTAGGCACGGATCTGGGGGGCTACCGGCTAAAAAATCTGGATATGGGTATAGGCTTCAAGTGTCATTTGAATTCCTTATTTTGATAGATTTTTGATGCTTTGTTCTGTTAAACGTTGTTAGCTAGCTATCGTTATACCCGACTTCACAAAACAAGGAACTCATAGCGGCTATTTTATTTAAAAAATTGACTTAAAGTTCCCAAAAACGTATGAAGTTCATACCCATAAAGTTACGCGGTAGCCCCCCAGATCTGCAGTGAAGTTCGCCCGCACCAAATCGGCGGTCGGATAGGAGCGTGTGTAGCGGCTATCAGATATAGGGGCTGCCTTGGGACTGTACATGTGATCGCGCGCTTTCGTGTAGAGTGGTCACACGTTGGGGAAAAAAAATTGGGAAATTGAGCCTCTAAATTTTTATGAATCATCCGTAAAGTCAGTTAATAATAATAATCTACCCTGACCGATTTCGGCCTCGGTGACCCAAGCTCATTTTTTGAAGGTTAAATACGGTGGGCCCTTAGATGACTAATATATCCTATTTTTGCAGTAAAAGTCCGTCTGCAATGAGGACATGTTAGGGTACCGTTTACATAACTATAGATTGTCGAGGAGGGTGCTTTGTTTTTTAATATGTCCCTTTTGCTATCCAGTTCTAGCCTCCTCTGTTCCTCAAATAACTTTATTTGCTGCTGCACGGTGTGCCTCCATTGTGTCCGTTTTTCGGCTAAATTTTCCCAACGAGAGTGGTCTACGTTGCATCTCTTCATATGTCTTTTCAGAACATCTTTGTATCTGAGAAACTGACCGCCAGGTTTTCTTTTTCCATCTTCGAGTTCTGAAAAGAAGATGCGCTTTGCCAGTCTCTCGTCGGGCATCCTCGCCACGTTACCACACCAGCGCAGTTGTCGCCGCATTAGATAGGCCTCCATACCATAAACACCAGCGCGACGTAAAACTTCCGTATTTCTAACTTTATCGGACCAGTGGATGTTCATAATTTCCCGAAGGCACTTGAGGTGGAATCTGTCTAATGCGCGTATGTGCCTACGATACAGTGTCCAAGTTTCACTGGAGTAAAGAAAATTCGGTAAGACTATCGCTAAGTATACCTTAATCTTTGTATGCAGCTGTAGGTCGTGTGAGCAAAACACTTTTTCTCGTAAGCTGCGGAGTAAAGCAGGGATGTGTTTTAGCACCAACTATATTTGCCATGTATTTTTCAATGGTTGTCGCGAATGCCTTACAGGACAACCACAATGGCATTCGTATCCGTTTCCGGACTGATGGAAAAGTTTTTAACATAGCCCGGCTTAAGGCACATACCAAGGTCTCCTTTGCCTCCATCGCCGAGATAATGTATGCTGATGATCTTTGTTTTGTGGCGGAAAGTCCAGAAGGCCTGCAAGAGTTGATGAGCAATCTTAACGTGGCATGTTGCAGATTTGGTCTAAAAATTAATGTAACTAAGACTGAAGTTATGTCTGTCGAAACCTCACTCCATAACCCCCTGCAAATACAACTCAACGGGGCTCTCCTCAGGCAGGCTGAAAAATTTAAATACCTAGGTAGCACCGTATCTTCTAAAGGTGACCTGGACTCGGAAAGTCAGTTATAAAGTATGCAGACATTCATCAAATTATTTTATAGAAATTCTAAAATACTTTTTAGGTCAATGTTTTGATACAATGTAAAATACATTCCAAGCGTCTATTTTATCTTTTAGTATTATGTGCACCCAATGTTCTTTTTTTCTCCGTCGTCGTCGTCTTTTGAAGCGACTGTAGAGAAGCCACACTCAACGCAATTTACTTCGGAACCCATATCCAAGTATACTCGCCCTTGTAACGCTCGCCAAACGCAACGCCGAGCGCCCAGTGTGTACCAGCTCTTACAGTGCCACATAATTTGTGTGAGTGCCACAACCATTAAGCTCGACTTAATACTGAGTATTAAGTCGAGCTTCATGGCCACAACCTTATGGTGGCCTACCACAAGCTCTTATAGCAGTTATTTTTAAGTTGAGGGAGTGAGACGCCGCTATACGGCGTGTAGAGCGGCATCTCACTCTCTCAACTTAAAAATAACTGCTTTAAGAGCTTGTGGTAGGCCACATGGGCCACATGTTCCGGTGACAGCGGCGCTTCGTATGTTTTTCTTTTTTTTTGTATCAATTTAACCGGCCCTGACTTCTAAGATATTTAGCCGACAGCAGCGCTATAGTTGGACATCAACTTGACCAAAGTTGTACCTACTAATAAACATAGATGGATACTAAAAAGTTGAACAAAGAAACGATATATCTTTCCTTTCCTCCTAAATGACAGTTCAGCGTGCATTGAAAAGAGATAGCAATATAGGCAACGCTCCGTATTGAAACCTAGTGCGCCACCAGCCGAGTTTCTGTAGGCCAGGGTGGACTACATCAGTGTTCGTGGTTTTTTATTAATTGTGCTTAATTTATGCAAGATTAGTGAAAAAATCGTTCTGTGGGTATTGCCAAAACACCATGGCTTGTGCTGTAAGGAGCTGCAAAAGTTCCTACAGTAATTTAAAGGACAAACTCTGAATAATATCCTTTCATCGGTGAGTGCACCTCCGTTTTTTTCCAATTATTCAAATAACTAGGCCATTTTTGGTAAGCCTTTCTTTGCAAAAATACTGTAGAAAACTCTTATCTTTTATTTTCATACACGTAACTATACCTGATGATAAAACAAATAAATGAAAATCTTTTTTAAGATATCGATCGACATTTTGTTTGACATTTCATTTACTCGCCATTGGTCTTGTAGTGTTGGTACTATGCAGATAAGATATCGATAATCGAATCAATATTTTTTCGTTCTCAGTATTCAATCATAGTACTTTTATTTGATGTGTAAGTACCTACTTTTTCGTTCGTATGGCAAATTTAATTTAAAAACAACATGTTTAATTTTCAGGTTTCCGTCAGACTCCGATTTAAAATTGAGGTGGTTGAAAATATAGGAAGAGCAGACTGGCTTCCCACAAAAAATGCAAGAGTATGCAGTAACGAGTGCTACAAACAATAAGCACGGATTTATGCTGATACGGATTTTTAAAAATCAACGAGCAAACGTTCAGCAGGTAATTTTTGTATTCTGAATATATGTTATCTATAAAATTTCATTCTGTACCTAAGCTATTCATTTTAGAAGTGTACCTAAGTATATGATGTAGCAGGGGCGTGCATCAGTTTTCCAGCGCAGTAGGCACTGCAGATCTAACTAGTGGTAGTTGCACTTATCATTTTAAAATTCGTAATATTTAGGCCGCGCGACGGCGACGTGACGCGGACAAAGTCGCGAGCGGAAGGCTATGTTGGATATAAATTCGCTTACCATATATTTTCCCGCTTTCTTCAGACTGTAACTAATGTTCTGTATGTTATGTGAACTTACTTCCTAGTGAACTTGCTCTGCTCTTATCCTTTGGCACCTGGCGGTCGTGTGCGGTGGAGCGAATTTTTAACCACCACAGATATCTCAAAAATGCATGAATATAACATGACTCGTAAAGAATCACACATGTCATTTGAGCGATAGCCATAGTGGCTTTTAGAAAAGCCGTTGTATTTGTTTTATGTCACTTCACATCACTCACGATCACGAATACCGGGTTTAATTAATTAATAAACAAGTAATAACACACACATATTGAGAGGTATTTAAATTTAACTAGATTAAATAAAATTTAGAAATAATGCGAGTAAAAACTGTGCGAAAGGATACGTACGTAATTTCTGTAAGCAAATCGAATCCGCACAATCGGCACACTCTAATTTCTCCATTATATTTTAATTATTGATTACCTATATTAAGCACACGCACACACAGCAATTTCTTTTTATCACAGTACAAACACTCACTCAACAGTAATTATCTAATTAGGTCTCGCGCGCGTGTGATGCCAAGAAGACAAAAACAGGAACTAAAAACAAAATGGCAGGAACTTTCGTTGTTGCAAATTACATCCGTAATTATTAATAATTCTATAACTCAATCACGGGTGCGGGCGGTTAACAAACACTCTTAAATCAGCGCAATAAGGTTGAAACTCGTTGAACGTACTCGCACTGCAGCGCGCGAAACGAGACAAGACGGGTCGGGAATCATCGGTTTATTTCGCGACAGTTCGTTTAAGTAAGCGCGCCTACCTAACACAGTTAAATTGAGAACATATGCATGTCTAAGGACAACGCACATTTTCGGTAAACATTATACGCGGTCGTATTACCTTGACCAGTACTTTTTCTAATTTATGTTGTATGAAAGGCTGCTTGCATCGAATAGGCGATTCGGAGTCTGCCTACCTTAGAGTTAGGTACCTAAGTATTTAGATTTAGCGAGGAAAAACTTATTGGGTGAGGTGTTGAATAGACGTTTTATTATAGAATATCTGAACCATATTAAACTAAATTAACTTTAAGTATATAATTAAAGTAGAGGAAAATTAGTAGCATGTTATTTAGGTTTTTAATGAGGTAGGCAGAGCTTAATTGCCTATATGGTATGCACGCCCCTGTGATGTAGGTACAACATATGTATGTATAGGTACAACATAGGTATGTATAGATAATCTAAGATTATTTTATAAACAAGGTGTTACAAAAAAAAACCGTATTTTGTTTTAAGAAATAATAGTTATTTTTAGTAAAAAAATGATAAAGTATTAGCCGGTATAAGGGCAGATCCTCGCCTACATACGTTCAAACCAAATCTGAGGGGCCCATACACGCCGTATAGCGGCGTCTCACTCTCTCAACTTAAAAATAGCTGCTATTAGAGCTTGTGGTAGAGCTTCAGGTGGCCTACCACAAGCTCTAATAGCAGTTATTTTTAAGTTGAGAGAGTAAGACGACGCTATACGGCGTGTAAAGTGGCATCTCACTCTCTCAACTTAAAAATATCTGCTATTAGAGCTTGTGGTAGGCCCACGTTCCTTGGTTTGTGAAGTTCGGGTAATACGATAGCTAACTAGGAACATTCAACAGAACAATGCAGCAAAAAAGAGGACCTATAAATATGGCCTTCAAATGTCAAATGAAGCCCATTTCCATATCCATATTTTTTAGCCGGTAGACCACGGTAGAATCCCAGATTTGCTGCGAAGATCATCCACACCAAAACGGCGGCGGCGGGCGGTCGGATCATTGTATCTCTAGAGTGTGTGTCAGATAACTCTGCACGTGCCTGGCGCGTTTTTGGCGCTAGTTACAGTACATTTTTTGTTCTAATGTTATAGAAAAGATTAGTATTCGATTTTTACCGCGCGCAGACTTATTTGACGAGCACTCTAGAGTCTATGTCTATACGGGTCTTCCTTGTCTATGAAAAAACCGCAGAGTAAAAATAAGTATAGTGCAGCAAGCTTTTCTGTTCCGGTGATTATCTTTGGAACTAAAACAGTTTTCATACGACCGACAGTCCATTTTGACAGCTAATTTGGTATTGCAAGTGGCTCCTCTGTCACGGCTGTCACCGGAACAGGAAAGCTTGTGGCACTGTAATAATGGAAAAGTTTTGACATTGACATTGACAGCGAGCAATGTTCTTCGTGTGTTCTTCTTTTTTGTAGTTTTTGGCGGTCGTATGTATCTTCAGAAATGCCAGTTTTATTGACATTCGCTAATCTAGCGCGGTGTTAAAAAATCCAACAATATTTACCAAAATAAACAATCATATAAGTGCTCCATAATATCAAATGGTGAGTGTTTATCAACAGTTTTCAGCTCTAAAAAGTGCGAGCAAAAACTATCACTTCCGTTTAAGACAGGAAAAGGAAGTCATGGCGGCATGAAGGCAAAAACCAACCTCATCTTGATGAAGTCTCAACATCCTTATCCTGTTGCCTAAAATCAATGGAGATGGCGCAAAAACATAAACATTTCACTTTTATTTTACAAACAAAGTTTAAAACATGCTGCGAGTTAAATGAGTTAAATCATGGCTAAATTAACTGAGTGTAATAACATGGTGTCTGAAAGAAAAATCTATTTTAGTTACTTCTTTTATTTAATCTAAGCTATTGTAGTAGCAGTGAGTTATAAGTTTATACTTGTAGCAAATAAAACTCAAACAAAAGTTAGGGATTTAGTTTCAATGAATGAGTTGTGTGTCTGCCTGGCTATATTCTTACTAATAAGGGATACTAACAAAATGACAGCAAGGAAATTGTATTTCTGACCATTTCTTTGAACCAGAGCAGATTTACTGCCAAGCTGTTGAGATGGCAGACCTCTGTACTGAAGAAGTGAAGATCGTTGAAATGGCCCCTGAAGATATTACTCCGACCATTATTACTGACACTCTGACTGTAAGTAATATATTTTTTTTACATTCTTTGTATACTACACTACACTCCTTGTCCTGATGTTGGTTAAGTTTATAAAGGTACAATGTGAATAGTCTTAATATGCTTTGATGAAAGTAGCTCAAAAGTCTCACAACAGTACCATTTTATTGAATTTTAATTACTTCAGAAAGTAAGTACCTAGGTACCTAAATTGACCAGCAAATTTACATACCTACTTAATGTAAATATTTCATTAACATTATGTGTGAAATATCGTAGGCCAAGCATGTGTCTTTATTTGTCTCTAATGCTAAAAACCTAAAACCTATGAGACCTTTATCAGAGTGAGGTGATTCAGTTTGTTAATGTTACCTTATAGTATTTTAACTATAATATAAAAAACAAATCTTTATCAGATGTGCTGTTGCTGTTGCATATAGTCTGAGCAACAGCTGATAAATATATTTTTAATGATCTAATAGATTAGATAGATTTAAAAAAGAAAAAAAATAACCCTTGGAGTTTCATGCCGGTTCTTCTCCAAGGCCTCCCGCTGTAGGGTTTGCGAACCGATGGCGTAGCTTCTATGACGTTCACAAGTATTGTAAATAACAATCTAAATTGAATAAACAAATTTGAATCTTGAATCTTGAATCTAATCATCATTAACACCACTAAAATGTATGGTGTTTTGATTGCTGCTAGCGTACAAAACTTAATAAATAATGTTAATTAAGTATTTATAATGGTTTTTTACCTCTTATGGTATTGTCAGTATGAAGTACCTATTAACATTAATAGTACATTACAGCCGAGAATGGGAAGCTAGCAATTTGCATTGTCGAGGATGGTTTTGAAGCCCGAGTCGCAGGCAAGGGCTTTAATCATTCGAGGCGATGCTAATAGCTTCCAGTACTTATGTTGAAATTTTTCAACAATGATAAATAGTTACACTACAAAAAAACTTTAGCCCGTATTACAGAACAACACACAAGTGGAGATCTCTTCTCGAGTATAGTTAACAAGGGATGAATGTATTTGTTGCATGTATTTGCATCCCTTCATAATCCATCCATAAAATCGATGATGTATGTGAAAATACATTTTTCTTATTTATTTTAAATGCATTTATTAGATGATAAAGCGACATTCATTATCAAGATTGTTTTGTTTACTGACGACCTCCGTGTCCGAGTGGTGTACGCACCCGTTTTCAAGGTGCTGCTATCTCTAGAGGTCTCGGGTACGATCCCCAGTCGGGTAAATATTGAAAACGAACTTTCAATATTTCCTCGGGTCTGTGTGTATGTGGTAATACCCGTCGTTGTTTCCAATTTCCATAATACTAGTGCTTAAGCTTTTATAATTTGGTATTGGAACAATGTATGTGATGGTGTCCAATATTATTAATTTCATAACTACACCTTGTATCCCTTACAAGACACCAAAGTGTCTAGAACGCGTAAAGCGCGCTCCAGGCCAAAGCGCCCCACAGATGAATCAGTTCGCCTGTCGGCAGCGGCCTGTCAGCACCCCTGATATCAGTTGATTTATACTGTCAGTCAACGTTTACGTAAACTCGGATGAACTGCTCATATCGGTAAAGCAGTCAAAGGACATGAAAGAGATAGAGCGACAGTTTTCGATTACGAATACAGTTTGCCAAACTCATACTAGGGGTACTGACAGGCCGTTGCCGACATGCCGACTGATCATCTGTGGGCAGCTTTAGTGCACGATTCACGGCGTGAGATGTCATGGCGAGATATATATTCCGAAGCTGATGATGATGAATGATTGCGTCCTAAGTATGGAGCCGGCAAAATATTGCAGGAGGTCCAAAGCGATGTGCCCATGGTGGGTCTGGCGGCGGCGGGAGCTGGCGCGGGCATCCGCGGCGGCGGCGGCGTCGGCGCCATGGAGCTGGGGCGCCGCTTGCTGCTGGCCGCGCGCGCGGGGGACACCGCCCTCGTGCTGGATCTGATGGCTAAGGGCGCGCCGTTTACTACTGACTGGGTGAGTCCCATGTGGGTCTGGCGGCGTCGGCGCCATGGAGCTGGGGCGCCGCTTGCTGCTGGCCGCGCGCGCGGGGGACACCGCCCTCGTGCTGGATCTGATGGCTAAGGGCGCGCCGTTTACTACTGACTGGGTGAGTCCCATGTGGGTCTGGCGGCGTCGGCGCCATGGAGCTGGGGCGCCGCTTGCTGCTGGCCGCGCGCGCGGGGGACACCGCCCTCGTGCTGGATCTGATGGCTAAGGGCGCGCCGTTTACTACTGACTGGGTGAGTCCCATGTGGGTCTGGCGGCGTCGGCGCCATGGAGCTGGGGCGCCGCTTGCTGCTGGCCGCGCGCGCGGGGGACACCGCCCTCGTGCTGGATCTGATGGCTAAGGGCGCGCCGTTTACTACTGACTGGGTGAGTCCCATGTGGGTCTGGCGGCGTCGGCGCCATGGAGCTGGGGCGCCGCTTGCTGCTGGCCGCGCGCGCGGGGGACACCGCCCTCGTGCTGGATCTGATGGCTAAGGGCGCGCCGTTTACTACTGACTGGGTGAGTCCCATGTGGGTCTGGCGGCGTCGGCGCCATGGAGCTGGGGCGCCGCTTGCTGCTGGCCGCGCGCGCGGGGGACACCGCCCTCGTGCTGGATCTGATGGCTAAGGGCGCGCCGTTTACTACTGACTGGGTGAGTCCCATGTGGGTCTGGCGGCGTCGGCGCCATGGAGCTGGGGCGCCGCTTGCTGCTGGCCGCATTATTATGAATATCAATAAGCTTATTTAATGTGTAGAGATGTTTCCTAATCATCATCATAAGTTGGTAAGTCCCCACAGCTGAGGCAGCCTTCCTTATAATATTCCGGATAAGAAGAATAGTCATGGTCGTCATATTAAGTACTTAATAATATATTAAATTTAATAATATAGGTAACTTTTGACGACCGATTTGGCGCAGGGGTAATCTACCTGCCTTCTGCGCTAGAGGTCTCGGGTTCGATTCCCGAACAAGACAAATATTTGTGTGCATGAACATGTCTATTTGTCTTGGTCTGGGTGTTTACTATGTATATTAAGTATGTATTTACAAACAAAAAGTATTTAAGTATATATTTATCCGTTATCAAGTTCACGTAGACACAGTTTCTAAAGAAATTAACTACGGGCTTAGATAATTGGTGTGATTGTTAGAAAATATTTATTTTATTTATTTTATTTATTTATTAACTTTTTGTAGTTTTTTAAGTACTTATCTTATTGCTTCTCTCACTCCTACTATCTTTAAATTTTCTTTATTTTATTCCTATTTCTTTTTTATTATATTTATATAATATAATGTTTTACAAATTGCACCCACTCCCCCTTCCCCTTTATGTCCTTAGACGATTATTACTTTTCCAGTCAAGGTTGCCTGGAAGAAATTGCTACGTAGCAATAAGGCTGCCTTTTGTGTGCTTCTTTTGTATTGTCTTTGTTTTGTTACACATAACAATTCTTTTTGCAATAAAGTGTTTTTATCAGTGTGAACATTATTTTAGCCTAAGTACCTATACAAGTTTGTTTCCTTATATGACATTTGATAAGTTGATTGTATGTGATTGCACAGCTAGGCACGTCCCCGCTGCACCTGGCGGCCAGCAACGACCACGCGGCCACGTGCGGCGTGCTGCTGCGCGCGGGCGTGTCGCGGGACTCAAGGACCAAGGTTTGACTATTATCCAATACATGTTAAAATTAGGCAGCAATTTGCTTCAAATTACCTAAAAATTTTTAAACATTGCAACGTATTACCGGTTCACGACCAGTTTCTATTTTTGATTCTTAAGGAAGAATTCCTGAATTTTTGCAATAAAAATGTAATCGCGCACAATCAAGGAACGCGAGCAATCGCCCATGGCAAGCTGGCTACTACAGCAGCGAAAAACACTTACGGCAGCCGCACCGCCCAGTACTTGCTGCCGCGACTCATAAATAAACTAAATCCTGAGTTTAGAGACTCTCTCAATGTTTATAATTTAAATAAAAAATTGAAGACATTGTTTCTAGATACGCTGGATGGCGGTGATCGACTAGTAATATAAGTGGGCACGTAATTATAATTTAATAAGATTAAGTAAGTAGATATTAATAATAAAACTGTAAAATAGTATAAAGCGAACTCAAGTTCATTAAGAAAACCTCAGTGGTTTGTAATGTACTTAGATGTAAGATTCAAATGTAAAACATTATAGATAATAAATAATAAAAAAAAAAAAAAAAAAAAGTAGCAACCCTTTAGACGCATTTGGTCCAATTCACATTATTCGCGGTTGGTCCAATTGGGTATTTGACTGTTGCTGAAATGTAGACATTTAATTATGAGATTCAGAAATATAACATTATTGAATTACAAATGTGAAACAAGATATTCAATCTGTATATTATGAGCTACTCAATTGTGACTCTAGCTATCTCTTTCTAAAACGAAATTTAGTATGGCGAGAGTATGGCACTATAGAAATGTGACGTCTCATTTCTATAGCGCTCTCCTTGTCTAATTAGAAAGTTTGATGCTCTATATCGCTGAAAATATTCAAGATATTTGAAAATAAATAACTATGTAGTGTTGCTACTAATTCAATGAACATTTTAAGTCAATAAAAAAATTCAGTCAAATACCCAATTCGCGATTGGTCCAGTTCCTGCGAATTGGACAAAATGCTAATTTGACCAATTGCGAATTGGACCAAATGCGCCTAAAGGGTACTCTTGCGCTGGCTGAAACGTGAAAGGGATGCTCAAAAGTAAAAAATAACGTATTTTGGGCGTTGCGTCATACCATAAAAGCATGAACCATGAGCAGCTATCCCCTACACGTCACGGTCAGCGCTGGACTTGCCGTTCGTTATATTACCACAGAATAAATAATAGTGCTAAGGCACAGAAGACTCACTCTGCAAGCTCATTCAAATAAAAATAAATATTTCTGCGTGGAAATAAAGTCCAATTCCGGTTGCTTTGTCATCGCTTGCCTACTGTTATAATAACCTAGAGTTCGCGCATGCAAGCAAAACTGTACCCAATTCCTACGCTCGAGCGTTTCTATTTCTATGAATGCCTCAAACAGCTCGCTCGCTGGTTAGGGTTGCGAGCGACTTGCGAGTTCGGTTTTGTTGTTTCTTTTGTTCTTTCTTTTATTTAGACACCCGTAAACACAACAGTATCTTATATACGGATTATAAGAACGTTTAGTAGTCATTGTTCGGTGCAAAAAAATCACAGAAATGATCGATCGTTTTACGCGCGAACGTGGAGCGTACGAGCCGAGCGGCATCCTTCTGCCATTCGCCTGCCCGGCAGGCGCGCCGGCCGAACGTACCTAAACTGCGGAGTGACACCCCCCTGATATTACTATCATATATTCTGTGGTTATACTAGCTTTCCGCCGCGTGGACTGCACAACGTTATCCTTCGGGAATGTGATATTTTTCTGGGTTAAAAAAAGTAGGTAGCTTATGTTCCTCTCCAGACTACAAAGTATCAGTGTCTCAAATTTCAGCCAAATCCGTTCAGCCGTTTTGGCGTGATTGAGTAACAAACATTCAAAATTTCAAACTTATAATATTTCTAGCGGATCCTCGCGGTTTTCAGCCGCGTGGTTCTCGTTCCCGTGGGAATATCAGGATAAAATATAGCCTATGTCACTCAGGAAGAATGAGCTTTGTAATGGTCAAAGAATTTTCTAAATCAGTCCAGTAGTTTCGGAGCCTATTCGATGCAAACAAATAAACAAACAAACAAATCTTTCCTCTTTACATCTAAATGAATTAAAGATTTTTATTACGTTAAGGCGAAATTAGACGGTTCATCAAAAGTGATTCATTTTTTAGATGAATTTTGAATGATGAATGATGACCGATGCTAGTGAAAACAATCGGGAGCCGGAAGCTTTCATCGCGAAGGCACACTCCGATGACGACAATTTAGACAATTCATTTTCGGTCTTTCATCGATGAAGCATCGATAATTAAAACAAAAATGAACCGTCTAATTTTGCCTTTACGAGCCAATCCTCTGCTAGATGCCCATTTCTTCTGTAGGTAGAGCGTACCCCCTTACAATTGGCAGCAGCGGCCGGCCACACGTTCGTAGTAATACTGCTTGATTTTGACCTTTACGCCCGACTTGTTTAGGTTCTAAATGAATTGAAGATTTTATAACGTTACGAGCCAATAAGCTGCTAAATGCCCATATCTTCTATAGGTAGACCGCACCCCCTTACACCTGGCGGCTGCAGCCAGTCACATGTCCGTAGTAACATTGCTTGATTTTGACTTTTACCCCCAACTTGTTTAGGTTCTGAATTGAAGATTTAATGATGGTGTTAAGCATAAAGGATCTATCTGATTTTTTTTTGTCAAAAGGAACTACCTAAGTTGTCTGCTTTAAATTTTCGTATATTTTTGTTATATGTAAAGGAATTAACTGTATTTTGCGTAAAAGAAATATTGCTTTTTAAGCCTTCCTATTCTGAATACAGTACTAGTATAGTATTATATTATCTGTGATACAGTTAATTTCTTTAAATATACGAAAATTTAAAGCAGACCACAAATTTAGTTCATTACCTATAACAAAATAAGTTTTTAGTAATTATGACAAGCTTTTTTGCTGACTGTACTTTAATATTGTATTGTCATCTAAACCAAACCTGTATACAAAATTTCAGCTCCATCGGACACTGGGAAGTGAGTCAAATTAAGCTTGCAAGATTTGTCCCCCACTAACTAACATACTAACTAACATGGCAAGTTAATAAAAAGCTTGTAAAAATCAGATAATTCCTTTATGCTTAACACCATCCTTCAATCAATCAATCAATGCTTTATTTGCACACAAAAGAAATACAGAAAGAAACAATCACAAAACAGAAGAGTATACAAAAGGCGGCCTTATTGCTAAACAGCAATTTCTTCCAGGCAACCTTGGGTGAAAGAATAAATAATTACTTATATAAGGACAGAGGGGAGTGGGTGCGCATTTAAGATGATTGTGTATTCATAAAATATTATATACGTAATTTAAAAGTATATAAGTAATAAGGCAGTAATAGAAATAAAAGATAAGTAAGTATAAATAATTAATCAGCAATATTGGAAGAGAAATAATTTCGAACTTTATCTCTAAATGACCTTAAAGTTTGAGCCTTCCTGATATCCTCTGGTAGAGAGTTCCACAAACGAACAGCGTGAACCGAAAAGGAATAGGAAAAGAAGTCGGTCGTCCTTGTTACGTTACGAGCCAAAAATCAGCTAAAGGGCCCCATTTCTTCTGTAGGTAGAACGCACCCCCTTACACTTGGCGGCAGCGGCCGGCCACACGTCCGTAGTAACACTTCTACTCCGTCACGGCGCCGCCGCCGACGCCCGGGACCTTCTCCGTATGACGCCTTTACACTGGGCGGCGCAGCGCGGACACACGCAAGTCGCGCAAACTCTGCTCAAATACGGCGCCGACCCGAACTTCGTGTCAAAGTTCAACAAGACCCCGATGCAACTGGCCGCCCGCGCCGGACATACCGAGCTGATGAAGTTGCTGGAAGACGCCGTAAGGCAGAAGGAGGCGGTGAGATCGGTGCAAGCTCTTGTTGAAGGTGAGTTGAGTGTCATTTTAGTATCCTCGGAAACTTGGTGGAACAACCCCTCAATACAAATAGATAGGTACCTAAAAGGTACTGCTAAAATTTGCGGGACCTTCTCCGTATGATGTTGCTAGAAGACGCCGTGCAGCAGAAGGAAGCGGTGAGAACGGTGCAAGCGCTTGTTGAAGGTCAGTACCATTTCAATATCATCGAAACTTGGAACAACCCATCAATACAGATACCTAAAGGGTTCTGCTAAAACTTTCGGGATCTTCTCCGTATGACGCCTTTAAACTTGAGCGGCACAGGTGGACACTTTCAAGTCGCGCAAACCTTGCTTAAATACGGCGCCGACCCGAACTTCGTATCCAAGTTCAACAAGACCCCGATGCAACTGGCCGCCCGCGCCGGACATACCGAGCTGATGAAGTTGCTGGAAGACGCCGTGCGGCAGAAGGAGGCGGTGAGATCGGTGCAAGCTCTTGTTGAAGGTGAGTTGAGTGCCATTTTAGTATCCTCGTAACTTGGAGGAACAACCCCTCAATACAAATAGATAGGTACCTAAAAGGTTCTGCTAAAATTTGCGGGACCTTCTCCGTATGATGTTGCTAGAAGACGCCGTGCAGCAGAAAGAAGCGTGAGGACAGTGCAAGCGTTTGTTGACGCCTTTAAACTTAGCGGTGCAGGTGGACACTTTCAAGTCGCGCAGACCTTGCTTAAATACGGCGCCGACCCGAACTTCGTGTCAAAGTTCAACAAGACCCCGATGCAACTGGCCGCCCGCGCCGGGCATACCGAGCTGATGAAGTTGCTGGAAGACGCCGTGCGGCAGAAGGAGGCGGTGAGATCGGTGCAAGCTCTTGTTGAAGGTGAGTTGAGTGCCATTTTAGTATCCTCGGAAACTTGGTGGAACAACCCATCAATATAGATACCTAAAGGGTTCTGCTTAAACTTGCGGGGCCTTCTCTGTATGACGCAGACATAATGAGCTGATGAAGTTGCTGGAAGACGCCGTGCGCCAGAAGGAGGCGGTGAGATCGGTGCAAGCGCTTGTTAAAGGTGAGTTGAGTGTCATTTTAGTATCCTCGAAACTTGGATGAACTACCCCTCAATACAAATAGATAGGTATCTAAAAGGTTCTGCTAAAATGTGCGGGACTTCTCCTTAAGACACCTTTACACTGGGCGGCGCAAACCCGAACTTCGTATCCCAGTTCAACAAGACTCCGATGCAACTGGCCGCCCGCGCCGGACATACCGAGCCGATGAAGTTGCTGGAAGACGCCGTGCGGCAGAAGGAGGCGGTGAGATCGGTGCAAGCTCTTGTTGAAGGTGAGTTGAGTGCCATTTTGGTATCCTCGTAACTTGGAGGAACAACCCCTCAATACAAATAGATAGGTACCTAAAAGGTACTGCTAAAATTTGCGGGACCTTCTCCGTATGATGTTGCTAGAAGACGCCGTGCAGCAGAAGGAAGCGGTGAGAACGGTGCAAGCGCTTGTTGAAGGTCAGTACCATTTCAATATCATCGAAACTTGGAACAACCCATCAATACAGACAGATACCTAAAGGGTTGCTGCTAAAACTTGCGGAACCTTCTCCGTATGACGCCTTTAAACTTGAGCGGCACAGGTGGACACTTTCAAGTCGCGCAAACCTTGCTTAAATACGGCGCCGACCCGAACTTTGTATCCAGGTTTAACAAGATCCCGATGCAACTGGCCGCCCGCGCCGGACATACCGAGCTGATGAAGTTGTTGGAAGACGCCGTGCGGCAGAAGGAAGCGGTGAGATCGGTGCAAGCCATGAAGCTCGACTTAATACTGAGGTAACTGGAGAGTGCAGTACGAACAATTTTTTGAATACCACAAATAACACAGTGGCTGTCTTCCGTCTCACCTACACTTTAAAAAAATACGTATGGTCATATGAGACAGCTGACAGCCACTACATACATAAATGTCAAATTTGCTGGCGACACTTTTTTATTCAGGGTGAGAGCTCCAGTTACCTCAGAGTATTAAGTCAAACTTCATGGTGCAAGCGCTTGTGGAAGGTACGTGCCATTTTATTACCCTCGTTTTTACCTGTCCCCTTTGTCCCGGTCAATAAGCGTTTGCCCCCCGGCCATAACTTGCCATGGCCAATCTGGAAGTCTTTAAATAGGCTTCGGACTCAGACCGGCCGAAGCAAGGAAAACAAGGTCAAGTGGGGCTTTTCGGGTGGCTCCATAAACTGTAGGTATATGCGGTGCAGTTCAAACGATGGCACATCTATCATCGTGCCCTGCGTGCCCCGACACCTGCGCGCAGGAGGATTTGATGACAGTAACCGAGAACGCTGTCAAAGTGGCCGGGTTCTTAGCTGCAACATTTTAGTGCAAATCGCCATCAACGACACGATAAGAAGAAGATCCTCGAAATTTGGAACAACCCGTCAATACAAATACCTAAAGGGTTCTGCTAAAGCTTGCGGGACCTTCTCCGTATGACGCCTTTAAATTTGGGCGGCGAAGTGTGGACACTTTTAAGTCGCGCAAACCTTACTTAAATACGGCGCCGACCCGAACTTCGTGTCAAAGTTCAACAAGACCCCGATGCAACTGGCCGCCCGCGCCGGACATACCGAGCTGATGAAGTTGCTGGAAGACGCCGTGCGGCAGAAGGAAGCGGTGAGATCGGTGCAAGCTCTTGTTGAAGGTGAGTTGAGTGCCATTTTAGTATCCTCGGAAACTTGGTGGAACAACCCCTCAATACAAATAGATAGATACCTAAAAGGTTCTGCTAAAATTTGGGGGACCTTCTCCGTATGATATTGCTAGAAGACGCCGTGCAGCAGAAGGAAGCGGTGAGAACGGTGCAAGCGCTTGTTGAAGGTCAGTACCATTTCAATATCATCGAAACTTGGAACAACCCATCAATACAGACAGATACCTAAAGGGTTGCTGCTAAAACTTGCGGAACCTTCTCCGTATGACGCCTTTAAACTTGAGCGGCACAGGTGGACACTTTCAAGTCGCGCAAACCTTGCTTAAATACGGCGCCGACCCGAACTTCGTATCGAAGTTCAACAAGACCCCGATGCAACTGGCCGCCCGCGCCGGACATACCGAGCTGATGAAGTTGCTGGAAGACGCCGTGCGGCAGAAGGAAGCGGTGAGATCGGTGCAAGCTCTTGTTGAAGGTGAGTTGAGTGCCATTTTAGTATCCTCGAAAACTTGGTGGAACAACCCATCAATATAGATACCTAAAGGGTTCTGCTAAAACTTGCGGGACCTTCTCCGTATGACGCGGACTTAAAGAGATGGTGAAGTTGCTGGAAGACGCCGTGCGGCAGAAGGAAGCGGTGAGATCGGTGCAAGCGCTTGTTGAAGGTGAGTACCATTTTACTGTCCTCGAAACCTGGAACAACCCATCAACACAGATACCTAAAGGGTTCTGCGAAAACATGAGGGACCTTTTCCGTATAACGAGGAAATAACGAGCTGATGATCGGTGCAAGCGCTTGTGGAAGGTGATAACTAAAAATGTGATAAATACTTACCAATACATTTTCTAACAATGCGAACCTTATTAAAAAGCGAATAAAAGGCTTGCTTGATTTGTAGGAATTTGCAATCTATTTAGGCTGGTTAAGGATTTCCCCATAAGAGATTGAGAGAAAGCTCTCTCCCTCTGTCCGGCCCCCTTTCGAGCTCGTTAGGGGGCGGGGCAGGGGTTAGACCCGCCCAGAGGTAAAAGATTAGTTCGGATTTGGAACGCACGCAGACTTATCTGGCGCAAAAGACAAGGATCATTTGGCGCGCGATCGAAATCGGAACTAAGGGCCTAATTACATTTATTCAGCTCTATTCGCGTTTCGCTGGTCGATATTGGTCACACTTATACAGCTGAACGCGGCGGAACAGCGCTGAACGCTATCTATTGCATTCGAATGATGAAACACATTTGTCCTCATTTTATGCCCATTTGCCGCGAAAGCTGAATAGACGCGGAAAGCTGAACGGATGCGTACGTATCACCATACAAAATCGTGGTTTTCTGTGGACAGAAGCTGAATAGAGCTGAATAAATGTAATTAGGCCCTAACTCTCCTCTAGCAATCAATCTTTGTCGCACTGTAGCTGTACTAACGCAACGTCAAGATTCTAATCTTCAAATTTGTTTCCAGACGAAACAGAAATAAAGTCTATAGAACATATAGAACTACCAGAGAAAACTCATAATAATATGATAAAAGTGACTAGTTATAAAGTGACTAAAACGGCGCAAACTCAGGAAAAACTAATAACTGAAGAAAAGGTAATTATAACGCTATCTATTTATTATCTATCTTCAATAAAAATAGAAATAAATGTTTGTATGTTTGTCCTTGGTTCCTGGTAAAGGTTTCCTGGCCCAAAAAACATTAAGTGGCATTGCAGCTCTTGGCTACCGGTTAAAATAAATAAATAAATAATTTCTTACAATCACACCAATTATCTAAGCCCATGCCCCATGTAAATTTCGATTAGAAACTGTGTCATGGAAAGCTTGATAACTGATAAATATATACTTAAATACTATTATTCTATTCTATTCTACTTTTTATTTGTAAGTACATTATTAATATACTTACATAGAAAACACCCAGTCCTAGACAAATAGACATGTTCTTGCAGACAAACATTTGTCTTGTTTGGTTGATTACCACGATCCGAGAACCCGAGACCACCGGCGCAGAAGGCAGGTATTCTAACCCTCCGCCAAATAGGTCGTCGAAAAAAAAAATGTAATTTGAAGTCCATATTATGTCCATATTTGGGCATCATATGATCTTCTAATGTTAAATGAAGCCCATTTCCATATCTATATTATTTAGCCAGTAGTCCCCCTGCTTGCAGAGTTGCAAATTTCCGTATATACAAAGGTACTTTGTGGTTGCAAACATTGCAATGAGGGCTAACGCGTATGAATTCGCCGCTAGAGGCGCTGGTGTTGCGTGAGGTCTTCGAAACTTAAAATCCTAGTAGATTGTACATACAACAAGTGCATAAAACGTACCATTTTACCCGAGACGTATATATCCACCTGAGCCGTAAATGGGTAAAATGGGTTTTATGTACGAGTTATACACTCTGCTTTTCACTTCGAGTGTGAGGAAAATAAATAACAATATTGCAAAAAAGAAAAAATAAAGACTTCGCCATATTGGCGGGAAGACTTTCTTTTTCTTTTTTTTATACGTGGCAGTGGCAGCACAGTGACTTTAGCATAGATCGTAGTCCATAATGCTCTTGAAATAGGTACTTATTTCTTAGAAAACTTATTAATTTTGCCTAGTTTTAATAATTTAGCATGGATTATAGTACAAAGTTGAAGAAGCAGAATGAAATAACAAGTTTATTTAACGAAGTTTAATTGCTTGTGTGACTGTTTTGTCTGAGTTTATAGACGAAGATTTTACTTTATGCACTAGAGCATAAAAAGCGATTTTATGCAGCCTATACCCAACATAAACACGAACTTTACGAGCATGAGAAGTGAAAAAGAGGTTTTTTAGAACAAAACGGGACTGCACAACATTGCGGCATGCTGGATATTATTAACAAACTGGTATTATCCAAGATTTGGGGGCCGATTCTCAGGCAATCGAGAAAAGTTCACATTTATAAGCTCGAAATTCAAATATAACACAGTTTTTGTATTGTCAGAATTTCACAATCGAAAAAGTTCGATCGAAAACCAGTCGAACGCTACGAGTGGTACAAACCAATAGATGTTCGTATACGAACTTAGCTGTCAAAATGAATTTGTTGACATGTGGGACAGCTTAAAAGTAGTTTGTTACACAAGGAACGTAAGTGAGCTATTACAGAACAAGATCCAATTTGGCGCCCGTGCGAGCGCAGCTTGCAAAGGGCGCTAAAGGATCGAGTGCACCCGAGATATTTAGACGCCCGAGCGAGCGAAACGAGCGAGGGCGAATATAGTTCGAGGGTGTAATAGCTACTTACAACCGAGGTAAACATTCTACTTTACATCATTCATGCGAGGTAAATAAAACATTTATATTGGTATGACAAAATGATTCTTTTATAAGAGAGAAAATATTAATTCAAATTTATTTGCAAAAACTTGTAAATGTACTTATTTTAAATTTTAATACGGGATGAAATTGAATGACCACCAAAAAAACAATCGTTACCCTAAACATATGCATATATCCGGTGACATATGCATATAACCAAGTAACTATATTATATTGATGGCAAATTGGTTGAGTCTCGCGGCTTTATTCCCACCCAATGATTTTTATATATTAATTTACTTTATTAGGATAAAATTGTATAACATATTTGGATGAATTTTTTTAATAAAATGCGAGTACATATTTGGTGCATGCGTGGCCTTTTTGGGTAGCTCACCGATTATTCTGAAGATACTTGCCTTTTTAGGTTAGCAGACCTTACGTTTATTGGTGATAAGTTCATATTAAAATGGGGATTAAATTCTGGTAAGTACTTACGATTTTTTGGGCGTTATATTTCATTATATCTGGTGATTGCTTAAACCTAAGCCTTTTAATACTGTCGTCGCAAGTGAACAAACATTCAATTCGATGAAATGCCGCCATTTTCATTGTTCTCTACCATGGAGCTAGACTACATACTGAGGTAACTGGAGAGTGCAGTACTAACACTTTTTTTGTGACCACAAATTACACGGTGGCTGTCTTCCGTCTCGCCTACACTTTGAAAAAATACGTATGGTCATATGAGACAACTGACAGCCACTACATATTAAAGGTCAAATTTGCTGGGCACACTTTTTTATTCAGGGTGAAAACTCCAGTTACCTCACTATTAAGTCTAGCTCCGTGTTCTCTACAGTAAATAGTTTTCTTATTATTTTATGAAAAAAATATTGTTTGAACAAGGAGTTTTGCATATCTTGAATGGTAAAGTTACTTTACAATTAAAGCATTCACCTGCTTGAATTGCAAATTAATTTGAAAATGGAACGTTCTATCTAAACAATACACTGTGTTGCACATGCCAACTTACACAGCCTCTTACCATACTAGTAAATCCTAGTTACCGAGCAGTATGATGTAAAAGTTTGAAACGTTCTAACTCTTCAATAGAAACCACAAACAAAATGTTCGACATACGAATTACCACACTGAAAAAATTCGAATGCCTGAGAATCGGGCCCCAGTTTTCTTTCACTTCACACCCGTAGAGCCATAGGGGCCGTAGTCAAAGAGCATGTATAGTCCCACACTCCTGTCTGTTCCGGTGACATCTGTGACAGAGGAGCCACTTGCAATATGAAATTAACTGTCAAAATAGACTGTCGTATGAAAGCTGTTTTAAGTTCCAAAGATTATCACCGGATCAGAAAACGTTGAAGCACTGTAATCACTACGTTTAGCCGTATTAAACAAACTTTAACGGGACCTCTCGCGACTAATGCGCCTAAAAATGCAGTGTTTTTTTTTATTTATGCCTTTATTTCAAGGATACGAGTAAACCCTCAGAAGACGTAACAGATGGGAGTGGGGATGCTAGCGCGGGGGCAGAAGCTGGTTTAGGCGCCGCCGCTATATTACGGCGACACGGGATAACCCTGCTGCCGCCCGACACCGGCGGGACTGTCCTTAGTGCGCTGCAGAGCGGGCGAACTGTTGTACTGTCAGGTATTATTAGTCATCATCATCATCATCATCATACTGCGGCGACACGGGATAACCCTGCTGCCGCCCGACACCGGCGGGACTGTCCTTAGTGCGCTGCAGAGCGGGCGAACTGTTGTACTGTCAGGTATTATTAGTCATCATCATCATCATCATCATACTGCGGCGACACGGGATAACCCTGCTGCCGCCCGACACCGGCGGGACTGTCCTTAGTGCGCTGCAGAGCGGGCGAACTGTTGTACTGTCAGGTATTATTAGTCATCATCATCATCATCATCATACTGCGGCGACACGGGATAACCCTGCTGCCGCCCGACACCGGCGGGACTGTCCTTAGTGCGCTGCAGAGCGGGCGAACTGTTGTACTGTCAGGTATTATTAGTCATCATCATCATCATCATCATACTGCGGCGACACGGGATAACCCTGCTGCCGCCCGACACCGGCGGGACTGTCCTTAGTGCGCTGCAGAGCGGGCGAACTGTTGTACTGTCAGGTATTATTAGTCATCATCATCATCATCATCATACTGCGGCGACACGGGATAACCCTGCTGCCGCCCGACACCGGCGGAACTGTCCTTAGTGCGCTGCAGAGCGGGCGAACTGTTGTACTGTCAGGTATTATTAGTCATCATCATCATCATCATCATACTGCGGCGACACGGGATAACCCTGCTGCCGCCCGACACCGGCGGGACTGTCCTTAGTGCGCTGCAGAGCGGGCGAACTGTTGTACTGTCAGGTATTATTAGTCATCATCATCATCATCATCATACTGCGGCGACACGGGATAACCCTGCTGCCGCCCGACACCGGCGGAACTGTCCTTAGTGCGCTGCAGAGCGGGCGAACTGTTGTACTGTCAGGTATTATTAGTCATCATCATCATCATCATCATACTGCGGCGACACGGGATAACCCTGCTGCCGCCCGACACCGGCGGAACTGTCCTTAGTGCGCTGCAGAGCGGGCGAACTGTTGTACTGTCAGGTATTATTAGTCATCATCATCATCATCATCATACTGCGGCGACACGGGATAACCCTGCTGCCGCCCGACACCGGCGGAACTGTCCTTAGTGCGCTGCAGAGCGGGCGAACTGTTGTACTGTCAGGTATTATTAGTCATCATCATCATCATCATCATACTGCGGCGACACGGGATAACCCTGCTGCCGCCCGACACCGGCGGGACTGTCCTTAGTGCGCTGCAGAGCGGGCGAACTGTTGTACTGTCAGGTATTATTAGTCATCATCATCATCATCATCATACTGCGGCGACACGGGATAACCCTGCTGCCGCCCGACACCGGCGGGACTGTCCTTAGTGCGCTGCAGAGCGGGCGAACTGTTGTACTGTCAGGTATCACAACGCTGCTACTTCAACGTAACAGATAGCAGTGGGGATTCCAAAGTTCATAGCCCACTTATACCGCACCGCTCCAACACCGCCCTAAACTAACACAGCTGTCCACGCGGCGACAGCTAGCAGACTCCCAGCTGTCCACGCGGCGACAGCTAGCAGACTCCCAGCTGTCCACGCGGCGACTGCTATTCCCTCTATAGGTGCGACTGGTATTCCCTCTATAGGTGCGACTGCTATTCCCTCTATAGGTGCGACTAGTATTCCCTCTATAGGTGCGACTGCTATTCCCTCTATAGGTGCGACTGGTATTCCCTCTATAGGTGCGACTGGTATTCCCTCTATAGGTGCGACTGCTATTCCCTCTATAGGTGCGACTGGTATTCCCTCTATAGGTGCGACTGCTATTCCCTCTATAGGTGCGACTGGTATTCCCTCTATAGGTGCGACTGCTATTCCCTCTATAGGTGCGACTGCTATTCCCTCTATAGGTGCGACTGGTATTCCCTCTATAGGTGCGACTGCTATTCCCTCTATAGGTGCGACTGCTATTCCCTCTATAGGTGCGACTGGTATTCCCTCTATAGGTGCGACTGCTATTCCCTCCATAGGTGCGACTGGTATTCCCTCTATAGGTGCGACTGGTATTCCCTCTATAGGTGCGACTGCTATTCCCTCTATAGGTGCGACTGGTATTCCCTCTATAGGTGCGACTGCTATTCCCTCCATAGGTGCGACTGGTATTCCCTCTATAGGTGCGACTGGTATTCCCTCTATAGGTGCGACTGCTATTCCCTCTATAGGTGCGACTGGTATTCCCTCTATAGGTGCGACTGCTATTCCCTCTATAGGTGCGACTGGTATTCCCTCTATAGGTGCGACTGCTATTCCCTCTATAGGTGCGACTGGTATTCCCTCTATAGGTGCGACTGCTATTCCCTCTATAGGTGCGACTGCTATTCCCTCTATAGGTGCGACTGCTTTTCCCTCTATAGGTGCGACTGCTATTCCCTCTATAGGTGCGACTGCTATTCCCTCTATAGGTGCGACTGGTATTCCCTCTATAGGTGCGACTGCTATTCCCTCTATAGGTGCGACTGGTATTCCCTCTATAGGTGCGACTGCTATTCCCTCTATAGGTGCGACTGCTATTCCCTCTATAGGTGCGACTGGTATTCCCTCTATAGGTGCGACTGCTATTCCCTCTATAGGTGCGACTGCTATTCCCTCTATAGGTGCGACTGGTATTCCCTCTATAGGTGCGACTGCTATTCCCTCCATAGGTGCGACTGGTATTCCCTCTATAGGTGCGACTGGTATTCCCTCTATAGGTGCGACTGCTATTCCCTCTATAGGTGCGACTGGTATTCCCTCTATAGGTGCGACTGCTATTCCCTCCATAGGTGCGACTGGTATTCCCTCTATAGGTGCGACTGGTATTCCCTCTATAGGTGCGACTGCTATTCCCTCTATAGGTGCGACTGGTATTCCCTCTATAGGTGCGACTGCTATTCCCTCTATAGGTGCGACTGGTATTCCCTCTATAGGTGCGACTGCTATTCCCTCTATAGGTGCGACTGGTATTCCCTCTATAGGTGCGACTGCTATTCCCTCTATAGGTGCGACTGCTATTCCCTCTATAGGTGCGACTGCTTTTCCCTCTATAGGTGCGACTGCTATTCCCTCTATAGGTGCGACTGCTATTCCCTCTATAGGTGCGACTGGTATTCCCTCTATAGGTGCGACTGGTATTCCCTCTATAGGTGCGACTGCTATTCCCTCTATAGGTGCGACTGCTATTCCCTCTATAGGTGCGACTGCTATTCCCTCTATAGGTGCGACTGGTATTCCCTCTATAGGTGCGACTGCTATTCCCTCTATAGGTGCGACTGCTATTCCCTCTATAGGTGCGGTTTTCTCCGTTTTGTACAAAAACTGTTAAATTTAGAAGAAAACTGTCAATGACAAAATTAATCTACATTGAATTACCTACCACGTGATATAAATTTTATTTTTATAGGTCTTATAGTTTTTGAGTAACACCTACGCAAATTTCAAGGTTTTTCATTTTTTTTTTAATTTTAACCATATTTTCGCCATTTTATAGGGAATCCGCTGAATTTGGAAAAAAGTGATGTATGCACTAATCAATCTTGATGTATTAACCTACAAAACAACACCCCATTAACAGTCTTACGAGCTTTTGTTCACCTTTGACAACTTACAGCGCCGAACTTGCGAACATTGAACAACAATTTAACTCTCTTAAAGTACCTAGGTACTTTATATTTCGTAGAGGTAGGTTTCTAAAGATAAGCAAGCAAATCTTTTACAGGGTGCTAGTCAACGATATAAAATATATTATGTAGGTAGGGCAGAAGCCCCGGTTTTGGCCACTGTACCGGTTTTGGCCAAAGATGGCTCTAAAAGATTTCTAATCAACTTTTCGCCATTTTTGCTAAAGGCAATTAAAATAAGGTAGTTTAATGTAATAATATTGGTTTTATTCTCGGGTTTTATTCACGCTCAGTTTTTAAGTTGTATTTCAAGAGCATAGCGCCCAACTGCTCCATTATTTGTCACGCTAGAGAATTGCTCATAATATATCTTTCCTAATTTCTATTTATTTTGGCGTTATACAGACGCGGGCAAACTCATGCTACAAGAGAGCGTTACCAGCGTCGGTAACGTGACAGTGCGGTCTCCCGCGCGACCGACTACCGTCACACAACTGAGGACCAGTCCGCCGCAGGTAAGGTGGCAACATTTATTTAGATGTTGAACAGACGCGGGCAAACTCATGCTACAAGAGAGCGTCACCAGCGTCGGTAACGTGACCGTGCGGTCTCCCGCGCGACCGACCACCGTCACACAACTGAGGACCAGTCCGCCGCAGGTGAGGTGGCAACATTTATTTAGATGTTGAACAGACGCGGGCAAACTCATGCTACAAGAGAGCGTTACCAGCGTTGGTAACGTGACAGTGCGGTCTCCCGCGCGACCGACCACCGTCACACAACTGAGGACCAGTCCGCCGCAGGTGAGGTGGCAACATTTATTTAGATGTTGAACAGACGCGGGCAAACTCATGCTACAAGAGAGCGTTACCAGCGTTGGTAACGTGACAGTGCGGTCTCCCGCGCGACCGACCACCGTCACACAACTGAGGACCAGTCCGCCGCAGGTGAGGTGGCAACATTTATTATTTTGCCAACATTCTGCCTTATATATACCTATAAGGTGAATCATGGCTGTACTTTGCGATACTCTGTATACCTAAAATCTTGTAATACCCATGTAGTGTAGTCAATGAAGCTAGTTGACCCCCACAGTAATTCCTCAGTCAGAAAAAACTTTACATCATGATAAAGTATCAATAAATTAAAAGTATGGTATAAATTTCCAAAAAATAATAATAATAGAAGATTAGGTATTTTTTAATGAAAGTCTTATTTCATTGATATCTTTTTTATGAAAAATGCTCCATCTAAACTTTCTTAACCAGACAGATTCATGTAACGTATAAAAACAATAATATGAGATATCAAAAAAAATATCCCAGCAGAAACACCAAATTTTAATAAAACAAAATGGGGTGACTAACACCCAATTGCAGGAAGCTCCATTAAAGTTAAAGCTTCATTAAGTCTATTGCTGTCACTTTTTATTTCTTGACAACGAAAAGTGACAGCAATAGACTTAATGAAGCATTAACTTTAATGGAGCTTCCTGCAAGTGGGTGTTTGACTGAAAAATGTCTCTGTCGAACTTTTTAACGGAATTATACCATTTTGCCAAGCATACTCATGTTTGAAAAAGTTTTGGATTTTCATCAAGTATCACATACTAGTATAAATAACTCATTTGGTAAAATAAATTTGGACTGAGAAATTACTCGGTTCAATATATAAACAGATTTGTATATTTATGTATAAATACCTAACATCCGTGCGAGTTTTTTTTTGGATAATCATTTAAAAGTTTATGGCTCATGCTATTTTATAACTCAGCAAAGTTTCATCGACTGAGAAATTAGTGTATGGGTCTCCATACAAAGAATCTGTTCATTGCCTACACTAATGTTTATTAACCAATAAATGAATTGAATTGGAAAAAAAACGTCCGATTTAAAAGAAACAGTGCTGATTTGTTCAGTCGTTCGCTTTTAGTTAGAATGAAGTTTTCATATTGACAGAGTGAATGTGTTATTAATGAATTACCCATCTCACTCTGTCAATATGGGAAATGATGAACGAGAGACATATACATAATAAATAAATAACTTTTTATCACACCAATCATCTAAGCCCATGTTAATTTCATTGAGAAACTGTGTCATGGTAAACTTGATAACGGATAAATATACCTATACTTAAATACTTTTTGTTTGTAAATACATACTTAATATACATAGAAAACACCCAAGACAAATAGACATGTTCATGCACACAAATAATTGTCTTGTTCGGGAATCGAACCCGAGACCTTTGGCGCAGAAGGCAGGTATCCTACCCCTGCGCCAAATGGGTCGTCGTACATAAGTACTCAGTCCTTGTTTGTTAGGTTGATCGAAGATTAGATGTGAACAAATCCTTTCCATTTCAGGTGAAACTAATCCAACCGTCCGCGGTCCGGCGCGTGAGCAACGCCGCGCCCGCTCCCACTATCAGCAAGTCTCGTCCGCCCGTCAAAATCATCATGAACAAAAGCAACTTCAAGCGGCTCGTGGCCGGCGGGCACCCACCTAACATTGCGCCCCACCCGCCGAACATTGCGCCCCACCCGCCCACAATTGCGCCCCACCTACCCAACATTGTGCCCCACCCGCCCACCATTGCGCCCCACCCACCCAACATTGCGCCCCAACCGCCCAACATTGCCCCAGCTCCCGAACCCCCCACGGACGATGTGGCGGAGTTGAAGGCTCAGTTGGCCGCAAGCCGGTGGACTGTGGCGCGCCTCACTAAGGAACTGAAGATATGCCGCGCCAAACTCGCGCACTATGAAAACAGTGCCTCGGTGATATACGAGTGCGTTGATAGTCAGTGACTTCTTCAGAAAAGTGTTAAATAGTTCACAACCATATCTGACCAACTGAAGATATAAACTCGCGCACTATGAAAACAGTGCCTCGGTTATATATGAGTGCGATGATAGTCAGTGACTTCTTCGGAAAAGTGTTAAATAGTTCACAACCATATCTGACCAACTGAAGATATAAACTCGCGCACTATGAAAACAGTGCCTCGGTGATATATGAGTGCGTTGATAGTCAGTGAATTCTTCGGAAAAGTGTTAAATAGTTCACAACCATGTCTGACCAACTGAAGATATAAACTCGCGCACTATGAAAACAGTGCCTCGGTGATATATCAGTGCGTTGATAGTCAGTGACTTCTTCGGAAAAGTGTTAAATAGTTCACAACCATATCTGACCAACTGAAGATATAAACTCGCGCACTATGAAAACAGTGCCTCGGTTATATATGAGGTTATAATGGATCTATAGGGCAATCATCCTACCGAGAATCCTCCACGGAGCACTAGCATGGTGGCATAAGGCAAAACTAGAATACAACAGAAAAGAACTCACTAAGGTACAAAGACTAGCTAGCGTCATGGTATCGGGAGCCATGAGAACAACTCCCACGGCCGCCTTAGAAATGATACTAGGCCTTAGTCCAATAGATCTTGAAATCGAAAAGAGAGCTACAGAACAATGGTTTAAGCTGAAAAGCACTAACCTGTGGATAGGAAGGCACAATGATCATGGTCACGCTGAAATAGGAAAAAAGTACGAAGAAAACCTTTCCATGATACTGGTTAACAATGACCTAATAAAAAAGGAAAGGATCTTCGACAAAAAGTACAGAATAAGCATCAGATCCAGAGAAGACTGGAAACTAGAACATGACAATCTGGATAGCACTGCAGTATGCTACACAGATGGGTCAAGAAAGGAATCAACTGGACTATCGGGAGCTGGGGTATACATAGCTAAACCCAACACTATAAGAACTACTTTTAATCTGGGCAAGTACGCCAGCGTGTTCCAGGCGGAAGTATTCGCGATACTGGAGTGTGCGAACATGATTAAAAGTGAGATAGGCAACTATAACGTAGGAAAAATAATAATATATAGCGACAGTCAAGCTGCCATCAAGGCCCTTGACAAAGCGGAGACTACCTCAGCCCTGGTGAAAGAATGCAAACAAAGCATTCAGGCACTTGCCAACTTGGTTGAGGTAGAAGTTGCCTGGGTATCCGGACATGAAGGTAACGTAGGCAATGAGGAAGCCGATGAATTAGCCAGGGGAGGAGCTGATGAACCCTTCATTGGCCCTGAACCAAGACTACCAATCGCATATAGAATTACTAAGAACATTATCGGGATCAGAACAACCAAAGAAACCAACCAAAGATGGATGAGAAGAAAGGACTGCAGACAGTCTAAGATTTTCATCAAATCGGTTGACAAGAAGAAAACTAGAGAACTCCTGAAACAGAGTAGGAGAAATATAAGAACGATTGTAGGTGTACTTACTGGGCACTGCCCACTAAACAGACACCTATCAGTGATTAAACGGACAGAAGACCCGATCTGTCCGCAATGCAAAGAAAGAGAAGAAACAAGCTACCACTTCATGGCAGAGTGCCCGATGTACGCATCACTGCGCTGGGAGCTCTTTGGAACGGACAAGCTTAAGGAAGAGGATCTAAAGAAGTTAACGATAAGTCAACTCAACAGGTACTGTAAGCGCACAGGTAGGTTCGAGGGTCCGACGCCGGTGGGGTAAATGATAACCCGCCTCCCCCCCTGATTTTTCAGTTTTTTAGGGGACTTGGGGAACTGGGTGAAATGGTCCCGACCTAGGTGACTGATCACCCGTCCGGCTTCGCTGGCGTCCCCCCTATAAATAATAAATAATAATAATAATAATAATATATATGAGTGCAGTTATAGTCGGTGATCTCTTCAGGAAAGTGTTAACTCAAATAGTTCACGACCATATGAAGATATGCCGCGCCAAACTCGCGCACTATGAAAACAATACCTCGGTGATATATGTGTTAGTCAGTGACTTCTTGGGAAAAGTGTTAACTCAAATAGTTCACGATCATATGAAGATATGCCGCGCCAAACTCGCGCACTATGAAAACAGTGCCTCGGTGATATATCAGTGCAGTGATAGACAGTGACCTCATCGGAAAAGTGTTAAATAGTTCACGACCATATCTGACCCACTGAAGATATCGCCAAACTCGCGCACTATGAAATCAGTGCCTCAGTAATATATCACTGATATTTAGTGACCTCTTCCAAAAAGTGTTAACTCAAATAGTTCCTGACCATATCTGACCTGGTTATAGCAGTGGTTCACATTTTTGTGTAATATGGCAATTATGTCGAATGTCAGAGTTAAAAGAAACTGTGTTGATTTGTACAATCATTCGCTTTTTAAGTTAGTTGGAACTGTATGATGGTGGAGAAGCCACTTACAAAATTAACTAACAAAATGGACTATCAGCTGCCAGCGGTATGGAAAATTTTTTGGTTCCATTAATGACCACTGGGTCAGATAAGTTTGTGGCAATAAATATGGTGATAAAACAATGTTGAGTGAAAAATCAGAATGGTGGATAGACAAAATTTAAATACTCAAGACACTTTATTTCTTTGGTGAATTGGACAGGTAAACCAACAATATAATTGAAGACTGTAAACTAGCTGTTCATATAGGAAAAATGTGATAGTAAAAAACCCCGAGCCCTATAAGTAGCTTTCAGGCGGGATTCGCTGTTCATATAGCCGGTTTCTGCATTGAGATATCAAAGTTGAGATTACTCAAATGTTACTCAACCATATACTTTTGTACTTAAGTAATGCTCAACTTCAATTTCTCAATTCAGAAACCGGCCATTATTCTCTTATGCAAAACATCATTTTGCAAGAGAAACAAATACTTTAGATAATTTTCTAATTTGATATTCTTAAATATAAATAATATATTTGTGTGTTCTAAAAGTTTAAGAATTTCAATCAACGCTATCATCAATAAACAATTATGTTTTCAAGATATACTAACAACCCAGGTGCCATTTAACTCTGTTACATTCAATATATTATACAAATCTCATTGTTATTCAGGGTTTTATAATTTTGTATCTAAAGAAGAATTTAAATTAAGTTCTCGGTTTAAAAACTTTTTATAGTCTGTTATCTAATGTTAAGTAAACAAATAAAAGTTGACATAATACTTTGTAAGTTTTATTTACAGTCATACTTACACAATATTTATGCAGATAAGTTATTTCATAGACGGCAAATCCTTAATCCATAATCAGCAATCACTTTGATCTGTTGTGTACTTTTATTTTAAGATGTGTCGCTATCTCATTGTGCATCGCCACCAATGCGACTTTGGCCTTGGGCACTCTGTCCCGTTGATACGGCGGTATATCTCACTCAGTAATCAATCGCATTGCCTTATAGCGTCTACAGATGGTGCAATTTGACATACAATCTGCCGTTACCACTCAGAAGCTGCACTTGACTAAACCATTTAAATAGATAGCAACTCTAACTACAATGCAATAAAATGGAATTCAGCTTGTACAGCGCTTATTACAAACGGCCAGACGTTGCATCTCTTTCTATCGCATATATCCTAGCTCTTTTGCGGATCTAACTTAACTTCTATGGATTTCGCACCGCCGGCGGTGCGGGCTCCGGCTGAGAAAGAAAATCTCACATATGAATATGTATCATTTAAAACCCGACTTCACTAATTTTTTGAAAATGGATATAGTGTTTTCATGAAATTACATATTATTCTAGTAATTCCGTTTATTAAAAAAAGAAGATACTTTGATGCGTGAAAACTAGCTTTGATTGCTACAACCGCTCTACTAACGTTACAACGCGGTTACAATTTGCAGATTGCTAGGAGGGCCGATCTGACTTACAGAGAGCGACAACACGCCTACTGACGATACAGTCTGCTGTATCACAGATTCACATTTAACTGTAATTTTACAGATTGTATCTCAAATTGCACTGTCTTAACACTTTTAGCTTCGTCTACGCGTTGTGGTGTCGCTGCGAGCGCGCCTGCAGAACATCCCGGAACTGTGACAGGATGGCGTTCTCTCGCTTAATGCGCTCCTCCTTGCTGAACGCAGCCAGAGCTCGTTTCTCGTCCGCTGAGTAATTTGACTTTCTTCGGAAATAACTCAAATAGTTCACGACCATATGAAGATATGCCGCGCCAAACACGCGCACTATGAAATCAGTGTCTCAATCAATCAATCAAATCATTTATTGCATGTCACATTACATAAATAGGCAAGATGGTAGTAGCTCAGGCCTCAGTAATATATCAGTGCAATGATATTTAGTAACCTCTTCGGAAAAGTGTTAACTCAAATAGTTCACAACCATATCTGACCCGGTGATAGCAGTGGTTCACTTTTTTGTGTAATATGGTTGTGTCGCTTGACGTGACGATTATGCCAATGTCCAAGATAAAAGAAACAGTGTTGATTTGTATTGTCTGTGTCATTGTTGTTTATATATTTGTCTCCTCCTTGCTGAACGCAGCCAGAGCTCGCTTCTCGTCCGCTGAGTAGATTTGAGTTCACTGTCTATAAACACTTGTAGCACAGTCTACGCGTTGTGGTGTCGCTGCGAGCGCGCCTGCAGAACATCCCAGAACTGTGGGAGAATGGCGTTCTGAGCTCGTTTCTCGTCCGCTGAGTAGATTTGATTTTCTTCGGAAATGTGTTAAAACTCAAATAGTTCACGCGTGCCAAACTCGCGCCCTATGAAATCAGTGCCGCAGTATTATATCAGTGCAATGATATTTAGTAACCTCTTCGGAAAAGTGTTAACTCAAATAGTTCACAACCATATCTGACCCGGTGATAGCGGTGGTTCACATTTTTGTGTAATATGGCTGTGTCGCTTGACGTGACGTTTATGCCACTGTCCAAGTTAAAAGAAACAGTGTTGATTTGTATTGTCTGCGTCAGTGTTAATTGTGTTTATATATTTGTCTCCTTGCTGAACGCAGCGAGAGCTCGTTTCTCGTCCGCTGAGTAGATTTGATTTCACTGTCTATAAACACTTGTAGCACAGTCTACGCGTTGTGGTGTCGCTGCGAGCGCGCCTGCAGAACATCCCGGAACTGTGACAGGATGGCGTTCTCTCGCTTAGTGCGTTCCTCCTTGCTGAACGCAGCCAGAGCTCGTTTCTCGTCCGCTGAATAGATTTGATTTTCTTTCCGGATACGGACGGCTTCCATGCGTCGGTGTCTGTAGAACAATAACAACATATAAGTATTATATAACGCTTGTCAGAAGGAACGTCCTCACTGGGAGCATTATTTCGTGTGCATTCGTGAACAAGCAATCGTAGGCGAGCAACAAATGCTTCCCACCGAGCCCAGCATTCACTTTTGAGCAAAACTATGAATGTTTGAGTTGAACATTCATACACAGGGTGGCAACTTTCTGGAAAACCTGGAAAACCGGGAAAAGTCAGGGAATTTCGCTAGTCATGGAAAAGTCAGGGAATTGTCAGGGAAATTTAAAGGAGGTCAGGGAATAAAAATTGTCTCTACAGTACTGTTTTTAATATACAGTTTTTAACAAAAATGGTCAAAAATTAAATGAATTATTGGGTAATTGTAGAACTGTCTGATAGCGGGTTCTAGTTTGTGGATACAATGAAAGAGTACAAAAACTTCACCTGACGTAGGATGTGAACCCACGACTTCCGTCTAACTAACTATAGTTTCGCCCTTACCAACTGAGCTGTTCTGATAATATTTATTATTTCCGTTTTTTGTATTATTTCTTTGTATTCATAAATTGTAATTTGCTAGCAGATAGTTTTGCAAAAACTCAAAAATGTATGCCAATTATATATTTTACTAGCGGCCGCCCGCGGTTTCACCCGCGTGGTTCCCGTTCCCGTGGGAATATCGGGATAAAAAGTACATATAAACCTTCCTCTTGAATCACTCTATCTATTAAAAAAAACGCATCAAAATCCGTTGCGTAGTTTCAAAGATTTAAGCATACAAAGGGACATAGGGACAGAGAAAGCGACTTTGTTTTATACTATGTAGTGAGTAGTGATATTTATTACGTTTAAGATTATGGTCAGGGAAAAACTTGAAAAAACGCCTGGAAAACCGGGAAAAGTCAGGGAAATTTGATTGTAGTAAATAGCGGTCACCCTGCATACAGTCGAGCGTTTTATTTGCGTGGTCATTCGAATGCGAGCCGTTTCCGCGCAAATCGTTGCGACACGTCCACAACGACCTCAAAAATTTCCGCGCGGATTTTTCCGTTCTGACTGCGCCGACTCTTACACGTGAATAATCTCGTCAGTGAGGACGTTCCTATACATCATTATAAAAAGCAATATTTTAAGAATATCTGAGTATCTTGAAGAAAAATACGGAAGTCATGTATGTAGAATGTAGATGCAGAATGTTAGTATTAAAAACTTAACCATCAATGATGGACACAGTCAGTAAATAGGTTTGGTTTGGTATACTTACTTAATTTTTAAAAACTTTTACAACGTAATGTACATATTAAAGCCAGTGAAAGGTGTATTTTGGTAAACCATTTAATTGAATCGATAAAAAATCATAACCCTCCGTTTTGATTCGCCGTAGTCGGGTAAAAATAAGACCTAAATATTTTCAATAGAAGTAGCAAAGGCAATGAAGGTGGCAACAAATTAGTTAAATCAGCGTTATCAAGTATGTAAGTTTGTGATGAGAGAAATAAATGTTTATTATTAAAAAAACATTTAATAAGCTAATGGCAGTAATACACGGTTCCCTTCTGCCTTTCACAACAATGTAAATTGTAAACGTAAAAGTGAATTATTCAATGTCAATGTGCGCCTGTGAAAGGACTATAGAAGCACTGGCTTCTTTACCTTCAAGACAGTAGTCACACAACACATCAGCTTATAGCTTGCGACTGATTGCCGATAAAAATGTGCGCCTGTATTTCTGCGCCTTTCAACCAAAGTGAATCAATTCAGTTGAACCGTGTAATATTAGCTCAGTTAAAGTGCCCCGGTAACGATCATTCGCAATTGACATTGTTTACGTCATTGAAGGACCAAATGATCGTCTACAGAGGCAATTGAAGCGATTGTCATTCGAAACTACGTGATTGATGCGAATGATGGAAAGCCCATTGACAATCCCGAATGACGCTACCAATTGATCGTCTCGTTGTGCGATTGACAGATTTTTCGGTGAGAAACATGGCGCGAGCAATTGACGCATCGAATGAAGCTCCATCATTCGCACCTTCAATTGAAACGGTCAATCTCGTAACAATTGACGAATGACGATTCATCGTTACCGGGGCACTTAAGACTACGGACCTGCTGCCACTCATGACGTATCCGACGGACTCGTAGGAGGCGATCTCGTCGGACGTGAGCCCGATCTCCCCTCGCCTGGGTATCCGCTTGCCCTCCGCCACGAACGCCGCCATGGCCGCGCCCTCGCCCGGCAGCAGCGCGCGACCGAAGTCCTGCGACACAATCATACAATGAGACATTTTTGAGGGACAGAAAAAAAAAGTATTTCTAATAATGAAACGAGATGGCGCTGACAAATAGCGAAGTCGGTGTGAAATGAAATGAAATGAAATGAAATGAAATGAAATGAAATAAATTTATTTGCGTTAACTGTGGTTTACAGAGATATTAAATTTGAGTTCTAGACCTCACAATTAGCCGTTTCCAGCATGCAAAATTTTACATTATAATATACAGTTAGGTGCCATTATACTGAAACATTAATTAAACAATATTAAAAATAAAATACAAAAACTAAATATCATTACAAATAGATTGGCGCTTCATGTCAAAAGTACAAATAAAATTAATAAATAGGTATTTGAAAGGTTGAATAAGCTAGATGTCAAAAGTGTTAAAGTCAATATTACACGGTAACAAGTTAAGTGTTGGCATGTCAAATATTATCTAGAAACTTTCTAATTAATGTCAAATAGGTATTGTTATTTACATTCAAAAAAATCGGTCAAATTATAAAAACATTTTTCAATTAACCAGGTATGTAAAGCACGCTTAAATAAATTAATAGGCAATTCTTTTATCGTTTCAGGCAGATGATTATAGATTTTTACACCCATGGTATATGAATTTTTTGAATGGATAGCTGTTTTACAGTTTGGCATCACCAGCTTGTTTGGGTACCTGGCATTGAATAAGCAGTTTTCTCGTCGCCGCACAAACAAATGGATATTGGTTTTCACAAAAATTGAGGTTTCGTAAATGTACAAACAAGGAAGAGTTAATAATCGCAGATTTTTAAAGAGCGGTTTGCAACTAGTTAAAGGCGGTACGTTAGAAATCGCCCTAATACACTGTTTTTGTGCAATAAAGAGTCTATTTAACATTACTGAGTTTCCCCACAGTAGGATTCCATATCTCATATTCGATACTACATAGCCATGATACGCATTTAATACTGTTTTTAAATTACTTATTTTACTAAGACGCCACAAGACATACACAAAACGGTTTAATTTTAAACATAATTTGTCAATATGCGGCTTCCATGTACAAGAGTTGTCTAAGGTTATGCCCAGGAATGTAGCATCATTTGTTTCGTCAATAGTTTTATTATTAAATGTCAAATGTAGTTCCTGTTTCTTTCCACCTTGGCTATAAAACTGCAAATATTTTGTTTTTGATATATTCACTTTTAAGTTATTATACTGTAGCCATTCTATTATATTAGCAATTTCAGAACTGATATCATCATTGTAAGTCGTCTTGTCTTGACACGGCACAATCAAAGCTATATCATCTGCAAAGAGGGAGCATTGGTGATTTGTGGCCTCAGGTAAATCGTTAATATAGAGCAAGAAAAGCAGGGGACCAAGAATGCTTCCTTGTGGGACTCCAACTTTGTTTATATTTTGCTGTGATCTGTAAGTTACTTCGTCATTTTTTTCGTTTATTTTTTTAATTTCTACATATTGGTATCTTTCCGTTAAGTATGACCGTAACCATTGAAGTGGAGTACCGCGGATGCCGTACTCTTCACACTTCTTTAGTAGTGTTTCATGTGATACTCTATCGAAAGCCTTGGACATGTCGAAAAGAATGACTGTGATTGGATTCTTTTTATTGACCTCTTCTATTACCTTTGTAATCATATTAAAAGCTGCTAAGGCTGTAGATTTCCCCTTTTGGAACCCATTTTGTTGAGAACATAGAATTTTATATTTGGATAGAAAATTGTAAAGACGCTTGTACATTAACTTTTCTAATATTTTTGATAGAACAGATAAAAGTGCTATAGGTCTATAATTCTCAATATATTTTTTATCCCCTTTCTTGTACATTGGCTTTATGACAGCTACCTTTAGACGATTTGGGAAAACACCTTCGCTAAAAGACAAATTTATTAAATGACTAAGTATGGGAGCTAAGATCTCTGCACAAACTTTAATCATCTTTGTGTTGATATTGTCATGACCAACAGAATGTGTATTGTTAAGTGTCCGAATGATTTTAATTATTTCATCACTGTCAGTAGGTGTCAAGAACATATTATGATTATTTTTATGAATATTGTATTTATATTTAGTTTCTTCAACGTCGTCAGTTATACCCGTGTAAAAATTATTAAATATGTCAGCTATTTCCAAAGGATTGGTAAAAGAATGTCCATTATGAGATATTTCGTTTATGTCTATTTTTTTTCCACTAATAGTGTTATTTGAAGTTTCATTTTTAATTATTTTCCAAGCAGCTAGGCAAACATTTTTAGATTTTTTTATAAATCGGTCATTATTAAGTTTCTGTGATGCTGATAAACATTTTTTATATATAAATTGAAAACGTTTGTAACGATTTTTACTTTCAGAATCTTTTTTCCTATAATACTGGAGTCGTAATTTTCGTTTGGTGATTGACGATTTTCTTACACCCCTAGTAATCCAAGATGGAGCCTGATGCCCATTACTACGTTTTTTACGTACCAACGGGAAACATTGTTCAAACAAGAGGGTAAGCAGATCGTGGAATGAATCAAAAGCTTTATTTGTGTTTTGCTCAGTATAGACTTCATTCCAGGAAAGACTCTGGAGATAGTTAATAAATTTATTGATGTTATCTCTGTTAAAATCTCTACATTTTACATACCAGTTCCTTGGTGAAATATTCTTGTTTTTTACAGGTACACTTAGTAATTGACCTGTATTATGATCCGATAAGCACAGGTTTATTACTTCACTTGTAGCATCCGAGCAGTTACTTAGTACTTGATCCAGGCAAGCTTTGAGCCGGGTTGGTTCTTTGATATGGATAATGAAATTGTAGTTATGCGCTAATCTTTTTAATTCGATAAGGTCATTTGAAGGCTTGAGATAGTCAATATTGAAATCACCGGTTATAATTATTTTATTTTTGTGTTTTTTTCGAAGCTTAGTCATTAGTAGTTCTAGTTTAGTAAGAAATATATTTGGATTGCTTGTAGGTATTCTATAAATACAAATAATAATACATTGCAGTGATTCGATCTCTATACCACATACCTCAAAGACGAAATCAGAACTGTACTCTTTCAAAAAAGGTAGCTTCTTAAAGTCCAAATTATTCTTGCATAATATGCAGACGCCACCACGTTTTTGGTTTGGTCTTAAGTACCAATCAGCTAGTACAAAGTTTGTGAGTCTAATATTTTTTTCATTTCCAGATTTTACGAATGTCTCACTAAGACATAGCACGTCAACTGGTTTACCCTTGCTTAAAAGTTCATGTAAGGCTATCTCAATACTGTCTCGCTTACTTAAAAAACCGGCAATATTTTGATGAAGCATTATCAAGTTTTCTGTCTTATCATTATCTACGAAAAAAGCATTCTTTATCGGGGTCTGTACAAATTGATTCAGGAGTACTTAGTTTATCTTTAAAAGATTCAGGACTTAACTGTTTTATCCAAATTACCAACTCCTTGATGTTTTTAAATATGTCTTGCATGCCGTAATTATTTAGTTTACCACTACGAGTAGAAAACATATCTAATGTAAGTGTTTGATTGCTGTCTACAAGAAAAGCATAGCCATGTGTTTGCGTGTCGAGATACAACAATGAATTAAACAATTCTACTCTACAATTATATAAATCAAGCCCACAAATGTAGGTAGGCGCACAAATTATAATGTTCGTATTTTGTATATCTAGCATAGAGTCTCTAATATATTTAGTAATTTCAACATAATCTTCAGATTTCTCAAAGTCCTTTTCTCCGACGATCATAATGCAAAAATCGTGATGGGTAAGTTCTTTGGCTGAATTTTTGACATTGTCTACTAGTTTCCGCACACCACAGCCTGTAGTTATATGGTGAAAAATCTGATAACTGCTAAAGAAATCGGTATTTTCCGCAATCTGTAAAACTTTATTTTTGTTATTGCTGCTTACTATCACTAAACGCCTTTTTTCCTTTTCGTCATTTAAGCCATTTTTTAAGTTTTTGATCTTTTCTGGTATCATAGAAGTATTACTATATTTAACTGTATTGACTGCTTCAAGGCTCTTGATTTGTTTTTCTAGCGACATTATTTCGATTCTTGCTGTTTTTAATTCTTGATTTAAGGAAACTATTTCTATCTGTAATTTGCTAATTATTTCGATGGTGTTACATTCAGAATCATGTACTGAACTTTTGGTTTTGTCAGTTCTTTGAGAAGTAGAAGAGGTGAGTAAATTTAAACTCTGTTTTTCTCCGCTTTTGTTGCTTTTTTCCTTAGCTGTCATCTTTATGGGCGAATCAACGCAGAGCTTCTTAAGTAGTTGTATTTCCTTGTTAAGTTTCTCTATTAGTCTTTTGAGCTCATTGTTTTCTAATATTGTATTTTCTAATTCCGCTTGAGTACTTTTTAAATTTGATGAAATGTCGTGAACTTGTTTTTTTAGATCTTCCAGTAGTAAAGTATCGTTGATTGCAAAATCTACACTTTTTGAGAGTTCTGTTGATAGATCATCCCTGGGTGAGTCATAAATGAAGGAGTCAATTGATTGAGAGTCTGAAGGGCTATTCAAGGGTGTTTTTTCTCTATCAATTACATTGGTCACGCCTTCGTTAATAATTGGGAATGTAGTAGTTGCAACGATTTGTTTTGGTTTCATTAAACAAGTTTTACATTTCCAGGTCTTTTTTTTGTCCGGCAACATTAGTCTATGTAATTTTTCAGACATTCCAATACAATCGAAATCATAGCGTTCATTGCAAAAAGTACAAAGTATTGTTTCATTTTCATTTCTCACAGATTTGCATATTTTACATGTAATAACTTGTTTCCTAGTTCTTTTAGCGGTTGCTGTTGCCATATTTTGTAGCAAATCCAATTTTATTAATTATATTAATTACAAATTTACAATAACTAAGTCAGTTTTATAAAGATATATATTTTTCTTATATCATCTGCGTGTGACGGAACGTTACAACACTTATCGATTTAGAACCATTTTGAACGCACCCAAAGCTGTCATGTCACTTTGACGTCCGTCAAAGTCAATAAGTCAATCAGCTGATCACGGAAATGCGTAATATGAAATATCTGTTGTTGTGTTATAATTGGGCAGTTTAAAATCCAAATTTGTCGTTATAGTAAAACAATACTTTGATTCTATAAATCGTCTAATAGTTTTTGTAGATTTCTGTGCGTTCAGTAATGTATGATATCAAATAAAGTGCGTACCTGGATGCAGCGGCTTAGGTTTTGCGGTTATTTGCCGGTTTCACTGTATGTTGTGCACTTTTAACGGTAAGAATGATTTTATTTTAAGAAGATAGCTTATTACCAGTAGGGCTAGCACAACTTAGCGCGACTCTTTGACACGCTCCTTCCAACCAATCAGAACGTCGCTTTAAGTGACGCGCACTATCTACGAGCGATCTGATTAGTCGAAAGTGCCCGCGACTCTTTCTCACTCGAGTCGCGCGCAAGTTGTGCTAGACCAAAAAATGACGTGTGTAAAATGACGAGTTGATAACTATTTGGTTTGTTTTCAAATTCGTAGGTAGCACTGTCTAATATTAAAACAGTAAAATAACAACGAAGTAACAAAAATATCAGTGAGTACGCAACATAAATCTACTAGTTGAAGCATAAGCAATCAAAAAGTGTGTAAAAACCCCGCGCTCGACTGACATGACATGACAAGCTTAAGGGCTTATTACACCTTGGCTAAATTCAGCATCTAATTCAACATACATTGCTTTCTTTGATCTCATTTGTAGCAAGTGATGCAATCAAAACAAGCAATGTATGCTGAATTAGATGCTGAATTTAGCCAAGTGTAATAAGCACTATAGGTAGCCTGGCAACGTCGTGCGTGCGTGTTTTTGACATAACTTCTAGTCTTTTAGATTACTTTTGATCATTTCGTTGTTTGCGAGCGCCATCTGTCGCCACTTTAAATCAACTTTTTTTCTTTATAGCTGTCAGAAAAATCCCCCATTGATCAGTCCAAGTTAGCACTTGTTAAACCACGAGATGGGAATGTAAACGTGTGCTCGTGGCTCGTCTCGTGCGTGACCCTCCGGGCTCGCGTCGGGAGTGTCGGGTTCCGGGTTTCTACAGTTATTTACTACTAGCTTTCCGCCCGCAGCTTCGCCCGCGTGAATTACACGACGTTATCCCGCGGGAATGAGACATTGTTCCGGGATAAAAAGTAGCCTACAAAATATCTGTGTGACTGTGTCCAAAATTTCAGCCAAATCCGTTGAGCCGTTTTGGCGTGATTGAGTAACAAACATCTAAACTTTCACATATTTTATATTAGTCGGATTAACACGCTTAGCGCCAGTGTATACTGTAGTATACACACCCATGCCTTTTTCTTAAGGCCAGTGTATCCCTGGATATACAACACAGGTGTCATACAATAAAATAGAGCCATACAATTCAACACAATGTGAGCCTTTAGTAGCTTGATTTAATAAATTGAATAATAATAATAATAATTATAATAATCCGAGGTGCCGTATCAGCAGTGGACGGATACGGGCTGATGATGATGAGGTGCCGTACTACAGGTATGCACCAGAACAGGTCCTTGAAAATAGCCATGCAACATTGTATTGGGATCGATCTATCATTACAGACAGGACTATTGTAGCTAATAAGCCTGATATTGTATTGATAGATCGACACGAACGCCGCGCAATAATTGTTGATGTCACTGTTCCCCATGACGACAACCTTGTGAAAGCTGAAAAAGATAAAGAAAACAAATATCTTGATTTAGCTCACGAGATTGTTGACATGTGGGACATTGATTCAGCAATTATTGTTCCGATAGTCATATCTGCCCATGGTCTGATAGCCAAGAGCCTCGATAAACACCTTAAGAGGCTTGCGTTAGGTGGATGGATCGGGAGTCAGATGCAGAAGGCAGTACTTCTGGACACGGCCCGTATAGTGAGAAGGTTCCTGTCTCTGGATCCTTAACCATCGGTAGCCGGGACCCTGATCTTGCTACCGTTGGGGAACTGCATTTTTGTATTTTTAAATGTTATATTTTTTAGTGTTATAAAAATTTAATGTTTAGAAATATAATTTTGTAAGTATTTAAAATGTAATAAAGGGAATAATAATAAATGGGTTTGGGGGAGTGGGGGGGGAACTTCACATACTATTTTATTGCCAGTAGATTTAATTTCTCCAATACCTACCAAAAAAGTTAAGCCTATTTCCCCGTCGTCGGTCGCAGAGCTTGGAATGTAATTTCTGCAATAAAAAAAATGGCAAGTCCAAGCCTATTCCCGTCAGAGAGCTTGACGCTAAGCGTGTTAACACTTCTATATTTTACTCCCGTGTACGAGTACAAAGTAAATATAAAACCCACCTTGTGCCCTAACGCGGGCCCGACGCGCGGCGTTGGCCCGTACGCCTCGCTGGACATCTCCTCCTCCCTGTTGGACTTGCTGGACTTGGAGCTGGTGGCTTCAATCTCATGCTCCTCTGTAACGATGTGGTTTAGAGGATTATACTAATTTACAAGTAACCTAAAGGACATTTTAACCGCCTCTGTGGTCTAGTTAAAATGAGTGGTTCATACCATCGAATTCAGACCCTGAGGTCCCGGGTTCGATTCCCAGTGGGGGTACATACTGCATTTGCTTTGGTTGGTGGTAGGACTTGTTCATAGTCCGCCTGGCTAGCTACCACCATCTTATCTAAGTCTTATCAATTATTATGTTTTCAGCAATATTGTGTTCCGACAGTTAGAGATAAGATAGCCAGTTCCTCAGTGATTGAGGACCACCTACAGCCTTATCCCCACTTATCATCAGGTGTGATTAAGGCTAAGTGCTACCCCGTTGTGGATTTAAAAAAACATACTGATCCCATGTATGCCACACATTATGCCATCTAACCTCTTGATTTCGTATGTTTATTCACATTGTTTTATTTCATTTATTTATGTACACTAAACAGCACTAAGGCCTGTACAAATGTACACAGCGAGAATTAATAATTACAACTTACAACACAAGAATAAAACTTGTTAAAACCGTAAAAGGTAAAACAATGAACACATTAAAACATAATAGGCACGTTGCGTCTAACAAATATCTGGTTCATCTGTTTTCATACAAATTCAAGAGTCTAGATGTCATAATGCGTTGCATACATTGCATACGTGGGCTCAGTCTGTCATTACTTTTATTCTTGGGGATCTATCTCATTGGGATGTCATGGCAGAAATGTCAGCAGCATTTACTTAGCTTTTGATGGCTTGGGGTCGAAACCGAGCCGCCATGTGAGGTAGGGCTAGGAATGTTGTAATACAATTTGGCATTATTTGATTGATGATGGCTGCTGTGCTGGCATTGCTAGGATAGCATTACAATGAGGTAGAGTTCTTATTATAAATAAACGAATATGAAGTATACAGGCATAAGAGTTAACACCTGTACTAATAAAGCAAGAAATAATAAATTCATTTTAATAAATTATGTGCTGGCACCGCTAGCATAGCATTACAATGAGGTAGAGTTCTTATTATAAACTAGCTTTCCGCCCGCGGCTTCGCCTGCGTGGACTATACGACGTTATTCCGCGGGAATGTGATATTTTTCAGGGATAAAAAGCCTATGTTCCTCTCCAAGCTACAAAAGTATCTGTATCCCAAACAGCCAAATCCGTTCAGCCGTTTTGGCGTGATTGAGTAGCAAACATCTAAACTTTCACATTTGTAATATTAGTAGGATTCCTTTCAGTCATACAAAGGTTTATCATAAGTTTTACGACAAAACTAATTTTTCATACTGCATCCAAATTCAATACGGCCAATTTAGAAATTTTTGTACTATATCTCAAACGTAGGACAGTAAAAAAACCGGTCAAGAGCAAGTCGGACTGGCGCACCGAGGGTTCCGTACCGTACCATCACTACATAGTATAAAACAAAGTCGCTTTCTCTTTCCCTATGTCCCTTTGTATGCTTAAATCTTTGAAACTACGCAACGGATTTTGATGCGTTTTTTTTAATAGATAGAGTGATTCAAGAGGAAGGTTTATATGTACTTTTTATCCCGATATTCCCACGGGAACGGGAACCACGCGGGTGAAACCGCGGGCGGCCGCTAGTCATAAATAAATAGAAAAAATTACAACTGTGCTTCAGCCAAACAAAGCAACCTGCGAGTAGGTAGGAAGGAGGATATTTTGGTTGTAAATAAAACCTTTCTGTCGTTGTTAAGACAACCGAAAGCCGCACAATAATGTTTAATATTACGCATTTTGCTATGGGTAAAACCACAAGGTAACACACTTGTGTTTTGGCGCGAAAGTGTGGCGAAAGTAAACTAGGTAACTTCTTTCTCGCGTGGCGTGTCGGCGTCGCATGCACAACTGAGCGCGCGTGACACCCGTGATTTCTCTACCTCGCGGTAGACAGCGCGTTGTCGATTGAATTGCGGAGTGATCCCCCCCTACCACAGACATAGATCTAACCCTGCCCACTCTGCATTTGATGTGAAAAGTAACTTAAAATGTTTGAAAGGCTACAGGTGCTTCCACACAGCAGTTATTATAAGATAGAGATATTTGTGATTCTCTAACATTTTATAGCAAATGGTTATAGAATGTTATTGTGCTACATCTTTAATAACTTTATATAACTGCTGCGAGGGAGCACCATACTACTAAACTATGGTACTAACTTCCTTTCTCAACCCATATTTCTTCTTCACTAGAACTGGAGCCACTGCTTGAGCTCTTAGCCTTCTTCTTGGCTTTCTTGCGCGCCTTCTTCACTTGCTTCAATTTCTTCTTCAACTTCTTCAGTTTAAGTTTTGTGTCCTCTTTGTCCTTAGACTTTTTACTTTTCTTCTTTTGTTTACCTTTTTTCACACTGTTTGAATCTGATAATTCTTCTTCGGAACTGAAATAATTTTGTACACCCCTCTATTTAAACTGGAAGTATGTATTTATCTGTGCAAACCAACATAATGTTATGTTGGTTTGCACAGAGTGTTAGTCCATACGAATATTATAAAAAGAAAAATTTGTGTATAACCGATTTTAAAAATTCTTTCACTATTTGAAACCTACATCCTTCCTGAGTAACATAGGCTATATTTGATCCCGATATTCCCACGGGATTTTTTGTTTTTTGTTGTTTGTAACGAAAAAGTCAAAAACAACAGGACCAATTTTAAAAATTCTTTCACTATTATACAGCTACATCCATCCTGAGTAGCAAAGGCTATATTTTATCCCGATAGTCCTACGGGAATGGGTACAATGCTGAGAGCCACTAGTATTTAATACCTATGTTAAAATGGCAACTGTGCAATTCTACAAAAAATAAAAAGTACTAAAATTACAGACTTTGACATTTCTAATTTAAAGATTGTGCAGCAAATAGCATCTTTTGTCTGTAAAAGTAGAATAAATTTACTAAAAAGTAAGGAACTTAACCAAATAATAACTTACTCTGGTCTCAAAGGAGACTTGCCCCAGATTGCAGACACTCCTATTTGGCCAATTCTTTCCCTCTCTTCCCTCCTGGCATCCAGAAACTCTTCCTCTTGTGGTTTAAATCGAGACTTTGAAGGTGGTCCACCCAAGCCACCTCCACCTAAACCTTGAAAGTGAAAGAGATATTATTTTAAGTAATATTGTAAGATTCAAATAGTGAATTTGACCTGATAAGAATAAGAGGGTTTCATTGAAAGTCTTATGATGATTTAAGAATCAAAACTAACAAATTGAAATAGGTATTACATTATGGAATTATATTGTGTTTATTATGGTCTGTTGTACTTATACATCTTTACATATTGTTAGTTTTAGTAGGTATGTTGTAATTTAAATGATAAAATTACCTCCACCGCCTCCTAGTCCTCCTCCACTAAATTCTTTTTGTATATTTGGTGGTCTGCTGTCTCTATTGAATGACTTGTTTCGGTCTTTGCTGTAATCTTCACTCCTATCTCTGTCCGCATTGGGCTTTCGACGGTCAGTCTCGGGCTCTTTACGTTTATCCCGGCTGCTGTCGTAACGATCTCTGTCACTGCTGTGCCGCCTCTCGCTACTCCTGCGTCTTTCCTTGCTTCTGTGTCTCTCACTGCTTTTCCGTCTTTCCCTGCTTCTGGGTCTTTCTCTGCTCATATATCTCTCACTACTATTCCGTCTTTCTCTGCTCTTACGCTTCTCCTTACTTCTACTCCTGCGTCGTTCACGACTGCGACTGCGATGCTTATCACGACTCCGACTGCGATGTCTGTCGCCACTGCGACTGCGATGTCTGTCGCCACTGCGACTACGATGTCTGTCACCACTGCGACTACGATGTCTGTCGCCACTGCGTCGACGGCTACGATCGCTTTCACCTCCCATGGTTGTCTTATTTGTGTTAATGTTAAATACCAGGAACTTAAGTAAACATAGCCCGCTTATCACCAGGCGCGAGAGAAATTATAAAACGTTTTTGCTTATTTGATGACAGCATTAAAATAGGAGAAAATCCAGGAAATACAGTTAACGTATTAAAAAAATTGATTTTTATTTTATTTATCTAGCTAGCAGCACAACACACAAACACAACGGAGAAAAAAATTTTAAGTTGACGTCACGTTGACGTTGACGTTTGACGTTAATTTGACTTTGATTGACATGTCACCACAGATCACTATGTAGGACAAAGATGTAGTATTAAACATAGATGGATACTAAAAAGTTGAACAACGAAACGATATATCTTTCCTATCCTCCTAAATGAAAGTTCAGCGTGCATTGAAAAGAGATAGCAATATAGGCAACGCTCCGTATTGAAACCTAGCGCGCAGGGACCGGATACCGATATTTGCTAATATCGATATTTTAAGGAAAATATCGATAATGGAATCGATAACTGAGATATAATACCGATATTTGTATCGCTAATTTAAGTACTAGTATAAAAGTATCGATAATTTTATCGATACCCAGTACTGATATGCTAGGCTGCGCTGCGATGCGACGTTGCCAGTTCGCACGACACGTGTAACGCGGGCGGGGGCCGAGTGCGGGTTGCGTGCGACTTGCGGAAAGACGGTACGGCAACAGCGCGCAAGCAGCGAGCAACTTAGCTGGACTGGAGCGTTCATTTGATGTTTCATTATTCTCGCGTGCGTAACTACCTACTTTCGTTTGTTATTAATACTCTCGTTTGTTATAAAAATTACAACATTCTTATCAATAATGGGACAGCAAAATTTGTTTCTACTATTCTACTGCTATCTAAAAAAATGCAATATTAGTTAAGCTTTAAAGAAAATGATTTTTTATGTTATAATTAGAATATTTAGTTACATAATAATTATCATTAAATAAATATATAAAAAAAAACACTAAAAGTGCCTTTTATTTTTGCATCAGCCTATCTATTCCTTCCTAGCCTTTGAATGTAGGCTTTTGTTTTTTTTATTTTATTTAACCCTCCACAATCCTGGGAGTCAGTAAGAAAAAACTATTTACCCATTACATATTGAGATTATAATTTTAATCACTTATTATGAATCATGTTAATCACAATAATTTGTGCCATTTTAGATAGATGTTTGAGTATACCAGTTGCCTTTCTCAGACTCCGTTAATTGTACGTCACTGCTATGGCTTTTTTTTGTGCTATCCAAAAAAATCATAACGCGAATAAAAGCTCGTGTACGCATACACGGTTGAATTAATTTTAATTCTTCACCTATTACTTGTGAAAACAAATCTTGCCTTTTGTCATAACCACCAATAGAATTATTCAGTACATCACATTCTGAACATCCTTTAACAATTGCTTTCTTTGCCTCAATGTTTTCTTCCATTTAGTTTTTTTCTTGACATACAATATTGCATTCATTATTTAACTTATTTTCTTTTTTCAAATTATCTTTTATTTTCGATACCAGCTTGGGCGTCTTGGTTTTTGGCCACCCTTTTGAATCAAAGATGTTGGGCGATACGCTTCTTTTACCTGAAATTAAAATTTGATTGCTTCGAAAGATGCACGCGCTTCACCTATTTACCTATACCTACACCACAAAATTTTAATTACCTAGTACAAAGATTTAAGGGGATGATAAATAATAAATAAATAAACTACTTTTTTTACAATCACACCAATTATCTAAGCCCATTTAAATTTCATTAAGAAACTGTGTCATGGAAAACTTGATAACAGATAAATATTCTTAAATACTTTTTGTTTGTAAATACACACTTAATATACTTAAGTACATATAATAACATATATAACATAGAAAACACCGAGACCAAGACAAACAGACATGTTCATTTACACAAATATTTATCTTGTTCGGGGATCGAATCCGAGACCTCTGGCGCAGAAGGCAGGTATCCGTACCCCTGCGCCAAATTGGTCGTCAAATTATGGTGACGATCAACACGAACAATTTTTAATATAGAGCCAACCACGGATTCGAGAAAAATATCGGCTGTTCCATACAAAAGTACAACATTGACTCGACTGAAATTACCTACCTATTGTTATGTATTTCACACCACTCCGCGCATGATATACTGAAAGAAAGAAAGAAAAGACATTTATTTGCACATCACATCACAAATTCACACTACAAAAGAATACAGATGACAAAGAACACAATTAACAAACTATTAAGTACATAAAAGAAAATAAAAAATAAAATATCTATGCGATGCGCCAATCAGGACCCTGCCTCAGCATTATGTTGTTGCTGGGTGTCAAAAATGTCACCCTACAACAACGCTGGTATTCTGGCAGGGCCTGTGCGAGCAACACCAGACGCCACCAAAAAGACAAAAACAAACATAATAAGCAAACACAGTTCCTAACTAAAATTGTGTATTATTGTTTCACAAAATATTTTGTTCTTGTTACTTTCGGCTTGACACCGACTTCAATCAGATCAGTTAGTTCCAAGATTAATTAGATAAAGTCCCGCACTTTCGTCCTTTTAATTGAATGATTCAATTTATTTTTATGTTTACGTTTTTTTTGGGAAGTGAGTTTTTGTTGGTAGTTTGTTTGAAGGCGGTTTAATTTTTTTGAAAAAATTTGTTTATTTTTCCATTTTTAGTGTAAAAAATCTAATGAGCAAGCGTCGCACAATGTGCAACGTTTAAAATTGTAGTCCATATAATAATAATAAGCGTTAAGGAGTTTTACCTTTCATCATCAGCTCACCTAAGTAACCTGAAAAAATACAACTAAAAATCTTTACGTATCAACGATATTTAAAGAATTATCCTCTAACTCCTAACCATTGAAGAGTTGTACCTTCTATCACCAGCTCATCAGCATGAGATGATGCCTACCAAATGCAAATACTTAAAAAACATTAGAAAATCTATAAAGCAGGTAAACTACCTATAAAATTTGCGGGTTTTCCTCGATTTCCCCTGGATTCCACCATCAGCTCCTATCTTGGTAACAATGTAACCACGTCAGGATTTTACTCTTTTGAATAAAAAAAGAATCATTAAAATTGGTCAATAGTTCGCGAAGATATTGACATGTAAAGCAGGAACTACCCGCCGAAAACTATGTGTTCTTTCAGGATTGTGAAAAAACTACTGAACTGACTACTTTAAATTTTTCATGGGACCACACATGAACTATTTTCTTTCAGATAAAAAAAGAATTATTAAAATCGGTTAACAACTTGCGAAGTTATGGTAAAACATACATGAAAAAAAAATACAGTTGACTTGAGAACCTCCTCCTTTTTTTGAAGTCGGTTAATAAATAGTAGGCTACTATACTGTATAGTAGTTTTGGCAACCCTAGTTGGGTGTCGCGTGCGGAGTGCGGGGCGGGCGAAAGTAAAAAAAATATGAAAGCGCGAGAGGCATTTTATCGGTATTATATCAGTATTTTAGTATCGGTATCGATACTGATAATTTTCCATAAGGTATCAGTATTCGAGTACTGAAATAAAATATTGGTACCAGTATCGATAATTCGATACCAAAATATCAGTATTTATATCGATATTTCGATATCGATACTAAAAAAATATCGGTATTCCGGTCCCTGCTAGCGCGCCACCAGCCGAGTTTCTGTAGGCCAGAGTGGACTACATCAGTGTTGATCAGTGTTCGTGGTTTTTTATTAATTGTGGTTAATTTATGCAAGATTAGTGAAAAAAATCTTTCTGTGTGTATTGCCAAAACACCATGGCTTGTGCTGTAAAGAGCTGCAAAAGTTCCTACAGTAATTTAAAGGACAAACTCGGAATAATATCCTTTCATCGGTGAGTGAACCTCCGTTTTTTCCAATTATTCAAATAACTAGGCCATTTTTGGTAAGCCTTTCTTTGCAAAAATACTGTAGAAAACTCTTATCTTTTATTTTCATACACGTAACTATATGATAAAACAAATAAATGAAAATCTTTTGTTAGATATCGATCGACATTTTGTTTGACATTTCATTTACTCGCCATTGGTCTTGTAGTGTTGGTACTTTGCAGATAAGATATCGATAATCGAATCAACATTTTTTCGTTCTCAGTATTCAATCATAGTACTTTTATTTTATGTTTGTAAGTACCTATTTTTCGTTCGTATGGCAAATTTAATTTAACAACAATATGTTTAATTTTCAGCTTTCCGTCAGGCTCCGATTTAAAATTGAGGTGGTTAAAAATATAGGAAGAGCAGACTGGCTTCCCCCAAAAAAATGCAAGAGTACCTATGCAGTTAGCATTATGAAAAAAAAACGAGTGCTACAAACAATATGCACGGATTTATGCTGATACGGATTTATAAAAATCAACCAGCAAACGTTCAGCAGGTAGTTTTTGTATTCTGAATTTATGTTATCTATAAAATTTCATTCTGTACCTAAGCTATTCATTTTAGAAGTGTACCTAAGTATATGATGTAGGTACATAGGTATGTATAGATAATGTATGATTATTTTATAAACAAGATTTTACAAAAAATACCCGTATTTTGTTTTAAGAAATAACAGTTATTTTTAGTAAAAACATGATAAAGTTATTGCTAAAGCGCCTACTGCGGCTATGCCCGGAGGACCCATTAGTTTGCACAACTTTGCTACTTTGCATGGACGGCCGATCTTTTAGTATCCTTTATGTTTCGCTGTCGGACTATGAGTAGCTTGGCACGTAGGTATGGGGTAGGTAGTAATAAAAAGTGCCTTCGTCTGACATAGTAAGGAACCTGCTCACATAATAGAACTAGAAAGGTTACATTTTTAAACCTAAGGATTTTAGGTAGGTATAAAAATGTAACTTTTTCCAATCCGGCACTTTAATATTTAAAAAAATCTTTCTGTTTTAACTAAGATCGGTTCTATTATCTTATGGCCCTCTTGTATTGGGCTCACTCACGTCAGGTTGACTGATCGTCACTAGAGTTGCAGTGTAGGTAACTGCAATTTTTTTGATTTTTGGTTAATTTTGTAACATGTTTTATACATACTTATGTCTAACTTTTTTCTGTTAACAGGAAACATAATGCCGCCGCTTCTTGTCCTGTCAATATCTCCATACCATCGGGTTGTCTGGAAGAGATCGCTTTGAGCGATAAGACCGCCCTTTTAATGCTGTTAAAGATAGTTAAAATTGTTTTCCTTTTCCTTTTTTTATTTTATGTACTGTGGTGTTAAAATAAAGTGTTAAATAAATAAATAATGACACACGATCACGAGTACCACGATCAATGAGAAAATTGACATCGACCATTTCGGAACCTACCAGATTTTCTTCACATAGTCAAGCAAGCCCCAGAAAGATTCTAATTCGTTTCTTATGAATAAAATTTTGTTAATGTTTGCTCACATACTCATTTTAAACTTATGTATTTTACTATTTATATTACAAACCTAAAAAGCGGACCTATTCAGAGACAATTTCATATAATGTATATTTCGCAGGCGGATGGTTGAATCCACCGGATGATTAAGTATAGCAGCATGTACCTCTCGAAAGTCCTGTAGAACACGTGATAGGTTAGAAATCTTAGGCGATCGCGAAGCGCAGCGAAGCGATCGTCTTAAATTTCGCGGTTATTTTTTTTATGACTCCGTCAACTTATGGGAAGATAAAATAGCTTACGGAAAAAATGATCGGCCTGGTAGGCGTTTAATTGAATGGCGAATTCAACCATTTGGCTGCTATATATATAACTGTAATAATAATTAAGTAAGATTAAGAAGATGTAAAGTTTTAAACATAAAAGTAAAAAATAAACTGATGTTTGTTTTATCTTTCTATTACTAGAGTTTCCATAACCACTCAATGGTTACGCACGCTTAAACATGCTTACGGGGCAATGGTTCCTCAGCATAGCTCCGCTCCACTCCGCTTCGCTCGCTCGGCTTTAAATTAAGTTTTACTCAAAAACTAGAAGGATTTAATAAAAACTAATTATTGATTTATAATGCTAGTTAAATTTGCAATAAGATTGTATGATTTGTAGATGGATTTTATTACGATTGAATTAGAAACAGCGAGTTGAAGTTGCAGAAAAGGAAATGTTTTACCGATTTCTTTTTAAAACTTGCAATAAATACTAATAAATAAACAATTATTACAGTCCAATTTGTGTTTAAATAATAGTTTACAATGTTGTTATTAGATAAAAGTAAAAAAAGATAACTCTCTTTTAGAAAAATATTGTATAACTAGCTGACCCGGCAAACGTTGTTTTGCCATATTAATTATAGATAGACATCCAAAGCGGCTAAAACGTCAGTGATTACAATACTCTTTGACATACCTCTTTGGAAGCGGCTATGGAAGAAATGACAGTTTTGTATAGTACGACAGTTTATCGATTTTCTATACAAAATAATCATTTTTATTTTATAATTTTCCGGAATAAAAAGTAGCCTATATTAATCTCCAGCTCCCAAACTATCCCAATACCAAAAATCGAGTCGATCCGTTGCTCCGTTTTGACGTGAAAGACGGACAAACAAACAAACAAACAAACAAACAAACAAACAAACAAACACACTTTCACATTTATAATATTAGTATGGATTTTTCCATACTTAGCTAACATTGCCTAAATCATGCAATGGTTCCTTGCCTCCTGGAGGCAAGCAAGTCGGCGAACTTCAATCGAATATAATTCGCCAAATTTTTATTAAATTAGACCAATTTCTTGTTCTACGATTAAAATAAGGTGTCTAGATTAAGATTGGTATAAGTTGGATAGGAACAGAGAGTGATTGGACATAATTTATTAAAGTATTTTAATTAGCTGTCAGCTTGCCTCCGAGAGACAAGGAACCATTGGGGCGGGTAAAAATACTTGCTTCTGGGAGGCAAGGAACCATTGAGTGGATAAGTAAAGTATTTATATTATAAAAACAAACGGTACAGTTCAGTACAGTATTTTTTTATTTATTTTCTTTTTCCTCTACATCTCCTATAATAAACAGATACACAAATTCACCTTTGCATCGTTATTTTTATCCAAAAAAGGTTTTAGATTGTAGAAAACTAGCTGCCCTTCCGCTTGTAATTCCCGAGGAAACTCTTGAAATTTCCGGGATAAAAGACAGTCTAAGAAAGGACTAACTAGCTACGAGGTCTTCATTTTGTTAACTGATAAAATGAAGTTATCGATACTTTTCATTACGAATGGTGCATCACTATAGCTCTACATCATAATAAGTAAGTATGTATAGACAAAACGGTGCCACTTCGATATTAAGTAGCAACAAAGCTACTATGTTTGTCTCTTTTTTTCAAATGACTTCCATAGTGAGTTAAAAAGAGATGCAACCTGCATTGTACATTTCACTTTCTACTATCCATCTACGTTTATTAGTACATCTTTGATGTAGGAAGCCATGACACTCGTGGAAGTATTATGCCCCCAGTACAGGGGGGGTACCGGCTAAGAAATATGGATATGGGTATGAGCTTCAACTGTCATTTGAATTCCTTATCTTGATAGATTTTTGATGCTTTGTTCTGTTGAACGTTGCTAGCTATATCGTTATACCCGACGTCACAAAACAAGGAACTGATAGCGGCTATTTTCTTTATAAAATTGACTTAAAGTTCCCAAAAACGTATGAAGTTCATACCCATAAAGTTACGCGGTAGCCCCCCAGGGGGGCTACCGGCTAAGAAATCTGAATATGGGTATGGGCTTCAACTGTCATTTGAATTCCTTATTCTGATAGATTTTTGCTGCTTTGTTCTGTTGAACGTTGCTAGCTAGTTATTGTTATACCCGACGTCACAAAACATGGAACTGGTAGCGGCTATTTTCTTTATAAAATTAACTTAAAGTTCCCAAAAACGTATGAAGTTCATATCCATAAAGTTACGCGGTAGCCCCCCAGGGGGGCTAAACCAAATAATAGAAAAAAATTACAAACGAAAATCAAGAAGAAGAAAAAAGAATAGAAGAAAGAAAAAGAAAGAGAATAGAAGGAAAAAATAAAAGAATATAATTGATTGAAGATGTTGAGCAAGAACTTTTCTTTTTTATTTAAATTTTCTTATTGCTATGCAATGTTCAATAATAGTACCTACCTATCAGCTAGTAATACCTACCCTACCTACCATCCATATTATTAAGTAAGTCGCTTTCTAGTGAGATTTAACTAAGTCTAAACAAATTTATTATTATTAAATGCCTACATAACTATAAGATAGATATATTGCAAATAGAGCAGGAGGTGTAAATAGAACATAAAAAAAAAGAAAAAAAATTACCAAAATTTTTTATATTATTAAATTTTCCAAAAAATTCTAATATTATTTTTTGATATCAATTCAATATGTACAATACCAAACGTTTTATAAAATTATTTCATATTACGATGAAAACAAGTAATTTCAGAGCGCACGCGGGCTGGGCGCCGCGGTCATCAACCCCGGCGGCGGCGGTCCAACAGCTGATCGGCCAGCCGCTATAGCGATACTCCTACCGCGCTATTTTATGCGCCCAATAGCTTCCGGATTATCGTTTACCTGCCTCGTGGTTAAATAAGTAATTTTGTTTTTACGTTTGGTATTATGTTAAATATTGAATTGACATCCATAGATAATATAAGATTTTTTTGGAAAAGTATATAAAATAAAAAAAATTTAGGGATTTTTTTTTCTATTTTATTTACGTTCTAAAAACTTAACCTGACCACCCCCTGCTCGTTTTGTAGTTTGTTTCAAACCATCTTACATAGAGATGTTAAGCTTTGTTAAGTGTGTAAATACTGTTGAGCTATATGTAAATTATATCTTTTATGTTTATTTACAGGGAACCTACCTATATTAAAAAATATTAAATAAAAAAAAAAATTTCATATAATTTCAATACCACTATCACAGTGCTGATAATTGGTTCACTCTATGCTAATAATTGGTGGAGATGGTGCTGATAAATGGGGAGATGGTCATATTTTGCCCTTGCTTATCTAAAAGGATAAACTATTTTTTTTTTATATTTAATCATACTGATTAAATATTGAAACTAGAAAACTCGTCATAACGGGTGAAAACGTATTTTTCAATGTCATAAACGGGTATAAGTTAGGACTTTACTCTTAAAGTGCTGATAATTGGGTCTTTTACCCTATATTAAGTATGTATTTACAAATAAAAAGTATTTAAGTATATATTTATCCGTTATCAAGTTCACGTAGACACAGTTTCTTAAGAAATTAACTACGGGCTTAGATAATTGGTGTGATTGTAAGAAAGATATTTATTTTATTTATTTATTTTATACATAGATTTATGGATATAAACTTCATACGTTTTTGGGAACTTTAAGTCAATTTTATTAAGAAAATAGCAGCTATCAGTTTTATCACTTCTTTTGTGACGTCGAGTATAACGATAACTAGCTAGCAATGTTCAACAGAACAAAGGAGCAAAAATCTATCAGAATAAGGAACTCAAATGACAGTTGAAGCCCATACCCATATATATCCAGATTTCTTAGCCGGTAGCCCCCTGGGGGGGCTACCGCGTAACTTTATGGGTATGAACTTCATACGTTTTTGGGAACTTAAAGTCAATTTTATAAAGAAAGTAGCCGATATCAGTTCCTTGTTTTGTGACGTCGGGTATAACGATAACTAGCTAGCAACGTTCAACAGAACAAAGCAGCAAAAATCTATCAAAATAAGGAATTCAAATGACATTTGAAACCCATACCCATTAGATTAGATTAGATTATTTCCATTGTGTTTGAATGCTTACAAATTTTAAAATTAAAAAAAAATATACAGGGCGTCCCAAAACTATGCCACATGGAGGAAAAGTACCATACATACTGCAGATGTAAAATTTTACTGAAATGAGACTTCATTTTTATTTTTAAAATAAAACGAACTGCATTCAAAGAATTTTAAATAATCACCTGTCGGAACTGGGAATCGAACCCGTTGAATGTAAAAAAAATATTTTTTTAATTTTATTATACCGATCGAAAGGCTCGATTATACCTAAGCATTTCTTCTAAGTAATATAGCATCTTAAATAAAAGGAAGAATACGAAATTTAACAGTTAATGTTGAATAACAAGTTTGTGCAGCTTTTACGGATAGCCTTTTCTGTGACTGTCGTTCAGGTCGTGCTCAATAGTTTAACATTTCAATGTATTACTAATGAGTGAAGATTGGAGCAATTATACATAATTTCCCTATCATAAGTCTTTGATAATGAGATAAATATAAAACACCACCTCAATAGGTTTAAAAAAGTTTGAATAATTTGTTGCGTGTTCGATTCTCGGTTTGGACATGGCGACATGCTATTATTAAAAAATCTTTCAATGCAGTTCGTATTGTTATTTAAATAAAAATAAAGTCCTATTTAAATAAAATTTCCTATCTACAGTATTTGGTGCGGTCTATACAACCATGTGGCATAGTCATTGGACGCCCTCGGGGCGTCCCACGATGTTATTCAACATTAAATGTTAAATTTCGAAGTCTTCCTTTTATTTAAGATGCTATGTTACTTAGAAGAAATGCTTAGGTATAATCGAGCCTTTCGATCGGTACAATAAAATTAGAGAAATATATTTTTTTACATTCAGCGGGTTCGACTCCCAATTCAGACAGGCGATTATTTAAAATTCTTTGAATGCAGTTTGTTTTCTTTTTAAAATAAAAATGAAGGCTCCTTTCAGTAAAACTTTATATCTTCAGTGTTTGGTACTTTTCCTCCATGTGAAATAGTTTAGGGACGCCCTGTATATAAACTAATAAAGTTCAATTTTTAATCAACTAATAATTAACAATAATAAATAAATCATAATAATTTACAATACTTAATTACAAATAGACAAAACATTAATCCATAGTTTTATTTTCATGCAATAATTCCATTAAATATTCATATAATATCATTTAAATAACAATAACAAAATCAATTAGAGAAACCACTATCACAATAATTTGCGTCAAATATTGATACCATAATCATAATTATATCCATATTTCTTAGCCGGTAGCCCCCCTTGGGGGCTACGCCCCCGCGTAACTTTATGGGTATGAACTTCATACGTTTTTGGAAAATTTAAGTCACTTTTATAAAGAAAATAGCCGCTATCAGTTCCTTATTTTGTAACGCCGGGTATAACGATAACTAGCTAACAACGTTCAACAGAACAAAGCAGCAAAAATATGAGTATGGGTATGAGCTTCAACTGTCATTTGAATTCCTTATCTTTATAGATTATTGCTGATGATTGCAAAATGCAGATTGCAAAAATATGGCTATGGCCTATGGTCATGGCCTATGGTCATGGCCTATGGTCATGGCCTATGGTCATGGCCTATGGTCATGGCCTATGGTCATGGCCTATGGTCTATGGCCATGAGACATATCCATTTCATGGCGGGGGGCGAAGCCCCCCGCCATGAAAAAACTCTCAAGAGTTCATTAGGTTAGGTTAGGTTAGTATGGTAAGACACGTAGACACGTTCGCGCTGACGATGTACGAGGGGCGCACGATCTTCCGTGCGATCGTAGTTCACAGCGGTATACGAAGGGCGCGGATCACTGAGCTGGTGTAGGTACTAGCACTGGTACTGTAGCTCTGGAGGAGCTCTTTTTGTTTCTTCGGAGAGATCTTCTTGAGAACTGAACCAAATTGAAACTGTGACTGTGCCGGCACATCAGCCAAGAGCGTTATTTATACTGCGCTGTGTCGGTGTCTGAAACATTCGCAAGGGCGCGAGCGCGGGTCGTGACTCCTTGAATGTTCGAGCAAAGGCAGTGTGAGATAGCTTTCGCGATGTCTCGCTCGCGCGCTTGAGATGGTCGCCGTCGCCTTGCTCGCACACGTAAGACGGCTGCCGCCATCTCTTTCGCACGTGGGACGGCCGTCTTTACCTGCCCCACACGTTCCGCGCCGCCTTGCTCTCGATCATTCAGGACTATAATTATGTTTTTGAATTTTATGCGGGAATATTCTATAGCGGTGTTTTTTAAGGCTGTCGTCAACAAGTACAAAAACCGAGTTTCACCGGAATCGGCCCCCAAACAAAAAAGTCAGCCGCCATCTTAGATTTTTAATATTTTTAACATTGCGTTGCTGTCTTCTTGTCAAAATAGTACCTAAAACCGAGTTTCATCGACATCGGCCCCTAAACAAAGAAGTTGGCCGCGATCTTGGATTTTTAATATTTTTAACATAGCGTTGCTGGTTTCTTGTCAAAATAGTACTAGAAATCGAGTTTCATCGAAATCGGCCAACAAACAAAAAATTTGGGCGCCATCTTGGATTTTTACATTTTTGAGATTGCGTTGCTATTTTCTTGTCAAAATAGTACTAGAAATCGATTTTCAACGAAATCGGCCAACAAATAAAAAAATAGGGCGCCATCTTGGATATTTTAATATTTTTAACATTGCGTTGCTGTTTTCTTGTCAAATTAGTACCAAAAACCGAGTTTCATCGAAATCGGCCCACAAACAAAAAAGTTGGCCGCCATCTTGGATTTTTTTATATTTTTAACATTGTGTTGTTGTTTTCTTATCAAAATAGTACTAGAAATCGAGTTTCAACAAAATCGGCCAACAAACAAAAAATTTGGGCGCCATCTTGTTTTTTTTACATGTTTTACATTGCGTTGCTATTTTCTTGTCAAAATAGTATTAGAAACCGAGTTATTTATTTTTAATTTATTTATTTTTGCAACCTATAAAAAGTGCATTAATATTTAAAAGCTATTTGAAAGTAATTAAAATGAAATATTAGATTAAAGCGACTGATCCTGTAAGAAGCTCCGCTAGGAATCGAACCCGGGACCTTTCACTGTCCGGCCGGGCGTATGCTCTAACCGCTGAGCTACAGAGTCGTGAATTATTATTTTTCTAAACTTAATTTTTATTAATAAACATTCCATTTTGAGTTTGTGGTTCATGTCTTTCGGGTCCTTTCTACACAAAAATCCGTACGGTCCTGCGGAGCTCAGTCGTTTTGGTTGAAAAACAACCGGTTGTTTGGTTGCTGCACTCTGAGCCACAGAACGGGTGAAACCATGGTGAAACGTGAAACTACACTCTGACAGCTGTCAGAGTAAAATTTCACCAAGCCACGGAACGGCTAGAGCGCGCTTTGGAGTGCGCTCGAGTGCACTCGAGCGAAGCCACAGAACGCACCCCAGTGTGGCATACCCTGCGGACCGCACCGTACCTCCGTCCGGTAGTGCGGAACCGTCGTCGTCGCGGCGCCGCAGCGTGGCCTCCGTACGGAGGTGCGGTGTCAGTGTGTTGTACCCTCCGGTTTTTGTATGCAAATCAAGATTCTACATACAAAGTTAAGAACCGCACTACCGCATATCGCCTTAAGCCCCCAGTACAGGGGGGCTACCGCGTAACTTTATGGGTATGAACTTCATACGTTTTTTGGAACTTTGAGTCATTTTTATAAAAAAAAGTAGCGGCTATCAGTTCCTTGTTTAGTGACGTCGGGAATAACGATAGCTAGCTTGCAACGTTCAACAGAACAAAGCAGCAAAAATCTATCAGAATAAGGAATTCACATGACATAAAATATAACACATGAAATAATGATTTAAAATTGACTCAAAGTTCCCAAAAACGTATGAAGTTCATATCCATAAAGTTACGCGGTAGCCCCCCTGGGGGGCTACCGGCTAAGAAATATGGATATGGGTATGGGCTTCAACTGTCATTTGAATTCCTTATCTTGATAGATTTTTGCTGCTTTGTTCTGTTGAACGTTGCTAGCTAGTTATCGTTATACCCGACGTCACAAAACAAGGAACTGATAGCGGCTATTTTCTTTATAAAATTGACTTAAAGTTCCCAAAAACGTATGAAGTTCATACCTATAAAGTTACGCGGTAGCCCCCCTGGTTGGCCGACCATGGTCGGCGACCATGACCATTACATCGTACATTGACACTTTTGAACGAACAAGTTTAAAAAGGTTCTTTCAAAAGTGTCAATGTACGATGTATTGGTCATGGTCGCCGACCATGATCGGCCATCGTGTACTGGGGGCTTTACTTACTCTTTGGGCCTTGCTTCCGGCAGCCGAAAAAATTGTCACTGGCAGGCAACTGGCAAGGCAACACTGTCTTGAAAGCGGTCGATTTTGATTTTCTTGTTGCGTTTGCGATTTTTTTCCAAATTTTAATTTAATTTGTAAGGCTTTTGCAGAGAATATGAAGCTATCGACGCCTAGATATACCTGTTGTTTGTTTTTCCAAATATTATTTATGCTATGCGATCTCTTTTTCAATTGCATGAGCTTATTTCCAAGAACTCGCGATGGACTTCTTGTGATTTTTATGTAAGTCTCTTTTGGAAATTATGATGATTTTGTAATTATAATAATAGAATTTCATTGATGTTTTTACGCTTTTCTTACAGTTTCCAAGATTTGTTTCTGATTCTGTCCATGACAACAATGTTGATGACATTTTTCTCTACATACTTATTTCAGGTAAATTAACTCATCTATTTAATTTATCTCATCATGAAACAATGAAAAAATATAAAAATAATAATAAGCAAGTGTAAATCTTAGTTATAACAGTGTTTGATAGTGTATTTGTGGGGTACAGGCTGGTTTGGTGGAAGTATTGATCCGCAAGTTCCGCGCGGCAGCTGCGGTGTGCGCGGCGTACGTCGCTGCGAGCGTCACGCTGCACACCGTGTGGCTGCTCGAGAAGTGGACTGAGCATGATTCCATCTCCACGCCGATGCTCATATTCCTATTCACTGTCCAAAGATGCTGTAAGTTGGCAATCTTTAACAACTTTGCATGCTTAATCTGCCTCAAAAGACTAGGTATACTTATTAAAAAGTAAACAGTTTGTTCACATATTTTATACTAGCTGCCCGCCCCGTCCTCGCGCACCTGCAATGTGGATCTATTGTACAGTCGATCGAAGACAGTCAGCATCATATATATGGTGCCATCCAATGTGGTCAAATACACCACAATGGTGTGCCAAAATATATATGACACTGACTGTAAGTACAAATAAAATTTCTTGAATCACTGTTAGGTATATGATGAAAAAGGAATAACAATTGTATACTTGAGTAGTTTGATAGATCCAAGCGTAATACAGCAGGAAGCAACTTTGTTTGAAATACTATCACATCACAGATAATGTAGAGATTTCACTCTCAAATCTCTTCAGTTAACTAACTTTTTATTGTATCCAAAGGGCTTTATTAGTATATTGCCTAGCTTGGTGTTATTAAAAATACTAGGGTTTTTTTAAAATTGGGGGTAATTTTTTGTATTTCTGTCTTTACAGTGTCGCCTTGCTATTACTTCTTCTACAAGAGGGCTGCTCTCCGAATCAGTGACCCTCGCTTCTACGAAGACATAGACTGGATCAACCGGCAACTACAGACACGTTGAAGAGTCAGTACATAATGATGGTGGAATGAATCTGGTTTATGGTCCCCTTTTATATCTATTGTAAGTATGGAATGTTTGACATTTTTCCGTAATATTATGAGAGCTTAGTGACTGAAATATGTCATGTAACTTTTGTAAGAGACTGTTTGAGGCCAATATGATTATTAAGGAAATTTTAACACAGGTGATTGACATTACCTTATTAGTTAGTTAAGCATTAACACGTTTGCTGCCACACAATTAGTATCATCGTCATCATGTCAGCCGAACGACGCCCACTGCTGGGTATAGGCAATACATATTGTATTACTACAATGTATGTTATGTATTTACTACGAGTATACTCATAGTTGGCAGTCAATGTGTTATTAATAAGAATGTAAGTAAGTGCTTAAACTGAAATTGTGTTAAAAAATCATGATACTATTGGCATTTTCTATCAATATAATGAATTCACGTCTTTATTATTAATTAATTATTATTTTAAGAAATGATGAGATAAAAAATAAGGATATTTTTCGTTGTGTTTAAGTAGAGACCGGAACCAAAGGCAGGGGTAAGATAGCAAGGATTGTATCATTATTATGAAATATCAATAGGTGTTATGTCTCGATGTTGTGTAACTTCATAATGTGCAACAATAAAATGTTATTTCAATTGGTGTATTTGTGTACTAAAAGGGATGTCATCATAATTATAATTCTTAATGCAAGATAACTATGTTACAATATGTATGTATCATTGAGTATCAGGTAGTAATTGACCGATTGACTAAAATACTTTATTACTTTTTTTAAATACTAGGTCAGCGACTAAGGTCCGGTTGCTCGTACATTACAGTTAAGTAAAAGTTAAAATTAAACTGTTGTCAATTTTGACCTCGGTCAAAGAAAAATACGTTGGGTTAAAAGTGTTGTCTATACTATTTCATTAACCTTCCCTTAATAACTAATGTCAAAATTTAAACCACCCCAACCCTGTCGGTTATTTTGACCGCTGTTAAATGTGTAATTTACTCATTAAAGTAACCGCTGCTTCAACAACGCTTTTTAAATTTGACCGCCGGTTAATTTTACTTTAACCATAATTTAACCCTAAAGTTAATGTAACCAAGCTTCGAGCAACCGGACCTTAGTCTCCAATCTAACCGAACCTAAACCTATTTTTTCCGCAACCAAACCTAGTATTTTAGTCGGTAAATTTAGTAATTTTTAGTTGGTCAGTTTATTATATTCCTGTATCATCTATCTATCCTTGCTCTCCTTATCTTCCTCTATGATCTATGTATAAAAACAAACAACATTACATAATCAGACAATATATTTTATTCACTTTTCCAGATGTGTACTATTTATATTATTATGATATTGAATTATGACCTGCGTCTTACAATTACTGTACAATGTTTCTGATTGAATGTATCAAAGGGAGTTTCATTAAAATATAAATATGACAAAGTATTTTTTTTACTATGTCTTTATAGCCGATAATTATTTATACAATTGTTAATAATTATGATACTAATAAATACCAATTTTAACAATCACATGACATTGCATAAAGAGAAGTAGATATTACACATTTTTTGTACAAATAGCTTGTCGATAAATATTATTTAAGATAGGATTCAAGTACAATGCAATAATATTACACTTTGATACGATATATGCCAATAAAGCAAAAACTAAAATATTTTACATACAGCACAGGTATACTAATAGGTCTTTACCTATGAAATTGCCGTTTTCTATGGGGAAATTGTAGGAAGTTGGAATCGGCATACAAAGATATTTGGGGGTTTCTTGGACATGTGAACTCCGAATTCAACGAAACTATCGAGATATGATCAGACAAAATTATTCTAACTAGTTATTGCCTATAATCACTTTGGACTGTCTTAGAATAAAAAAAAAACTGTTAAAAGCTGTCAAATTGACGACAACCAAAGAGCGGTACTTTGAAGCAGTTATAAAAAAATTTGGACGCGTGTTTAATTATTCTTTTCTTAGATCTTTAACATGACGACATACTCTATTTTCGAAACTGACTATTAATTTTGATATATTGATATTAATTAAAAAATTAGAGACCAATAAACATGTGAGAAAAAGACGGCAATTTCATATGTAAAGACCTTTTTTTTTTTTTTTTTTTTATTGGTTGATAGGCAAGCGCTTGTCCGCTATCACGCCTGATGTTAAGCGTTGATGCGATCTACGATGAATCGCGCTTGCCTAGAAGGTACCGGTTCACTCGCGACTTGAAGACCCCCAGATTGTACCTATCGGGAAATACAGACTCAGGCAAGGAGTTCCATTCCTTAGCGGTACCTATTATTAATGTATTACTTATATTACTTTGCTATTATTAGTTTTAAAAGTATTAAATATTATTAAAATATGTCACTTTAACATACTCTACTTCTTGGTCAAAATAATAATTTCGGTCAGTATTGACAAAAACGATAATTTCACTAGATCAGTTTGCTGTATTTTGCATAAATCTACTTCTCAGCCTAACAATTTCGGTCGGTATTTACAAAAGCTAATGATTTCATTACTAGATTGCTTTGCATTATCTAATTCTCTGCTCATTAAACAATTTCGGTCGGTATTAACAGAAATAATGATTTCATTAGTTTGTACTAATTTTCAAAGTCACACACAGACGCGGTTCCAAGATCTCGGGGGGTGGGGCGGTTAATGGGGGCAAGGGCCCCCTCCACCCTTTCCCCTCCCACTCCATAATTTCTAAAGGATATAATTAATTATTCATATTCATTATTCAACATAACGTTTGTGCATAACAAACAAAAGATGTTTGTAGTTAAAGGTCATATACTTATCCCTTTAACGCACACCTTGCCTTTTTTAATACAATTCTAAGGTATTTTAAATTATAAACTGTTGTATAGGTAAAAAATCTTTCAAATGCAAATTTTTCGAGAAAATCATGAAAAACTAAACTATTTAATTTCAAACTTGTCCAGTTTACAGGCCACTTTGTGTCATAAATTCCTTTTGGTTCAGTAGGTGAAATGAGCTAAAATAAATAAACCCCCATAAGCTAGGATTGACCCCCCCTGAAGCCAAGATTGACCCCCCTCCCTGAAGCTAGGATTGACCCCCCAACCAGATCTTGGAACCGCGCCTGCACACACACACTACAGTGCCCCAAACACGAACAACTGTCGTTCTCGTAACTGCTGTCAGTTTCCATACTTTATCTAACTTCGACAGCATTTACTGATGGTGGAGTTTACTATACGATATTGAGAAGGAGAGTTGTTTATGCTCGGGATAAAGTATGACATTCGGTGTAAGTGCAGTCAGCGTCAAAATAATCTGCCGGCCTAGCATGTGCGGCTTTTATCGCGCGATATGATATGGTACGGCAGGTTGCCTTGATTTCCCCACTAAGGTGTAAGCAAGACGGCATTCCGTACCATATCATATCACGTGATAAAAGCCGCTCATGCTAGGCCGGCAGAGTGCTCAAATCCACAAAAAAAATTATATCTAAACATTTTACAAAAATCAACCTTATCTCAACACATTCATTTATCATTTTCATTTGTTGTTTGAGAACAAAATGACAACAAATGATAGTACACCTTAAAGTGTTGTGCTAAAGGGTGATTTTTGTCAAATGTTCAGATATGTTTGGTAGGTTTGACCGCTCAGTTCATTTTGACGCTGATTTTACACGTGTACACGACGAGGGCCGTTAGAAGGGAGTCCGGCACAGCGGGCAACTCGCGCGGTGGCTGGTCACGAACCATTTGTGCTGCGGAAGTAAAGTATATTGTTATAGGAAATGTTAATATATCATGTTACCGGCCAAACCCGACTTTAGGACAAACTAGTTTTTCCTAGGCCAAATCAGTTCATCGCGTTGACATTTCAGAGAGCGAGTTTGCCTCGGAAGTCCTGTAGAACACGTGATAGGTTAGAAATTTAAGGCGATCTCTTATTTTTTTTTTGTGAAACAATCCCGTTTTATCCTGTCACCCAAAGATCCTATCGCCTACAGGATGATGAACTAATTTGGCTTAGGAAAATCTAGTTTGTCCTAAAATCGGGTTTGGCCGGTAACATACACTTGAAAATAATGTAGCTTTCTACTGATGAAAGAAATTTCAAAATTGGTCCAGTGGTTTTTCAGTTTATCCAATACAAACAAGCAAAAATAAAATAAAAAGTAAATATTTCCTCATCATAAATTAAGTGTAGTGCAGGTCCAAGAAATTGGCGACGAAAAGACAAATAAAATAGCTAATAATTAAAAATACTCTTGAAATGTTAAAGCCTAAAGTCGGAATCGGAACGGGTTGGCGCATAGAACCACAGAATAACTAATAGTACACTGGTACAGAAACTGCACTCCGCTAAACTATTTAAATAAATAGTAACTCTAAATTACAACGCAATAAAGTGGAACTCCGCTTGTACAGCGCTAATTACGAACGGCCAGAACAAGCATCTCTATCTATCGTATATATTCTAGCTCGTTTGCGGATCTAACTTCTATAGATTTCGCACCGCGAGAGCGGGCGATTTTTTATATGGAGCCTAGAAGATGCCTTTCTTTTCTACAGGGAGGCCTTGTAAATGTCTGATGTTAGTATAGGAAAAATGTGATAGTAAAAAACCACGAGCCCTATAAGTAGCTTTCAGGCGGGATTCAAACCCGCGCCTCCGGGAATCCGGCCCGATGCTCTGACCAACTTAGCTACCGAAAGGCTTAAACGGCTCGTCGAATTTTGCTATCACTTGTTACGCTGTAGGCCAGCGTTGCTTCATCAATGTGAGGAAACCCTCGCATCCGAAAGAAACATTTTTACAAATGTTTAACAGTCGTTTAAGATGAAACAGCCATTAAATAAGATTTTTAATTATTTTTATGCATTCACAATGTAATTTTTGTAAGTATAGGAAAAAAGCCTTTCGGTAGCTTAGTTTCAGAGCATCGGGCCGGATTCCCGGAGGCGCGGGTTCGAATCCCGCCTGAAAGCTACTTATAGGGCTCGTGGTTTTTTACTATCACATTTTTCCTATACTTACAAAAATTGCATTGTGAATGCATAAAAATAATTAAAAATCTTGTGTCTGATGTTGATATAGCACTGCGGATGTATGAAGCTGTTTGGTCGGTATGTATAGTCACCTGTAAGCCTAGCATGACCACCCAAAACGCGATATGTATCGAATGATAAAGCGACTTATCGACATTCAAACGTCAAAACCCATAGTCTTTTGACAGTTAAACCGGATAACTTATCATATCATATCCCATTTTGTTGGTCATGCTAGGGGGGCAGGCAGGGGTTGTGGAACCGGTTGCGGCACTGGTGGCAGGCCGGTATGCAGCCGGCAGTAGCAGATGTAGTCCATCACATCGTGCTATGAGCTGTACGGGCGATATAATCGCCTCTGTGGTCTAGTGGTTCACACCACCGATTTCAGATCAAGAGGTCCCGGGTTCGATTCCCAGTGGGGGTACATATTGTATTCGGTTTGGTTGGTGGTAGGACTTGTTCTTAGTCCGTCTGGCTAGTTACCATCATCTTATCTAAGGCTGACGCCATAACAATGATTTTTTTAGCATTATTGTGTTCCGGCAGTTAGAGATAAGATAGCCAGTTCCTCAGTGATTGAGGATTCCGGTTGTAGTGAGTGCGCTTCCACCTTCAGCCTTATCACCACTTGACATCGGGGGGCCAAGTCTGCTAACGTTAAGTCACAATCGTGTCTCAATCGTGTTTTAAATGTAGTTTAGTTGTAGTGCTTTTTACACACTAGTTAACGTTAGTAGGCTTGGCCCCCTGGTGTGATGAAGGCTAAAGGTCATAGCCCATTTAGACCGCACCGCTCCCACCCAACCAAAGTATGAACAGCCAAATATGGACTTAATATCGTTCACTGTAGATGCATTTTACAATAACAATATAAAATAGCGGACAGCGCGCGGTCCGCGAGCTTACCGCCGTCAGACTGCTCGGTAGTTGACGGCTCGCTGACGCCGCGCGGTCCGCGCGCTGACTGCTAGCGGTCGCCGCCGCGCACCTATAGAGGGAATAGCAGTCGACGCGTGGACAGCTGGGAGTCTGCTAGCTGTCGCCGCGTGGACAGCTGGGAGTCTAATAGCTGTCGCCGCGTGGACAGCTGGGTGCCTGCTAGCTGTCGCCTTTGTTTAGTGCGGTGTTGGGTAGGAGCGGTGCTGGAGCGGTGCGGTATAAGTGGGCTATGACCTTAAGTGCTATCGTTGTGTATAAAAAAATAAAATGAGTCACCAGGCAGGGGTTGTGGAACCGGTTCCGGCACTGGTGGCAGGGCACGGTGGGCAGCAGCCCGGTGGCGGGGTGCAGCCGGCAGTAGCAGATGTAGCACTGCGGGAAGCTCTCCACGCGACTGCTGATCGCCTCGGTCCACATCTTGATCGCGTTCAACAGGGTGCCGTTCTGGGAAAATTTGTGGTTGATGTATGGTATTGTGTACTACTGTAGGTCTAGCACAACTTGCGCGCGACTCGAGTGAGAAAGAGTCGCGGGCACTTTCGACTAATCAGATCGCTCGTAGATAGTGCGCGTGACTTAAAGCGACGTTCTGATTGGTTGGAAGGAGCGTGACAAAGAGTCGCGCTAAGTTGTGCTAGCCCTACAGGTATTTTAATGGTGTGTATGTAGTGTTGTAAAAGAACTGAGTCGTTTGTTTAGTCCTAATATTGACGCATCGAATGAAGCTCCATCATTCGCACCTTCAATTGAAACGGTCAATCACGTAACAATTGACGAATGACGAGTCTTTTTTTGAAGATTCAAGTCAAAAAACAGTTAGTAAAAGCTCAAGCCTCTCTGAGTTTTTAGTCTTCTTAAAATAGACTCCAGTCTTGCCAAAGAGAACTCGAGACTGTGACTTTTAAAAGAGCTCACTCTTTACAAAAAGGACCCAAGACTAAGTCCTTTAAATAAAAACTAAGCTTTCCTAAAAAGAACTACCGACTGAGTCCTTTTAAAAAAGGAGCTCAGTCTTACGAAAAGAGCTCGCGACTGAGTCATTTTTTTCAAAGAGCTCTGAACTGGATTCTCAAAAGTACTCGTTCAATGTATAAGATCAATGAACATCCACCTAGAATGGAATTCGCATTAGCGCCTTGTAAATGGAGCAGAAAATCCTGTGCTTCATGCTCACTTTTGCTTTTAGTCACGCGATTGTCAAGTACCTACGTTTTCATAAACATGAACTTTAAATTCATGGTCATAAATTACTTTTTTAATTGTCAAGATGTCTTTTTGATTGGGCTGCAGTCCTCTATAGTTCACGACTTAAATAACTCAAAGGCTTCATGACACAAGTCTTTTTGCTTGGACTGCAGTCCTGCTGTATAATTCACGACTCATAAGATTTGAAAAAACTTAAGGGACTCAAAGAGCTCAAAGGACTGAAAAAAAACGAAAGGACTTAAATTAAATCTAACGACTCAAGAAATTTTAGGACTGAAACAACTGAAAAAACTCAAAGGAACTCAAGACTCAGAAGACTAATTAGTCGTGAGTTCTGCAAAAAGAACTCATAGCCGCAAAATGAGGACTAAAAGACTCAGTTCTTTTACAACACTATGTGTATGTGCAATTTTTTGCGGGCGAGCGAGCGGTGCATCTTGCATATTAGATAAAATCATTTATTTGCATCACAAACATAACATGCACATGAACAAAAGAAAAGCAAAGAGAAACAAACCAACTACTTACTGACTAACAAAAATAACTTGGCAAATGTTTAAGCACGTATATGTGTGCATGTTTGTCACAGCGACGCAAAGAGCCAAAAGCTCAGCGTATATTTTGCTCCGAAAGAACAAAACACTACTGGTTTTCAGCTATGTGTGTGTATTACATATTGTGTTTTTGCGGATGTAAGCTACATAATAATATATCATACTATACTATACTACATACATCATGATTATAAATAAAGATTTTTATTTTAATTTTTTATATTTCGTTTTTCACAATGGTTTGGGACTTCCATCCGCCAAGTGACGCCTGATAGAATCAAATGGTTGATGTATATTATTTGTACAACAAGTTTTAACTGTCTCACACCCAGCTCCAACGGGACTCGAACCCACAACCTTTCGCTATCCGGGCGACTGCTCTAACCACTGAGCTACGGAGTCGTTACGAGAAGCGTCAAATTCATCCAATACATCTTACGCGCTGTATAGCCAGCGTTAGTATTGGATAGATTCGACGATGGAATAAAAGACTAGAAGCACAGCCAGCCGGCCTAGCATGAACGGCTTTTATCGTGCGATATGATATGGTACGGCAGGCAAGTTGTCTTGCTTACACCTTAGTGGGGTAAGCAAGACAACTTGCCGTACCATATCATATCGCGCGATAAAAGCCGCTCATGCTAGGCCGGCTGGACAGGAATAAATAGCAAGGCAATAGCAATATAATAGATAAACAGTAATCGACATCCCAAAATGTAACTAACCTGGTAGGCTATGTACATGGGGATCCAGGCGATGTCGACGGACGGCCGCGGGCACGGCGCAGTCACCTGACAATATAATAGTAGATTGTACAACAAGTGCATAAAACGCACCATTTTACCCGAGACGTATATTTATATTTATATTTATATTTATTTATATTTATATTTATTTATTCAATACAACTTGTAGGCTTACAGAGTATTCCAAAACGCCAGCAAGTCTCAATAATACATAATACAGTTATCATTACAGTTTCATTAAGGATTATAAAGAAGAAAAAAAATTTAATTAATGTCTAAAATTACATAAAACATCAATATCAGTGATCAGCACATTGTCAAATTGAGTAATTCAAAAGATTAAAAATTTGTCTATTAATATCATTAAAAACAGGAATATTTACGTCAATAAAATTTATGACAACAAAACACACACATGTCAAAAATAAAATTAAATACATGTCAGATAAAGAGCAATGTCAAAATGAAAACAACTTAAAAATAACTAATTACAAGCATTCAGTCAAATAATGTTGTAAGTGCAATAATGTCAACAGAAGATACAGATGTCAAGGGTTAAAATCAAAATAAGTCCAATGTAAGTAAACAAAATAATAAAAATAATCATTTCCATAATATTACACAAGCATTTTGTCAACATAAGAGTGCACTCTAGCATAAAGGTATCCTAAACTATCGGCAAATACGTCTATATCATCGTGCTGAGCAAGCATATCTCCCAACAATTTTAAAGCACGATTGGTTGGTGCATGGGCTCCACGCTGTGTGCGTGCAGCTGGCCTGCACAAAAGACGTGGGCGCCGACGAGGTGCTACCGTTCCCATCTCATCACTTCTAAGCCTAATTGGAACATTTAAACGTAGTTTCTCCAAAGCTATTGGACTATCTATTTTGTGGTGTATTATCAAAATGTATATATCCATCCGAGCCGTAGGCGAGGGTAAAATGGGTTTTATGTTCGAGTTATACACTCTGCTTTTCACTTCGAGTGTGAGAAAAATAAATAACAATATTGCAAAAAAGAAAAAATAAAGACTTCGCCATATTGGCGGGAAAACTTTCTTTTTCTTTTTTTTTATACGTGGAAGTGGCAGCACAGTTACTTAGCATAGATCGTAGTCCATAATGCTCTTGAAATACTTATTTCTTAGAAAACTCATTAATTTTGCCTAGTTTTATTTATTTAGTAATTTAACATGGATTAAGTACAAAATTTAAGAAACAAAATGAAACAACAAGTTTATTTAACGAAGTTTAATTGCGTGTGTGACTGACGACCTTTGTCTTAGAGTCTGTGACATAGACGAAGATTTTACTTTATGCACTAGAGCATAAAAAGCGATTTTATGCAGCCTATACCCAACATAAACACGAACTTTACGAGCATGAGAAGTGAAAACATATTTATTTAATAGATGTACTATCATACAGTCAACTAAATAAACACCTATCGTACTAAATGGCTTGTGCCGGTCGACGTCCTGTGGGCTGGCCCCGTGCGGATCTCGGATCTCCAGGTATCATACAGTCCAGTATCATAGTCACTGTGCATCCATCACCATACAAGCACAGTCTACTTACTACATCATACAAGCTACTTTCAACAATACCTGTGGTAGTGTGTAGTGTGAGTGGGTACTGCCCGAACTTGATGATGAGTGCCACAACTTTTTGCGCGTGATCTCGGATCTCCACGTATCATACAGTCCAAAACGCTTGATACAATGACTGATTGATGGTGTGGCGTTATGACGAATATTGGACATTTTTGCGAACTGTACATTGTGCGAACGCTGGACATTTTGCGAATTGGACAATATGCGCCGAAACGATTGTGCATCCATAACATGGAATGTAATAATTTGCACATCGAACTACTCGATAGAATATGTTGGATTAGATTAATTGTAAAACCTCATATTGGTACCATATTCTAGCAAATAAATGATTTTGATTTGATTTGATTGATCCTTCACCATACAAGCTACCTGCAACATACCTGTGGCAGAGTGAGCGGGTACTCCGGCCCGAACTTGATGATGAGCTCCACAACTTTTTGCGCCGGATTTCGGATTTTCACTTATCATACAGTCCAGTATCACAGTCACTCACTGGACCTCTATTATTTACACACTGAACTGGCTGTCATAAAAATAATATTTTTGTGCCAATTTGAGTATCGTCATTTTCGCGCTGTAGGTCAAGTTGTAGGCAGATCCGAGTGTCCATGTAACTAAAATTAGTGATGTTCTTATGTCGTCTGTGGTAATGATAATGTCAAAATTAGTTCTCGGGACACTCGTAGTGGCGCTTCGAATTGCCACACAAAATTAGCAGTAATTTGCATGGAGACAGCCTGTCCAGTGTGTAATAATAGAAATCAGAGCAGTCACTGCATCCTTCACCATACAAGCTACCCACAACATACCTGTGGCAGAGTGAGCGGGTACTCCGGCCCGAACTTGATGATGAGCTCCACGCGGCGCTCTTCCACAGTGAACTCCGCTACCACCTCCTGGGCTGCCCACAGGATGCGGATCTCCGTGTCCTGGGAAACGAACATCAGATCTCTGCATATTACAAAACAAAGTTGCTTTCTGCCGTCTGTACGCTTAGATCTTTCAAACAAAGAGTCAGAGTAAATCAAGAGGAAGACTTATATGTATATCTATCCATATATATAAAAATGAATTGCTGTTCGTTAGTCTCGCTAAAACTCGAGAACGGCTGAACGGATTTATCTTATCTTAGTCTTGAAATGTTCGTGGAGGTCTAGGGAAGGTTTAAAAGGCGAGAAAAAATCGAATAATTGCCGGGAAAACCCTAAAAACAGCCCTTTTCTATTTCTATTCTTTCGGTAGAGGTAGGGTAGGGGTAGGGGTAGGGGTAGGGTAGGGGTAGGGTAGGGGCATGATGGAGTAGCGGGTAGGGTCACGCGAACGAAGTCGCGCCGGGTCAGCAAGTGTAAAATAAATCTTCATAGCAGTCGTGCGAAACCCAGTCGAGTCACTAGTAAAGTACAATACAACAATAGTAAGAGCGCGTGTGTTTTTGGTAACAATCTGAAAGTAGGTACTGCTAAATAAAGTGATAGCATTGAAGGATTTTTAGGAGTTTAGGCGAATGGAAAAGTCTTCTAGTCGGCTAAGAGTGGCAGGATAAATTAATGTACCATGAGCATTATGAGCAACAGCGTCGCTTAGCCAGTTAGCAACAAAATTCGTGTGCGTGCGTATCGCCCCTGGAAGAACTAAACGTATGTTGTGACGGCGCGGCGCAGCGTGCTAGCCATTTTAACCTTAGAAGTGGTTAAGCGACGCTGTTGCCCATGGTACCTAAGCTGCTAGTTACTTCCAGTTGGTGATGTCGTAGTCACGTCCAGTCAGCGGTAACGCAGCTGTAGAAATGGCGCAACGGTTAAAGCAAGACTGATGGTGTGTCTTCCTTCCCGTCTAGGTGTCGATAGACCGGGGACAACTGTCCTACGGTTGTATGTCAGAAGTTCTATATAAGTTGCTAGGAACTTTCTATTAGCGCGTTCTAGTTTCTCCATGGTGGCGCTTATAGTAGTTAAGTTGTGCCCTCGTTAGGTAGCGCCATCTGTCGTCTATCGGCGGAGTCATCTTGCCGTTAGACTGGATTGTCGGCAGGGTCTTCGTGCTGTGTGTGCCGTATGTGCGTTGTCGTCTTACGGCCAGAATTAATAATCTATCCTCAGGTAGGGATAGGCATGATCCAGATTAGTTGCTAGGCAACACCTAGCAACTGTCGTTAATTCTATGTTAATATCAAACGTTGCATAGCAACTAATCTGGATCAAGCCTATCCCTATCTGTGGATTGATTATTAATTCTGGCCGTAGATGTTGCCAGATCACTCCCCTCCTAGACCGGAGGTCGACCCAAGTGGTTGCTCAGCAGTCAGTGCGTGTAAACTTGCAAGTGTCAGTTCCACTGATACTCCAGTGATACTTTAGACATGTCGGCTGCGAGGACACTAGGTCGGGATTATGCTGTCGGATGCTGCCGAAGGTCCGGAAAGCGTCGTAAATGCTGCGATGGAGGGTTGTATTGTGTTGTGTTTGAGGCGGGTTGTGCTGGCTTGATGGGTGGCTACTAAAGGTTGCTAGATGAGGGTAAAGATGAGTGTAGCTGCGCCTGGTGGAGACGGTGCTGGCGCTGGAGGAATAATTTACATTAGCATTAGTTACCTCCAATCTATGTGGCGCGGAGAGTGCGCGTAGATGTCGTTTGACGAGCGGCGCAGTGACGTAGGCGGCCACTATCCTGGACAAGGGCTTGGAGCCGCGCCCCGCTGCGCCCCACCACGAGCGGGCCGCGCCCCCTCCCGCGCCGGATAAACAGCCAGTCACCGCGTAACACGCGAACCAGCCCACTGCGATGTTGCGCCATTCCGGGTCTGCGTACACGTAAAATTACGTCATTTATCGTTGAAAACAAAAATTGTCTTATAACGTGGCAGGCAGGCCCCGCAAGATTTGATCACACCAACAGACGGAGAGTAGCGAAACTAGTGTTATGCACAAAAGGGAAGTATTTGACAGTCGTCTTTATTACAAATCGCGGCAATACATAGTTATTCTTACAACGACTAGACTGAAATATGTCTTATTAAGCAAGGCATTCATTCTTTAAAATTTTAAGACCCCCTTTTTATTGTCAGGGGAATGCGTTTACGGTTACCCCACTCACGATAGTGTGCGAACGGTGGTTATATAGCAGTCGCCTAGCCGCTTACTTACTAGTCGCAAGGACTCGATGGGAAGTCATTTTTAAGCGGAAAGAACTAAACCCCTCACAACTTGCTATCACCGCCGTCGTCGGTAGGAGTCGCAATTTGAAGGGCCCGGTGTGACAAGCTCCCCCTACGGCTCGACGGCCGGCCCGGCTTTCCAGCACGCGTAGTATAACAAACCCGAGAAGAGTTTTGTCTACCTCGAAAGTCTACAATTGACAGCCGAACAATAGGTTTGTCTACGATGAAATATTATTTTTGACGTTTTGATATAGACAAAACCTTTCTCGAGTTTCAAATCAAATCATTTTTTTATTATTCAATTTAGGTTTGAGGTAACAACACTTATGAACGTCAAATAGTTCATCATGCTACCCGTGCAGGCCCCTACACAGTGGAAGCTGGCCATTTCGTTAGGCTAGTGAGAGGGAAATGCATCGCGCCACCCCGCTAAGAGGGAATGAGGCGCGCAAAGTGCCGCATCCTCGGGCCTTCGTCGGAGCCGATCCGAGTGAGCATCCTGCTCGTGGATCCGCTCCGATGCCCCCTTTTGCGATACGACGTCCTAGCAAAAGTAGTTTGCGTATTGGTAGCGTTGAAGCTGAAAAGGTTGGCATTGCCTCTAACGGAGACTGCCTGGAGTGCTAGGTTCGTTTGCTTAACAGGGACTCTCGACACGACTGGACCTCATCACTGGTAGCCCTTGCATCGAAAGATATCTGCTGGTCACAGTGGTGTCATCGGCATAACCAAATGTACCAGACACCCACAGGTCATTAATGTGGAAAAGAAATAATATTGCAGACAATACCGAACCTTGGGTAACTCCAGTGTTAATATTCATCAAGTCAGATGCCTGACCATCCACAACGTTGTATGTCTATCGGTATTTTATATAATACACTTTGGAGAGTGTGCGAGATAACTGCAGAATCTTGTTCCTACAGCCCCTTATCACCATCGGGGTAACAGACCAGCCCCCTGATTTATGAACCGTCGGAAACGCTCCCAGCAGCGGAATGTATGCTCTGCTCTGGCACTCACTATAGAATAGACAAAGCACATAATTCGAATCCGATTCCGTATCCGACGGTTTGTGAATAAAGGGGCAGGTGCAGGCTAGGTTACCATTCGTACATTCTTGAAACCCCACTTGTCCGCACCAAGCGCTACGCAGATTCGTTTCTAATGCGAACCGCTAAGGAATAGGATGCGCTGCCTGCTTATGTTTCCCCGATAACTACAACCTTGGTCTCTTCAAGGCGAGAGTGAACAGGCATTTCCTGGCAAGCATGCAACATCTTAGGCTAATCCTGTTACTAAACAAAATGGTGGTCAAATGCCTTATCAGTTTTTATTTAAAGAAAAAGCACACATAGGTACCGAACAATTCTCAACATATTTTCAGGTTCATGTAAAAATCAAGGGATCTAAATCACAATTAATTAAGTAAATCATGACCAGAAAAGTAAGAAACCTCACCATGTTGCGGAAAAGTGACAAACTATTATTTTTACAGAATAAATAAATAAATAAAAGCCAGGGTTTTTATTTTTCTGGTCAGGCTTTAACTAACACTCACCATCGGCATCAAGCACTGGCGTGGTGTGGAACACGTGCTTGTATGCGGGCGGCATGTGTCCGTGGCCGGATAACAGCGGCGCGGGCAGTAAACGCAACGCAGCCGGTAGTAGTCTCTACGTAGCGAGCGTCGCTGTAAGTAACGGTACGGTTCACTCACCATCGGCATCGAGCGCGGGCGTGGTGTGGAACATGTGCTTGTATGCGGGCGGCATGTGTCCGTGGCCGGATAACAGCGGCGCGGGCAGTAAACGCAACGCAGCCGGTAGTAGTCTCTACGTAGCGAGCGTCGTTGTAGGTAACGGTACGGTTCACTCACCGTTGGCATCGAGCGCGGGCGTGGTGTGGAACATGTGCTTGTATGCGAGCGGCATGGCGGTGGTAACCGGGGCTCTACATCACACATTACTCAGTAACTACTGTTGCGTGTATATTTCGCAACTGTGGTGTTTTCATCATTATAGCAGAAGGATCTGGGGGGCAATTGCGTAAGGTAATCGTATTAATTTGACAGTTCATATCGTATTCAATCGGCTGCAATTTGTATGGAATGACATTTATTATGATACAATATGAACTGTCAAATGAATACGATTGACTTTACGCAATTCCATAGCTGTTCGTAGGACTCGACGTAGGTCGTGTGCTGAAATTTTCACCAGCGAAGCCAATAAACGATCATGGGACACAACACCGCCAAACGTATTGGTTTACAACACTATCTTGCACCACTTTTCGGAGTTGGTTACTCACCATATGTTACATGCATGTAGATTAGTTTCGCCGTTCATTTTATCATGACATTTCTCCGCTTTTGTGCATATTTTAAACATTAATATCATTGTTTTCAATAATTTATTATAACCTGAAAAAGGACGTGATTTTGATAGGTGACAAATGACATTGACGTTTCAATGACAGGCTGACAGATGTCTTCCTTTCGGGTTGTAGTGTTGATACGCTCCTCGGAACGGAGGAATACTTCTCACTTACTACTCACCATCGGCATCGAGCGCGGGCGTGGTGTGGAACATGTGCTTGTATGCGGGCGGCATGTGTCCGTGGCCGGGTAACAGCGGCACGGGCAGTAAACGCAACGCAGCCGATAGCAACGTCTCTATGAAGCGAGCGTCGCTGTAGGTAACGGTACGGTAACATTTCAGGGTCGTATCTCCGGGCAACATCTCCCCGAGTCTCACCTGCACCTACTTCCTCCGTGCTACCTACACGTCGAGTACCTACCTACTCCGTGCCGTCTACCATCTGCTCCTGCGCGCCTAACCGCCAGGAACCTACTCTGCCCCGGTCTACACGGGACCAGACTGCTGCATCAAGACCTCGGCGGCTTCCCCCCTCTTTAGGAAGTCCCCAAGTTAAGTCCTCCTACTGCCCCTCTACACTGATTACCGAGCGACAGAACCCACGGTCTAATTGTGGGAAACCGAAATATAGTACATTAACTTTGATTTTCATCTTTTATTTCTGACTCGTGCTCTCCGGCTCTTCCAGCCAGGAGCCAGGAAGTTCACTCACCATCGGCATCGAGCGCGGGCGTGGTGTGGAACATGTGTTTGTATGCGGGCGGCATGTGTCCGTGGCCGGGCGCGGTGGCCGCGGCTAGTAGCGGTGCGGGCAGTAAACGCAACGCAGCCGGTAGTAGCGTCTCTACGTAGCGAGCGTCGCTGTAAGTAACGGTACGGTTTTAACTATGACATTAGTAATTCCAAGATAATGTCATATTGAAGGATCGGCGCAAGGATATATGAAATGCGAAGGTCTCGGATAGTATTGATATTTATTACCATTCTCATGGAACAGTAAACAAATTATTTTAATTTTTAGTTTTTTGCATTCACAATGCAATTTTTATTACAGAAAAATGGAAAATGAAGTATTTAGAAAAAATCGACCCGTCTCACAACTCGCCCGGAAAGCGAAAGGTCGTGGGTTCGAGTCCCATCGGAGCTAGTTGTGAGACGGGTCGATTTTTTCTAAATACTTCATTTTCCATTTTTCTGTAATAAAAATTGCATTGTGAATGCAAAAAACTAAAAATTAAAATAAGTTGCAATAGTAATTTCATCTTTAGCGATTGCCAAATACCTGGAAAGGTATTTCTTTCGCGTGTGAGGGTAGTAATATCTCCACATTGATGAAATTAGCGCTGACTTTACAGCGTGTAAGAAGTATTGGATAAATTCGACGCTTCTCGTAACGACTCCGTAGCTCAGTGGTTAGAGCAGTCGCCCGGAAAGCGAAAGGTCGTGGGTTCGAGTCCCATCGGAGCTAGTTGTGAGACGGGTCGATTTTTTCTAAATACTTCATTTTCCATTTTTCAGTAAACAAATGTTATGTGAAATGCCATTATTGCAGTGCAAAATTACTTCAATTTTCTTGATATTATGAACTTACTTAGGGGGCGTCCATTAATTACGTGAGGCGGTTTTGGCGATTTTTCAACCCTCTCTCCCCACTTGGTGAGACGTTGTGAGATTTGGCTCGCTCCCCTCCCCTGCCCAACAAATCTCAAGAGCGATTTTTCGATTTTGTTGGATTTATTAAAAAAATCATGAAACTTTTCACAGTGAAAAAATTGAACAATAAAAATATCATTGTGTAAGATTAACTTTTTAATAGAAACATGTTTGACTTTTTTTAACCCAGTTTTCTTGGAATTTTATACTGGTGCTTGCGGAAAAAAAAATACGTGATATTTGCCGAGACACCCACTCCCTCCACGTGAGAATAGATGAGATTCGGCTTGACCCTCTCTCCCCTTAAATTTTTTATTTAATTTAATTTTAATTTTATTTATTTAGTACATTAAACAGCCAAGGCCAATACAAATGTACACAGCGAAAATTTATAATTACAACACACGAGTAAAACTAGTTAAAACAGTGCCAATGCCTCACGTAATTAATGGACGCCCCCTTACTTACATTGTTTTTATTTTGTTTTTTGTATATTCCTTACTTAGTAGGTACCCCTTAAGAAAATAAGTATTTAAGCGCGGGCGAGCAATACTTGTAGTTGTAATGCGTATAGACACGCGCTCCTCGGTGCGTCAGCCGGCGACTCAGCCAAATCCAGGGGGCGTACATTGAAATGGAAAATACTAAGCCAAAAAAAATCGATAGTTGTTATAAATCGATAATAAATAAAAATAATCAGTTTCTAGGTGTCAAATTTTTACCACTATATTGTTAATTTGTGTGTTTATACGCTAAAAGCTGCTCGCACCAGACAACAGATAGCGCTAGTTATGTTATGTACTTCCAATAAAGGGACCCAAGATTGGTCTGTATTTCCTATATATAAAAAGTTGCTCTATTGTGTGCTGTGCATGTACATCGACACACAAAAGTGTGATTCATTCACACAAGCGTGGCTCACCCGCGCTCGTGAGATATGACATCTATCTATACACTGGCAGCCCCTGTGAGTGACATCACTCACCGGTACACCTGCAGGTAGTGGTGCGCGAGCTGGCTCTGTAGGGCGGCGGCGAGCAGGAGGCCACCACTGTGAGTGACGTCACTCACCGGTACACCTGCAGGTAGTGGTGCGCGAGCTGGCTCTGTAGGGCGGCGGCGAGCAGGAGGCCACCACTGTGAGTGACGTCACTCACCGGTACACCTGCAGGTAGTGGTGCGCGAGCTGGCTGTAGGGCGAGCAGGAGGCCACCACTGTGAGTGACGTCACTCACCGGTACACCTGCAGGTAGTGGTGCGCGAGCTGGCTGTAGGGCGAGCAGGAGGCCACCACTGTGAGTGACGTCACTCACCGGTACACCTGCAGGTAGTGGTGCGCGAGCTGGCTGTAGGGCGAGCAGGAGGCCACCACTGTGAGTGACGTCACTCACCGGTACACCTGCAGGTAGTGGTGCGCGAGCTGGCTGTAGGGCGAGCAGGAGGCCACCACTGTGAGTGACGTCACTCACCGGTACACCTGCAGGTAGTGGTGCGCGAGCTGGCTGTAGGGCGAGCAGGAGGCCACCACTGTGAGTGACGTCACTCACCGGTACAAGGTTTTTGTCTTTTGGTGGTGTCTTGGGTTACTCGCACAGGCCCTGCCAGAATACCAGCGTTTGTGTAGGGTGATCATTTGTCACCCGACAACAACATATGCTGAGGCAGGGTCCTGATTGGCCCATCACGAAGTTAATAATTGTTTTTATTTTTATATCTTTACTTGTTTTGTAAATTGTATTTTTTGTTTTTTATTGTAGTGTGAACTTATGATGTGATGTGCCAATAAATGTCTTTCTTTCTTTTCTTTCTTTCTATCTATCTATCTACTCGCTCTCCGCCGTCAGTTTTAGATACATCGACTGTGGGGGGGTCGTGCTCACCGGTACACCTGCAGGTAGTGGTGCGCGAGCTGGCGCTGGGCGAGCGCGGCGGTGCGCCGTAGGGCGGCGGCGAGCAGGAGGCAGCCCAGCGCCACGCCGTGGCTGTCCGACTCGGGCGCCATGCTGCACGACTCCACGCCCGGACTGCGGAGACACTACATTTTAGGATAGGGTATTTGACTGCATTTCTTTATCGACACCTATAGAGCATCGGCGGGAGCCACTCGGCTTCCGCTAAAGCCAAACTGAATGCTGCCTTATTTCTATAGAAATAAGTCTCTAATACGCGGTGCCAACTGTCAAAATTAGACAACTGTCCATACTTCTAAGATTTAAAATGTTTATTGAATTATGTATGAGTGTGTATTCAATAGTTAGGCTAGGCTAGTTTTCAATTATTTACTGTGTCTTTTTTGTGAAGACCTGTAAATGGCTTTATGTTTTTATTTAAGCTTTTTAATGTATTAGGTTAAGCAGTTGGTTTTCCAATAAATAAATAAATAAATATTAGCAACACAACCTAAATATTTATATTCAAATATCTTGCATATTTTCAGCGATATAGAGCAAATTTTCTAATCAAACAAGGAGAACGCTACCAGCCAGTGACGTCACATGCTGGTAGCGCCATACCCTCGCCATAGCAAATTTCGTTTAAGAAAGAGATAGCAACAATCACAATTAAGTAACTCATAATTCGCTTGTTATAATATAGATTGAATTTCTTTATTCACATATCTATGAATGACACAATTAAATATCTACATTTCAATAACAGTCAAATACCCTATTACTAGTGATGTACCGTGCCCGGGCACGTTCCCAAGGACTGGAAATTTTGCCGGCAGCGTTGCCGGCAGTGTCCCAAAGTTCCCAGCAATATTCCCAAGCAGCATTTTGTAGATGAATATTTTACCATGCAAGACAATTTAAAATAAGTCTTTAAAACTGTTTGATTATATTGAATTACGTAATAAATAGCCACCAACATCAGAGGTAAGCACATATGAAATGAAAAACAGTTTGATATAAAATGGTTTATTTTTTTATTCAACAAACTAAGAAAACAAAACAAAATAATCTTGCCATAATTATCAACAAATTATAAAATTGTAAGACACAGAAGAAAAATACATTTTTTTTTTATGTATAATGGGCTTGCTCTTGGCCTCACACTGAACCTTAGAGTTGAGAAGAAGCCTAAGATGGAGCGAGCTTACCCATTTTATTTATATAATTTAACAAAACGACAAAAAGTCTACTGGGGATTTTGGGCAATATTCCCAATGTGCCCGGAAATTTCCCGGGCACATTGGGAGTGGAAAATTGCCGGCAGTGGCAATATTCCCAGGCGTACATCACTACCTATTACACAATAGGAGACCAGACTGATTTCTTTTTATTTATTTAAAAATAGCTTTCCGCCCGCTGCTTCGCCCGCGTGGACTACACAACGTTATCCCGCGGGAATGTGATGTTTTTCCGGGATAAAAAGTAGCCTATGTTCCTCTCCAGCCTACAAAGTATCTGTGTCCCAATCCATTCAGCCGTTTTGGCATGATTGAGTAACAAACGTCTAAACTTTTACATTCATGATATTAGTAGGATGTTTTTAGAAGTATCAGCAACATAACACAAGTATCTATCTTGCATGTTTATTAGTTGGCGTTCGAGAGGTGCCTCGCACGGGAACGAAAAAGTTTTCTTTTAGTATTTTTTTGTGGTTTTTGGTTGTTAACGGAACCATGTCTAAGTGGACTGAGGTACAAATGATTTAGTTTGTCGAACTATACGAAGAAAACCCATGTTTGTGGAAGTCAGACTCTTTCTAATAACAAATCAATTCATCTAACATTCTACAGAAATTGTGGTATCAACTATCAACGTATTAGAAGCTCCAAAATTTTCACGTCTACTTATCCATTTCCTTACCCACTCAGTTCTTTTATGTGTTTACTTCTTTTCTTTGTTAAAATTGTTTGCTAAAATTGCACCAACACACGCCACGCCTTCGTCGACAGACTCCATTTTTGCAACTAACGAATCGGAGAAACACAGACGAGCTATAGTGGAATAGTGTACTCTCTTTGACGAACGCTTCCCGAAAGCGAGTTGTTTCGTTCGAGAAGGCGACATGCTTGTAGTACGTGAATTCTCGCAGCGTGTCAACCAACCATTAGTTCGTGAGTCTTCATCTAGTGCATTTGCAAGACTGTAGTAAGATTATTTTGAACTCACGTGAAAGCAGACACTGCGATGTCCGTGAGTTCCAGCGCCCTGCTGAAGTGCGGTTGCAGCCAGTCGAGCGACAGCTGCGGCCGCTCCGATTTCTCCGCGTCCTCGTCCACAGTCCACGAAGATATCTTCTCCTCTGCACGACAAAAAACGGATCAATACAGAGGGCCTAGACTGCATCTTGTATTCTACGAAATTAAACGATTGTCACACAGATATAGAATTTACTAGAAAACGCAAATATATAGCGGCCGCAGCTGTTGCTCGGATTTCTCCATCATCCACAGTCTACGTCCACAGTCCACGAAGATATCTTCTCCTCTGCACGACAAAAAAAGAAGAATCAATACAGAGGGCCTAGACTGCATCTTGTATTCTACGAAATTAAACGATTGTCACACAGACATAGAATTTACTAGAAAACGCAAATATATAGCGACCGCAGCTGTTGCTCGGATTTCTCCATCATCCACAGTCTACGTCCACAGTCCACGAAGATATCTTCTCCTCTGCACAACAAAAAAAAAAAGAATCAATACAGAGGGCCTAGACTGCATCTTGTATTCTACGAAATTAAACGATTGTCACACAGATATAGAATTTACTAGAAAACGCAAATATATAGCGGCCGCAGCTGTTGCTCGGATTTCTCCATCATCCACAGTCTACGTCCACAGTCCACGAAGATATCTTCTCCTCTGCACGACAAAAAATGAATCAATACAGAAGGCCTAGACTGCATCTTGTATTGTACAAAATTAAACGACTGACGATCGATTTCTCTGAAGCCTCTCTACATCGTAGTTAACCAGTAGCGTAGCTATGGCAACAGGGGTCCTATCGGCTAGAAAATATGGATTTGAGCATAGGCTTCCTTTGATGTCCTTACATGTCTTCAAATGTTAAATGAAGCCCATGCTCAAATCCAAATTTTTGTACGTAAAGCAGAGTATTAAAGACAACGGATGAGTCTCAGTTAGGGTTTCTCCGCTAACCTCCGTCAGTACTTGTAACTGAAGGATCGCGTCATCTTTACAAAAATAAACTCACCATCATGGTTGACCAGCGGCGTAGCTATGGCAACGAGCATGTTGTACGCCAAACAGTGTATGGGCGGCGGGTGAGGCTCGGCTAGCGTTGCCCCGCACCTCTCCGTTAGTGTTTGTAATGTATTACAGTAAAAGTAATAATAACAGCTTTCAACTCTTTATAAAGCTCAAGTCCGGTCTTGCATGGAATATTGCAGTCACCTTTGGGACGGCTCAGCGAAGTACCAACTAGCTGTACTGGACACGATCCAACGCAGAGCTGAGAGGCTAATTGGCGACCCAAAACTGGTGAAGAGCAAGTTTCACACCCTAGCTCACCGCCGGCCGCAAAGTCGCTTGTCTGTCGGTCTTTTACAGATTATACTTCGGAGAGTGTGCTTAGGAGCTGCATGAGCTCATACCGCCATCCCCCTTCTTCCATCGGACATCCAGACGCACAGCGGGCTACCACCCTTTCTTGGTTGATATTCCCAAATGTCGCACCAAGCGCTACTAAGCATCTTTTATATTGCGCACAGCAAAGGAATAGAACTCCCTCCCTGCGTCTGTATTCCCGAGTACTTATAACCCGAGCACATTCAAAGCAAGAGTGAATAGGCACCTTCTGGGTGAGCTCGCTCCATCGTAGATCCTGTTCTAGCCCATGGGCTTGATTGGGATCAAGAGCAAACCCTTTTTATTTTTAAAACAAGATTTTAATTCCAATGGCAGTGAAATGACATTGAATTTACTGCATCTAGAATCAACCGATACTTGGATTAAACATCTTATAAAATAGAAGGATCGCGTCAACACAAATTACATAAACAAACTCACCATCATGGTTGACCAGCGGCGTAGCTATGGCAACGAGCATGTTGTACGCCAAACAGTGTATGGGCGGTGGGTGAGGCTCGGCTAGCGTTGCCCCGCACCTCTCCGTGAGTGTTTGTAAGTGGAGAGAGGAGTTTCTATGAGCCGCGTCTATGAGCGTCCAGTCGGCCACGCGGATGGCGCGGGCGAGTCCGGTCAGCACGCGACTGGAGTTGTACGTTATTTTGGGCGGCTCTGGGGGAAACAACAGGTATACAAACTATTGTGAACAAAGAATTTTTTTTTTTTATTTTCTTTATTCCGAAAACAACAGCATTTTTATTACACTAATAAAACAGAATATAAAGTTGGTTACACATTAGCAAAACAGTTTCCACTATTATTGTAGTATGGCTGCAACATGTAAAGTGCGGACAAGAATCTCCCCTGAACAAAGTATCACCCATATAATATTAGGTCTTTACTGATGAAATTGCTGTTTTTATGGGGAAATTGTAGGATGTTGCAATTATCAATCTTATCATACAAAGATATTTGGAGATTTCTTGGACATGTGAAGTCCGAATTCAACGAAACTTAGAGATATGATCAGACAACATTTATCTAACTATTGCCTATAAATTCATTTAAAAAACTGCCTTAGATAAAAAGAAAACCTGCTCGAAGCAGTCAAACTGCCGACAACCAAAAGAGGAGTACTGCAAAACATTTATAAAAACTTTAGACGCGTGTTTACTTATTCTTTTTTAGATGTTTAACATTAAGACGTACTCTATTTCGAAACTGACTATTAATTTTGATATATTGGTAATAAAAAAAAAATAGAGGAACATGTGAGAAAAGACCTATTATTTTACAGATATATCACCATTGTAAGTATGACTCACCCTTCATCATCGCCAGAGCCATTTGATAGTAGTCGCGATGCAGTACCATCGCGAACACGTCGCGCCACTCGGACGGCAGGTTGGCGATGTGAGTCATTTGTATTTAGGACTAGCGGATCCTCGCGGTTTCACCCGCGTGGTACCCGTTCCCGTGGGAATATCGGGGTAAAATATAGCCTATGTCACTCGGGGAGAATGTAGCTTTCTAATGGTGAAAGAATTTTCTAAATCAGTTCACTAGTTTCGTAGCCTATTCGATGCAAACAAACAATCAAATCTTTCCTCTTTATAATATTTGTATAGATATATCTTCATTGTATGTATGACTCACCCTTCATCATCGCAACAGCCATTTGATAGTAGTCGCGGTGCAGTACGACTGCGAACACGTCGCGCCACTCGGACGGCAGGTTGGCGATGTGAGTCGCCGGTTGCTGCTTCAAGCAGCGCGATTTGTATTTAGAGATGAAATGTTGCACCACCATGTATAGTCGGAACGTCGCGCGGGCTAGCATTGCAACCTGCGGTAAACGAATTATAGAATAGAATAGAATATCTTTATTTCCAAGAATATGGTAGTAGATTAAGATGACCAATAATATAGGATCGGCATATTCTGCCTTCGTTCAGCGTGGAAATGATTAAATTTTAAACATTAAAATAAAGTAAATTTTCTAAACATTAATTAACATAACCATTCCTTCATTGACCAAGGGGCCGATTCTCAGGCAATCGAGAAAAGTTCACATTTATAGCTCGAAATTCAAATATAACACAGTTTTTGTATTGTCAGAAATTCACAATCGAAAAAGTTCGATCGAAAACCAGTCGAACGCTACGAATGGTAAAAACTAATAGATGTTCGTATACGAACTTAGCTGTCAAAATGAATTTGGTGACATGTGAGACAGCTTAGTTTATTTGAAACGTTTTGTTTCTAACTTTTCAATAGAAACCACAAACAAAATGTTCGACATACGAATTACCACACTGAAAAAGTTCGAATGCCTGAGAATCGGGCCCCATATCACAAGTAAGTATTTATCCAGTCATTAATTTAAGAAACTTTAATTCAATCTATATATATAAAATCGAGGGGACATAACTCACTCATCACGAAATCTCGAAAACTACTGGACCAACGAAGATGTAATTTGGCAGGAAGGTAGATTATGCCTAGGAGACGTCCGCTAAGAACGGATTTTAGGAAACTCCCCCCCCTAAAGGGGTAAAATGGGGGGGTTAAGGTTATATGGAACTTCCTCATTTATGGATTTAGAAGCATGAAAATTGGTACGTTGGATACTGGTTACGACTGAAAATGATCTGAGTAAGCAAAGTAAAAAAAACTTCCCCTTAATAGGGTAAAATGGGGAGATAAAGTTTATATGGAACTTCTTCATTTCTGAACTTAGAAGTATGAAAATTGGTATGTTGAATACTGATCACGATTGAAAATTATCTGCGTAAGCGAAGTTAAAAAAACTCCCCGATAATGGGGTAAAACGGGCGGATTAAGCTTATATGGAACTTCCTCATTTCTAAACTTAGAAGTATGAAAATTCGTATGTTGGATACTGGTCACGATTAAAAATGATCTGCGTATGCGAAGTAATAAAAAAACCCTTAATAGGGTAGAAAGGGAGGATTAAGGCTTATATGAAAACTTCCTCATTTCTGGACTTAGGAGTATGGAAATTGGTATGAAGGATACTAGGTCATCATTAAAAATGATCTGCGTAGGCAAAATAAAAAACACCTACTAGCGTAGAAAGGGGGGGGGGGGGGGGTTAATGTTAGGGTGGGTGGGGTATTAAAGATACGGAGTTTGGATGTTTATGGCTAAATCGATCGGGATAATTGAACTCTGGCCGGGAAAATTTCATACGGTTTTTTTAACTCAGGAAAAAGTAAAGTTTTTTTTGTTCACTTTATTTAATGAAGCATGGGTCCCATGACAGCTCATTTTCGTGCAAAGCAAACAATCCTTTATGCATTGGAATAAAACTGAAGAAAATCAGTTTTACACATTTTAAAAAAAGTATTGACTTGATTTTTTGCATTTTGGTAGTTCAAGAGTAGGAGAATGTCCGAATATTATTCATACGATAGTAGCTCCTGTTTGTCTGTCTTATGCCTAAACCACGGGTAGCGTGCTCGGCCTGCGATCGATGAGGTTATGTTAATTTTGCAATGGTCTATCATGGGATTGCTGTTAAAAAATATATCGTGCTTCGGAAGACACGATAAGCCGATGTTTCTGGCTGCATTTGGATTGGTTAGTACACCATAACTTCAATGGGACCGTGTGGAAGGTCATGGCCCATTTTCCTTATCCATCTATATGAAGCCCTACGCCCCAGCAGCGAGGACATTAAAATAGATTGATGATGGTACTGATGAGACCTTAGAGAATGAAATTTGGAATGGAGATAGTTTGAGTTGAGACAGTGCTTCCGGGTGCTCCTACTAATTTACTCCTACTGATAGGAGCACCGGGACACCCATGTCCTGATGCTAGGAAGGACACACCTAGGCAAATTGTAACCGCGGGAATAAGGCTCATTTCCATGGTAAAATAAGTTTTAGCTCGGGCAAAGCTGTAGAATATAATTGGTATTTAAGGCGATAGTTTGAGTTCATGGGAAGGATGATGTTTAGAATAGAGTCAGTTTAAGGCCCTGGAAAGGACATATTTTACTTTTTACCGCGGGAAATCTCATTGTATGGAAAAATCACTGTAAGCGCGGGCTAATTTGGTGGCAGAAATTGGTATTTAAGTAAATAATTTGAGACCCTGGCAAGGATTATAATATCATATTCCCACGGGAAAATCAATAAGTAGGTATTATTTGTTTGTCCGTCTTTCACGTCCAAACGGAGTAACGGATCAAAGTGATTTTTGGTACGGGGGTAGATTGGGAGCTGGAGAATGACATAGTTTATCCCGGAAAATATTACATTCCATCAGGATAATGTCGTGTAGTACACGCGGGCGAAGCCGCGGGAGGAAAGCTAGTATTTAATATTATAATGCTATATAATGTCAAACTTTAGGAATGTCAAATGAAATAGAATAGAATGTCAAATCTTAAATGTCACAATAATTGCCTACCAGTACAATGTCAATTCAATTAAATTTATAATAGATTATAAATGTAGAAATTACAGTTTATGCCATAGGAATTCGCCAACTGAATAATAACATTAACATTAATTTTTACAATGAATATCATAAATTATATAAAAAGCTTCAATTAACAAAAATATTTTTTTTTCTCAATGATTGCATACTTCAATTATAATAAAATTAAATGTAAACTATAACATCATCAATTAATGTTATTAGCCAAAGGAAAGGTCTCCCCCCCTCACCCTTCTAGTTGCTGTGCCCGACAGGGTCCATATGTGTGTGCATATTTTGTTAACACCTTTGTAACTAATATGGTTGAAGCAATAAAGTATTGAGTATTGAGTATTGAACATTTATCCAAAAGTATGTAAAACAATTTACATTTGAATTTGTTAGTAGGCAATTCTATAGATGAATAGTGGATCCGGTGAACTTACGTATCATCTACCTACATTTAGTAAAGATAGACAAGTATGTTATAGTAAGAAAGAGTCCACTGCTATTTATCTCGGCTTTATTGTTTCCAAGATCCTGCCATTCTTTTTGTTAACACTAATTTAACACTGTGTATGAAAGGAAATAATGACTGCAAGATCAAATCGAAGGTAAAAATTAGGCTTTTTCTATTCTAACATTTGGACCGGTAGATAAATAAAAAGAGACAATATCCATAGATTGATAGTATACCTTGGTAGTATGGCAGTCCCTAGCCTTGGCCACGTTGGCAGACAGCGGGACGGTGGCCAAGTCCCAGTGGTGCGGCGCCTGCCAGCCAAATGCAGCCCATTGATAGTATTACCTTGGTAGTATGGCAGTCCCTAGCCTTGGCCACGTTGGCAGACAGCGTGACGGTGGCCAAGTCCCAGTGGTGCGGCGCCTGCCAGCCAAATGCAGCCCATTGATAGTATACCTTGGTAGTATGGCAGTCCCTAGCCTTGGCCACGTTGGCAGACAGCGGGACGGTGGCCAAGTCCCAGTGGTGCGGCGCCTGCCAGCCAAATGCAGCCCATTGATAGTATACCTTGGTAGTATGGCAGTCCCTAGCTTTGGCCACGTTGGCAGACAGCGTGACGGTGGCCAAGTCCCAGTGGTGCGGCGCCTGCCAGCCAAATGCAGCCCATTGATAGTATACCTTGGTAGTATGGCAGTCCCTAGCCTTGGCCACGTTGGCAGACAGCGTGACGGTGGCCAAGTCCCAGTGGTGCGGCGCCTGCCAGCCAAATGCAGCCCATTGATAGTATACCTTGGTAGTATGGCAGTCCCTAGCCTTGGCCACGTTGGCAGACAGCGTGACGGTGGCCAAGTCCCAGTGGTGCGGCGCCTGCCAGCCAAATGCAGCCCATTGATAGTATACCTTGGTAGTATGGCAGTCCCTAGCTTTGGCCACGTTGGCAGACAGCGTGACGGTGGCCAAGTCCCAGTGGTGCGGCGCCTGCCAGCCAAATGCAGCCCATTGATAGTATACCTTGGTAGTATGGCAGTCCCTAGCTTTGGCCACGTTGGCAGACAGCGTGACGGTGGCCAAGTCCCAGTGGTGCGGCGCCTGCCAGCCAAATGCAGCCCATTGATAGTATACCTTGGTAGTATGGCAGTCCCTAGCCTTGGCCACGTTGGCAGACAGCGCGCACAGCGTGACGGTGGCCAAGTCCCAGTGGTGTGGCGGCGCCTGCCAGCCCGCCAAATTCAACGCGCCCGCCACCACGTCGATTATGGCCACTTCGGCCACTACTGCGCCCCATGACATTGTTAGGATGTCCCTGAGGACAATATACTGATATAAAAAAAAAACAAAAGCTCTTTTAAAAAAAAGACCACCAAAAAGTAATAAATAATGACTCTAATACTTCGATAACACGTGTTATTGTTGATCGAAGCTCTAATACTGCATTCACACCAAATAACGTAAGTATTTTGAAGTCGGGCGTGAAACATGTTTGTTGTTTTTGTGTTTTTATTTAATCCCGCCCGACTTACGTACTTACGTACGTTTTTTGAAGGCGCTTTTATTTTTTTTATTCAAATATTTCTATTTCACTCTTTTTAGGGCATCATGTAGGGAATTATCGTGTATTCTGGTAAATAGGTATGTAGGTATTAGGATGTACACAAAAACCGCATCAATCAAAAATTCTTGTCTGATGAAAACTGCATCAACATCGGTTCAGCCAAACGTGAGATCATCGCAAACAAACATAGGTACATATAAGAATCTCCTTTGTTTGATTGATGTCGGTTTTAATAGCAAAACCTTCTCCTAAACGTAACAAATACTTTTCTGGAAACCGCATCAAAATTGGTTTAGGTAAACGCGAGATAATCGCGTACAAACATACAGGTCAAACTGAGAACCTCCATTTTATTGAAGTCGCTTAAAAACCATGGATGTCGGGTAAATTAAATAAAACCAGACAATGATAATATGCAAGTTACCGTAAAAAAGAAGTGGCAATTTTCTGGAAAGAGAAGGCCAGAATTGGTGACATTCAGTTGAAGAACATACGACTGCTTCTACTGATCTAGGTCAGGAATAAACTGGGAGATTGCAGCTCTAGATCTAGTATCGGGAAATGAAGGAGATACTGCCTGACTGGTTGCAATGCATTTTTGAGAGAGCAGAATTTTAGTGTCGAAAAGAGCCTCTTCAATACGTTGAAAGTTATGAAGAAATGGTAGGTAAAAAAAAAGATGATTTATGTCAGATGATGAATAAAAAGCATCTATGAGAAATACAATGGGAGAAGTATCCCACTTCTGATGTTGTTCTATTAGTAACGATATGTATTTTTTAAAAATGTCGTTACCTAAGAAACGCTGGCAAGTTTATTGCACCTGTTCTTCTTGTCAGTTAAAAAAGTATTAAATGGGTGGTAGGAAAATGTTGACGATTCATAAGTACATATTTATTATGTCTAAGCGAATAATTTTTTTTTATTATTTACTTATTATTATTATTGATGATGACTATCATCAGAAGTGGGGTATCCACGTATTGTTCACAAGATAATGAGATATATGATTTCAACTTACCTCTCTCCGAGCAAGTTGGGATCTAGGCGATGGTACAGGTCAACAAAGGCGTCGAAGTTGACATGTTTCGCGTCAACCAAAGCAGTTCACGTGAAGGCGTCGTCGGCGCCGGGCACGCCGGCGATGACGCTGCGCACCGCCACACCGTACAAGTAGATATGATTCCAACTTACCTCTCTCCGAGCAAGTTGGGATCCAAGCGATGATACAGGTCAACAAAGGCGTCGATGTTGACATGTTTCGCGTCGCCTAAAGCAGTTCGAGTGAAGGCGTCGTCGGCGCCGGGCACGCCGGCGATGACGCTGCGCACCGCCACGCTGTACAAGTAGTGTAAACGCGCTTCTGCGTCTTTCGTCCATTGCGTGTTGGCCTGTGCACACGAGATGATTTAAATAAAACGATGTGAGCCGTTAAGTTGTCAGTCCGCAAGAGCATTACTTAAAACTACTTCCTCTACAGCGTTTCTATGGCAAACGCTCTCACTATAGTGCTTAAAACTTAAAAACTACTAAAACTTAAACAAATTTGTCGCCAGCGTACCGACTAATGGCTTTCTATAATATCTTCCCTGTGTAATCGAGATTTTGGTAGTGTCACAGATGAACACAAAAGCTTAGATCTATTATACTTTATAGGTATACGACCAAAATAGAAAAAAAAAAATTTTTGTCTAGCTGAAATTATGTGAATATGAATTAAATTAATATGAATGCATTAAATGAAAAAAAAAATGGATTTTTATTCAGGGCTATCTTTTCTTACCATAAACAAAAAAGTAGCAACTCTCACCTGCAAACAGTGGTAGTACCCTTTCCCCTGGACCATCCTTTCGAAATATTTGTCATTCTCATCGGGCACAATTAAAACGTTTTCATAGTCCTTCTGCAAATCCTCCATTAAAGTTTCATCGTCATCATCGCTATCAGGTTTTGTATCCTCTGAATTGTCAGTACTTCTGGGGTCGGTCTTATCGACCTTACAAGGGTTAGCGTCCAAATTGCAAATGCTAGTGGTACCCCCTTCTACTTTGACCTCGTAGAACCTTCTAGCACAAGCCCAGTAATAACCTTCCTCTGCAGCATATTCTAGAAGGCGGGAGAGAATGTCTGCTCTAGTCTTTTCCGCGGTGGCAGCTATAATTTCGTCTACTATGGAGTAGAGTTTCGCTTTCGCGTCTTTTATTATGTCGTGATGTACCCACTGAAAATAGGAAATGGAATGATTTACCACTAGTATTTTAATTTTAGGGGTACAAATGAACGGTTATTTCTTTTTTATTTTAGTGTCATCAGCTTATCAGTACGTATTACTAAGAAAATTAAAATGTGATTTAATACTTAGAAAAAATAACTTAATCAGATTCTTTACTGTCAATTTACAAGAAAAAGGCAAACTAATATTATACAAAACAATTAGACTTTCTAGGAAGAATAGTGACTAAAAAAAAATAGTGACAAGATTCACACATTGAATAACCTAAATTCGCTTTTAAGAATTTATTCTAAGTAGCGTAATTGTAATACTGAACTTAATCCAATATAGCTGTTTCGAACCGTTGTAATAAAGTATTAAATACTTACAAAACCGTAAGCCTCATCCAACGAGTTGACGACCATACATTCTCGCAACAGTTCATGGAACTCTCTCTGAACAAACTCATCACCGAGCACCAAATCGCACCAACTGTTATCTTCACTCTTTTCATCATCATCATCGGTGTTCGCGTGTAGAAGGATCGCTTTCAAATACAACGCCCGAAATAGCACCGTATTCATATTACGTATAAGGTCCTCTTTCGTTAGTTCTATTGGGTCGTCATTATTCGCGTCTTGAACTACAGCTTTTATAATGTCGTTGTCGTCTTCAAACGGGCAGTTGAAGCGGCCGACTACGCAGTCGTGTCGTAAGGCGCAGACTTCTAGTTCCAATTCCAACTTGAAGTGAAGTAGTAACCTGTTCAGTTCAATCACTTCCTTGACGTCTTCGTGGGAGGAGCATCCGCTAAGTAGGTACGGACAGAGTGATGTCATGTGCTCGATATAGGGAATGTTAATTTCTTCTCTGGAATTAGAAATGTAAGACATAAGATTTTAAACTTCGCGTTCCATTATAATTATAAACAAGAGTAACGGGACTCAACGCGACATTTATTATGAAGTACTGTCTGCTTGTGACCACGGCTGTAGCAACACAGCCAAAACGTCAAGCTGTAAGTACATAATAATATGTACTTCATAATAAATGTCGCGTTGAGTCCCGTTACTCTTGTTTATAATGTAAGACATAATTTGTAAGAGATATTTCAGTATGGGACAAAGGTTGTGTGGTTGCATTGAGAGTTAGCGACGTCATAAAGACTTGAAAAGCGAAACTTCTAATAAAAATGCCCAATAAGGCTCAACTCACACGAACCACAACCACACTACGTGGGCGAGGCGCATTTTGTATTGGAAATGAATAGTCAATTCACACGCACCACATTTTGCAGTCATTATCTACCACGTGGGTGATACCGGCCACAACGCAGCCACCAGCGACGACACTGCGAACTAGCGGCCGGCCACATCCACATCACAACTACTAGCGACAACGACATTTTGTCGCACAACCACAACGCAACTGCAAAAAGTTGCATCAACACTATTCACACGTAACCACATTTTGTCGTTGCGATGTGGTGTGGTTGTGGTTCGTGTGGGTCGATACTAAAAGCGAGGAGATTTTTTGCGCATCATTCGCTTCGAAAGTTATTGCTATTTACCAGTCTATGTTAAATTAGACTCACAGCACAGACACTCACAACACGACCAGACGATAATAAATACGCAGATAAAGTTAAATTTATTTTAAACCATCGTACGAGTAAGTAGCTGATTTTACATATCATCATCATCATGTCAGCCGAACGACGCCCACTGCTGGGCATAGGCCTCCCCCAAGGATCTCCACAGCGATCGGTCCTGCGCTGCCCGCATCCATTTTACTTATAGTTCGTGTATAATAAGGTAGACCAGCCAGTGGTAATAGAAGCCACTTGTCTAGACAAGTGGCTTTCTATTAGCGAATTCACCAGTCGAATAGAAAGAAAATGTATAGGATTGACATTAGCAATCGAAATGTCACGTGACCGCTAATTTCAATCCCATACATTTTCGACTGGCGAATTCGCTAATAGAAAGCCACTTGTCTACTGGGGCAGGTGGCACAATCTTTTCTGTGCCGGTAACAATGGCGCTATGTATTTTTTCTTTTTTTTTGTATCAATTTAACCGGCCCTGACTTCTAAGACCTTCAGCCGCCAGGCAGCGCTATGGTTGGACATCAACTTGACAGCAAAATTACATAAAAAACACGTTAGATTCACATGATGGCCACCGGAACAGAAAAGTTTGTGGCACGTATACTCACAGTGTGGTCAGGCGCTGGGTGATAAGGGCGGCGGCGGGCGCGCGCGCGGCGGGCGGCAGGTCGGCCAGCCCGTCGTGTGCAGCCGAGCGCGCTTCTGACCACCCGTTCACACTCAGCGCGGGGTCGCCGCGCTAAGGACAAAATACCATCATCAGCCCGTTTCGCCCACTGCATATTCGTAAATACCCAACGCGTTAGATGCCCGAAGTTACTTTCTAAATAGCAGAATAGCTGAAGCGCTAACAAATAGTAACACTGAATGGCATTTTATACCACCACATGCCCCCAACTTCGGTGCCTTTGGGAGGCTGGTATCAAATCGGCGAAGTTTCATCTAAAGCGAGTTGTAGTAGGATCTTCCACTTTAACGTACGAGGAGATGTCGACTATGCTTGCTCAAGTCGAACCCAATTTCGGTGGCCTTTGGGAGGCTGGTATCAAATCGGCGAAGTTTCATCTAAAGCGAGTTCTAGTAGGATCTTCCACTTTAACGTAGGAGATGTCGACTATGTAAGCATAGTCGACATCTCCTACGTTAAAGTGGAAGATCCTACTCAAGCTCAAGCTTGTCTGAACTCTCGACCTTTGTCTAGGCTTGACGAAAATGCAGAAAAGGAAAATGCAGAAGTGTTGACTCCGGGACATTTTTTAATTGGAGAAGTTTTAGTATCTGCTCCGGATCATAATTATGAGAACTCCAATATAGGCTCGCTTCGAAGATGGCAGTTAACTCAACGCATAGCACTGGCGTAAGTGGTCCAAAGAATATCTAAATCAGTTTTTCCACCGATATCGTTGGTCTACACAGACACCAGAACCTAAAATAGGAGATGTCGTTCTAATTAAGGAAGACGGTTTACCCCCATGTAAACCCCCGTTGGCTTTACGGTAGAATTATTGAGCAACATCCCGGTAAATATGGAATCACGCGGGTGGTCACATTGAAATGCAAAAATTCGATAATAAAACGTCAAACAAATAAATTATGCATTTTACCTGTAACTGAATGAGTTAGTCGTCAAATGAAATATTTACAAAGTATATATATGTCGGCTCTTGCGACACCTACGGTATATAAGATTTTACATTATTTTAAAGGGTACGGGTAACAAATAAGTTTTATATTATATAGAATAAATTGTACGTAGGTTTGTTTACAAGTTGTAGTTGTTAAATGATAAATGTTAGTTTTATAATGTTGTTGTATTCTCTTGTAAGGACAAACGTCAATTTGTCCTTAGTGGGCGGTAAATGTATGTGTTAAATAAAGTTACCAGAGATCACGCTAGATGGCGCTGTTAGTTTCTGCCTCTCGCTAATGAGTTGCGTCTTGGCAAACATAGGTGTCTAGGGTTACCTAATCCGAAAATGAGATTTCCTGACAAAATCTTGACTTTTCAGTAAATTTCCTTACATTTATTCTTATGTTGAGTGCTAAGAATTTATTATTTTATTTTTTGTGACCAAAATGCAATAATCGTATTGAACTTTAATACCATATTTTTGCCTCTTTCAATTACAAAAATTCCCGACAATTTAAAATTTTCCCCGTTTTCTTGACCAAGGGCCAAAATTGCTGACATGTCCCCTCGATCCACTTAAATCCATTAAATTTCTGTCGTCTGGTACCCCTATACTCACCGGTACATACAGCACTAGTCGGAACAGTTGGACAACTAGCTTAGTAGCGGCGCGACTCTTTGACGCCAGTGCGGTACAGAAGTGCGCCGCTACGTAGGACACGTGTTCGATGTCCTGTTCGCTTCTGACAGCCTTCTCGTTGTCCAACCACTCGCTAAGAGCGTCGCTGACAACGTCTGCAATTTGAGAGGCTGTTTCTTCGCTTATTAGCATCTCTGTTAAAAAAAAATGAAAATACGTTACTTGTTGTGGTTCACGAAATAAAAATAAAACCCTTGTTGACGTGATAACGTCTTATAAAACGATAAATGCCGGCTTTACGCACGAAAAAGTGTCACGTTCGCGTTCAAGGGAGAGCGCGGAACAAGCGATTGAGAGCACGATCAGCCTAAGCGTTCGGCTTGTGACGCATCTATCTCTCTTCCACTCCATCGGCCGATGCGTCCGAGTAGAAGAGAGACAGCGGCATATTGTTATAACGTAAAATTATCGTCCGTAAACTGACTTTTTTGTTGTTTATAGTGAGGTCAAATACAGTTTTTCCGTATACCAAACGGCATGTTGGACTCAGTCAGAAACGGGCCCTGCTCCGCCCCCTAACAAGCCGGACATAGGGAGGGAGCCTCCTCCCATTCTCCCCATTTACCTACTCGCGGCGGGCTGACCAGATGGGGCGCTCGAGAGCAGGCAACACTACCAACTAAACCCCCCGTTTCTTGTTTTCCGCTGTCAGTTTTAAGCACACCGACTTGGGCGTGGTTAAGCACCCCCTGATAAAGAAACCCTAGGTGATGGGAAACAGTTTTGTCTAAAAGCAAGAACGCAATGATTGCTGAACAATGTTACATGAAATTTCGAGCAGCGCGTGCGTTACGGCAGCAGACCGCAGCCCCGCCGCTATGTGCGAGCACGCAGTACACTCACCGCCCCGGCCGTCGGTGGACAGACACACGAGCAGCAGGTGTCGCGCGTTGGCGCAGCGTTGGCGCAGCAGGCGCCGCGTGAGCGCGAGCAGCGCGTGCGTTACGGCAACAGACCGCAGCCCCGCCGCTATGTGCGAGCACGCAGTACACTCACCGCCCCGGCCGTCGGTGGACAGACACACGAGCAGCAGGTGTCGCGCGTTGGCGCAGCGTTGGCGCAGCAGGCGCCGCGTGAGCGCGAGCAGCGCGTGCGTTACGGCAACAGACCGCAGCCCCGCCGCTATGTGCGAGCACGCAGTACACTCACCGCCCCGGCCGTCGGTGGACAGACACACGAGCAGCAGGTGTCGCGCGTTGGCGCAGCGTTGGCGCAGCAGGCGCCGCGTGAGCGCGAGCAGCGCGTGCGTTACGGCAGCAGACCGCAGCCAGCGCCGCGCCGCTGCTATGCTCCACGCCGAGTGGCATAGCGCCGCGCCTAAGCACCATTCGAACGTGCCCGTGCCCAACTACAAAGACACATCACAAAATCAGCTAGGATAGCTATCCCTATACTAAGGCTACTCAAAGAATGTTTTTGATATACGTTTGACAGCTGTCAAACTGGCAACTGGCAATCTCTTGGTTTCACAGTTGTCCGGCAGATCCGTTAGGGCCGTCAGTACACGGGAGACATCAATATTTCAGCAAAGGTCGGCGGCAGAATACCAGTGCCATGACAACACGCGTTGTCACGGCTCAAACTGAGCAGAGGCCTACTTTGGTGTACCTACCAAAGTTGGTGTCTATTTTTTTATTTAGTTTTAGTTCATTTCATTGTTTATATTTAACTTTTTTAATTATTTTGTATGTGCAGGTACCCAATAAACGTTTTTCTATTCTATTCAATACTAATCCGTACGGCCCAATCTGTTGTAAACATCTGTTGTTGTTTTGTTGATAGGTGGGATATGCCACTTTTACAAATAAATTGAATTGAATTGAAAACAATATGTTATTGTTAACGCCTCATGTGTGTTACCATTCCGGGGGCGATCCGTTCCGTAAGGGTATTCCGGATAGCTCTAAAACTAAATGTTAAAATATCCAAAATAACATAACTGACCAGTGTTAAAATACGTAACCTTCAAAAAACGTTCTGTACCGTTTCAAATAACCCTTTCATTCGTTATGACGATATCATTAAAACGGGACAAAAACACTGATTCTTGTTTTAGTTTTGAAACATCCGAAAATGTAAGAATCTTATGTACAGTGGCACACTCTTTTCTGTTTCGGTGACAGGGGCGCTATGTACTTTTTCTTTTTTTTTGTCGCTATTTAACCGGCCCTGACTTCTAAGAGAAGAAGACCGCCAGCAGCGCTATGGTTGGACATCAACTTGACAGCAAAAACTCATTAAAAAAACACGTTAGTTTCACATTTTGGCCACCGGAACAGAAAAGATTGTGGCACTGTAGTCTTGCATGATGGTTTTGAATGACGGTTTCATGACCCTCTAAGGCGCCCATTAAATTACTGTTGAAATTCGTCATTATCCATAGAGATTAGACCCCAATATTAAGCTCAGAGGCATTACAGCTGTACTATCTACATCCTACCTAAACTATAAAATAATATCAAAGAAAGAGTGTTATTTACTATCAAAAAACGAACTATCAAATAAATTGTGTATAAATAACTTATAAGGATACCTTACCTTATCAAACGAATTCAAAACAGCGTCTTGCTCTTCCTCACTCAAATGCTTCAGCAAAATAAAAACTATGTCAACCATTGTTTTGGACCTCATCGTATCTCTCAGCATCCATTTCATCAACACCTTCTCATAGAAGTCGTACACACTCGTAGCTGAGAAATACCGTGCTAATGCTAAGAACAGGTTTTTACTATTAAACTCGTTCATTATAGTCACCAATGGCAACAATACTGGGTCAGAAAGGTCATTTTTGTCAGCATACTCGAAGTAATGACAACAGACTTTTTCAATTACTTCATCTAAGTTATGATTGTATCTTTCTAGGGACACTGCGTCAATTTCTTCAGTGGGAGCTTTAACTTCTGCTTTGTTAGGTGTATCGCCATCGAACCTGATGCTTTGAACCTTTTTACTTTCGTTTAGGAAAGCCTGTTTTAAAGTCTGTAGTAGTTGTATGTGTCCGTCTATAACTTTAGTGATTTCAACCTCTGGTTTGTCGACTTGAGTCAGAACTGTGGAGCAGACGTTTTGCCAAAAGTTTCTGATTAATTGATCGTATTTGTCTCCATTCGCTTCTCTAGACTGTTTCAGCCAGAATTTCAGCAAAGCGACCATGCTTGTGGCAGAATGTTTTATCAAGTTGGTTTTCAGTTGTCCTTCGCGTCCTGTAGAGAGGATGATTTCTAGCCAATTTCTGTGCACTGACGTGGTCACTTCTAAAACGAAGTCGTTTTGTTGGATGGAGAGGTATCTCAAGCATTCAGCGAGACTCGATATCCAGTATTGTCGTTCGCTTTTGGAAATCAATACACTCTTCTTTTCTAAGCTGTAAAGAGATTTAAAAATGAAAAATGTTCAAATGTCTGTTGTTTTGAAATGTGTCTCTCAAGCTCAAGCGTGTAGACCGAACATTTTGTAACAGATGAAAAACAAAATAATATACGAACCCTTTGAATAATGAATCGAAAAACGCCTCGTAAAACTCCTTTGTGAGCATATCTGAAGGCAAGTGTGCCAACAGTGGTAGGAACATTTCAGTCATTCGTCTGGCGTCTCCCCACCCACCTGTTAATAAAAATACAACAATTTAAACCGCCGTTGAAAGTATGTGTTGTTATTATTATAAGACATAGTCTTACCTTTTTCCAAAATGTTGAGAATTCTTTTGGTAAGTAAATCTTTTTTGTCTAGATATTTGTGCCATTCCTGTGGAAAGAAAGTGGATAATATATTAGTAGAAACTGTCAAGGGTTAATGAGATACAAAATTGTATTCGTTTGTGGAATTGTGTAGCTGTTTGTTAAAGGAATAGGGGATCGTACTGATTTTTTTTTATTAGTTTAATATGCTTTTAGTAATATCAGAAACACGACACAGGTATTTACTTTCAAATATTTTACACATTTCGGAGATATAGATCACCAAACTTCCTTATTAGACAAGGACAGCGCTAAACACCATGTGACGTCAGATGTTAGTAGCGCTATACTTCTACCATATAAAATTTTGTTTTAGAAAGAGATAGATAGAGACGCAGTTTGTCACAATTCTTACTTGCTTATTAATAAACAGTTTTTTTTTCACTTTTGTTATTCTTCAATGTTATTGTATTTTTGAATATCAATAACAGTTCGACCCCCGTTTGGTTTACTATTGCAGCTAATTTGGGTTTTGGTATATGATGCCTTCACTTAATAATTAAAGTGCTCCGGTAACGATCAATCGCAATTGACAATGTTTACGTCATTGACGGACCAAATGATCGTCTACAGAGGCAATTGAAGCAATACGGTATTTTACTGTTTTTTTTTATTTCTTTAAATTATTATTTTTATTTTGAATTATCTTGAATATTTTCAAAGATATAGGACTTCAAACTTTATAATTAGACAAGGACAGGACGCTATCTTAGTGACGTCAGTGAGTTAGTAGCGTCATAGTCACGCCATAGAAGATTTCGTTTTAGAAAGAGACAGCTACAGTCAAAATCAAACAGACTATAATTCTTTTATTATAAAACAGATTCAAATTATTTTTTCACATTTGGTATTCTTAAATGCAATATTTTTTAACGTCATTATTAAATATCTTCATTTCAACAACAGTAAAATACCCTATTGTCATTCGAAACTACGTGATTGATGCGAATGATGGGAAGCCCATTGACAATCGCGAATGACGCTACCAATTGATCGTCTCGTTGTGCGATTGACAGGTTTTTCGATGAGAAACATGGCGCGAGCAATTGACGCATCGAATGAAGCTCCATCATTCGCACCTTCAATTGAAACGGTCAATCACGTAACAATTGACGAATGACGATTGATCGTTACCGGGGCACTTAACATAACTGTTGTACTCACGGGCACGCTGTGCATAAACTGCAGCAAGCAGCCCCATATCTGGTGCGCGGGCAGCGAGTGCGTCTCGTGCGCGGCGGCGAGCGCTATCTTCACGAGCTTGGCGCCGAACTGCTCGGCGAACGTGCTCGCGAACCGCTCCACTACGCGCGCCGTCGCCGCGAACCACGCGGCCCTATGGGGAAACGAAGGTAATGTTGTACTTAGATGACTGGTCAAAATCGGCGCTGAAATAAATTCGACAAATCTAATCAGATTAGAGACGGCGGCAATAGGCCTATTAATGAAAGCATTCTGTTTAGTATTTATTTATTCCTTGGATGATGTTGATGTATGTTCTTAAGATGCATTCTCTGTAGTGTTCCAGGCAATAATATTTTTTATACATATTCAATAATTGTCTTAAAATCATTCGCCACTCCTTCATCATCTTCATCTGTAGGTACGATAGCTCCGTCGAATGCTAAAAGTAATTAAGTTTTTTGTAAAAAAAAACAACGGGTTGCACTCCGGGAGTGCCGGCAGAAGTGAAAAAGGCTCCCTAGACTTTTTTACAAAAAAAAAGGGAATTTGGCTGGTCTTCTGGCTTCAATGCCGCCGGTTTTCTAACCTGAGCTATCACAACTTTGAAAAACGGTGGCGAAATTTGCCTTCGTATTATAATGACATTGTAACAGTTTTTGGATCAGGTCAGGTGTACGTCTTACGTATTTATATTATTTTCCGAGAGGAATATAAATTTAGAGTCCTGAAACCAAACTGCTTTCTGTACAATCAAGTCGGACCCTGAGGTTGTGGTCGGTATGGCTGGCGTGCGCCCAGTAGTCGTGTCACTCGTCGTGGGTAGGAAGCGCTGCTAGGTGAAGACCTGCAGCCCTTGGAGACTGATTGTCACTTATTGAGAGACTACATACATACAATCACGACTATTATCCCCTAGTTAGGGTTAGTCAGAGACTAGGCAATAAGCACCACTAAAGCAGTCCACTGCCATAGTCCGCGTTTCACCAAGCAGTAATTGCACATGTGCTCAGCGTGACAGGTGGTGAGCCCGTCGCTGCTATAAACTGTTAGATGTGTGTGCAGTTCTAGGTTTATTTGTCCCCTTTTACGACACGTAAAGGAAGCGATGGGTTGGTTTGGTAGTATTCTTTTAATGAGCCGCTACCACACGGCTCTTTGGCGACTGATTGTCACTAAACTCACTTAAATGCTACAAGTCAAAGTCAAGACAAGTTCCTGTTGCCTACCTCAGAAAGTCCCACGTGGCCCGGCTGTCGCCTAGCGGTGAGGCATTATTTTCCGAGAGGAATATAAATCTAGAGTCCTGAAACCAAACTGCTTACTGTACAACCCAGTGGGCCAACCTGAGGTTGTGGTCGGTATGGCTGGCGTGCGCCCAGTAGGCGGGTGCTCCTAGTAGCGGGGTCAGTTCCACCCACAGCCACTCGTCGTGGGTTAAAGGCAGATTCTAAATGAAGTTCTACAGCCCTTGGAGACTGATTGCCACTTATATGGGAGACTACAGACATACATACAATCACGACTATTTTCCTCTAAGGGTTAGTCAGAGACTAGGCAATAAGCACCGCAAAAGGAGACCACTGCCATAGTCCGCGTTTCACCAAGCAGTAACTGCACATGTGCTCAGCGTGACAGGTGGTGGGCCCATGTCGCCGCTATAAACTGTTAGATGTGTGTGCAGTTCTAGGTCCCTTTTTACGACACCCAAGGGAAGAGATGGGTTGGTAGCATTCTTTTAATGAGCCGCTACCATACGGCTCTAGGAAACTGATTACTGACTGGTCACTTATTGAATGCTATAAGTCAAAGTCAAGACAAGTTCCTGTTGCCTACCTCAGAATGTCGCCTAGCGGTGAGGCATTATTTTCCGAGAGGAATATAAATCTAGAGTCCTGAAACCAAACTGCTTACTGCACAATGAAGTCGGCCAACCTGAGGTTGTGGTCGGTATGGCTGGCGTGCGCCCAGTAGGCGGGTGCGCCCAGCAGTGGCGTCAGCTCCGCCCACAGCCACTCGTCGTGGGTTGAAGGTAGTTTCTGGCTGAAGTATTGCAGCCCTTGGAGACTGCTAGTGGCCAACCGTTGGAGCTGGCGAGATCGCTCGTCTGGGTCCTCCGCCCTACATGAGGTTATACACCAATATAGGACCCGGCAAATAACTTGATCAAAACCATGGACGATAAAATCTGTGCAAAAAAACACTTGTACAAAATATAGCAACTATCTGAACATTTTTTTTGATTGAATCAGGCGTCACTTGGCGGAAGTCCCTAACCATTGTGAAAAACGAAATATATGTAGCTTACTTCCGCAAAAAACACAAAATGCAAAATGCACCATGTTGTGCACTGGTGTTTTCGTGGTGTGCATGTGCAATTTTTTGCGGGCGGGCGGGCGGTGCATCTTGCATTTTGTGTTTTTTGCGGAAGTAAGCTACATATATTTCGTTTTTCACAACTATCTGAGCAGTGTTTGTCTACGGTTTTTGTCAGGACAACTCCATTTCAATACAAATGTAAAAATAAATACAAAAGCTTATAATATTAGTTAAACTTTATACTGTAATAGCAAAATTAAAACTATTTTTTTTAAACGTAATAGAAAAAAAGTATTCTTCACAAGGTAGCCCCCTAGGACGGACAATTTCAAGAAAACTGTGGTGCCTTAATTAACTATGAATACTCACGGTTTCATGAGGGTTTTCTGCGCGTTCCCGACGAGGCTGTCTTTCAGGTGCGCCATCACTTCCGCCTTGCAGAACGATATCACTTCTGGCAACTTGTTCTCGGGGAATAGGGCCTGTTGGCGTATAGATTCAAAGATTCAAAGATTCAAATTTGTTTATTCAATTTAGATTGTTATTTACAACACTTGTGAACGTCATAGAAGCTACGCCGTCGGTTCGCAAACCCTACAGCGGGAGGCCTTGGAGAAGAACCGGCAAGAAACTCCAAGGGTTGTTTTTTTCTCCCTGTCTTATTTCATACAGAGTCGTCAAATTGAAAAATGACCTTAACATGGTATGACTAAGGTCAGTTTCCATCACAATTACACAATGGGTTATGATAAATACAGTTAAGTATAGGCGAACTAATGATCATAGCGGTGAACAATTTTCAGTTACTTAGGAATTCTACTTAAGGTGTATCGATGAGCTCAGTGGCGCCGCCAATGGAAATAAATCAATTGCATTTTATTAAAGGCTTGGATTAAAAGTTTCGGTTATTTCGCGCAAATAGAAGAGCAAAATGCAATTTTTAATTGTTTTTTCATGGCCTCAAATATGAGCACCAAGTTATGGATCTCGATATTGCCAAATGTGGCCACTTTTGGCATTATTGGGATTCACGACTTATTGCGTAAGTTTGAGTTCTCAAAAGTATATTTATAAAATGCATTCCACTCTTTCACCTGCGCGAAATAACCGAAACTTTTAATCCAAGCCTTTAATAAAATGCAATTGATTTATTTCCATTGGCGGCGCCACTGAGCTCATCGATACACCTTAAAGCTTTAATATTAGTTAAAAACAAAAGACAATTCTACTATATACTGCAAGCTGCGCCATACATGTTTCAAATGTAATTCTTAATAAAATGAATAAAAACAAAAGAAAACACATTTTAAGGCAAGCAGATAAGAGCAGACCCATTCCCACTGGCAGCACCCGTTCACGAGCATGACGCATGAACCAGCCATCGCTTCGCTCAACCATATTTTAGGGAACGTAACGACCCGCCTCACACGCCACCATATAAGGAAGTTTATTCATTGTTTTGTCTTGACATTCGGCTCTTTTTGTCTCTGTTGCGTTTTATCTTGCGGTTCCATCGTTTTAATTAAGAAAAGTAAGATTGATACAGAAGATAGGGATAAACAGTATTGGACTCGACATTGGTTTGGAAATTTTAATTAAATAAAATACTTGCTGCTACTGCTGAGTAAAAGTGTATGATGGGGTGGTCGGTGGTCGGGGTATAGAACCGTTGACGTGTGTATGTGTGTGTCTGGGTGTGTGCGCCAAACGTGAGTATTGTGGAATAGTAGATTGTATTACAAGGGAGCAAAATAACATATTTACGGCGAGGGCGCTATTTTGAATCCAGAGCGCAGTGAAGGATTCTAGAGTAGAATCTCGAGCACAGCGAGGGATTCTAAAGTAGAATCCTGAACGCAGCGAGGGATTCAATATACGTCGCCCGAGATGAAAATAATTTTGCGGCCGAGTAATACACTCTACTTTTCATTTCGAATATAAGGAAAGTAAATACACTCTGCTTTTCATCCCCCTCTATAAGAAAAACAATAAAGACAACTAAAACTATCTAGAAAAGTAAAAGAAAGGTGGCGGGGGGCTTCGCTTTCTCTGTTTTTTCTATAATAGGGATATAAAAAAAAATTAAGTTTTGAAATAAAAAAAAATTTTAGAAAAAAAAAATTTTTTTTAATAAAAAAAAAATTTGGAACAAAAAAAAATTTTTTTGTGTCTATCGGATGCCTCCTAACTATCTCCGGAGTACCATAGGGGGTTGAAAATTTTGTTAGATTTTAGCTACGCTACGAGACGAGACGCACCGTTTTTGAGATATTCTAGTTTTTATAAAATTCATTTTTTTTTAAATTTTGCAAGTCCCGTACCCATACAAAATTAGTTGAAAACTTTTTCATTGCCGATGAGGTAACTCTATGGTTGACTGTAGAGGTAACCAAATTCAGTTCTATTCTTAAAATTCATTTCCACCCTAGGGTGAAACGGATAGTTTTGGACCCGCTGCTCAGTTTAAATATACATCACTTTCCGAATCTGAGAGATGAAAACAATATGCTCAGAACCTTTCTTTGGGTAGATAGTTGGGGAACGTGACAAGTTTTTTGCAGTGGTTCGGAGAAGTCTACTAAGGTCTCACCTGCCCCCTGATTCACGAACCGTCAGAAACGGAATCGGGTTCGAATTCTGTGCTTTGTCTTTGTCTATTATATAGTGAGTGATTGACAGAGACAGTAAATACATTCCGACGGTTCGTGAATCAGGGGACTGTCCTCTATTCTAGACACGACCTGTGCCTCTACTACTTTGGCCTCTAGCCCCTAATATCTGTAAGGTTGTGGTGTTTTCGTCGCCTGCACGTAGACGGCATGCAACTTATGTCAAAAACACACACTTGTTTAACCACCTGTGGTCTATAGTTCCCGGGTTCGATTCCCAGAGGGGAGCGGGGTTGGTAGGACTTGTTCTAAGTCCGCCTGGCAAGCTACCACTATCTTATCTAAGTCTCACGCCATAACAGCAATGTTTCCAGCATTGCTGTGTTCCGGCAGTTAGAGATAAGGATAGCCAGTTCCGCGAGGATTTCGGGAGTAATGCGCGTACGCCTTCAGTCGTATCTTTACCTAGAATCGGGTGCGATGAAGGCTAAGTGCTACCACAGAATAAATAATAGTACACTGGTACAGAAACTTCACTACGCTAAACCATTTAAATAATTAGCAACTCTAATAACAACGCAATAAAGTGGAATTCAGCTTGTACGGCGCTATTACGAACGGCCACACGTTGCATCTCTTTCTATCGCATATATTCTAGCTTTTTTGCGGATCTAATTTCTATGGTTTGCACCGCCGGCGGTGCGGGCGAGAGTAGCGCGCAAGTACATCGAGTGACACACGCCTGGGGTGGCAACCCCGTTGTGTATTGAAAAAAAACTTGTGCGCGTTACCTTGAGCGAGCCTTGCGCTTGGGCGGCGGCGGGCGCGTGGTCGTCGTGCTGCGCGCTCAGCCACGCCGGCACCAGCTGTCGCAGGAACGGCGCCGCGCGCCGCCCACAAGCCTGAGTTATGCTGCCGTGGCACAGCTGTCACACACATAATAATAATATTATAATAATAACTAGCGGATCCTCGCGGTTTCACCCGCGTGGTACCCGTTCCCGTGGGAATATCGGGATAAAATATGGCCTATGTGACTCGGGAAGAATGTAGCTTTCTAATGGTCAAAGAATTGTCTAAATCGGTCCAGTAGTTTCGGAGCCTATTCGATGCAAACAAACAAACAATAAATATTTTCCTCTTTATAATATTAGTATAGATAACATTTTATTCAATAAAACATGCAATTCAAAATATAATAATAAAGGCTAAAACTAATAATAATAAGCCTGAACTAGGAATCCCTGTGTTTCAGTCAAAAAAAGGGCTTACATAAATACTTTAATTAAACATTTCAAATATCAGATAAAGTAAGATTAACATCTATAATATCAAAATGAGTAAACTTTACAAATTAAATTTAATTCTAAACATTTATTTATTTAGTCACAAACAGTAACATACATGCATCAAATATGATGAAAACTTGCAACAGACACAATACAATATGCGCTACTACCCACACTAAGCTGGGGTGGCTCGCCAGTTAGATAATGAAACAGTTTTTCGTGCTTTTCCATTGGGCTGGGATGGATAATCACTTTATTTTCTATATACCTACACATTGTTGTATCTTGAATATAGCTTATAATATTAATGTAATGTTTCATTAAAATCTATTTAGTAGTTTTTGCGGGAAAGAGTAACAAAATCCATCCATTCATACAAACTTTCGCGTTTATAATATAAGTAAGGATATTAACAAATTTAATTTTGGGTAACGCAAGAATGCGGCTTGCATGTAATAAATTCTGGGTAACGTGATTAGTGCCCAAATACTTGCACGCATCTCAAAACAACTCAAAAAAATATAAGTATCACCAAAAATAAAGTAAGTAGATACCTAAATATTGATAAAAGTATCTTAAACACAAAAGATACAATGACTACAGATAGCATTGGAATTGTCATCAGTTTAATTTCTACCATCTGTGCAAATAAAGTGCTGAATTTGGTATATACAGGGCGTCCCAAAACTATGCCACATGGAGGGAAAGTACCTTAAATACTGAAGATATCAAATTTTACGGAAAGGAGACTTCATTTTTATATTAAAAAGAAAACGAACTGCATTCAAAGAATTTCAAATAATCGCCTGTCTGAACTGGGAATCGAACCCGCTGAATGTGAAAAAAAAATTTTCTTTAATTTTATGATACCGATAGAAAGGCTCAATTATAAGCATTTATTTCTTCTAAGTAATATAGTACCTTAAATAAAAGGGAGACTACGAAATTTTACATTTATTATTGAATAACAAGTTTGTGCAGCATTCTAATGCATAGCCTTTTCTGTGACTTTATGACATAATATTATAACTTTACGCTTATGATAGGTAAATTAGGTTTATTGCTCGAATTTTCACTCATTAGTATTACATTAAAATGTTAAAGTCAGTTGTTTTGAGAACGACACAGTCAAAGAAAAGGCTATCCATAAGAATGCACAAACTTGTTATTCAATAATAAATGGTAAATTTCGTAGTCTTCCTTTTATTTAAGATGAGCCTTTCGATCGGTATAATAAAATGAAAGAAATATATTTTTTCGAATTCAGCGGGTTCTATTCCCAGTTCAGACAGGCGATTATTTATAATTCTTTGAATGCAGTTCGTTTTCTTTTTTAAATAAAAATGAAGTCTCCTTTCAGTAAAATTTTATATCTTCAGTATTTAAGGTACTTTCCCTCCATGAAGCATAGTTTTGGGACACCCTGTATATAGAAAATGGCCAGAGATGAGGAAACATGGAAAGGACTGGAGGAGGCCTTTGTGCCCAAACAACAGAAGGACAGACTTACAAAGGAAGCTGCTGCAAATTTATAAAAACTATAACTAACTATATGTACCTAAAATTTTGTTTTCTTTTAAGTAAATAAAGGCTAATAAAATAAAATAGAAAATATTAAGGTACCTGTGTCATCTCTCGGACTTTACAGTCAGTGTCGACAGACAGAATCCTGTAGTAATGCGTCCAGCTGGGCAGCGTCAGCACAACATCATCCACTTTACTATTGCTTGCTAACTCACTTAACTCTTGCAGTGCCTAAAATGAAAGCCAAAGAATAATTATGAATTCATAGATATTTGAAAACAAGTGGCTGCCCGCAACTAGGTAGGTTTTACCCGTGTGGTTTACGTTCCCATAGGAATATCGGGATAAATAGTATCCTATGTTTTAACCCAGGCATCTACTATCTGTGTGCCAAATGTATACTTACAAATCAATAAAATTGGAGTGTCTGTTTGTAATATTAAAATAATCGCTTTTTACTACATGAATATGATTATATATACGGTACATATAACAAAATAACATTTTTTACAATTTTTGTCTGTCTGTCTGTTTGTTCCGGCTAATCTCTGAAACGGCTGGACCGATTTTGACGGGACTTTCACTGGCAAGGTAGCTGGTAGCTGATGTAATAAGGAGTAACTTAGGCTACTTTTTATCCCGATATTCCCACGGGAACGAGAACCACGCGGGTGAAAACGCGGGCGCTCGCTAGTGAAGTATGATTGCAACATATTACACAAACAAGATGTTTGCATTATCGCGCATTTACAGAAAATTGGAACACACGCGTAGCATTCTCAGCAATCTAGAATAAGATCGCTTACTAAGATAATGTATCTTTAATTGTACTCAATATTATTATCTCAATATACATCTTGACACCGAACAAGTCACATCTCTTTTATTACCTTAGCCTCGGTAAAGCGTCATACCTCTTCATGGCGACCCTTTGCCAACCGAACTTATAAATTTTTGCGGGAAAATCATTACTACATGGAGCAGCAAAGCAAAATTTTCAACACCATACTAGCAGCAGTCTTCGTTGCGGTGCTATTTGGCTCTACACTTCTGTTCATCGCATTACTTGGGAAGACAAAACAATAATATGGGAGCACCACAAAGTAAAGAAGAAGTTATCATCGCACAAACCGCCAGCGGCGACGCCCAAGCAACGCAGAAAACTTCAAGCCAGCTCACTACAACAGAAATTTTACTATCCGTCATACTGCTTCTCATCGTTATACTCATCATTTACGCCTGCATCCGGAAAATTTGGGACCGAATTGTCAACCGACTCCGTAGAGAATTCAACAGCGCAGTTCTAAGAAACACAATATCTTCCGTGGAACTGGCAACGACGTCGACTCAACCATCAACGTAGACCAGGAGGTGTCCAGGGTAGAAACCCGGCCCATTGTACGAGGGGCAAGGGAAATCCCAGCCCGATCTTCAGTTAGCTGTTTCAAGCGGTCCAGGAACCCATCTTAGAAGTCTGAAGATCCTACACACTCAAGGAGCATGAGAAAACCCCCAGCCCGCAGCCCCAGCCCCCACACGCCACGCCGGTCACCACATACCTACTCATCGTGCAGAGACGTAATTATTTTATTCGCGCGCTATAATGCCACCGTAAGTCGTAAGTTATTTTATACCTAAACGTTTTAAATAATATGTAGGATTACATTTTTTTTCTTATTAGATAATGTCATTTATTATTTCCGATTTAAATGAATTGCATAAGAAACTATTGTATATTAAAGATAATTTAGTAAAACTAGGACCAGATAGACGTCAAAAAGAGTTAGGTTTTACGAAATTTAATGAAGCGAAACTTGAATACGCGAAATTAGAGTATATTTTAGCTCAAGTACATAATTTAGTTGAAAAATCGGAGGTATCAACTAAAGATATAACTTTAATTAATAAAATAGCAAATGACATTCAGATCATTTATGACAAAATTATTTCTTTAGAGACTTTAAGTGTTAGTAGTATTTCAAAAATGGCAGAAAAAGATAAATTTGACTTGAAGACAGCCATTGCACTTTTACCAACGATGACAGGTCAAGAACACGTCACTAAATCTCTAATTAATGGTATACAATTATATAGTTCAATGATCAGCGATGCTACTCATGGGTTACTTATTGATTTTGTGATTAAAACTAGGCTCTCTCCTAGCGCAAAATTACGTTTAAAAAGTAGTTATCCAACTATTAAAGATTTAATTAGAGATATGAATACGCATTTGATTCAAAAAAAATCTGCTGTTGCTATCCAACACAAATTACAAAACTGTCGTCAAGGTCATAGGTCGATCGAGTCATTCGGCTCGGAACTAGAACAACTTTTTGTGAATTTAACCATAGCACAAGCGGATGACGACGCTACTAAGTTTGAAGTATTGCGTCCCATTAATGAAAAGGTTGCAATCAAGCGCTTTTCAGATGGATTAGTGAATCAAAAGCTTAGTACTATCATAGCATCACGTCACTTTGATTCTTTACCAGAGGCTATAAGAACTGCCCTAGACGAGCAGTCAATGTCTACCAGACACGAGGAAGTTATGAACATTAAAAAGTTTCATACTCGTAATTTCTCACGCACACCTACTAATTATCCGCGTCAGCCAAGTAATTATTCTAATAAATATAGTTACTATAATAGATTTAGCGCAAACAATAGGTACGCTGCCGGAAACACGAGACCACAACAAGGTAAGTACATGTCGCGAGACTCCCGCGCCGCGCAAGGAACACAATCACGTTCACGTGACCGCGGTCGGCCGAGCCCGCGCCCGCCGCGCTCAGCTGTGCCTTTTCAACGTGTGCAGTACGCTAGCCACGAGCAATCGACCAATAGTGAGTCACAAGCGCGTTCTGAGCCCCAGAACGATAATAATTTAGATTTTTTTCGTTCCTACTGAAAATTATGTTTTAAACTACAATAATAGTAGTACCGTAACTTTTAACGTAAGTAATAGCAATATCGATCTTTTAGTCGATAGCGGAGCAAGCCTTTGTGTTTTAAAATACGAATGGTTATGCGATTATCCGAAGTTATTGAATTTAATTACATTTGAGAAGTTAGTTATAAAAGGTGTTAGCGGTAAACTAGTATCTGAAGGATATATTTACTTAGATTTGTCTTATAATGGGTTAGTTTTTAGAGAAAAAATGTATGTGTTTAAAAATATGTCTTGTTCTGCAAATGGTATTTTAGGTGATAATTTTTTGAAACGCTATCAAGCTATAATTAACTATAAAGAAAATACTTTGCTTTTAACTAAAGATAGTAATTATGTGTCTATACCTATATTGAGTCACTATAGACATTTGATACCGCCACGATGTGAGGTAATAAAATATATACCTACATCGTTAGGCGACGATTGTGTTTGTTTATCTAAAGAGATACAGAAAGGAGTTTTTATAGGAAGTATAATAGCGAAACCTTGTAATGGTCGCATGCCAGTAAGGATATTAAACACCACTGAGAAAGAAGTTGATCTAGATCTTACCGATTTAGAGACTTTTTCATTGAATGATTTTGAAGTCTGTAATTTTGAAAAAGAGGAGGTTTCTGTCGATCGTGTAAAAACATTATTAGGATTATTAAATTTACCTGAACTGAATTTAGAAGAAAAACGAAGTATTGAGAGTATTTGCGCTAAGTACGCAGATGTTTTTCATCTGCCAGGCGACAAACTCTCTTGTACAAACCTAATGACCCATAATATAACTTTAAAACCTAATGTCTCGCCAGTTTATGTCAAGCCACATAGATTACCGTTCGCACTAAGGAAGGAAGTTCAGAAACAGATAGATATTATGCTCGAAAATGATATTATAGAAGAGGCTACGTCAGAGTGGTCTAGTCCCGTCTTGCTTGTACCGAAAAAAACAGATAGGTCAAACGAGAAACAATGGCGATTAGTTATAGATTACAGGCAGTTAAATAATCGTATTGAGGACGACAAATTCCCTTTGCCTAATATAACTGATATCTTAGATTCGCTTGCAAATAACATTTATTTTTCAAAATTAGACCTTTCGCAAAGCTATTATCAGTTATCTTTAAGCGAAGATTCACGAAAGTACACAGCTTTCACTGCTGGTGATAAAATTTTTCAGATGAAACGCTGTCCCATGGGTCTCCGGACATCTGCGAGTGTATTTTCACGTCTTATGACTATTGCAATGTCAGGCTTAAATTATAAAAAGGCTTTTATTTATTTAGATGATTGCGTAATTTTCGGGAAATCTATAGAAAACCACAATAAAAACTTAATTAGTATACTAGAGAGATTTAGAAAAGTTAACTTAAAATTAAATCCTATGAAGTGTGAATTTTTGCGAAACGAAATAATATATCTAGGACACAAAATAACTTCTGATGGAATTTTACCAGATGAAAGTAAAATTGCAACCATGCAAAACTATCCAGTGCCGATGAACTGCGACGATGTCAATCGTTTTGTCGCGTTTGCAAATTACTACAGACGATTCATACCGAACTTTGCAAACATTGTTTATCCTTTAAATCAATTAAGAAAAAAGAATGTACAGTTTCTATGGTCATCAGAGTGTCAAACGGCATTTGAAAAATTAAAATCAGCATTAATTCAACCCCCTATTTTATCTTATTCAGATTTTTCAGAAAGTAACATCTTTCGGCTACAAACAGATGCTTGTAAGACAGGTTTAGGATCTGTTTTATCTAACATGAACGGTCAAGTAGTCGCGTATGCGAGTAGAAACCTGAAACCCGCCGAGACGAGATATCCCATCATAGAATTAGAACTTTTAGCAATTGTTTGGTCTGTGAGACATTTTCGCCCTTATTTATATGGACGTAAATTTAAAATTATAACAGACCACAAACCGTTAATTTATTTATTTAACTTGAAAGACCCAACAAGCAGACTTACTAAATTCCGATTATTCCTAGAGGAGTATGATTTTGAAATAGAGTATGTTCCAGGACGAAACAATGCAGCTGCAGACGCATTGAGTCGCATACCTATTACATCTTCTACTTTAAAATCATTACATCAAAACACAGTATCAGTTTTAACTAGAGCACAAAGTAAAAAATTAAAAACCCCCACTGATTCTTCTTCAGAGAGCTCCACCAGCACTAGGCCTGATCAACCTATTGCGGTAGAACTTCTCAAGAAACCCGATGACGTAACTGAATTAAGTTTTAATCAATTAAAGTTTGACAATTATTCAAAGTCTAAAGATAGCATTATTTCTAATGCAAGTTGTTACGTTTACGTACCTTCGCAATCAGCGATATATCTGAGTACCCGATCGTCATCTACCCCAGAGGTGTTAGCGAGGGACTTAGAGTCATTATGTCAAAAAATAGGCATACATGAGGTACTTATTATTAAAGAAAAATGTAACGAGAGTAAAATCAAAAGTCTTGTACAAGCAACAAAAAGAATTAACTCTGTTACCCCGCGCTTTCTCATAACAAAAAATATATTAAGAATATATGATAGTGAACAAAAAAGAGTAATACTAAATGATTTCCATCTATTACCTACCAGCGGACACGCAGGAGTTAATAGAATGATGAACAACATTAAGCAATATTATTTTTGGCCAGGTTTGAGTAATGATGTAAAACTTTTTGTTAAAAATTGCCATCAATGTCAATATCATAAGCATAGTAATAAACATATTAAGCAGCCCTTAACCATAACATCAACAGCCCACTCATCATTCGAAAGAATTAGTTTGGATATAATGGGTCCACTCGATGTTGATGACTATAATAATAAATATGTATTGACATTACAATGCGATTTAACCAAATTCGTTGAAGCGTATCCATTGCCTAGTAAAGACTCGGTCACAGTTGCTCAATCTTTTACCAATAATTTCATTTTACGTTATGGTATTCCTAGAGAAATATTGACTGACCAGGGAACCGAATTCATGTCATCAGTGATGTCCGAAACATGTTCTCTATTACATATTAAAAAATTAAATTCTACGGCGTACCATCACGAAACTGTAGGCGCTTTAGAAAATACTCATAAAACCCTAGGAGCTTTTCTGAGAATCCAGTGTAATAATTATAAACATAACTGGAGCACCTGGATTCCATATTGGTGTTTTTCTTTTAATACCACAGTGCATAGTGAAACTAAATATACGCCTTTCGAATTAGTTTTTGGAAAAATTTGTAACCTTCCAAATAATTTACAATCAGAAATCGACCCCTTATATAACTATGACAGTTATCCCCGAGAACTTAAGTATCGTTTACAACAAGCGCAATCCGACGCACGACGTAACTTGATACAATCTAAAGAGAAAAGAAAATTATTGTATGATAAAACTAGCAATAATGTTACCTATCAGTTAGGCGATTTGTTATTATTAAAGAACCAAGTAGGAAATAAATTAGATAGTATTTACAATGGCCCTTATAAAGTTTTAAGAGATATGACGTCTAATGTAGAAATTTTAAAAGAAAATAAAGCTATAATTGTGCATAAGAATAATACCAAACCATTCAATAAATAACTATTTTATTTGATACGTAATTATAAGTATAGGTACTTAATTACATACCATGTTACTTAACACTTTGTTATTGTTATGATTAAGTGTAAAATGTGAAGCTTCCGTTTTAATTCAATACCATTTCAATTCGATACCATTTTAATTAGATACAATTTTAATTAGGTATATTGTTTATATTGTAAAACGTTTTTGTATTAGTACGATTTAATAAATGAAATAGTTTTAACTTTGCTATGTTGATAATGTTTAAATTTTGTTTACTTATTTTACTTAAGTAATTAAATTTTGGTTAAGTTCGTTAAAGTCAATGTTACGAGTCTGTTCCTTTTTGCAGGGAGGGGATGATCCTTCCACTTTTTCAGGGGAGATGAAGTATGATTGCAACATATTACACAAACAAGATGTTTGCATTATCGCGCATTTACAGAAAATTGGAACACACGCGTAGCATTCTCAGCAATCTAGAATAAGATCGCTTACTAAGATAATGTATCTTTAATTGTACTCAATATTATTATCTCAATATACATCTTGACACCGAACAAGTCACATCTCTTTTATTACCTTAGCCTCGGTAAAGCGTCATACCTCTTCACTAGTTTCAAAAAAATCCGTTGAGTAGTTTTTCCATGAAAGAGTAACAAACATCCATACATACAAACATCCATACATACAAACATTCACATTTATAAATTATTAGTTACGTGCACCAAATTGGTGCACGTAACGTTTACTCTTCGCAAAGAGGACTGTGCCCCAGTTACTCTAAATGGTAGTCATCTTCCCCATCAAAACTCAGTAAAATACTTGGGAATGCACCTAGACCGCAGGCTCACCTGGAAGAACCACGTCCAAACGAAAAGAGATGAGATCAACTTAAAATATAGGGGTCTCTACTGGCTACTTGGTAGAAACTCAAAATTAGCAATTGATAACAAGATTCTCATATATACAACAATGCTAAAACCAATCTGGACTTACGGAATTGAACTATGGGGTTCTGCCTGCGACTTCAATATCATGATAATTCAAAGGGCGCAGAATTACATCTTAAAACAAATATCTAACGCGCCATGGTTTATCAAAACAGAGGAGATCCATGACATCCTGAGTCGGCCAATGGTCAAAGAAGTGATTAGCTGCTGTGGTGCTAACTATAAGTCACGGCTACATAAACACCCAAATCAGCTTGCAGGACAGCTAACCATATCTGAGAGCATTCGTCGATTCAAGAAGAGGCGAGACATTTTTGACTAGACCATACTCAGTCACCTAGACAGTTGACTGCAAGCAATAATGGGCGCGCTCTGATGGAAGTGGCTCCCTACAAGCCATATTGACTACAAACCATCTGCTTATAGTCTATCCGACTGATTGCAAGATAAGGAAAAAAAAAAAAAAAAAATTTGTATGTAGGATAAACATAAACAAATAAAGTGAATTAAATTGCATAGCTAAGAGAAAAATGCCCTTCTAAGTAGATTAAGTATTTCTTACTTATGTAAATTCGGATAATCCTGTAACCCATGACATGATAGTTAAGTATAATAATATGTTTCTTCAAAATTGGTGTTGGTGTTTATAACTGTTTTTTACTACATAACAATACAATTATAGATGTGTCTTTACATATCCTATGGGATACACACATACACTGATGACTCTCTGTTATATTCTGTCATTAAAAAGTCTAAGACACATACTAGGTCCAAATACAAGTTTATGTTTTTGGTTTTTCCATACAAACCTGTCTTAAGAAATTTGTTCTATAATTACCTTTACTTTAGTAACAGGGTCTTTCTTGTTAAGTTTCTTAATACAAATAGACAGTTCGGGTGGTAGGCCCTGGTCTAACGCAGGGGTGGCTAAAGAGGGGAAGAAGGCTGACATCATTTTGGGTCCAGAGAGCATCGTCGGATCAAGGAGAGACGCATTGCTGAGTAGCTCGGCACTGCGACCACTGCTTGATGGCTGAAAGTGTGGAATTTGGTTATGTAAACTTTAAAATACAAGTCACTCTGGGTTATTCTGTAAATTAATTAATATTTTATACCCTGATGAATAATGTAGAGCCTGTAATTTGATATATTAGAAGGCATCAACATAGTTATGGCTTGACTAGTAATTTATCAGTATACAAAATTCAATAAGAATTTTTATATTGCGATATACTTAGTTTTTTTCCTAGTAGCAATATTACTAACAGCTTAGTAGCTAGTACATTGATTTTGTGGTATTTATTCCCTTAGAGTAAGGTTACATTGATAAACATTATAAAGATCAGACCGAGAAATATATAGAAAGTTAACCACCGATAATTTGTGTGATGTATTGATGGTTTCGTTAAGTTATTGATTCAATTAAGAAGTGTACTTGTTATAGTTCTCTTTTTATAAAAATATAACTTTCGTGGCACTTACCCGAGCATTATTTTTCGTTCTTTGACTTGTTTTCGTTTTACCACCCATTGTACCTGGATTTTATAATGGTGTTATCGATAGATAATCAAACGGTGTAGTATTTCATATATATTGTGATTATTTAATTGAATTAATTAATTGATTTTTTACGCGAAAATTGCGAGATCTGAAATATTATTGTAAAATTTGACGATTTTGACATTGACATTTGACATTTGTGACAGTGACGAAATTCAACATTATTTTTTCTACTGTTGAGGAAGTGCTATGAAGTATACAGCCATAATGTTGAGTCTTTCTATTTATTCAAGGAGTTACCGCGTAACTTTATGGATATGAACTTCATACGTTTTTTGGAACTATAATAGCCGCTATCAGTTCCCTGTTTAGTGACGTCGGGTATAACGAGAGCTCGCTAGCAACGTTAAACAGAACAAAGTAGCAAAAATCTATCAATATAAGGAATTCAAATGACAGCTGCAGCCCATGTCCATATCCATATTTTGTTGCCGGTAGACCCCCAGTATCGAGGATCTACCTACTGTAAGAAGTAGACAAACCGCACCTGCCACTCCTCATCACCGTGGCCACCACACCCGCTGTCGTGGCCTCGAGGTATGAGACCGATTGTTTTCCGAGGCCTACCAAACTTTCGATGGCGGACATCAGCCCGCCCCAGGCTGACTCGCGTCCAGAGATGAGATAGGCTACCAAACTCCCACCACCAACCCAACGCCGCGACGCCCTATATCTCTCTACCTGCAAGACATGTTGCGCGAGAAGACGCTCGGACGCCAGTGGACACTGACTAGAAGCTAGAAGGCAAGCCTCAACAGGGCCACAACGGAACTTCTAGGCCACCATCGACCGGGCAGCCGAGCACCTGCCTAGCCTTCACCAACAAAACAGGTGCCTAACAAAGACCCCACAGCCCACGTACCCATACTGTTGGACGCTGACGGCCTGAGAAGATATGCAGCCCTTGACCGGGCATGTATACTAGTCGAGCACCTGGCCGTCCAATTCTTCCCGCATCTAGCAGTAACTGCAGCTGCCGCTGCCGCTGCTGTGGCTACTGGATGTGGCACCACGAAGAGCGTGAAGTGGCAGAGTAACTACCTGGCCACGACCCCACCGCCGCCACTACCGGGCGACGTATACCTACATCTCCCCCGTGGAGGTGAGAATAGCGGCCCTCTACCTTAACCCTAAGAAAGCCCCAGGGCCAGATAATTTGCCACCCATAGCCCTGTCAGCGCTCCTCAGACGTGGGCAACGCTGGCCCGTATATTCAACGATGCACTCCGGCCCAGCGAAATATGCCACCGAAACTGGCATTGAAGGGGCAGGAGATTGCCTGGCAATCCACCATCAAATACCAGGGTTGCCTGCCACATTGCCCGCGGCCTGAGTATGTTCATCCAGGTGGATCACGCCATATCGTATGCCCTCTCCAGTCCGGTCCCTCTATTACGTTTTCAAAATTTAGCCGGCCGGGAATCGAACCCGGGACCTCAGAGATAGCGACATCTTAAAAACCGATGCGTGAGTAGGTAAGTACACCAATTTCTTATCGGCTATTCAATCATTTTTTGTAAACATCAATCAAATACAAATATGGCGCCGCTAGGTAACTAGGCTAAAATTTTTGATATAGGTAAAAAAAAAGTTGATATTACACACATTGTTTTTAAACGCTTGGTTTACTTAAAAAAATCTTAAAATAACTTCGATCAACAATAACACCTTAAGGTTATTATTGTAAATTTTACCGTATTTTTAATTTTATGTAGTAGGTACTTAACCATTTTTTATCCACACAGCACAGCACTTAGCCTTCATCACATTTGACGTTCAGTGACGATAAGTCTGAAAGCACTACTCCCGGAATTCTCAATTACTGAGGAACTGGCTATCTTATGACAATTCTGAGCACAGTGCCTATAACTGTCGGAAAACAACAATGCTGAAAACATCGTTGTTATGGCGCCAGAGGAGCTTCTTAACTATGGCTGTAGAATTTTAATGTGCATACAAAACCCGCAGTGTATAACAATCTCACGCCGCATCTCCTTCCACCGGAGTGGACACCGCGCAGCAGTGTGATAGAGGCCTTAGTTAGGAAGATGGTGGTAGCTTAGCTAGCCAAGCGGACTTTGAACAAGCTTTACCACCAACCAAAGCAAATAGGTAGGTACTTTGAATTTAGACCCCCACTGGGAATCGAACCCGGGACCTCTGGGTCTGATACCGGTGGTGTGTACCACTAGACCACAGAGGTGGTTAAAAGCATATTACTGAATGCAGCCGCTGCTGCTATTACAAGGATGATACGAGTCGGTAATTTCCACGAATGAGCATTAGAAGCTAATTAGTTGTATAAATAAACCTAAACTGTACCCCTAGTGTAAGTTTTTATGTCAAGCAAACGCAAACTATCGCGAGTACGTATTTATGTCAATTTGTATGAAAACTATATAAGCGCGCTACTCGCCGCTAGAGGCGCTTATACAGTTTTCATACAAATTGACATTAATACGCATTCGAAATAGTTTGCGTTTTTTGACATAAAAACTTACACTACGGGCACGGTCATACTATCATACAAATAAAAATCGGCCAAGTGCGAGTCGGACTCGCTCATGAAGGGTTCCGTACCGTACCCACTTAACGTACCGATTACGTACACCTAGCAAAAATACCACTGTCATTTTTTGCCAGAAAAAAATAACTAGTGTAAGGCAATGAACAGATTCTTTGTATGGAGACCCATAGACTAATTCCTCAGTCGATGAAACTTTGCTGGGTTATAAAATAGCATGAGCCATAAACTTTTAAATAATTATCCAAAAAAAAAACTCACACGTAAGTTAGGTATTTATACCTAAATACACAAATCCTACTAATATTATAAATGTGAAAGTTTAGATGTTTGGATGTTTGGATGTTTGGATGTTTGTTACTCAATCACGCCTAAACGGCTGAACGGATTTGGCTGAAATTTGGGACACATATACTTTTTAGTCTGGAGAGGAACATAGGCTACTTTTCATCCCGGAAAAATATCACATTCCCGCGGGATAACGTCGTGTAGTCCACGCGGGCGAAGCCGCGGGCGGAAAGCTAGTCTGTTTATATATTGAACCGAGTAATTTCTCAGTCCAAATTTATTTTACCAAATGAGTTATTTATACTAGTATGTGATACTTGATAAAAATCCAAAACTTTTTTCAAGTTTGAGTATGCTTGGCAAAATGGTATAATTCCGTAAAAAGGTCCAAAGAGACATTTTTCAGTTCAAGTCACCCCAATTGTTTTATTAAAATTTGGTGTTTCTGCTGGGATATCTTTTTGGATATTTTATATTATTGTTTTTATACATTAGGTACATGAATATGTCCGGTGAAGATAGTTTAGACGGAGCATTTTTCCTAAAAAAGATATCAATGAAATAAGACTTTCATTAAAAAATACCTAACCTTCTATTATTATTATTATTTTTTGGAAATTTATACCATACTTTTAATTCATTGATACTTTATCATGCTGTAAAGCTTTTTGTGACTGAGGAATTACTGTGGGGGTCAACTAGCTTCATTGACTACACCATAAACTTATTTATACTAAGACTAGAGTATAATAAGTTTATGGACTACACTAAACTGTGTTTTTTATAATATTCGTATACTTAAATGACAAAGTTATATTTGCGGTTTTCGAAAATGTGTTATATCTCAAAAACTTGTAGGTAAAGCCTATTTAGCTGTGATAGGTTTCCTTTTAACTTCGTCATAATGTACCTACTACTATCGTGAATTTTTTCACGTATCAAAAACAACCATTTCACCATTCACCAATCACCATTTTTTCGACTTTTTTAATTTTTGTCCAAAAAACGTCATAGGAAGGCTTTGACGAGAAAGGTCACTATTACTTTTTAACCGACTTCAAAAAAAAGGAGGAGGTTCTCAGTTCGGTTGTTTTTTTTTTTATGTTTGTTACCTCATAACTTTGTCAATTAAGTATAAACCGATTTTAGAAATATTTTTTTTGTTCAAAAGCATATAGGGCAGGCGTACCGGTTTTGGCCACTGTACCGGTTTTGGTCACTTTTCACTTTAAAGTTATATAAATAGGAATTAAATAATTATTGCTTATATTTATTAATGGCGAGACAAAGATTGGACTTTTAGTTAATAATTACAGCACTTAGCTTTTTTTATGTAGTACGATATTTTAGAAATAAACACGTGTTAGGTATGTTTCAAAGTTAACATTTTGTAAAATTCTTAATAAAAATGTTAAGGGTAAAGTGATTTTAAAATATTTTTTTTTCTACAATAAAATTATTTTTGGTTATTTACCTAATATTTTATATCATATTGGAATATGTTTCTTCTAGATGGATTAAGTGTTGTTTTTTCACTGTTCTTACAAAAAGTTGGGAAACAATAAGTGGCCAAAAGTGGGGCTAGAAATTTTAGCATTGTGCCACCTTTAGCCACTTTGGCATTAGTAGAAAGTTTCCAACCTATCATAAAGTTCATTTATTTTAAAAGACACACAACTCACTTTTGTTAGCTAACGTACTAGAAAATTAGCGGATACACTAGCCTCAATCCGCTAATTTTCTTTTAATCAAGTGATAAAGGTATACTTATAAAATTGTAGTAAGGAGCTAGCTGTGATTGAAATACTATTTCATGTAGTGTTTTAGTCCAGAACTCTAATAAGACATCAATTAAGCATAAACTCAACTTATAAATATAGTAATTTTATGAAAGTGGCCAAAACCAATGCAAACGGTGTATTTGGCCCCCTCTGCAGAATTTGTTCTAAATAAAAAAAACTATTGTTTTTTTTTACTTTGTAGATTGTACCCTTAAAGGTCGATAAATTATCTATAACTCTACATTATAAATTTTCTCTAAAATACTTAAGATCATTAAGCACCTAGCGGTTAAAAGTGAAAAAATCCTTAAAGTGGCCAAAACCGGTACGCCTGCCCTACTTAGTTACAAATTGGTCCCATTGTCATACGGTCAGGATCTGATGATGGGATCCTGGTGAAATCAAAGGAACTCTTGAAATTTTATAGGCAAATCTATAGCGATTTTTGTATTTTCTTAAATAACTTGAGCACTTGCTTTCGGTAAGCACCATTTGGTGTAGTGGAACTGATGATGAGGACCGCAGATGGTCATCGAAAATATTAATAAAATACTAAATTTTACGGGCGCGATACGATTTCTTTAATATGGTTTATAAGCAATTTTCAAGTATTTGCGTCTGGTAGTCATCATCTCACGATGATGAGCTGGTGATGGAAGGTACAACTCCTCAATGGTTGGGAGTTGGAGAATAATTCTTTAAATATAGTTGATGCGTAAATATTTATAGTTGTTATCTTTTAGGTTATTAAGGTAAGCTGATGATGGAAGGTAAAACTCCTTAACGCTCAGGAGTTAAAGTATGTTTTTAAGTACCACAAGCGCGAATAGAACTTTAGGTTGTATTCTTTCAAGTAATTTAGGTTAGCTGATGGTGGAAGGAAACTGCATAACATTTGAGAGTTGGAGGGTGGTGCTTGTCTCAGTATTCTAATTTAGATAAGTATGGGCTACAGTCGTTGCACATTGCGCTACGCTTGCTCATTAAGCGGTTTCTTATGGTAGATTTCTTACACTAAAAATGGAAAAATAAACAAATTTTTTCAAAAAAATTAAACCGCCTTCAAAACAAAACTGCAAACAAAACTACAAACAAAAAACTCATTTTCCAAAAAAACACGTAAAAGTGAAAAATAAATTGAAACATTCAATTCAAAGTACGAAAGTGCGGGACTTTTTCTAATTAATCTTGAACTTACTGATCTGATTGAAGTCGGTGTCAAGCCGAAAGTAACAAGAAATAGTGAATCAATAATACACAATATCTCATGCGCGAAGTGATACCTATCAAATACATATTATGATATTGATGGCCTTCCGCCAGGCATGGTGTTATTTCTACATGCATTCAGTGACCCTTTTTGGGCAGGGAAAATTTAAATTTATTCGTGTCCTCAAACAAAACCCCGACCTTGCCAGATTTCGTTCCAGAAGAGATCGAGAGTGCAGGCGAGGTTTTTTTAATTGCTCTACCGCAATTTCGAATGTAACATACCTAATTATTGCCCTAGTAGGTAACAATATTGAGATTGTGACAATAGTTTGTTCCGCTATTGCCCGCTAGAGGCGCTGTACAGGCTACTCCGCCGTTAACTACACAAATGACATGGAAAGTCAGTAACTTGAAATTAAATTAGTTCAATATTTATTACAATGATGCAATTTGCTTGGATCAAAAAGGAATTTTATTTTATAGATAGGTAGGGTGAAAACAAAAAAAAGACGTAACTTCGCATTGAAGTGTCAATATATATATTTTTAATATTCATAAATTCAATATACATTATAATATCAAGTAAAATGAATTACTATAATTTATATAGGCAATATTTTAACACATGTTAATCTATGGGTATTTATAACAATCTAAAGTTCTTATTTTAACAAATGTTCAGCAACCAGTTGGAACAGCGCTTCTCTCACCCACATAATACAACAAACACAATATGGCAATAGGAATTCACATTTTGCTTACAACTAGATACCTTTAAAACTATAAATAGTAGTATGTGAAGTTACAAAGGAAGAAATACTTGTATCGCAATATTTGTATTGCACATGTACCTAACTAAACACTGCCATAGTACATAATGCCATTTTATGTAAAAATAAATTTTTAATTTCATACAAAATTTTAATAAAACCTTAAAATTATATTTGGCACATAACTAAAGCTAAACTATATAGATACTTTGGGCGGGGCTGCTATATGGTACAGGGCCCCGCGCGCACTAGCGTAATTAATCTTTGGTTTGTCTAGCCCACCACTCACAATTTTGGAAATCACTTATTGTTAAAATATAATAAAATATGAAATAGCACAAACAGGACCAAATAAGTCATTTTATATTACAATTACCAAGTTTGACATAATTTCGATTCGTTAAATGGAAATACATAATATATATTTAATTTCGTTACTGAATACTGTCGTTGAATTTGATGTTGCTATCTTAAACTAGAAATGTTATTTACTTATTTAGGTTACATCAGTCTCCGAACTCCGGAGACCGACTAGCCCTTACTGTGGAAGAGTAAAATACGCATTATTTGTAATAATTAATTCGTTGCATAGAAACCTTTGAAAATTAATTTTATCTACTTACAATTTATAAAATATAGAAATTATTAGGTATCTCTTAAAGTGTATTTTTGCTTAGGAACTTTCAGTTCTAACATACTGTCGCCGTGAAACTAATAACGAAATGAAATATTGTCGTCTGAAACTCGGAAAGGACGTAAAATGTGAAAATGGAAGGAAGTGTGAATTATGATTATGACATATAATTAAGTACGTAACTAAATCGTGAACGAACTGATGAAGATGCAAGTGCAGCCAAATAAGACGAAGTTGAATAATGAAAATACTACAATGTACTGAATGTGGCTTTTAGTAATTTGGAGAGCGTGTTTGAGGAGGAGTTTATTAGTATGTTAAAAGTAATTTTATCGTTAAGTTAAGCCTATTGTGATCAGTAAACAGATGCTGATTATTGTCGCCGTACCACGTTTGGCCGCGTCTGCGCCGCGACCGCCGCGCTCCGCTAGCTAACGATCCTATTTACACATATTCCGAACAATATTTACAATTACATCTATTTACAACTTATTAATTAACTTTGGATTACACGAAAGAGTTTTTTAAACACAGCAGAGATCCCACAGGAGTATTATGGAATGCTTAGAACTTAAGTAAGATTGAATCTATCTAAACACTTAGCATTAGAAATACGAGAAGCTTATTTTTAACCTTTTAAATGTTTCATTAACAGATGATAGAATTTTAAAATGTATCGACACCGTCTGAACACTCCTAGTTAAGACTAGCGTTCTTTATCGAAAATCGCAATGAATGTGAGCATCCAGCTGCAATGTAACACAAGTGCAGGAGGTAACTTGAACACCAACCTTTGAAGTATGCAAACACCCTTGGTATAAAATATAGAGGTATGGATTGGAGGTATGATTGAGAGTATAATAAGATCTAATTATCTGTCATGTTTGTCAATTTGAAAATATGTATCTGAACCTTGGTGTCACTACTTATGTAACTATCATATTGTCAGCACAATAGATTATCACTGAAGTCCAGCTTCTTTAGGCGAGTAAGCCTGAACACTACGCATTCCATCGACTGCTAATAGTGAGAGCAACTGTAACTATGTTTTAATATTCTTATTTAAAATAAACCTTTCGTCTATAATGACACTATTAAACCTTATAAATAATTAAGCCATTGTATAAAAATAATAAAATAACGTTAATGAGTATTATGCTACAGGTACTGGCCTTTGGGATTTAGTAAATAATTATTAATTAAAACTGTGTAAAATATTAAAATAAGTAATATTTTTGGCATCATGTTTATCCTTTGGCACAATAAATTCACGAGTAATTTTCACTATATAAAATTATGACGTTGAGCAACGGGCTTACATCGAAATGAAACAAAATACCGGGCGTCGAATACTTGATTATCAATAATAGCGCGGCTACGACGCGTAGGTTCGTCACTCCGACGCTAGACGTTTCAAAGATTTCATTGGTTCAAAGTATTTGGCACGATTTCACTCGGTCGATTGTTGAGGAGTTAAACTATTAAATACAATGCAGCGATCTGTTATTCGCTCGATTTAAAATTAGATATACCGAGTGTCGAGAGCTTGTCCTAACTCTTTAAACGCATTTAGCTAGAATAAACAAAATCTTTGAGATGACTGCGTCGACAGAATTAATGTGTTTATACACCTATTTTCAAAATGATTGATGATGATTTAGACGAACCTATTGTAGCATTAAGTATAGATCACCTAATCGCAAACTATAGAAGAACAAAACCGCGAAAATCGATCTTCTTCTTCTTCTATGTCATGTGATAAGGTTGTACCATGAAAACCTAGTTCCTGTAAGGCTTGCAGATGGCGAATCTGTGGTTCATGTGCTGGCTGTAGGAGCCGGAGTGGGAGAACTTCTTGAGGCACTTGAAGCACTGGAAGGGCTTCTCCCCCGTGTGCAGCCGCTGGTGCTCCGTCAGATGGTGCTTGTGCTTGAACGCCTTCGGGCACTCCTCGCACTTGTACGGCCGCTGGCCTGCGGAAACAAAGATCAATATTCAGTCAAGTAATCAAAATTTTATAAGCGAATTAACATTTACTAACAGCCTCTCTATTTCTTTTACTGAAGCTTACGTATAACAGAAAACTAAAAGTAAAATAAGGTTAACTTTTAATTTTAACAGAGAGTAGATCACTTTAAATAATTCTAAACTTCTACTCGATTAAAAATACATTCATTTTAGGCTAATCAAATAGTTTTATGAAGAATAAATCTAAATATATTTTGAAGTTAACAATAAGAACATGAATAAAATGTACTAACCTGAATGCTCATATTTGTGTCTAGCTAAGGAACTTTGCTTGACGAAAGTCTTATCGCAAAGGTTGCAGACGAAGTGGTCTTCGCCCTCTTTGAATTCTTGTTTCAATTTGCTCTTCTTAAGTACTGGTGCATCATCGTCGAATTCGTTTTGCGATGCCCTCCATGAGAGTCGGTCGTACGACGGGCTCGACGCCTGTCGGCTTTCTGGGGTCATTTCCATTTTTAGAATGGGAGATCGCGGATTTACGCTATCGTTTTGCTGTAACAATCTTTCCATCGGCAGAAGGTGGTTCATAAGCATTTTCTGGGGCACTAATCGCTTATGCCCGTTGATCGGCTCACCTGGCGATGGTGACAGTCGAAAGTCGGTAAAGGATGATGAGGAACAATTGGAATGTGGATACGTGTTGTTGTAGGCGGGGCGGTGGGGCGTCGTGCTACGCGAAGACTTTTGGCTTAGGTTTACCGCCTCTTCTGAATCGGAATGTGTGACTGAAATGCTGCACGATGGCGAAAGCGTTGGGCTTGGCATCGGTGACTGCGTCGACTTCTTGGTCGACAAGTCCAGTGGTTGGTCGGCCACTGAAAGCGTCTGCGTCATCCTCCGCACTCGTGCTCTATTATTTTGAAACCAAACTTGTACGACTCTATTGTCCAGGCCAATTTTTTGAGCGATCCTCTTAAATTCCTCGCGGTTCGGTCTTGGGTTGATAGAATAATGCTCCTTAAGTATTGCTTGTTGTTCCTCACTTAGTGCAGTTCGGACTCTTATTTTTCTATCGTTGTCCTGCAAAGATAGTTTATCATCGCGATCTTCTCTGGCAAAGTCTTCATCTTCGCTTGCGCTGACGCCGCTTTGTATCGAGGCTCGCATTTCCGCCTCCAGCCTGCTGAGCGCTACTGTTTCAGCTACTTGAGCTGCAAGGCCCTCGTGCTTTCTAAATAGATTTCCACATACTACTCTTTCATGTTCTAATAACTCCGCGTTAGTAATGAATGAGGCATTGCATTTCAAGCATCTGTGCACATCTTCCGGTTCTTCTTTCACAATAACATGTGGAGTAGGTGGCGATTCTATGCTAGGACAGACATTACCCGAGACTGGGGATAACTTTTCCATATTCGCTCTGAAGAAATGTTTCGTAACAGACGCATTTACCGATTCTAATATTGTATTGAAACCAGAATGATTATTATGCATTTGGTCGTTGTTATTTAAAGGGACGGATTCAAAATTCCTTGATGACTTGGCATCGTGTTCAGGTTCTTCTTGTTCCTTCTTTACAGACGCTGCTTCGTCTTCTTCTATGTCCATTACAAGTTCTGCACTCCCTTCCGACCGTTTATCGTCTTCTTCGGTAATTTCTTCTATTAAGTCTTCAGGGTTGGCAGGAGGGGGACTTGTTAGCTTTGGACTAGAAGCATGTTCAATTTTCCTTTGCTGGTACTGAGATGATGCTATTTGTTCGAATAATTGGCTAAGCGAAGTTGGGAAACTGTAAGGGGCAATTCCACTCGCCGGGCTCATTGGCATACCGGGTGGCATATAGAAAGGGTTTATCCCAGGTTGCGCCAGCGGCGGCCGGTGGAAATTATTTTCTTGCGAAGACATACTTGCAAAGAAAGCAGCCGCTGCGGCTTCGTTGTACTTAGGTAAGATGGGTAAGAATGAGTTTCCATTTGGGGCAATATTGTTGTTCATTTGAGATGCAACCATCGCATTTGCTCGTTTTCTAGAAGGGCTACGTTCGGGGTTTAAAGCTGGATTGTTGGGTTTGATTCTTCCCATTTTGAGATTCATGACGAGACACTTCTTGGAAGTCATATGACTGGAGTAGGACCCCGAGTGGGAGAACTTCTTGCCGCAGTTGGCGCATTCAAAAGGTTTCTCCCCGCTGTGGATACGCAAATGCTCCTTGAGGTGGTGCTTGAACTTGAAGGCTTTGTCGCAGTCATTGCACTTGAATTTGCGTAACAAAGCACTTTCATCATGACTTATCATGTGGCGTTGTAGCCGGTAGACATTGGCGAAGCTTTTGTGGCATATCTTGCAAGACTGTAGACAAAAAGAAAACAAATAAATATAAAATAACATTCCATAATAAAAAGTGATAAATATGGTACTACTTAATTATAGGCCTTACACATGTTTAGGAAACCTCATGCGTTATTGTCCGTTATAAGAACATTAAGGTTCTTCATAACTTTTGGTTATAGTGTTGACTTTCAAAATTAATCTTTGAGTTATTGTGTCCAGTGTCACAAAGAGCTTAAGATTTTAAAAACTCCATTTTAAAGATTCAAAACTTTGGTAAGTACGTTTAAAAATTCCATGCATATTCCGCCACCGTGCATAAGTGCGTTATAACAATGGGCACTGACATATCTGAGTGTATCCACCTGTGTGCTGGGGGAGTGCAGAGTCTCGTGGCGCTCGAGCTGCTCCCGCGTGGGGTACGCGCCGCGGCACTGGCTGCAGCTGTACGGGCCCCCGGGGCCCAGCGGGGACCCGCTGCGGTCCTCCTCCTCCTCTGACGGCTTGCCCTCTGACCCGCCGCTAGCCAGCGGACGGACTGTAACCAAGGAGACAGTTTGGTTAGACAATGTATGAAGTGAACAACTTAGGCGGTTAATCTTGATGGTTTATTTTACCAACTTATGTAATGTAGCGCTCTACATTCACAGAATGTTAATAGCACTTAATTAAACATGTAAAATCTAGTTCCTGAATTCATCATTCCGTCTTTTATCCAAGAGAACACGCCTATGACAACATCATGAGAGCAAGAACCGAAAGTTTGAGTGGTATAGAAAACATTTAGCTTTTCTCAATAAAGCTCATAAAAACAGTAAATATTGCGAGAGTTTGTACAGTACAAATAAATACTTTCCCATTAAAATTCAGCGAATGTGAGCACAAGTCATAAAACACTGTTATCATAAAAGGTAATTTTAGCCGGTCCCAGTGCAGTGCGATCACGTAATCCCATTCGGAACAAACAATTAACCGTAGAACACATTGTCGGCGATTAAAACGGGCGGACACCTTTACTGGCGCTTTATAAAAACAAACACGCGGCAACAATTCAATTTGGCGTCGGTTATTTCGGTAATACGGCCGGTGTTCCCGCGTAATATCGTTTTTAAAAGCGCCGCCGCTGGCTCCGCCGTGACCGTAAGTCAAATATAATAAAGAACAAAACAACGCGACGTATTAATTAACGTTAGCGAGCTTCCGCGAGGCAGCACCAACCAAGCGGACTACCAACATCGAACCGTTAAGTTTTATAGAAACTATCAACGTAGAAACAAAGTTCATTTCTATAATTTGGGATCAACCTTTGAAATCAGCGTAACATTGTAACGCAGTGTTGTTGTGGCAATAGCTGAGGTTGGGGACGTTTTTATTGTATAATTTGTGGTTTTTAATTAGTTAATTAATCATTATTTTTATAATTTCTTTTATTTCTGTCTTTTGGTTGGCAAGGCTTATGAATCTTATAATAGGCTGTTAAGGACTTTTTACCGATGATGTAGGTATTGATGAGAGAGAGATATTCGATCAGTTATAATAATAATAATATAATTTTAAAACATCATTATGTCGACTAAAACCTTTATAGCTAGACTAGCTGCATCCTGCAATGGTTGCATTGCAATAAAAAACAATCATTTATTTTTAGACCAAGGAGTCATGCCACGTGAGGTTTTTTTCGTGTTTTTTTTCTTGTTTCATGTTCCAGGAATGGACATAATGTGGACTTCAAATATCAAATGAACACCATGCTGATATCCATATATATATTTTAACCGGTCCTTGGTCATCCCCAGGACACCCTACAAAAGTTTCATCACAATCTGATCAGTCCCGAATGGTTTCGGAACGCATAGGAAACAAACATAGTTTTTTATTTATATGAAGAGAAGAAGATTTCAACACCCCATTGCATGTATCTGACATTTACGAACGACACCTAGATACCTACTTACATGTTTCACAGTTTTACTTGAATAGTTAGTGTAACTATGTAGGTATACCTACTTAAACAAAGTTGGGTTACTGAGCCCTATGTGTACTGTACCTGCCGACTGCCGGCCGCCCGCGTTTTTAGTCTATAGGTACCTACTACAGTATTGTATAGTCTACCATCGGACAAAGCTATTAAATTTTAGAAAATACGAGCTCATAACGAACCTGCCCTTATTGCGTACGAGGGGTATGCGTGGAGGTAACGACCTGTGTCCGCGACAGGCGAATCACTTATAACTATGGACAATTTTAATTTATTAGTCTAGCACTATTACATACTCCCTCGGTACGGGCGTATTTTATTAAAAAAATATGATAGTAAGCATATTAATTGCTGAATGAAGTAAATTGCAAACAATTTTGTCAAAATTAAATGTTTCGATTTTAGTACTGCTTCTCGACGATAGATGGCGCCAGCAGTTCGTAAGTGTAGAAAATGAAATAATTATTTTATTTAGATAAACGGTGATCGGTATATTTAATTAGGTACTTAATTTCTTGATAATTTCGTCAATAAGACAAGACTAGACAATTAGCTACCTAAGTAAAATAAAGATTTATACCTAGATCGCAGATTAATGTAATCGAAAAAATCTGTGAAAATCATTACGAAAATTTGTGAGTAGAAAGAAATTTATTAATTATTATATCTTTACCAAAAACGTCTAACCTGGGGAGGAGCAGGTGGAGCGGTGAAAATTAAAGATATGTCAGCACAATAATGTAGAGCCACACATGTGTCCCTACAGCACGAATATAAATAAACCATAGCCGGAGAGCACGAAAAGTTTTGGAGGTAACCGTAATACTTTCTAATAATTAATAGTCTACCGCCGGTTTCTGAAACGCCAATCAAAATTAAAATTAGCTAACCAATTAATTCCCAATTAAAAGCACCTTGGGTTTCTGAAACGAAAATTATCTCACAATTAGGTTTAGATTTGTATGGGCACTGACAGACTGTTAACAGACTGTTGACAGTCTGTCACATTTTTCTTTCAGAAACCCAAACTACAATTAATTGGAGATTAATTGGGAATTAGGTAATTTAATTTTAATTGGCGTTTCGAAAAACCGGCCGAAAACCTGTCAAAGGTCATACTTACCTACTGCTGTCAAATACAATTTTTGTTCTCAACGACCGAAAGAGGAGCTGCTCTGGTTTTCATACAAAATAATACAAACACGATAAGACGATAACCATTAAGTAGTTAATAACGATAATTTTTCATGCTTGGGTTGCCTACAGGTAATACGAATATAAATTTTTAATTTAATAATAATACCTAATAATAAATTTCTTACAATCACACCAAATATCTAGCAGATAGATAGAGCTAGATTCTAGCTCATAAGGTGTCATAAGTAAGGTTTTCATTACGAAACTGTGTTACGGAAACTAGATAACGGATAAATATTTACCTACTTACATAAATAAGTACTTTTTTGTATATACTTAGGTACACTTACATAAGCTTACTTTTTTTGTAAATACATAGGTACTTAACATAGGGTACTTACATAAAAAATACCCAGACCAAGACAAATAGACATGTTCATGCACACAAATATTTGTCTTGTTCGGGAATCGAACCCGAGACCTCTGGCGCAGACGGCAGGTATCCGACCCCTGCGCCAAAATGGCAATTGTCAAATTTAACACAATTAACTAGATTTTGTTCCTTTCTACTTGTAGGTACCGCACAAGTTGGTGCATATAGGTAAGTATACACGTACACTCACGCAAATCAAAAAAAGGTAAAGCTTTCAATATAGTTAGAAGAGCACTAATTACCTAATCGTTACTGTTTTAACCGTATGAGAGATATTTTAGAAATAATGTTAGTGAACTTTAACAAAAATGATCATAGAGATCTCAATTTTTTTGTGTAATTTCCAGCAATTGATTTAGAATAAATCATGGAATTAATGCGAAAGTTACTGTCTGTTTCTCTGTTACCCTTTCACACCTAAGCCAATACTGATGTAATTTTGCATTGAAATACGTTATAAATATCTTGGAGGACATTATTTATGATTTTATTTTTATTTTTAACTTTATTGAACAACCAACAAGACATTCACTTATTATTTACTAGCTTAAACATACTTTAAGAGAGCAGAGACACTTTTCAAAAGATCCCTTACTTTAGGCTGCCATGACGTACAAAAAAAATTAAAAATTAAAAAGAGTACACAAAGTGTTAGCTTATTTTATGCAAAGTGAGTGTTTAACATTATAAATAATAATAATATGTATAACCCATGACAACTGAACAGGGGGCCAAGCCTGCTAACGTTAAGTCATAATCGTGTCTCAATCGTGTTTCAATTGTTGTTCAATTGTAGTACTTTTTTACCTACACACTAGTTACAAGAAATGTGTACTTTTTTCACCATACTACTGATAGTCACACCACACACTACATTTACATCGCATAATATTGTCATAATTCTTGTCACTAGTGTGTAAAAAAGCACTACAATTGAACTACAATTGAAATACGATTGAGACACGATTATGACTTAATGTTAGCAGGCTTAGCCCCCAGCTCTACAATATCGTCATCTTGGAATCGAAATTCATTCACTTGTGCAGTTGTCATGATTTCAAAGACTGTAACATAGGTAAGCGATACACTTAGAGAAGATGCAATAATACCAAATAAATTGATATTTGTACCATTGCAAATTTTATTAATTAAACATCTTTTGGGCTACTTTTATACCAAAAATTTGAATTTGATCCCAAAGGAACGCGATATAACAACCGATTCCCCAAATTGAACCGTATGGGCGTGGGATAAAATACTCATAGAGCTTTATTACTACCATTAATTAGGTAAGTACTTACTTTATTTTTTCTGCTCTACAGATGAACCCAAACATAAGTTTCAGTTTTTTATACAATTTGAATAGGTACTTAAATAATATGTTATGATTTAATTTTTTGGCATTATAATTAGGTACCTGCAATGTTATTTTAATAAAAATAAACATTTTATTAGGTAACTAGAAACCACATAGTACCTACCTAGTGTCCAATCCAAGTCCCGTCTCATAGAGTTCTATTCTTTATTATAATATTTACTATGATGGGTTCTAGAAAACAATAATCGTGGGAAAGATATAACATATAACCAATGTATCAGTGTATAACGTGTAACTTTAATTACAAATTTATTTCTATATAATTTATTTATTTCTACCTATTATTACTTTTGCGTGAACATTTTAAAGGGAACTAAGGATCAATGAAATGAAATGTCAGATAATTACCAAACTATTACCTTTTTATGATTTAAATAGTTTCTAGAAACAGTATTAGGTACTTGTATTGATTACTATCTATAATAAATGTATTGTGATGATAAGTAAAGAATTCAATTCTCACGTTACGTCTACTCCCCACTAGATGGCGTTACTGGTTAGCAGTAACAAAGCACTACAATGCAAAGTCAATTTTGAAATGAAAAATGGCGATCATGTAATAATAGGCATTTTATTATTTCAGTAAATGGTTTTGTTATTAGTTTTTCAATAACTAGCTAAATATTTCAGGTACTAGGTGTACTAGTATGATTTACGATAATGCGGGTAAGTACTTCGTTTGGTATTTTCAATACATAACACAGTGCCAACCACAAACAAATGTTTTAACCGAACATTTGTCACAATTTTACGTGTAATCGTAAAACGGTACCTAATAGCTTTTAACCGCAATAAACAAGAATAAAATTACCTCGCGTATGTGCTCAATAAGTAAATGCAGTCTCGTATACACAACAAAAGAGACATTTAGTGTCGTTTGGGCGCCATTATGCATTGTTTATCGCGCGAGGTGGAGCGGACGGTACACCTACACGCGCGGCAATCAGCGCACGGGCACCGTCCGCCCGCTGATAAACCTGCACGCACACAGTGAAGCTTCGCTTCCTCCCGATAAAGACAATTATCGCACACACACTGGAGCCTCAGATAACCGGTCGATTATGGATCGGAGCGCTCATTGGTGGCACCTGCGCAGGAGTCGCCTAGTATAATATTATATAGAACGACGGACACCATGTTGCGTTGCGCAGAGAATTATTTATTGAAGTGTTTAGACGCCGTCAATTTGTCGCGTGATCTTTTAAGCGATTGTTCAAGATCTTTGTTCAAGATAGTTATTTGACGAATGATTGATGTTGAACAATAATAAATGACATGAAAGTTTTCACATGATTAAAATTTTGGTTTTCGGTAAAACAATGGATTTGATTTTAGTGTTAGTATTCTATCGTACGAATTTGCCCGTTTTGAACAAATCGACTAACAATGTTTTGTAAATACATATCATAAAGCGTAAAGAGAAGCCATAAGGACTACAAAATATGTGGGTTGTTTCTTACCATAGACTTTCCGTGTTTTGACTTCAATCAACACTAAAACTTTTAAATTTCAACTTATTTACTTGGTAGGTACTACGCCCCTGTGTCTGACCCAGTCCAACATGCCATGTGGTATACGTAAAGACAGTATTTGCCCTCACTATAAAAAAGGTAGGTACCTACTACGTATTATACTTACTAAATATTATAGCTCTACATTTCATTATTCCAGTGTTATCATCATTGTCAATCATTGAAAAGAAACATTTATTAGAAAATAATATGAATTTGAATAAGAATGCTCTATTTTTTAAAATTTTGAAATATTTTGCATAATTATGAATGACGTATGTACTTTATTTTGTTTGGCGATCTCTAAGTATGTGATTTTATTATCGGTAAAAAATATAACTATCAAGCCGAATGGTCGACACGATAAAAAGAAGAATGAACTCCCTCGACCTGTGTAGGTACCCAAGTGATATCTATTGCCATTACATCATCTAAAGATTTATTTACCCTTTCAAGATAAATTAAATTTTCATACAGAGCACCTCACAATTTTACTTACAAAAAATATTCCTTCATAGTAATATGAACAATGTAGGTATGAAACAATGTTGTTAAAATAACAAAGCCAGTTGAAGTTAGTCTATTTCCGTAACAAACAAACTAAATTTTACGCACATTTGGTAGAGACTTAACAATTCCAGTGCATAAAGGATATAAATGTCAAGAACAACCATTTCCAGAATTTCAAATTAGGTAATTAGAAAAATATCAATTGATTCGGCTTGAAATTTTTAAACATTGAAAAAGAAATGCCGAAAACTGATAACACTTTTGCTAGATAATAAATTACTCTAAAAGACTGTAAGTAAAAAACAATATCTAATTTTTAATGATTGTGACTTTCACACATTTACTTTAAAAAAATGTTCGATGAAAATGCAGCTAAAAATATAAAGACATACCCACAGATTCTGATACTGGCGACGTCGAAAATGAAAAAAATTATTCATAGGTGTAGGATCTGAATCAGATCCCGTGGAGGTGAAATTGTTAACTATCCCGAATCATAAAGGTGATTCATAAGTGACTCAGTGGCGGCAGGCAGCGTCGCCGTGAATGTTGACAAACGATTAAAAGCCCAACTTTGTACCGATATACCGTCAATTTTGCCTACAAACAAGCAATTAGCGAGTTCTAACGAACCGTTATCGATCACTTCCAATGGTTGTTTAGCTCCTTAATGTGTATCTGATGCTTGATATTCATTAATGATTATGTTATCCACGAAGCGCTAAGTGCTCCCAAACATTAGTTTAATAGCGTTTGCATTAACACTGTTTATGCGTTAAGTGATACGGGTTTGGACTTAAACATTTTACAATTAACACTTTTTTGACGACAGCTTCTGGATGCTTTTAGAAATCTGAAAATTATTTTATCTTTTGGCACACTGTTCACTGTGATCATTGATGTCACAATTATCATTTCGATTAAAATGATTTATATTATTATCACTTAGTCAGTTCTCAGAATTTCACAAACAATCAACAAAATTTAGTTTTAAGCGTAATGCAACATTTTCCGAAGTCATTTGATTACTCTTTAATCAAGACAAAAACATTTTTTTTTCCAGACATTTAAGCATTACTCCATTTGATTATCTACTACTTTATGTTGCACTAATTCACTTTTGTAGATATTTTTCATTCAATTCTTGTCACCGCATTCATTATTATTTATTTACGTTTTAATGTTAGACGGGTATGTTTAAACGGGAAGGGTTATCGCAAAAAATAAGTTCACAAAATTATTAATGTCTTTTTAGCTTTTGTAAGAGTACCGCGTCGCGTAAGAGTCTATTATCGTATCGCAAATTTCCCACTCCAGACAGGCGGCACACTCAAAGAGGAAGAATGAAAATAAAAGTATAAAAAGAAGAAAAAAGCAAATGAATTAAAACAACATAATCATTTACGGTTTAAGACGGTGAAAGCGAGCGGGGCTCCCCTCGCAAACGAAACTTTCTTTCAAGTCTCTGTGTACCTGTTCCCGAATCTCAAGTGGATGAATTATGTCCCGAGGGAGCCGAGGGGAGATCGCTCGACAGAGGTTATTTCTAATGAAGACGTGCTCAAGTTTTATTTTTAATGCCGCTGAGGTGATTTCATTTTCACCTGCATCCATTCAACTGAGATTCCGAGGGGGAACTTCGACAAGTTTCACTTTTCACTCGAGTTTGAAAACTTTTTAAGAGGTCTAAAATAAAATCAACCGATTTCGCAAAATGCGATGGAAATGAGCGGAATTCAAATAAGATGGAGATTTATATCGATAGAGCGCACAAATTAAAGGCAAACAAAACAAAAAGAAAGGAAGCTTACTTAAGGCCGCGAGCCGCCTGGCGGAGGTGGTGGACGTGGGGACCTGCTTACTCCTCATGTCCGCAAGCCAACCGGCCGCCAAGGTTTCGTACAAACCGCCAACTCCCATAAGCGAGCTGTGCACTTTCATCGAGCGACACCTCTGTTCTCACACGCACTGGGCCGCGGCCGGTGGGCACTCGCGGGCGATACGATCCGCGTCCGATACGATACACCGAGATCACAGCCTGCGCTGACGTCAGCGAGTCCTGCGGGCACGTGGGCTTGAGGCGGGCGTCGGCGCGCTACTCACATCGGCAGGCGCCCCACACGTTGGCCAGGCTCCACAGGCGGTACGAGTAGCTGTCACCATAGCACCCGAACATACTCTCATCGGTTCTCGCGACCATGGCCCGCGCGCGCGGACGGACGTGTGCGTGGCGGCAAGGCGCGCGGCGGAATGAGCGCCGGCCCGCCTCTCGCCCCGCCCTGCCCGCGCTCCGCGCCCCGCGCCCCGCGACCACCTCACCCCACCCCCCATCTATACTTAATTAGTAGAGCCGTCGAGCGCGTCTCACCGGCCCTAAATAACGATACGAGCCATCACAATAACACCTTCGCACTGATTGCCGGACACCTTTTTGTGCCGCCGCGGCTCTGGCACGGCCTCCGTTTGTTTATTTACCTGCGTTGCAGGTGGCTCCACCTTCTTGCCGATTATCTACCTGTCTCTATCTACCACTGCCGTGATAACCGCGGTCTGCGACCATTACAAACGTAGAGTCTATTGTAATAACATTTTGTTTCTTAAACTCGTATTAAGTTATGTAAGAAAATAAGTTTTGTTCTAAAAATAAAATAAAAATAATTGTTCGATTATAAGTACCTATTCAGTATATGTGTATCCACAATAAAACAATGGAACAATATTGCAACCAGAAAAATTTAATTCAAACTGAAACTTTTTTCATATTAGGTAGTATTGTTTGTACTTCTGCTTGAATAAACCATCTCGGCGTGTAGTGTAAAAGTTTTAGTTCCGCTTTCGGTCACTAGATGGCGCGAGACGTCCGCAGAGCGCGAGCGTAGAGTAGAGACGCATTTGCCGTAAGAATTTCATTACCTATATTTGTTTGGATAATTATTACATCAAACAGAAATAGGTTCAGTACCTAGTAATATTATTAAGTGTGCGGTGTATATGACATAACTGTAAATTATTAAAGCGAAAACTTAGCGTAACATAAGAAGTATTTTCAATTTAAATAAAACATGCATTTATGGGAAAGCTGGGAAGCTTGCAATAATAGGTAAGCAAAGTTGAGGGTTTTTTAATTTTTAGTAAGTACCTACCTACCTAAGTAATGACTTTTTTTTAACATTAGTTGCTCTGGTATTACTCGCAGTACCTATCTTATATCTATTTCTACTAAACTAATACCTAGGGAGGTAAGTACCACAGTAGATATTTATAATTAGACTGTGCTAATACTGAGAGTTTTATTTTACTTTTATTTTTATTACTTACTGTTTTTATTATTGTTGTACGTACACCCATTTTGTAAGTTTCTTGTAAATATCTATGTGTGAGAGCAAATAAAGATTTTTGTTTTTTTTTGTATTACTGTCTTCCGTGTGGTGATACAAAATGATATAGCGTACTTAGGTACTTACCTATTAAGTAATTTTGACTTAATAAAAAAACAGATTTTCCAAAAAAATATAACGTTTATTTTTAAATTAAAGATTTTAAGTGAGCGATTTAAAAATAACCTCGCAATCTCAACTAAGTACCTACTTTTATAAATACATATTTTATTATTCTGTTACGAATGGTTTATCTTATCGGAAGCAATAATTGATGGAGATGTACAAATGAATTCGTTATTTATACACTGTTTTAAATTTTAGTCTCGGTTAAATTATAAAATAATAAATAAATACTTATCGGACACCATCACATACATTGTTCCAATTACAAACTATAGTAGCTTGACTTGAGCACTAGTATTATGGAAATTGGAAACAACGACGGGTATTACCACATACACCCAGACCCGAGGAAATATTGAAAAGTTCGTTTTTCAATATTTACCCGACCGTGAATAGAACTCAGGACCTCTAGAGATAGCGGCACCTTGAAAACCGGTGCGTACGCCACTCGGCCACGGCGGTCGTCGAAATTGTAATTATTTATTCGATTAAAAACATTTGTTTTCCCATTGTCTGTCTATGAGGATGAAGTGTGGGTCAGTAGTGGGGAATAATAAAAAAAAATATGACCTATGGGTGCCTATGGTGACATGTAGGTATTCCACTGAATTTACGTACCATACATACTATGCAACTATGTTTACGGTGATAAATGGAAAATGAAGTATTTAGAAAAAATCGACTCGTCTCAAAACCAGCTCCGATGGGACTCGAACCCACGTAGTTTTTTGCATTCACAATGCAATTTTTATTATTGAAAAATGTAAAATGAAGTAAGTATTTAGAAAAAAAATGTAGTCCCTTGAACTTGTTTTGCCTTACTGATCGCTGATTGGTTGTTACTGCTCTAATTTGTTTAGGGAAATAAATAATTTGTATTTTAACAGTTCTTTAATAATAACAATAATCTTAACATAATAATAAGTAAAATTTTTTGGAGTCTATGTAGGTCATGTAGGTACTCATCTGAAGACATGTGGACTCTAGAGGATATTTACATTATTAAATAAATATATACAAATATTTTTCTTACAATCACACCAATTTATCTAAGCCCGTAGTTAATTTCTTAAGAAACTGTGTCTACGTGAACTTGATAACGGATAAATATTTACTTAAATACTTTTTGTTTGTAAATACATACTTAATATACATAGAAAACACCCAGACCAAGACAAATAGACATGTTCATGCACACAAATATTTGTCTTGTTCGGGAATCGAACCCGAGACCACTGGCGCAGAAGGTGGGTAGCCTACCCCTGCGCCAAATCGGTCGTCAATAATACCTATTTACATTAATTAAATAAATAAATAATTAAATGACTCTCAGTAATTACTTTTTAAAATATTTTGATTTAATTTAATATAGAGAAAAAAATACCTTAGCTGTTACTGAGCATGTTTTGTTCTTGTATTCATAATAGGTACTGTACGTGTGGTATATCACTTTGAACAATACTGACGCGACATAGACGGGAGCATTGTGCCATAAAGAGGCTGTAATTTTAAACCGTGAACCACCTTCACGAGACAAAAACGTTTTTATTTCAAACCTTACTCTTCGTTGTCTAAGACTTTATAATAAATATTGTGTAAAATACTCATAAATTAGTGCTGGCACAGAGACAATAGCACCTTGTCTCCACGTGGCCTGCACGTGTGTACCACACCTAGAGATGAAAAAAAAAACAAAAAGGTTGAACACAGGCCGCCCGCTCGCGGGGGTCGGTGACGGTGACAGACGACGTATGCGGCTTGCTTTTGTTTTAATTAGAGGTAGGCCGAAAGAATAATTATTCCTTTTGCCTGTGTCATGAAACTTAACTTAAAACTTTGCGTTTTGGCGGGATGGTTTATTTTGTTTTTGTTTTATTTTGTTACTTTTTGTAGAGAACGCTCTACAAAAAGATGACAAAAAGTAACAAAATTAATATTACATCACTTAAATTACTAAAAATATAGTAGGTAAGTTAAGTACTACTTACCCCTAGAACTAATAGGAACCTAATTTGTATTTGATTTTAAAGTATAGGCAGGTAGGTTCTGAAAATTCAAAAGACGTGTTTTATCTACAATGGGGTAGCACTTAGCATTCATCACGTCTGGTGATAAGGCTGAAGGTGGAAGCGCACTGCTCTGAACTGCTGTGAACTGGCTAAGTTAACACAACAGTGCTGAAAACATCGTTGTTATAGAGTCTGACTTAGATAAGATGGTGGTAGATAGCCAGGCGGACTTTGAACAAGCCCTACCACCAACCAAACCGAATACACTATGTCCGCCCACTGGGAATCGAACCCGGAACTTCTGGGTTTGATGCCGGTGGTGTGTGTGTACCACTAGACCATAGAGGCGGTTAAAAGATGCTTTATAAGATAGGTAGGTAATTAATACCTGTATGTAATAAATATTAGCAGTTTTACGAAGGCATATTAGGAAGATCTATTAATATATTTGATTCCGGCATTCGTATAAGTATTAAAATTCCATACTGTTTACTTACCAACTTTGCAATATCCACTTGACATAGTTGAAGGACTAAACGAACTGGTAGCACCTATCCACAGATAGTCTGGTTGTCACTGGAGTCACCCACACCATCCATAGGTACCTACGTATTTTATATTGACTATTTCATATTGATTTCATATCAATCACACACCACGGCAATTTGTGATACTAATTCGTTAGGGGTAGCAAGGTACTTCCACATTAAAAAACACAGTTCCACGTTTTTTTAGATAATAACAATTAAGTAGGTACGAATGTATGTTTTATGCTTTCCACTTTTAACTACTTATGTTCCTCGCTAAACTTGAGCGAGACAAGTCAAGAAGTGACGCTGGAAACACGCGCTTGTCCAGAAAGGGTGATTTCAACAACGATTTCGATTACATCACTGACAATGTAGCAGATAGGATGCGGTGCACCAATACTTAGCGGACGATGTATATCAAAACGCGTCTAACTCGCGCGTAGTTCAGGGTCTTACTTAGCTTGTGCGAAGCTTACACAGTACTGAAGGGGTAGATATTACTGTTCTACTGCACGACGCGACCGATATGGTTCAAATACACATAAAGGTGTTCATACACACACTGTTCAAAAGGTAGGTACTCGTAGACAGCTAGTAGTAGTATAATGACGACTTAATTTCAATCTCTGCTATACAAATACGCAAGTAGTACACTGAAAAACACGATTTAACTTATGGAAACAAAGTACAATTTCACTAATTAACTTTCAACAGGAAAACGCTTTATATGAACGTTGGCCCGCGTTATCGGCGCCCACGTCTTTCGCACTGTTCTATCGTGTGTGACGTCTCGTCGGAGCGGCGCGCTCTCTGTGAAACGGCTGCGTAATTCGTAGGTACCAATGTAAACACGGTTTGTTATTATTTTCGCTTTATTTATAATGTCATCTTGGAGTTTTTCCCACGCAAAACGGGTGGGTTGTTCCAAGATCTTGATATAAATATCTAATACCTACTATTAAACTATCCATGTAATGTATCACTATCTTATTATTCGGTGAACTGAATGTTTTAAGTAGGTACCTAATTATTTTTGAGCTAGGTAACGAAATTTTACATTCAACACCTAGGTATCCCCCTATATGATACATTATTTCACTCCTATTTATTGCCTCCGAGGCACTGAGTAGATCGTCTGCATTAGACGTAAAGGCCTATGTATGTATGTATTTATTCTAAAAAGATGTCCTTAACGCTGACATAAAAAATGTAGGACGATTAATAAGCATTAACTTTATTTGATCTATGTGACCAAAAAGTTTTTACACATTGACTTTATGGATTTGTTTTTTAATTTGATAAACAATTAATTATTTTGGTACCGAGTTAATCACTTATTTTAACCCTTATTTAATTACAGCATATAAAAAAGCCTTTTACACGTCTTATACTTATGTGTTCATGTGGACATTGGTTGCAAATAAATAACATAAGTCGGAGACGACTCCGTAGCTCAGTGGTTAGAGCAGTCGCCCGGATAGCGAAAGGTCGTGGGTTCGAGTCCCATCGGAGCTGGTTGTGATGTGAGACGGGTCGTTTTTTTCTAAATACTTCATTTTCCATTTTTCAAACATAAAAATTGCATTGTGAATGCAAAAAAGTAAAAATTTAAATAACAAACATAAATTACCTATATCAAAATAAAATTGCACATTTATGTTGTCTGCCACCTTTGTTAGTTCCTTTGTTTCATAAATATGCGTTTGAGTGATTCACAGTCGTTGATAGTATAATGGCACCCACCTACTTCCTGCGCATGCGCCGGCTCATTTACCTTTTTAAATTAAATAGGTATATATTAGCGAAAATTTAATTTGTGCGGTTAAAACCATTGTTACCATAATTAGGTACCTGTGGATATCGCATTTTCCGGTATGTATTTTAAGCTACAGACATAGGAACATAGAGGCACTTTTGAAAATATTGAGGTGCTTGACGACCGATTTGGCGCAGGGGTAAACTACCTGCCTTCTGCGCCAGAGGTCTCGGGTTCGATTCCCGAACAAGACAAATATTTGTGTGCATGAACATATCTATTTGTCTTGGTCTGGGTGTTTTCTATGTATATTAAGTATGTATTTACGAACAAAAAGTATATAAGTATATATTTATCCGTTATCAAGTTCACGTGGACACAGTTTCTTAAGAAATTAACTACGGGCTTAGATAATTGGTGTGATTGTAAGAAAATATTTATTTATTTATTATTTATTTATTTAGTTATTCGTATAATCCATCCATTATCCATACTAATATTACCTACGTGTAATTAACCTGGAAGTGTGTTTACTTGTTTGTTTGTCCGTTTTTCAAGTCAAAACGGAGCAAGCAACGGGTACGGAGTGACAGGTATGACTACTTTTTGTCCCGGAATAATATCACATTCGTGTAGTACCTAGTGTTAGTGTATAACTTCATGTAGTCCACGCGGGCGGAAGGCTAGTCATATAATATAAACCACTTTTAATTTAGGTTTCATAAGTAAGTTACTTTTAAAACATTTTTCATGTCTCATATTCTGAAAGTAACTCATAACTTGTCTAAAATGCGGGTTGAAAGTGGTATGTGGCGGCCCTAGGGCTGTAAGTAATGAAATTTAAAAAAGGAACAGGAGGGGTCATGTCAAAATCTGTAAATTAAAGAGTACTTATGTACAAAAATGATCTATAATCTCTGGACATTTATTTACCAAAGGTATGTGGGCAAAGGCACAGAAGCCTATACAGCCAGCTTTGCTACTATATATAAAATAAAATAACTAAAATCGTAGATACCATACAAAAAGAGAAATTGTTATTATTATCTAAAACATTGTTTTTTTTTAATAATATGCGTTTTTAGAAACAGATTAAACCAAATAAGTTATTTGTAACATAAAAAATCGGGCTATTAATTCCATAGAATTGCATAGAGTACGGGTCAAACACTAAACATGGCTGTATGGACTTAGTTTCCCTTGCCTTCCCTAAAATAGAGAAAATGAACAAAAAAGTTATGAGAATTCGAGTCTATCGAAAATTCCGCGTCCATAGGAAAAATATTTTTTAGAAAACTTCTGCTTATTTTTACTTCCCTCATATTCGAAATGAAAAGTAGAGTGTTTACTTCGGGTGTATGGACCCATAACAGTCTCGAACTATCGGAGCCCTCACTTCATTCGTGCGCCAAAACACTCGACTGTTATGGGTGCCGTGCCATACAGCCCTTACTAAACAATCTACTATTCATGCTTCAGTTTTCAAAATCAAAAAGGTTTGATAAGTATAGAATGTTTGAGATTTTGTTGTTCACATCGATTTTAGGCGATATCGACTTGCTCTAAATAGGTTAAAAAATCTAATCTATTACAAAAAATATCAGTTTTTAGTTTCTTTCGCAATGTCGACCGCTGAAAGAAACTTCACGTGCTGTCGATTTTAAAAAAGATTAAAAAGAATCCGACGGACTAAGTAACTCCTCCTTTTCTGAAATAGGTTAAAATGTAGTTAAGTAGGTATTACTTATAATTGAAGTTTACATTTGAATATTATCATGCAGGCTTACTCGATGTGTTTATTTACAAACAGCTCTTTGTTTACAAATAGGTGCATTATGGTTGCACAAGGGAGTTCCCACAGCAATCTGGCGCACATCTGGTACACCTAACAGGTAACGCAGTTTTACGGCACCAGTAAATCGTCTCTCACCTCTATACAGTCTGTATATAGCTTTACAACTCATTGTTATTTTGATATACGGTAGGAGACAATGAGAGTACCTTGGTTATTTTACAGCGCAATTCAAGGCTTTGAACAGTAACATGTATTCTGCCGACTTATATTTATTTTTCTATGAAATGCTATTTAATAATATTGTATAATCTGTGCTTATGCTAGGTGTTGTATTTTTTTTTAATGCCGTTAGAAACGCTGGCAAGTTTATTGCGCCCTGTTCGTCTTGCCAGTTAAAAAAGTCTTGAATGTTGTTGGAAATGATGGTAGGAAAATGTTGACGATTCATAAGTAGGTACATATTTATTATATATGTGGATAAATGAATGTTTTATCTTATCTTATGCAGATAGTATTTATTTTGAACATCGTTACATATAATCAGACTTTCATTAGATGTTGCAATTGCACGATTATACCCATACCTACATTATATATAATACAATGATTAAGTATACCTATGCCTTTTCAGAGCTTTAAAACATGGTATAAAAAATTGAATGACTTACCTAAATTTTAATAGTCAGTAAAAAACAAGAGTAAATAATTTTTACTTTTCAACAATAAGAGTAAGTCAAAACTAAATAGTTATTTAAAGTTCGCCAAAAGCAGCCAAAAGTGCCGACCGTTAGCAAATAAGGACAGGTTCACATAAGCGTGCGCAGCTGCTCACGTGCCCAAATTGCCGGGGTACATCGTCCCGATGCCTGATAAAGATTCACCCGCATGCAGGAACATGCGGTTATCGTGCAGTGCGGGACTCTTGTTCATTACACGCAATTGTGCAAGTTGCAATACAATCCGAGCTGCAGCGTAAAAGTGGGTAATTAAATTGTGTTCTCGGCATTGATAAGATCGATCGATTTGTGATTCATTGGTATCGATATTTGTATAATATTATGTAGTATGGTATAATATGTGGGATATTTGATTTTGTTATAATGTTGTATTGGCCTCGTGAGAAAATGTTTTTGTTAGTAGATTACAATTTTACGTTTCTTTCTTTAATTTCATTAACAAATTACCTACTGACTAAACATTCAACTTAACATTGCCCTTAAGCGCGCTATTTTCGCATTGATGAAAATTGTAAAAAAATAAAAAAATAATAAAGTAATAAGTAATTAAATAATAATAATACTTAATTGTAAAAATTGTTACTAACTCGTCTAACAAGTATTATTATTATTATTATTTTATATTTGATTGTATTTATTAATTTAATTGTAATGCGAATTTTATGGGCTTTTCTCCTGAAATAAATGAATTTTATTTTTATTTTATTTATTTTATTAATATAGGATTTAATTTATTAATAATTAGTAGCTGCCCCGCCCCGGCTTCGCATGGGTGGCGCCATCTATAAATTTTCTTTTTTACAAACCTTGTCTTGATAATACCAAACACGACAAAAAAATAATTATCTCATTCGGTGCAGTCGTTCTAAAGTTATGCGCGTACATACATTATTGGCGATTAATTTTTATTTATCTCATAGATGAAACGAATCCATGCCTATTAGATTACAGCGTTACCCCTAAAATAGGTAACTCTGTGCATTTATCATAATAGTAGCCCTAGCATGAAAAACCGTCGTCATGGCAACTGTTATCGTGATCGTAATATCTTGTATGAAAACCAGGGTGCCTACCATCAACTTTAAGACAGCGATTCAAAAATAGCGCGATGCAGAATAGGTTCCTAAAATGAATTGCTTTCTTTCGTACTCTGACCTTCTAAAAACTGGATCGCAAATGAATTGCTAAATGTGAATGACCGAACGATTTGTGTCCTTATTTCTTCTACCCGTCTCTTTCACTCAATTCTGTCATGCCCGGAGAGTGAAAGGGACGGGTATAACCTGCAGGTGTCATGTTAGCTTGGCCGAGTTATAAGTCAAATAAGAGTACATGACAGCTTAGCGGCTGTGAAATGTCATTGAATGATCACTGAATCGCTGTCATTGATATTAAGCTGTCGTGGTACGAATAAGCGAAGCAGATCAGTTTAGGTCCTAAACAAAACCGCAATAAGAGTTGATGGTAAGCACCCTGATGTTAAGTGATGATAAGGCTGAAGTTGGATTTTTTTTATCCACAACGTAGTAGCACTTAGCCTTCATCACACCTGATGATATGTGGTGATAAGGCTGAAAGAAGGTGGAAGCGCACTACTCCCAGAATCCTCAATCACTGAGGAACTAGCTATCTTATCTTTAACTGCCGGAACACAATAATGCTGAAAACATTATTGTCCTACCACCAACCAAACCGAATACAATATGTACCCCTACTGGGAATCGAACCCGTGGACCAAAGACTACCAAAACCACTAGACCAAAGAGGCGGTTAAACGCAAAAATGACGCAACTGAGGAACCTTCACTGAGGAACTGTGTCCCTTATCTCTTACTAATTCTGTATTCTTTTCAATTATACGTTGTTTTCGACACCAGTTTATCTATACTAATATTATAAAGAGGAAAGATTTGATTGTTTGTTTGTTTGTTTGCATCAATTAAGCTCCTGTAACTACTGGACCGATTTCGAAAATTCTTTCACCATTAGAAAGCTACATTCTTACCTAGTGATATAGGCTATATTTTATCCCGATATTCCCACGGGAACGGGTTAAACGCGGGTAAAACCGCGAGGATCCGCTAGTTAGAAATAAATAGACACCTTAGTTGTTTGAATTGTCCGAAATGTTATCTTCCAAAACGGTAGTTGAAATAACAAATTCATTTAAAATACCTACCTACTTAATTTGTCTTATTAGTTTCAGTATATTTGTTGGGCCTCTTTGTTATCGTCTCATTAAACCTTCGCTAGGTGCTTATTATCTGGCGCTCATTAAAGATATCATTTAGCTCGTAAATCAGGTCTCGGGTATATCACTCCCTTACCTACGCCGTTATCGAAACATAGATTAATACTGTACGAACAGAAACCAAAAATGAAATTGAATTATTTAATGTCTGTACTAATGGCCGCGGTTTCACCCGCGTGGTTCCCGTTCCCGTGGGAATATCGGGATAAAACAGTATCTATGTCTTAATTCAGGCTATCTACTATCTGTGTGCCAAATTTCAACCAAATCTGTTTATTAGTTTTTGCGTGAAAGTGTAACAAACATCCATATATACAATTTTTCGCGTTTATAAAAAAATATAACCTCCTGTCTGTAACAGAGATTTCCAAAAAAATTACAAATCTGTCAAAATTTTAAAATGGCGGCAAAATTTCGCTGTTTTTGCAAAAAAACACTCATAAATTTGCATAAATCTTCAAAATTATTATATTACCTTGTTAAAACTAACTAAGTTATCGAATAATTTCATACATCATCTAAGCACAGTGTGCTTTGTATTTCACCGCATAAAAGCTTAGGCGAAAGATTTTGATTTAGTTGCACAAGGTGGTGACACTTTTGTATTTCACCAAATAAAAATAAAGGTGAAAGGTTTGCAAGGTAAGGTGGTGACACTGTTTTGCATGTTTTTAGAAACTGGCACATCAAGCTATGAACATAGCATATCTAAATACCTATCTTGCATGATTTTTGCGGATGAAAGACAGACATTTTTAACCGACTTCTAAATCAAAAAGGAGGAGGTTCTCTATTCGTCTGTATGTATGTTTTTTTTTTTTTTTTTTTGTGTATGTCCACCGATTACTCGAAGACGGCTGAACCGATTGAAATGGTTCAAACGTTATTACATCAGGTTGGTTTCCAAGTTGGTCCCATTTTTTTAAATTTTGAAATCGGTTCAGTAGTTTTCAGGAAATCTTGAAAATACTGTCGTTTTCGTTACCACTTTATGTGAATTTAATACGTATCTTTAGGCATAACTCCTTTGTTTATAAACCGATTTAGATGATTCTTGTTTTGTTAAAAAGGGGATACCTCAAGGTATTTTAACCGACTTCGAAAAAGGAGGTTTTGAGTTTGATCACATACCTATTTACCAGAAAACACGCAAATTGCCTGCACGATGCACTAAAAAGAGTGAAATAAAAATTATTTTTATAAAAAAATAAAACCGCCTTCAAAAAAACCACATTAAAAAAGTAAGAAATAATTCCTCACCAAATAAATAACGTAAGTACTTTGAAGTCGGGCGGGTTTTAACAAAAACAACAAAAAATTGTACATGTTTCACGCCCGACTTCAAAGTACTTACGTTATTTATTTGGTGAGGAATTATTTCTTACTTTTTTGATGTGGTTTTTTTGAAGGCGGTTTTATTAGACAGCTATTTTCCACAGACCAGCCATACCATTGTCAGCCACCTACCGCACCATTAGAGCGGCAATTACACTACACAGTATTCAGGGCTAGTTAGGACCCTAATCTATACTTCTATACTAATATTATAAAGAGGAAAGATTTGATTGTTTGTTTGTTTGTTTGCATCGAATAGGCTCCGAAACTACGGGACCGATTTCGAAAATTCTTTGACCATTAGAAAACTACGTTCTTCCCGAGTGACATAGGCTATATTTTATCCCGATATTCCCACGGGAACGGGTACCACGCGGGTGAAACCGCGAGGATCCGCTAGTTCAGAATACATTGCTTTCTTTGAGCTCTTTTTTAACAAGTGATGCAATCAAAACAAGCAATGTATTCTGAATTAGGGCCATAACTAGCCCTGAATACCGTGTAGTGTAATAGCCGCTTAAATCTCTGTCCCCTAGTTACCCTGTACGGGTGCGCGGTACTGATAACCCGCCGCTATCGCTTCCAACGACAGATACTCCAAATTTCCCTTTCCGATAGTGTGACACCGCCGGTTTTTTGCTTCCCTGTTTTTTTCGAATGTTCGCCCATCTTTATGTAAACCGTATCGGTAATTAGATAATGAACTAGTACCTAGTACCCTTACTGATAATGTTTGTGTAAACAACTGGTTTGACGAAGGTTGAATCCGCTGGTGTCATATCACTTTTATGATGGCTTCAATGTGTGTGGGCTTAAATGTAAATGGTCAAGTAATTTATTCTTTACTGATTGTTTCAAATTTCAATCGCACATTAATTTTAATGATAATTAGTAAAATACGTCTAAATTTAACTCAAAGTGTAGTTTAATTATTTAAAATTGTCTCTTATAATCAAAATTTGTGGTTAGTTAAATTATAAATTTAGGATAGAAAACGGAAATTCAATATAATTCTGTATAATTCAATTAATATGTATAATTCAATAATGAATAATGATTCGTATTATACCAAAAAACTTTGTACCTCAAAATCGTAATCAGAAATATGGATGACACCAGTAAATTACCTTGTAGGTATTTATTATCCTTATTTCGAACTAGAAAAAAATTACTTATACTAGTAACTTTTAATAAGATTTTAAATTATTTTTATGCATTCACAATGCAATTTTTGTAAGTATAGGAAAGCCCGCCTGAAAGCTACTTATAGGGCTCGTGGTTTTTTACTATCACATTTTTGCTATAACTTTTAATAATTAAAGTAATATCTACGCATATTGTGTTTACTAACAATGACGACGAATTTAACGAATGCTTTTGTAATTAATTACAAGTTTTTCCAGTTAGAAATGCCTTTACAGCTTACAAGTCCGGTACACTTAGGTAAAAAGGCTCAACAAAATCCTAGTTGTCCTATAAGTGAGGATAATAAAGGAGAAGAAACGTGGTCTCACAACGTAATGAAAGCTTCATTTGTCAGAAAAAAATACGGCTTACAAAGTATCAATGTCTCAAAGCGAATTTCAAGCACATGTTCGAAGGTAGAGTCCATTTAATTAACGACAAACACAGATTGAGTGTTCGCACAAAGATGTCTTTCGCAAACAAAAGCTTAGAAATAACTTTGACACTTTTGTAAGACAATGCTTGCAGACCATCTGGCGACACCGACCGGGCCGAAGGTACCTTTGAGTTTTAATAAAGAATAATAGACTGTAAACCTTTGTATATAAGGTTGTAAGTGTCGAAGTTTAATTTGATTGTTTAGGGTTTAGTGTGACAATTAGCAATTGCAGGACTGGAGGCCAGACATCTGTGGCTGCCACATGTGACAGTTGTATGACAATGGATGTTTTTTGAGGTGCTTTCCGGTACAAATTACTCTTTGCGTTTTAATACTATTAGTTGAGCTTTGTTTGTGAAATTGTTAAATTGCATTTTCGACAGCTTAAAGATGTTTGAGTTTTGTCTTTTGTTATTAAGGCATTTGCTTAAGTCCAATAATTTTATTCAATAATTTCAACTCAAAAGATTGTGTCCCCAAATAGTGGTGAATAGAGCTGTAGGTACAAGTATCCACAATTATAAATACAGGAAAGCAGACAAGGTCACAAGCGGCCGTTAGCTCTATATGCAATATCATTATAATAATACAATCGTAAAACAAACAGTGAAGTCATCCTGAACAATATCATCGCGCTCTCGTCACGGCCCCGGGCCGCGCTCGCCATTACGCTGGCAGTGGCTTGGTGTAAAAACAACACTATTGTAGTGCCATTGTTCGTTATAAAGTGCTGAACTTTCCGTCACCGTGACGGGGCCAGCGGCTAGATTAGGTAATGTGAGGCATGTGTGAAGTCTGGGGTAATGATTACGGAGTACCAATAAAATTGTTTGAAGGTTTTGTCAAAATCAAAGTTGAGCTAAGTCGTGTACTTATGGCAGAAATAAACGTTCACTTTTGCCTTTCAATTTGGATGAAGCAATCAAATTGAGCAATGTAAACGTAAAAGTGAATCATTCTATGTCAATGTGCGCCTGTATTTTTGCGCATTTCAACCAAAGTGAATCAATTTGGTTGAACCGTGTAATATTAGCATTAGGTAATTAAGAAATAGGACAACTCAGTTTTGTTAAGTATCCTGTTTTTAGAAGTTTCTTTATAATAACTGGGTGCCTACCATCAACTTTAAGACAGCGATTCAAAACTAGCGCGATGCAGTATGGGTTCCTAAAATGAATTGCTTTCTTTCTTACTATGACCTTCTAAAACTGGATCGCAAATGAATTGCTAAATGTGAATGACCGAACGATTTGTGTCCTTATATCTTTTACCCGTCTCTTTCACTCGATTCTGTCATGCCCGGAGAGTGAGAGGGACGGGTATAACCTGCAGGTGTCATGTTAGCCTGGCCGAGTTATAAGTCAAATAAGAGTTCATGACAGCTTAGCGGCTGTGAAATGTCATTGAATGATCACTGAATCGCTGTCATTGATATTAACTGTCGTGGTACGAATAAGCGAATTAGATCAGTTTGGGTCCTAAACAAAACCGCAATAAGAGTTGATGGTAGGCACTCTGGGTTGGTCTGCGGTATCCTACTAATATTATAAATGTGAAAGTTTAGATGTTTGGATGTTTGGATGTTTGGATGTTTGGATGTTTGTTACTCAATCACGCCAAAACGGCTGAACGGATTTGGCTGAAATTTGGGACACAGATACTTTGTAATCTGGAGAGGAACATAGACTACTTTTTATCCCGGAAAAATATCACACTCCCGCGGGATAACGTCGTGAAGTCCACGCGGGCGAAGCCGCGAGCGGAAAGCTAGTATTTTTATATAGTCTGGCAATGCAACAAAATATAAAAGTGAAATAATAGGCGCGGGGCGACGCGCGACGGCGCGGTGGCGGCATCGTGTGCAGGAGCGCTAAGACCAAGAATCCCCCCGCAGAGTGATGAGCAGCCTTGCGATTTAAGCTGCAGCATTGCTGTACCCTATAAAATGACAGGAAAGCTACCCATTACGCTGTTCCGTCGCAATCAGGTGGCTGGAGCTGGCATCGCCACCAATCCTGCCTTATGTACCGTGAACCGTTACCAGCAACGCAAGACGGTTTTTAGGGTTCCTTAACTTTGTGAACCATACCAATTGTAGTTTTGTTGACTGTTTTCAATGATTTTAAATTTAAGCTCTCTAACTTTTTTTTATCCACAACGGGTTAACAGTTAGCCTTCATCACACCTGATGTTAAGTGGTGATAAGGCTGAAGGTGGAAGCGCACTACTCCCGGAATCCTCAATCACTGAAGAACTGGCTATCTTATTTCTAACTGCCGGAAGAACCCAATAATGCTGAAAACATCATTGTTAGGGCGTTTGTGCACTACCACTGAATTTTACCGATCCGGAAAAAAACGGATGCTTGTATTTAATTAATTACTAATATAAATGATTAATAATTAAAATACAAGCATCCGTTTTTTTCCGGATCGGTAAAATTCAGTGTAGTGCACAAACGTCCTTATGGCGTCAGACTTAGATAAGATGGTGGTAGCTAGCCAGGCGGACTAAGAACAAGTCTTACCAGCAACGAAACCGAATACAATATGTAATGCACCCCAACTGGGAATCGAACCTGGGACCTCTTGGTCTCTTTTTTTTTTTTTGTGAGGGTAATGCATTTACGCATACCACGTCCGCGTGCAGTGTTGCCACTTCCTGATCCTCCATCCAGTGTCAGATACTCGATGGGGGATCAGGGAGGGGGAATACCCACTAAACCCCTCCTTCTTGCTCTCTCCGCCGTCGAGTAGGTCATAATGTGGAGGGCCCGAGGTGGCAAGGAACCACCGATTTCACACTAGACCACAGAGGCGGTTAAATTAAATTAGGGAGAACATACGGTCATAGATGTAAAGTTGTAATAGATGAAAATGAAATGAAAAACTTTCAGTATAGGCTGATACAGCACTTTGTGAACGTCAAAGAGCTACGCTATCGGTTCGCAAACCCTACAGCGAGGGCGGCGGGAGACCTTGGAGAAGAACCAGCAAGAAACTCTTCAAGGTGATTTTTTTCCTTCCTGTTTTATTTCATACAGCATCGTCAAAATTAATCGGTAAAAAATTTACCGGAGTTGTATAGACATTGTTGATTCTTTTGAAATTATTGAGTGAATAACACGGATAAAACCATACATTTTGATATTCCGAATAAAAAAATCAAGTGTTAGTCCTCATTTTAATGAAATTATTTTTATAAAAAAATTAAACCGCCTTCAAAAAAATAACATCAAAAAAGTAAAAAATAATTCCTCACCAAATAAATAACGTAAGTACTTTGAAGTCGGGCGTGAAACATGTACGATTTTTTGTTGTTTTTGTTAAAACCCGCCCGACTTCAAAGTACTTACGTTATTTATTTGGTGAGGAATTATTTCTTACTTTTTTGATGTGATTTTTTTGAAGGCGGTTTAATTTTTTTAAAAAAATAATTTTTATTTCACTCTTTTTAGTGCATCGTGCAGGCAATTTACTTGTATTCTGGTGAATAGGTATGTGATCAAACTGAACCTCCTTTTTGAAGTCGGTTAAAATACCTTGAGGTATCCCCTTTTTAACAAAACAAGAATCATCTAAATCGGTTTATAAACAAAGGAGTTATGCCTAAAGATACGCATTAAATTAACATAAAGTGGTAACGAAAACGACAGTATTTTCAAGATTTCCTGAAAACTACTGAACCGATTTCAAAATTTCAAAAAATGGGACCAACTTGAAAACCAACCTGATGTAATAACGTTTCAATCATTTCAATCGGTCCATCCGTCTTCGAGTAATCGGTAAACATACACAAAAAAAAAACATACATACAGACGAATAGAGAACCTCCTCCTTTTTGATTTAGAAGTCGGTTAACGAACCATCAGCCGCTAGTCCGACACCCACTATTCCATTCTTTTACACCCCGACTTCCGTTCGTCGCGATATTAATGCACGAATTTGGCGCGTGTCCGTAAGCTTTGAGCTTTGTAATGCCGCGAGGCGGGCGAGGCCGCTTCCGGCAAAGAAGTGTAATGCAGATTTATAAAAAAAGGTTATGGCTAGACAAGAAAAGGAAATGTTGTTAGTTACGTTCTTACAACTGTAGACGAGAAAAAAAGAAAAAAACTGTCTACGATCTAGCTACTTGGGTGTTGGGAAGCTGCTGCCAATTATTGTGTGGTATTGTAGTAGGTATCAGTTTAAGAGCTTACCATAGTTTACATGATCAAGTAATGGCTTGACAAATTCATTTTAATGACTCTTCCGTCCAAATTGTTTCAGTATAAGTAATTACTTACGTACCTGGTATGTAGTTATCACATAGTTATTCAACAAAATGTGAGCTGTCGACATTAAACGCAGCCTTTAGTAACAAGACTTTGGTCATTATTACAAGCTTTTATTAAGTTTTACCTGTCCGGATGTTTGCAATCAAATGTGTGTAATCAAATCTTGCAAGTTTTTGACGGTGTCCGTTGAGCTGAAACTTTGCATACAGGTTTGGTTTGGATGACGAAAAACGAAGTTTTTACAAATAAATGTTTAATAATAAAAACAAGTCATAAAATACAGTAAACAGCTTTCTTAAAACAACCAATCAAATTAAAAAATAAAGAGCATTTTTGTATTTACTCTGTTTTTTTTTGTTCTACCGACAAACGTTTGAACATTATTATGTACTAGCTTTCCGCCCGCGGCTTCGCCCACGTGGTATACACGACGTTATCCCGCGGGAATGTGATATTTTTCCGGGATAAAAAGTAGCCTATGTTCCTCTCCAGGCCACAAAGTATTTGTGTCCCAAATTTCAGCCAAATCCATTGAGCCGTTTTGGCGTGATTGAGTAACAAACGTACAAACATCCAAACATCCAAACATCCAAACGTCTAAACTTTCACATTATTTTATAATATTATAGTAGGAATTAATATATTTAATATGAACATTTAATATGAACCGAAATTATATCACGTAAAACATCACTAATATTTTCTCAATCTGTTTACAATGTGGGAAGATAATGTTTATAGATCACGCTTCACCGTTAACTAGGTGGTCTATATCTGCGTGACCTGAGTATTATCCCGCGATCGCCGGAAAGTTCCAAACTTGGGAGGGTGCCAATCAAGGTGCCTTTAATCGGCGGTGAATGGTGACAATTGTGTCGATACTGCGGTTTGTGGGATCTTGTAGGCTTTAAAGGAACTGGTGTAACTAAGAATATGATCTTCGGAACAAGGGTTAGCTGGGAATAGGTTTGTGTACAAGATTATTGTTTTTTAGTACTTCATTTTTTATGGTTCCGCGTATAGTCGTTGGATATTTTTCGTTATTGACTGGTTATTGGTTATTGGTAAGTACCTTAAAGACCCAACTTGTCAATTTTTTTCGAACCTACCTATTAATGTAAATACAATTATTCAGACCGAAGCATTATTAAGACAAGACGTTTTTTTAGTATAAAAAATCTCAAAATGAAAAAATGTTACATAATATCTTCATTACCTATTTGTAATTTCCTTTGCTTTTGTTTTTGTTACATTAGTTTTACTCAGGCCTCGTAAAGGTGCCATACGAAGCACCTTTGACGAATTGAAATGTAATCAATCGTATATTGTGATGACTTAAAATGCTATGTTAACGTTCAATAAACAAATATGAGTATGAGGCAGGCGATTGGCGATATTGTACCTATATTGTGGCGACGACTGGCGGTGTGCCAACTGTGCCGCGCACGTCACGCTGATGAATGGTGTTGATCACCGGTGTTCTGTTCAACGAGGGACGCTTTAGTAGTTAGGTTTACGTGGATGGGTGACCGATAAGAAAGTAATTGAGAGCTAGCTACGATCTGTCGACTGGTGGTGGCCGGCTACTCAGTCAACGGCGAGTCGTAGCTGTTAGATAGATAGATAGATAGATAGATAAAACGTTTATTTTTTGCCACACACATACACACATTAAATTAAAAAGAAAATAAACCAAGATGAATACAGATTATAATTAACTAACAAGGCAGAATTAAAATAAAATAAACCTAAGTATGCCGGTATGGAGATGTGCCTGTGTGCAGCAGCAAAAAGGTCTAGGCTCGGCAAATTATATCCACCAAAAGGTGAAATGCCGATTTTCAGCCTATGCGACGTGCGGGGGGTTGACGCGTTTACCAGTCACAGTTGATTAGAATATGCATAAACATAATTGCAACTAATTTGAGTGAAAGGGAAAATAAGACTGGGGGTCAATATAAAGGGATGAAAGGTATAAAACAAAATTAAAAGTACTTGTATTATGGTAGTCCAGATAAATAAATATACAAACAAACATACACAGCTGTAATAAGAAAGATACAAATATAAGGTAACAGGGGTCAGAAGAAGAAAAAAACGATAATAAACAATAAACTTAGAAATGCTTTTGGAGCTCCAAGAGATATGAGCGAAATTTATCTTTAAATGTTTGAACAGATTTAAGAGCTCTAAGCGGAGGTAATAGATCATTCCAACACTTTGTAGCTTGGAAACGAAAACTACCCCTGAATGCTGTAGTGCGGTGGTGGTAGTCGACGAGTGGAGTACGTGCGGATCTGATGCCACCATATCGGTCGTGAGCTGTGGAAAATTTAAGTTTATTAACTGTTCGCACTTGTTGATCCGAATGTTTTACCGTCCACACGAGCCACAAACGCCCGCCACTTGAAGTGAGAAGTTCAAGTGGCCACAGTTAGAAGAAGAAACAAGTGACGACTACCGGCGTCGGCGTTCATATAAAATGTATGAAGTTACATTAATTAAATTGACAACAATTTGGCACAGACTGCACACATGAGTAGTCAGGGTTGAGTTAACAAGGTTGAGTTGTCGGGGTTGAGTTGTCGGGGTTGATTTGTCGAGGTTGAGTTGTCGGGGTTGAGTTGTCGGGGTTGAAGTGTCGGGGTTGAGTTGTCGGGGATGAGTTGTCGGGGTTGAATTGTCAGGGTTGAGTTGTCGGGGTTGAGTTGTCAGGGTTGAGTTGTCGGGGTTGAATTGTCAGGGTTAAATTGTCTGGGTTGAGTTGTCGGGGTTGAGTTGTCAAGGTTGAATTGTCTCGGGGTTGAGTTGTCGTGATACCATGAAAACTACAGAAAAGAGGTCGGTGGCGGCATTTTTCGGTGACCCGTGTGCGGCCAGGCTTTAAGTATCAGTCGCTGGCGACTGGTCCACAGAAGCTAGGCAACAACAGTTAATTCTAGGGGTTGAGCTACTGGTACTGGTACAGTATAGGTACAGCGTACAACTTAAGGAAATAAGGTCATAGCCACGGTATAAGTGTATACCGCACCGCTCCAGAACCGCTCCTACCCAACACCGCACTAAAAGAAGGCGACAGCTCGCAGGCACCCAGCAGTCCACGCGGCGACAGCTAGCAGACTCCCAGCTGTCCACGCGTAGACTGCTATTCCCTCTATAGGTGCGCGGCGACGACCGCTAGCAGTCAGCGCGCGGACAGCGCGCGGACCGCGCGGCGTCAGCGAGGCGTCAACTACCGAGCAGTTTGACGGCGGTAAGCTCGTTCATACTTTGGTTGGGTGGGAGCGGTGCGGTCTAAATGGGTTATGACCTTTAGCCCACTTATATCGCACCGCTCCCACCCAACCAATGTATGAGCAGTCAAATATGGACTTAATGTAGTGCTCTGTAGATGCACTATAGCTTGCGGCAGGCTCGCTTTGTCTGCTATTGTATATTGTTAATGTAAAGTGCATCTACAGTGAACGATTTAAGTCCATATCTGGCTGCTCATACTTAGGTTGGGTGGGAGTGGTGCGGTATAAGCAGGCTATGACCTTTAGCCCACTTATACCGCACCGCCCCCACCCAACCAATGTATGAGCAGTCAAATATGGACTTAATGTAGTGCTCTGTAGATGCACTTTAGCTTGCGGCAGGCTCGCTTTGTCTGCTATTGTATATTGTTAATGTAAAGTGCATCTACAGTGAACGATTTAAGTCCATATTTGGCTGCTCATACTTTGGTTGGGTGGGAGCGGTGCGGTATAAGTCACAAATTATATAGACTAGTACAGATAGGAATCAAGCCTTATAGCGGCCGTTTGTTAGTGAATGACGGACCCCGATTAGAGTTTGACAACATAGTGCTGCCAGTACTATCGACACCCTTGATTCGTTATCGATAGTTGTGCAATTCATCGACGTTTGGTACAACCCTAGTAATATATTATTTTAAATTCTGCTCAAATAAAAAATACATTTGATGAAAGAAGTCATTTATTACTTGAAATTACAATTTTATTAAATACAAAGTACATAAGTATAAGTTGAGATTTATACAAGACAGAATGAGAGTAATGAAATTACTTACTAAATTAACTAAGATATACTATGCGATTAATATAAGAATAGGACTGTCAAACGGCATTTTTGATCTTTGTTCCTTTTCTTGCACATCCTACACCCTGAAGTGGAAGCGAAACGCAAACAAATATGGCCGTTTTGACAGTCCTATTCTTATAATAATCGCATAGTATAAATACTTTATCAGCCACAAGAAAAATTAAACTGCTTGCAAATATTTATTACGCACAAATGCTAATGCTATTTTTCCTAGTAGTTTTATTTAGTATCTGCCATTTCATTATTTACTGTTAATATCACTTTCAATACAAGACGCAATAACCTAATTCTAATAGTTAAACATTTAATTCAGTAAGTAATCAATATAGCAACTAACAGCAGTAATTTGCACCATAATTCTGATTTGATAACTTATTTATTACCGCAAGAATAGGCAGACACGGGCATCTTCAAAGCACTCCACGAACCTCGTTGAGACTCAAGTTATCTGAAAAGATTAGATTTGGTTAGTATAGATTCTACATATTGTTACTATAATCTGCCATAACATTTTATAAACAAATAAGTGATAGTTGAACTGAAAAGTTTGTAAATCAAGAAAGAGTAGTGTGTATAAAGCACATTTTGTTTGTTGTGCCGCTATGCACAAGTTATAGATAATCAATGTTTATAGTTAATAACTGTTATTAAGTAGATAAGCTTTGTACATAGACTGATGAGAGGTAGTATATATAATTAAGTAAGATCTAAGATAGTAGGTAGCAGTAACAGTTATAACATAGTCATAAGACAATCACAATAAACCATCATTCGTACCGACAACAATCATATATTATTCCACCGGTACACTTGTTATAATTCTGTTCTGTTTGTCAGAATCAGAAATATGAATTTGATGATAAGGCATTTTAAATGTTTTGACAAAGTTATTGAATTACTTACACTATTATTTTCTCTTGACTTGGTTTTAACAACTTCACTAAATTGAAACTTGTTAAATGTGACAACTGATTATTTAAATTTAATCCCAAGTAATCTACTGTGCTTTATCATATGATTTCACTTCTAAATGTATATTGAAATAAGGTATTAGGAAGGTTTTTTTAACAAAACTTATCAATAATTAATTACACATACCTACTTACATTCATATAAAAAAATAATCAAACATTACCTACCTTTCATTCATAACTTCTTCTTCAACATGTCAATGACAAGTACAAAATCATATGTTGTTGGCCCAAAACTGTGCCACTCTCACCGCGTTATCTGCAGCCAACATGAGGTCCTCACGCGTGCAGGTGTCCGGGCATGCAGAGCAATCAATGAGGTGGGCCATGGTCTGTGGAGTGTAACCACACCTGCACGCGAGATCCGTGTCACTGGTGAAGCTCCACCTGGACAGGTTGTCTTTACTTTGACCAACTTGGGTACGGAGTCTATTTAAAGATCTCCATAATTATCTAGGAAGTCTAAGGCCAGGAGGGAGCTTCTCCTGGATGAGCACATATGGGTGTGGAAGGGTAGCAGAGTTTTCCCACAGTTTAACTTTGGTTAAAGAGGCCTCCGTGGTGCCAGGCATGACGCACTTGTAAAAACTATTGCGACTCTTTAGCCTTTGATAAATTTCATAACTTTCTGAGAAACCGAATCTTCTTTACTCCGGTTAAGTTGTGAACTGTATTTTCTTTTGTTTTGGTTAGTTTTAAGAAATACAAAGTTGCCTCTTGGAATTACCTAAAACAACAAAACTCAAATTTAGGTTAATGTAATAAATAATTTTTACATAAAACTACGTAAATAGATTTACTTACGTGTACCGAAGGCAGCTTCGAAAATTGTATCCATATTTCTGTAAAGAAATATCTGAGAAAAAGTGGAAAAACATCTAAAGAATACTAGAAAACCGAAATGAGTAAAAACTAAATAAACGTCATCTTGAAATTCTTGAAAAAAGTGACAGCCTTAATTTTAGCCAATGGGGGCACCCCAACAAAATGGCGGTGTTAATTATAGCCAATGAATGGGTATCGGGGCTACCGGCCACTAAGTGTTGACCTATTCTATGGGTGATTCCAACGCCTGGGTATAAGTGGGCTATGACCTTTATACTACTTCTTACTTAATATTATAAATGCAAAAGTTTGTGAGTATGATACTTGTTACTCTTGAACGCAAAAACTACTGAACGGAATTAGATGATAATTTACAGTAATCTAGCTTATACGTCAGAAGAACACAGGCTACTTTTTATTCCAATATCCGCGCGGCAATGGGTAACTACCATGCGGGTAAAAAGGCGCGGAACAGGTAGTAAGTATACAATAAAACTTATAAACTTCAATTGAAAAAATACTTATGATTATGCTAAAACAGCTTCTGTGTAACGTGACGTGCTTATGTGTTTGAAGGGCACTTTAACTTATTGCCAAATAAAACAAAACATGGATGGGCACTATTACGAATATTACGATACGATTTCATCATAATCAGTAACCGCTCACACGAACAAACACCAGCAAACTATCAAAAATCGGCCAAGTGCGAGTTGGACTGGCCCATGAAGGGTTCCGTACCCACTTAACGTACCTATCGCTATCCTATACCTAGCCTTCGTTGAACGTTTTTATTAAGATCTACAGCATATACAGGGCGTCCCAAAACTATGCCACATGGAGGGAAAGTACCTTAAATACTGAAGATATAAAAATTTACTGATGGGAAACTTCATTTTTATTTTAAAAAGAAAACGAACTGCATTCAAAGAATTTCAAATAATCGCATGTCTAAACTGGGTATAAGATTGAGCTTGAGAAAAATAGTTTGGGAAACCTTTATGTCATTTTTAAAGACCTATCTTTATTTAGACACACCACACGAATAAGTTTGATAAAAAAAAAATAGGTAAGTACATGTACGTATGGGGAGCCCCCCATACGTACATGGTATCCCCCATTATTTTACGTCAAAAAATTGTAAAGCGGCTTACAGAACACATCTACCTACCAAGTTTCAAGTGTGTATAGTCTTAAGGCGATGAATCCCGACCGAAATAGGCACGCTAACGCTTGCTCGGCCGCGCGCGATACACTTCACGCGGACGCAGCGGCAGCCGGCAGTGAACTGTGAACTCGCGAGCGCCCCGCGAATCGAAAATCACTTAAATGAAAACTTAAATAATAAAAATTTTACTTTTATGACGGCCGGAATCCCTCGGCTAATCAAAGACAATAAAATTATTTTCGTATATTTTTCATTAACTAAAACCAAGTACCTATACTGCAAGTAATACGATATTTGGATTACGATTAGACGGATGTTTGGGATTTTATTTGACACAGTAAAATATGACCAATCGAAAAAATACGCCCGGAAGCACTAGATAAATAAGTGTAAAATAACATATATTTTTTCCAAGTCTTAAGTACCTACTTGTGATTTGCGAGTAATCCATAATTTAAAATACCCTATTTTGGGGAATGCCCGTCTTAACTTGGAACAAAGTGGCTCTATGTCTGACGGACGGACAGACATGGCGAATCTATAAGGGTTCCGTTTCTTGCCATTTGGCTACGGAACCCTAAAAAGGCCGTGTCGTCAACAAAGGGCGATCCATCAGACGTATACTATCTTCGGAAGCGGCACGTGAGCTCGATCCTTCACCTCCACCTTTCCTATCGGCCGATAGCACGCAAATAGGCTACCGATTGACGTCACTCCACACCCGCCCACCCTTATCACCGCGTGTTAAGGTCCATTCTCTGGGGCCTGATAATACTAAACACCTCTGTGACATAACCTCGCGCTGGCCTCGTTTCAGTTTTCACGAATTAGCTGCGCAGTAGAACAACCGCCCACGCTATCGGTGACGCTCGCGCTGTTCCAAAAAGGATCTACTTATCTCTTATCGTATTCAAACAAGGAAGAGTTTAATTCTTCTTTTTAAAACAAAGAACTCGTACAATGTTTATGTTCATATCACTCTCAAAACATCCAAGTCCAAAACTTAAAATTAGTTAAGTATTATAAATTTAAAATTAATATGGAGTTATGGGTCAGTGGTTGGTTTCGGATTGGGTGACCAAAATTAATTATCTCCAGCTCCCCTGTGCTTCGGAAGCCACGTTATTGGTACTGGCTGCGTTTGCACAACCTTCGAACTCGTCAGGGGGCGGGGCAGGGGTGAGAACCACCCAGCCCTGGTGCGAAACCTATTAGGCTTGGCATTGGCAGGAGGGCTGGGCGCGGCGAGAGACAGGCCTGCGTCTGACTGAGTCCAACATGCCGTTAGCGGTATACGAAAATACTGTATTTGCCCTCACTATAAAAAAACCGATAGACACGCAACTTTGCGACGGTGACAGGCAAAACTGTGAACAGACAGACGACGCGACCATGCATCGGTCGCGCGCCTGTCGCGTTGCGGACGCTGTCGGTATTGGTATTTGGTATTTGGTATTGACACTTTTCCGCATTTAGACTCATATTTGGTCCGTTATGCGTGAACATGGCTAGTCGAGCCATCCTAGCTCCTTCCAGAAGCGCAGAAGCCTCCTGGGGCGTTCACAGGCTTCTAGGAGCGACCCCACCTCTGTGAGAATTTCTGTTCGTTGTGCGGCCAAACACACGCACTCCAGGATCACGTGGGCGGCTGTTTCCTCTGCGTTCAGGCAACCTCTACATAGAGGACTGTCCGTCGCATTCATAATAAATAGTTGTCGGTTTAAGGTTAGGTGACCTGTAAGTGTACCAACAACTATCCGGAGGTCTGGACGATTAAGGCTGATCAGCCTGCAGGTCAAACGCGGCGAGACTGCAGTCATCGCCATCTTAGACTGTCTACAGCTTGTTAGAACTGCCCAACGAGTATTATGTGCAGTACGAGTTCGTTGCCTTACCCATGAGCGCAGTTGGCTGAATGGGAGTGGCAGAATGGGTGTAGGTCCTGCCACTAATTGTGGAGGATCCCATTCTAGCCAGCTCATCGGCGGCGTCAATCCCGTGTGATCCACTATGCCCTTTAATCCATTGTAGGATTACTCCGTTGTTGGATGCTAAACGATCCAAAACTTTGTGGCATTCGTAGACGATACTGGAGTTGATCGTGTTGGCCTCCAGTGCTGTTAGGACGGCCATGCTGTCAGTCAGTATGCGGATGTTTAGTTCCTTCATACCTCTGGACTGGGCCGTGGTAGCGGCGTTTATTATTGCAACACATTCGCATTGAAATATCGAACTGTGTTGGCCCAGCGCTAGTGATATTTTGATATTCAGATCTTGTGAGAATACTCCAGCTCCAGTTCCAGTCCCCATCTTGGAGCCGTCCGTATAGATTCGGACTTCATGTATGCCAGAGTGATCTTGGTCACTTTCAAATAACTGTATTTGGTATTTCTTTTCGAAAATGTATTGCTTGGGTATCCTATCGCATGGGACAGCGATTAGTGACTCATGTTTCACTAAATCATTCCACAATGTGGAGTGAGGACCCTCTCGATTGTTCCACAGACCCAGGTGTTTAAGCCTTATAGCAGCCATGGAGGCTTCCTGTTGTATAAACAGATCCAAGGGTGTTAAATCCAGGGCTACTTCTAGGGCGGCTGTGGGGGTGGTTCGCATGCAGCCGGTTGTCGCAGAGCATGCCAATCTTTGGAATTTCTGCAGTTTGTTGATGACGGTGCTTTGCTCTGTTTTGGACCACCAGGCAACGGCTCCGTATGTGATTATGGGACGTATAACGGTTTTATACAGCCACATCGTTATTTTCGGTGATAGTCCCCAACTTTTGCCGAGTAGTCTTTTACATTGGCAGAAGTTGATTGTGGCTTTGTTAAGTTTACTTTCGAGATGTCTATTCCAGAGGAGTTTGTTGTCTAGTATCACTCCTAGATACTTGACTTCCTTGCTTAGGGACAGACTGGTATTAAAAAGTTTTGGGAGTTTAAGATTTCCTAGACTCCGATTGTTTGTGAACATGATCAATTCTGTCTTTGTTGGGTTCACTGTTAGATTGTGTTTAGTGCACCACTGCTCGACGACCTTTCGAGCGGACCTCATTCGGTCACATATCACGCTCTCAACTCGCCCGCTGATGAGTATGGTCAGGTCGTCTGCATAGCCTACTGTGAGAAAGTTGCGGTCGTTGAGCCTACTAATCAGCTCATTGACCACGATATTCCATAAGAGAGGTGAGAGGACACCCCCTTGGGGACATCCTTTGGCTACTACTTCTCTGGCGGACGCTGTCAATTTATCACATACAATTGCGTCCACGACGCGAAAACTCCGCGTTCGGCGTCCGCAGCGCGGCTGTCCCTCCCGCTTCGAAGACGCTTTATCGCGTCAGGCGTTTTTAAATAAGCAAAAAATTAAAAAAAAACGGTTGTCTTCGAGGACAAGAGTTTCAGTTTGTTTGCGACATCACCGCTGAAAGATGTCTCAATTGTCCAATTCGTCAAGACGACCGCGTGTGCACATTGTTTGAGGTTGAGGTATTTGGTCCGTTACGCGCACCTTGCCAATGTTGTATCTTTCGTTAATGTCCCACTAACATTCATTCATCCTACTGTTTTGGATGGAGACTTGTTAGTACCAGCGTCAACATTTAGCGTGAAGTGCGTTCATTTAAATCCCCGAAAAAATTAAAAAGTACACAGGCAAAACTTCTCATTGAGACTTTTCACACTCCTTAAACTAAATATTTAAATCCGGTTGGCTAGTATAGAATCCTACTTCCTACTTTATTAATTATTATCCTACTAATATTATAAATCTGAAAGTTTAGATGTTTGGATGTTTGGATGTTTGGATGTTTGGATGTTTGTTACTCAATCACGCCAAAACGGCTGAACGGATTTGGCTGAAATTTGAAACACAGATACTTTGTAGCCTGGAGAGGAACATAGGCTACTTTTTATCCCGGAAAAATGTCACATTCCCGTGGGATAACGTCGTATAGTCCACGCGGGCGAAGCCGCGGGCGGAAAGCTAGTAATATTATAAATCTGAAAGTTTAGATGTTTGTAAGTTTGTTACTCAATCACCCAAAAACGGCTGAACGGATTTGGCTGAAATTTGGGACACAGATACTTTGTAGCCTGGAGAGGAACATAGGCTACTTTTTATCAGGAAAAATATCACATTCCAGCGGGAAAACGTCGTGTAGTCCACGCGGGCGAAACCGCGGGCGGAAAGCTAGTGTCTAATAGTATTAAGCCTACCATTTGCTGGGTGCCTACCATCAACTTTAAGACAGCGATTAAAAAATAGCGCGATGCAGAATAGGTTCCTAAAATGAATTGCTTACTTTCGTACTACGACGTTCTGAAAACTGGATCGCAAATGAATTACTAAATGTGAATGACCGAACGATTTGTGTCCTTATTTCTTCTACCCGTCTCTTTCACTCGATTCTGTCGAGCCCGGAGAGTGAGAGGGACGGGTATAACCTGCAGGTGTCATGTCAGCTTGGCCGAGTTATAAGTCAAATAAGAGATCTGACAGCTTAGCGGCTGTGAAATGTCATTGAATGATCACTGAATCGCTGTCATTTATATTAAGCTGTCGTGGTACGAATAAGCGAAGCAGATCAGTTTAGGTCCTAAACAAAACCGCAATAAGAGTTGATGCTAAGGCACCCTGTTCATGCAATAGCAAAATAAAATAAATAAATAAATCTGGTAACTTAAATTACCGCACTTTTGCAAAACAATTCATCGATAAATTTAAAGTTTGTGTACTTACTAACTTGAGGAGTTTGTTTGCGCTAACATTTGAATATACGTATATACGTATGCCGTGTAGTGCCGGCACATAAATAGAATAGCACTACCCCCTCTCTTCCCGTGGGTGTCGTAAGAGGCGACTAAGGGAAAACTACCATCAGGAGGTGGGCAGCAGCGTCTCCAGGTTACAACAGGCCATACTGCGATCGCCAACCCGCCTGCCAAGCGTGGCGATTATGGCACACCCCCCCAAAAATGGATACACACACAAAAAATCGGCCCCCAGTCCCCGGCGGCCCCGCTATTCCTTGCTACGGTAGCGGTAATTTAATGTGTATAAAAATATTTAATAACATACCCCAAAGTATAAGGGAACTTCCAAGAAAACAATTTAAATATAAACTCTGTACATGGCTTGGGGCAAAATGTCATTATAATTTAAAAGAGTTTTTCGGTAAACATTGATAAATAAAAAATATTATTTATGAAATATTATGATTGACTAATTAATACTATACACTATGTTTATGATTTTTTTTTTATAATTATTGACATCAATTGTGATATTGTTGTTTTATTATTTTATTACTATTATTTTAATTCCTTTGACATAATTATGATTACCCTTTATTATTTTATCTTTGGATTGTTATTAATTTGTTAAATTCAATCATATTAATGCTTTTTATATCTTGCATGTCGGTTATCCGGCGAAATGTGCTGTACTACTAATTGGAATTTGTACACCTTATGTAACCATATTTCATGCAATAAATATCTTTATCTTTTTATCTTATCTTTTTAAAACTCTATGCTGACACCTCGGTCTTGATAGTAAGACAATTATTCCTCATGTGTACCATTCTCCGCAAACACTCCCAGCTGCCCTTTGATCCTTCTATCTTACCCCTGCACAAAACGCGAAACTAAACATAAGCTTCAAAGTTGGCTAGGAACCCTAACGTATGCAGAGACGGAAGACTTTTTGATAACATTAAAGTAAAATAGGTATATATAGGTACATTTTAGTAGAATTAAGTTACATATTCACTTCTTCAATAGCCCACACAAATATACACATAAACACACAAACATTTACAAACACAAAAATATACACATACTATCATGGACACACAAGCACAAACACGATCACATGCGGCACGGTTGAGGCATCAATTCCCAATAAAACAGATTATTCTAGTTTGGGAATTACTGCAAACATTAAGTTAAATTCTTTTTTCTGTTTCGTTTAAGTTAATTAAACTTTAAATTTCAAATTGTAACTCTTCGTTATATTCTCGTTTTGCTTCCCATCACTCGGAATACAAGGTATTTTTACTTAGTTCGATGGTGGGTGGCAAACGGATGGAGCGTGGAATGTATTGCCATTTATTTTGTACCATTAATGTCTTTATCTTTATAAGTGACATTGTTATTAACTTATGAAACTTGTCAAATAAACGAATTTTATTTATTTATTATTTATTATTTGAATTTAGAACATAATTAAAGAAGCATTGGTTGGAGTGTAGCAAAGGGTGTGCAGTACTTAAAAAAAAAACAACTGATTTTGTATGGGGCCGGGACTTTTTTCGGGACCGAGAAATTTTCAAAAACGGAATTTTTAAAATTGAGACTATCTCGTAAACGGTGCGTCGTAGCTAAAATCTAATAAAATTTTCAACCCCCCTACGGCGTCCCCGGAGATACTTATAAGGAATCTGATGGACATATATTTTTTTATTAAATTTTTTTTTTATTTCAAAACTCAATTTTTGTTCTTGCCCGACTAGCGCTATGATGTATCCGAACGACAAAGAAAGGTAGGTAGTTTGAGTTGTCTTTACTGCTTTTCTTATAGAGGGGGATGAAAAGCAGAGTGTACTCGGCCGCAAAATTATTTTCACCTCGGGAGGCGTATATTGAATCCCTCGCTGCGTTCAGGATTCTACTTTAGAATCCCTCGCTGCGCTCGAGATTCTACTCTAGAATCCTTCACTGCGCTTTGGGTTAAAAATAGCGCCCTCGCCGTAAATATATTATTTTGCTCCCTTGTAATACAATCTACTATTATACCCTCTTGTCATAACAGGTAAAAAATGAATCGTTTTGGACCCTGTTATTAGATAAACAATCATCGCTTTTCGAATGGATGGGATGAAAAGAATAATGTACATAAATAATACTAGGAACAATAGAGGAAAAATTACGACTAAATAATTGTTGGTTACCATTTGTGCCACACAGGTAACACACACACACACACACAATTAAAGTAAGTTTTGTACATATATTAAATCACTATGTAACTTATCATCACGGACGTTCGTTGTTAATTGTCCTTTTGTGATTTTCCTGTCACATGATTTCCGTAATGCGTATCTCCTATAGAGGTACTCGTCGTAGTATATATGTGGTGGTCAGATCATAAAATTGGTCATTTCATGATATTGTCGGTCATTTCATGAAATAGTCGTATTTCATGAAATGACCTATTTAAATTGACAATATCGTTAAAAGTTCAACGTTTAACGATATTTTCAACAACGTTTGGCGATGGCCATATCATGAAAAATCTACCATTTCATGAAATGATCAACCATATCATGAAATAATCAATTCAATGATCTGACCACGACATATATAAAACTCTTGCGTTGCTGACTGACCGACAGATAACGCACAAACAAAACTTCTGAGCGTGAGAAGCTAAAATTTGGCATGTTTGTTCCATAGGGATTGTCTGGAGCACTAAGAGAGAATTTTTGGAAATTTCCTCTCTAAGGGGGTACAAAGGGGGTCCGCGCAGATGAAATCGCGAGCGGAGCGCTAGTTTCATATAAAGTAATCCAAAATAGTGATCGTTGTAGAGATCCTTGGCGTTGCCAAGGATAACAATAGTGAATCCCGTGAATGAAGAAGTTTGAAGATGGCAACCCTAGGCTGACATGATGATGACCAAATCCAAAAATAATGATTCCTGTGACTGAATGCCAAGATACGTAAATACATACCTTAACTGCTCAGTTATTGAGTACGTTATCCTTTCATAATTTTCCTGAGTTACGCAACGTATTTAATGTATGGTAATCCAAAATTTATGAAATCGGTGGCTGAGTGCTTCAAAGCTTTTTTGCTCAGCTATTGAGAACATTTTCTTTTGGAAAATGAATAGAAAGGCTTTATTTCTTCTATGAAGGTAGCTTCAGTAGTTTACACCAACAAAAGGTGCTACTTATGTTCCATTCAAAATAAATATTGTTCTTATGTTTCTTGGTATACTTATACTCCTTATAGGTATACCGTGTATACCTTGGTAATGAGGCCAGTCAACGTCCCAAACATTGCCAGGCGTATAGTAACAATTAAATACATTTAGACAACGATGCACCTCAATTTGCACGTCTCCTAGCGGCCGTTTATTCGGCTTGTTTATTGTAATTGAATATGATAATGTGCGCAGACGACGAGTTATAGTGCGAATGAGTACTTGGAGCAATTAGTCGGTAAGCGATGGCTGTATGAGCGAGTCTGCGCAATTTCTGGTGGATGTGGAAAATATTTTTGCTGCCGCTGAATTGTTGTTCCTGCTTACATAAGTATACAAACAATAATGAAGATGATTTTATTTTTATTTTTTATTTTTATTTTATTTCATCATGATGTCCCGACTCATAGGATGAGTCAGAGTAGCGTTGAGCGTTGCGAGGTCGCCTGGCAATACAACGCATTGTACAGCCAGATTCAAATATTTTGATATGTCGGAACATCGCGCAAGATGATGGTGATATTGCGGAGTATACTGCTGCGAATAGTGGCTAACTTTACAACCGCCATTTAGATTGCACTGTACTATAAGTAAGGAGGAGGTAAATAGTAGTGTCGTGTAGTGTTAATGCGGCATCGATGCTATCCAATGAAGAGGACTCTATGTAAAAGCATGGGTATACGATTTAGGGGTCAACCTATTCGTAAGCTGGTGTTGGTAATGTTAGATCAAGCTGTCTAATAATTCGTTACAACGGCTACGAAGATCAGCTTACGAACGCGACCTGCTCACGAAGTCTAGTAGGAGTAACTTGCCACATTGCGACCTAACTACTTAACTGACGGCGGAGCAAGTAGCGAAAGGTTAAGTGGGGATTCTCCCTTTCTGACCCCCCATCGAATAGGTACTTGTCTTGTCACTGTCACTGGATGTAGGATCAAGAAGTAGCCAGGTAACGCACACATAACCACAGAAGTAAGGCTGTAATTTTGGTAAAATTGTTACTACTTATAGTAAATTGTACAAGAGAATACGAATAGACTCAAAAGTAAATCTGAAAGCCACTTGCGTGACCAGTCGTTTTTATTTAGTACTTACCTATAATTTAACTCATAAAATGCTAGCCAATTTTTCTTATCATCTGTTTTTCCTAAGAACCTCACACGTCACTGGTTAAGTGGACCGCTCATTGCGGCCAAGTGTTCGCGCACCGACTCCTGCGCGCGATAAACTTTGGCCCGACAGATTTACTCGACGTACTCTAGTGGACGCGTCACTCAACTGTTTTGGCACTTGCCGAGAGAAAGGTTTATAAACATGAGAATATATCTGATATTAACTGTGGCAAAGTTGGCACATTTGAAGCTATTTATTGTCAGATTTAACGGTAAAAATAGGGTACACGAATCATTTTAAAGAATGTTGTGAATCCAGGATTCTTTCTCATCTTTTGTTTATTAAAAATATTTAATCATCCAATTCTCTGTGCCTTTTCTTGATGCCAAAATCTTTGTACTCTTTGATAGAACCACGAAAAAACTATTAATACGTTGATTAAATTTTTACTTTTTTGCATTCACAATGCAATTTTTATGGTTGAAAAATGGAAAATGAAGTATTTAGAAAAAATCGAAACGACTCCGTAGCTCAGTGGTTAGAGCAGTCGCCCGGATAGCGAAAGGTCGTGGGTTCGAGTCTCATCGGAGCTGGTTGTGAGACGGGTCGATTTTTTCTAAATACTTCATTTTCAATTTTTCAACTGTTAAAACTTACTATAGTCTAAGGTATGTGCAAATTAAATATCACTGAAAAATGGAAATGAAGTATTTAGAAATCGACCCGTCTCACAACTAGCTCCGATGGGACTCGATAGTTGTGAGACGGGTCGATTTTTTCTATATACTTCATTTTCCATTTTTCAGTAATAAAAATTGCATTGTGAATGCAAAAAAACTAAAAATTAAAATAAATTAAATATCATTATATATTTTTTTTATTCACAACGGTGTAGCACTTAGCCTTCATCACATCTGATGTTAATTGGTGATAAGGCTGAAGGTGGAAGCGCACTACTCCCGGAATCCTCAATCACTAAGGAACTGGCTATCTTATCTGTAACTGCCGGAACACAATGATGCTGAAAACATCGTTGTTATGGCGTCAGACTTAGATAAGCTGATGGTGGTAGCTGGCCAGGCGGACTACGAACAAGTCCTACCACCAACCAAACCGAATACAATATGTACCCCCACTGGGAATCGAACCTGGGACCTCTCGGTCTGAAATCGGTGGTGTGAACCACTAGACCACAGAGGCGGTTTTAGCTGTTTGTTTCCTCTTAATGTGTACACTTCTAATTAAACTGATAACTTATCTTGTAACAACGTTCCAGAACAGTGAAGTACCTATGTAACAGTTATTTATAGGCCAAAAGTACAAAACCCACCTTTTACACAGTTACTTACCTGTAAACAGGAAACTGAACTCATTTCCAATTAATTCCAAGGTGTTTGTGGTTTTATATATTAGTGGATTTCCTGTTAATAAATATGTAAGTACCTATACAATGTACTTAAAATAAAATAAATGATCATTTAAATACTGACTGTGGTTGTAATCATATTTTTTAAATTGGTTTCGAGGGGGTTTTTACATATCCCATTCATGTGACTTTTTTTAGGGTTCCGTAGCCGAATGGTAAAGTGAATTAATTTTATGTAAACAAAATACTACGCATTTATGGTGTCAACGAAGGACTTAACTGTCATGAGCGGGCTGAATCTATGTTAGTGTACAGTGCCACAAGCTTTCCTGTTCCGGTGACAGCCGTGACAGAGGAGCCACTTGCAATACCAAATTAGCTGTCAAAATGGACTGTTGTATGAAAACTGTTTTAGTTCCAAAGATAATCACCGGAACAGAAAAGCTTGCTGCACTATACATCCTAATTGCGTTGTTAGTTAAATTTTAACAGACATATATTACCTTTTTGTAAAAAAGCTTGCGCTCCGCTCGCGGCTTCGTCTGCGTGGACTTAGAGGGAGAATTTCCAAAAATCCTCTCTTAGTGTTGGAGACTCGTAGGTACCGCTATCCAGAGCCGAGGCGACGGGACACGAGGACTGAAGAAATAATGCAGCCGCTTTCACAATTACTCGTTTATTGTCATAAACAATGTTATTCTTAATTAAATTAAAGGTAAGGGAATGTGATGCCAGTCGATAGTTTTAGTTATTTTGGAGGACACGCAAAATTAATAGTTTGGTTGAAGTGCAAAGACCAAAGAGAAGAGTAGATTAAAATTATAGGGTCAAGCGCGAGCGTGGCGAACGAACGAACCACAGACCATCCATCGGTGAGACAAGGGCGCGAGATCGGTAGTCCTCTTCTCGCGCTGTGGGAAAGAGACGCGCCGCTGCTGCTGTCTCGCTCTTGCGCATTAACACTTAGTGCTCCCCTACACTCCCGAAGGAACATACACAACAATTTGAGCTTCTTGCTCACAGTAGTTTCTGATGAGCATGGTCTGTCAGTCAGTAACGCAAGAGTTTGAATCAATAACTATTTAGTTTTGTAATAGCATTTTAGTGAGTTCTGATAATTTTCACTATAATGATAATCGTTTTAATAACGGCAACTGCAGCAATTCCAGTGTTGTCGTGTGTCGGTGACCGTTATCTGCGCACCCATTCATGCGCGCGGCCCCTCCTTATCTGCGCAGGCGCACCGGGCCATTCATGGCTGCGGACACCAGCTCTCACTTCGTACCGAGCATTTAATTTGTAAGTAGGTACTTACTATAAAAACAACCACACTAATTTTGTAATGAACCTGAGCATTAAATATTAAACAAATTGTGTATTTACTAGTAGAGACTATTTTGTACCTTGATAATAATCTAAATATTCTGCAAGATTCATAATAATTGGTTGTATGGAAAACTTTTTACAAGCATTTGATTGCGCGTGTTTACGAGTGTGACACGTCTCACGACTTTAGTTTAGGGTGTGTGGTGAGTGGTAAACAAGCTTATTACAATTAATAATAATTAGATAGCCTGAAAAACAACAAATATTTTTGTTCACTACATATAAATCTACCTGCACTATATGCCACCGATAGGGCGGTTGTGCACTACACGGAGTTTTACCGGCCGGCAGTCCAATTTTGTAGACAGGATCGTAAAAAACGGACTGCCGGACGGTAAAATTCCGTGTAGTGCACAAGCGCCCTGCACTATTTTTGTGCCCATACGCTGTTTATTTTCAACGTCTGTTTGGGCGGGATTCAAAGCCGACGTTCAGTCGTCGTTTATCTGCTGGGCAAGGTATCTTAGAGAATGTGTAAAGTGTCGTGTCGATTTGTACACCATCGGACGGTGTACCACATCATACAACTAAAATGGCTAGATGACGACAATTTTTTCAGATCGATTTGTAATTTCTGTATTTGTAAGCTATGTTGCAAAGAGATATAAATGACTAAACACTTTGATGTTTTTGAATATGCAGGCAGACTACACAGCTATTTACTTAGGTATAAATTTGTTCAAACAATAAAAATTCTCCTAACTTAATAATGGCCACTCTACTCCGCCTTGGCCCGCTCGCAGGAGGGGAGGTAGAGGGGAGGCAGGGAGGGGATACAGATAAGAACCCTGCTGCGCGCGCGCCGTTGTTTGCGCGAACTCTCTACGCATGTTTTGATTAACATGTGTTTACCAGAGGAAGTGTAGGTATGCACATATCTGTACGGGTAGTAGAGAGCGCTATCAGTTCGTTGATTTGTTGGTTGTGTCGAGAATAATAATACTTGGCAAGGTCTGTTATCTGCTCTAAAGGCAAATTATTTAGAGTTGTATTAGACTTATTGTTGGGTAATGGAGTTCATTAGATTACACCACAGCTACGAGTATTATAATACTATACCAACCCATTAAATAATAAATAAATAAATCATTTATTAGTCACTTCATAAACTTAATAAGCAGTTACAATTTTAATAAATGCTACTAAGTAACCTAAGTTTGTGAAGGACTGGTGCCTGAAAAGGGTTTCTTAGAAACCCGAACCATCTACTTATTGAACCAAGAGTTTGGTGATAGTACTGATATTATTTTTATTTATTTATCAACAACGGGGTAGCACTTAGCCGCCATTACACTGTTATGTGGTGATAAGGCTGATGGTGGAAGCACACTACTCCCGGAATTCTCAATCACTGAGGAACTGGCTATCCTATCTCTAACTGGCGGAACACAATAATGCTGAAAACATAATTGCTATGGCGTCAGACTTAGATAAATGGTGGTAGCTAGCCAGTCGGACTAAGAACAAGGCGTACCACCAACCAAACCGAATACAATATGTACTCCCACTGGGAATCGAACCCGGGACCTCTTGGGCTGCAATCGGTGGTGTGAACCACTAGACCACAGCGGTGGTTAAAAATAATCGGTGGTAATCCATACTAATGTGATAAATGTGAAAGTGTGTTTGTATAATCGTCTTTAACGTCGAAACGGAGCAACGGATCGCCGTGATTTTTGGTATGGGGATAGTTTGGGCGGTGGCGAGTGGTGTAAACTGGAAAACTTTTTACCTGTAGAGCATCCTCGAGGCCTCCAGCAATGACACCTTATTTCTATAGAAATAAGGTCTCTATTCTCCACTGCCAATCGGCACCCGGTATGATAGAGAGGTAGTTATATAATTATGTCGTCTTTATACGAGGGTTTTGATCTCCTAGATGTTTAGAGTTGATTAACACGTAGGTAACGATTGTTGAGCGTTGCCATCGAGTGTGTGATTGCTCTGTAGTCGTACGTTACTTTTGCATTCACGCATGATCGCGCGCCGCGCGCAACACGGGTGGTTTTTACACGGCGGCCCAAGGAGTGTAATGTGTTTGTGAGTATGTATGTGAGTTTCTTTATTCCACCATAACTTTCGAATGCCTTATCGGTATGTAGGTATAAGTATCATTAAAACGTTATGTCACTCCGGGTAACATTGGCTGTATATTTTTTTAAATATCTATATGGCAGAAGTGTGGTTAAAAGGCGGCAATATAAAAAATTAAATGAAAATTTTTGTTCTTTAATTATAGCAATATGGGTTTCAAATGAAAGCTCTCGACGAGTGCATATCAAAAATATATATTTTGTATACATAATCACTAAAAGTAACAATATAAAAATAAATAATTAAAAAAGCGACTGCACTAAATCGAAGTAAAACTAAAAAAAAACAAGCTCTCATTGCAGTCTGGGTACCATGTTGTGGAATACTTAAATTTAAAAAATACCTCCTGACTGCAATGACAGCCTATTTTTTATTTTTTTGTTTGAATTTGACAGTCGTGTTTTTTAATTTTAATTTTTACTTATCACTATACCTACTTACTATACCTACCTACTATACCTACGTAAGGACCTACTTACGCATTTCTAGTCACATTTGAAATGTAAAATAATATTCACTCCGGAAATAGATTATTATCTAATTAGCAAGTTCCCTTCCGCGAACACTTGATCGGTGTGGAATTCGAATTTAAAATGAAATCATAATCATTCATATGTAACTGAAAATAAAGATGGTTAACAAAATACCTTCAGTATTAGAAATAGACCTTACAGGAAGGAAAATGGTTAGTACGTATTTTGTCAAAGTTGTTCTAATTCTATCTAAGCAACTCATTTGGTAAAATTATGTTTGCATACAAGTTAAGGCGCTACTCGGAAAAAGTATGGACTCTTTGATATAAAACTATAGGACGGTTAGAGTCGTTATAAATCTGGTAATCTATATATATAAAATTCAAAGTCCTGACTGACTGACTGACTGACTGACTGACTGACTGACTGACTGACTGAGATATCAACGCACAGCCCAAACCACTGAACCTAGAGACTTCAAATTTTGCACATAGATACGTTATACAGTTTAGGCATCCACTAAGAAAGGATTTTTGGAAATTCCGCGTCTAAGGGGGTAAAATAGGGGATGAATGTTTGTATGAAAGTCCGCCAGTTTTGAAGTTAGGATCTTCAAATTTTGTATATAGGCTCGCAATTGAAAATTAATATTTACCTGTGTCAGCGTTTTTGACAATTCCACCCCCAAAGGGGTGAAAAGGGTGATGAAATGTTGTATCTGGAAAGTCTTATTAAATTTATTATTTAGGCTTATGGTCGGAAAGTAAAACAAACAAGCAAACACATTTTTCGTTTTTTTTCGAAAATCAACCCCTCAGAAGTTAAATGGGATAAATAAACCTAAAAATCGATATGGATGTCGTTATTGAGGTTTGATGGGATGACGATTGCAAAAATGGCATTTATTTTGATGTAAGTATAACACGCTGAACATGATTCAACCCCTAAAAGATTGAAATAGGAGTGAAATTTTGAATGAAAAATCAGGGGGTAAAATAGAGATTTCAACTTGAAACTTTGTAGCCTTACTTCTTAAAACAAAAAGGCAACCTATTTCATACTTTTCCGAAAATCAAACCCAGGGGGTAAATAGGGTATAGAAACCTAAATCATTTCAAGTACCCTAAAAGTTCTTGGTACCTAACAAGTTCTTGGTACCTAAGCTACTCAGATCAGAACTAACTTTTTGATTGTGAAACAGACACTTATTATTTACTAGCTTCCGCCCGCGACTTCGTCCGCGTGGACAATCGAGAAAATACTTAAAGGACCAATAACCAGGATAAAAAGTATTCTATGTTTTAATTTCATAAAAATCCGATCGGCCGTTTTTACGTGATTAGGCGGGTCCTCTTTCACCAAGCGAGCAGCCTCGTGCGAGGCCCGCCGCACGTGGCAAACGTTCTGCCTCGCACGAGGCTGCTCGCTTGGTGAGGGAATACCTACATGATAGAATACCTACTTTTTATCATGGTTATTGGTCCCCTAAGGATTTTCTCGAATGTCCACGCGGACGAAGTCGCGGGCGGAAGCTAGTAAGATATATATTTCTTCATACCTTTATCTAGAATCGTATAGTTTCAGAAACACGATTTTATGATTTTGGCTCGACACTTTTTATTTTCGAAAATACCTCTAAAAATAAGAAATATCAAGATTATTCTTAAATGGGGATACATATACTATTGAAAATTTGTTTAATTAGTGGACACCAATAATATTTAGGATCGTATAGAAGCATTTTTTGAAAATCGCTATAGTTTTTGAATACGAAGTGATTTTGTGTTTTTTTTGCGTAATCGGCAAAATCGGTCTCGCTCCCGCGCGCGTCGTTTTCTCATTGCTATCTCGCTTTAGCATATTTTTTCCGAGTATCGCCTTAAGGCGCTACTTGCCGTCCACTAGCGCCGCCAATCCATTTATTTTTATTATACGTAAACCAGATCTATATTTTAAAAAAGGAAACAACCATGCCCTCTTAAATTGTCTTCTAATAACTAGCTTAAGCTACTCTCCAGCTCCCAAACTATCCCCATACCAAATATCACATCGATCCGTTGCTCCGTTTTGGCGTGACAGAAGGACAAACAAACAAACAAACAAACAAACACACTTTCACAATTATAATATTAGTATGGATACTGAATCCCAAAACGATCAAACTATCGCCCGATTTAAAATAAAAAAATCACAAGTGCGCGCTGGTTCTAAAAGATTTTCATTCCAGTGAAAGTGGTTAGCAGTCAAAATGCACGTAGTGTGTACCGCGGCGAATGGCGTATTCTTTCCAATCTGCGTAGCGTCTGTTGATTCGCGTTCCACTTATTATCGTACGGTGGCTATTTGCATAACAATAACAAGGAGGATTATTGATGCCCCTCCTGCCCCCGCGACCCTCCACGTGTTCCATTGTGAGAGAGGAAGCGATTGTAAACAAGTAGGTAATAATAATAGTTATCAATAATGTGGAAGAATTTCATTATAGTATTATATGATCTGAGATTTCATTAAAGATGGTTGTGCCGGAAAACCGATTGTTAACTTTACGAAATTAGAACTGTGTTCATTTCCCAAAATATCACATTATAATTATATTGATAAACTAAAGAAGAAATTATACTATATTAGACGGATCCCACACTCCACCGCACGACGCTCCGGTTTGTGGTAGCGCGCTTCTTAACTATGGCTGTAGAATTTTGATGTGCATACAAAACCCGCAGTGTATGATAAATCACGCCGCATCTCCGTCCGGTAGTGCGGAAACCGGAGGCAGTGTGATGGACGCCTAAATCTGTTTTTTTTTAAATGTACTTACTAACCTAGAATAAGTTTACTATCAAAAATTAATGGTTCTTGAATAATAATATTTGCATGTAATAAACTATAAGTTTGTTTGTTTCAGACCAGTATAATGTGAAAGTGAATTGGCTTTCTACTATCGAATAGAAAGAGATTAAAGAGAGATTAATATTAGAGATTAAAATTAGCGGTCACGTAACATTTCGATCGCTAATGTCAATCACATACATTTTCTTTCTATTCGACTGGCGAATTCGATAATAGAAAGCCCTTGTCTAGGGGGGCTGGCGTTCAAAAGTTTTTAAATATATACCCGCTACCTCTTATGACTCGTTTGCCCGATTAGTTGTCTAATTCGGTTCTCTTTTCATGTTTGTTCTGTGCACCGCTCGTCTATAACGGAACTGCCTCCCGACTGCCATGCAAATGGCTTACTACTATGAATTACTGGCATACTGGCAAGTACACATAAAGAACTTACACCTACACAATTTTTTTAAAAGATAAAGTCTGCATCTCGAATTTATAATTTGTCATCATCATCCGCTTTCGTGATATGAGAAAAAAATATGAAAAAATATATACTTGACTACGAGCTAAGGCTGCTACGACGTAGATGAGCTACGGTGCTACGGCGTAGCTGACTACGAGCCTGATGCCTTAATTTTTAATAATTTTGATCTTGGGTTTTGGTGTGCTATACAAGTATTGGCAAATGATTTAGTGAAACTAATTACATTTTATTGCGGGTGATTAAGGCGTGGCCTCCAAAATACTTTAAGCAGAATAAACTGCGTCTTTAAATTAAAAATATGCAGTGGTTTAAGTTTTACTTTGTGCGCCAAAATAAAGTAAAATAATGATTTTACTTTCTTCTATCAACAGTATTTTAACCTACCTCCAATTCTCCTCTACAAACCAAACAAAGGAGTCCAACCACAAATCAATTCACCTCCCAATAGCTTGACCCCAATCGCAACTAACCACCGTCCAAATTAACCTTAAATAAACCCGCGAGGACAGCCTCCCATTCCCACGATTAAAATTCCGAATTCCCTTTTTGCGGTGAATTCGCTTTGCCCGAAGGGTATCATATCACCAGACGAAAACTTATTTGCCAGAAGTATCATTTCCCAGGTATTTTATCTGATCGAAAGTAAATCTTTACATATAAGCATGTAAAGATTTACTTTACTCGCATCTTAAACTACAACAATTGAATTCTATTGTTCTTTCGCACATGTGCGCACATTCCAAACATATCAGCAACATCATTAATATTATAAATGTGAAAATGTTTTTGTTTGATTGTTTGTCTGTCCGTCTTTCACGTCAAAACGGGGCACAGGATCGATGTCATTTTTGGAATAGGGATAATTTTGTTTTTGGTGAGTGAAATAGGTTGCTTTTCATCCCGGAAAAATACTACATTCCCGCGGGACAACATCATGTGGTCAACGCGGATGAAGCCGCGGGTGGAAGAAGTGGTGTTTGTAAATAATTATAATATTTCGGTCAAACGAAACAACTGGTAGACAAGTTTTCGGTTTTATAGTAGGTAACCCGTCTGAAGGTCTGTCCGAATCTGTCCGGGTGGCTGGCGTCCGAAGGTGCTCGGACAATGGCCGTAATTCAGGGAGGGTGCAATCCCAGAGTTGCTTAATTCAATCATGATAACTGCGGGCAAGAAATAAATTGACCAATGACCGCCGCACTCGACGTTAGGGCTGTCATGCAAATAAGCGACCTGAATATTTTGGCAAAAAGATAATTTCGTAAAAAATAACTAGATTAGATTAGGTACATTCAATTTAGGTGTATTGGTTAAAAATGAAAAAATGGAACGCTTCATGTTGGATATTACTATAAGCGACAAAATAAGAAACGCGGTTATCCGGAGTCGCACTCAATTAACTGACGTGGGTCGTATCATTGCGCAAATAAAGTGGCGATGGGTGGGTCACGTAAGTAAACCGATGACTGGTGGAGCAAGGAGGTGCTAGAGTCGAGACCACGGATCGGCACCAGAAGCGTTGGCCACCAGAAGGCTAGATGGGCAGATGACATAACTAAGATCTCAGGAAAGAATTGGATGCAGAAAGCCCAAAATCGATCAGGATGGCGTGAATTTGAGGAGGCCTACACTCAGCAGAGGGGCACCATAGGTTGAAGAAGAAGAAGATTGGTTAAATTATAAATTTACTGCCAGGTGATGTCAGGGATTCGATTTTGTAAGGATATTCCACGGTCACTTCATATTCACTTCACATTAAATTCGTGAACAAATGTTGTTCACGAATTTTATGTCAACATAATAAACAAGTGAAAGTAAACAGCAACGTCATACACGAGTTGGTTATAGAACTTTAAAGAACCGACCTACGGACTCTATCAAAAAGGTAATTAAGTATCTAAATACAGATTCCTGCGAATACGGATGCATATGTGCGGTGTAACAACAACAAATAATTTAACTAACCATTTAATGCAGCTGAGATAAGCACGAATTTTGGTAAAAGAATGTTATTTTAATTTTTAGTTTTTTGCATTCACAATGCAATTTTTATTACTTAAAAATGGAAACCCGTCTCACAATCAGCTCCGATGGGACTCGAACCCACGACCTTTCGCTTTCCGGGCGACTGCTCTAACCACTGAGCTACGGTAGATTTTTTCTAAATACTTCATTTTCCATAAAAGAATCTGTTTATAATAACTGCTTTATTTGTCAATAATATCGATGAAGGTTCAGAAAAATGTTGACGGGAGGGGAGGTGTAGGTATACCTAAGTAAATAAATGTGACATAATTGAAAAAAAAACCACGGGTTGCACTCTGGGAGTGCCGGCAGAAGTGAAAAGGCTCCGTAGACTTTTTCACAAAAAGAAAGGAATTTGACAAAAAAAATGAAAAAAAAATTGTCTTCATATTCAAATGACATTGTCAGTCTTACGAATTTTCGATCTGACGGTCACGTGATCCTGACGCTAGTTTAACATTTTTTACCCATCACAAAAAGTGCACAACGCCACTAAAAAAGTTTTCACTTCAAAATTCTTTAGTTTGTAACAGCCCTGCGCCAAAGAAAGGGTTCCACCACCTGACAAGGGCGGCCGTTCGGCGCGACCTTGCACCGCCAGATTACAATTGAGACTCGCCGCCGCATTCAATATCACGAGGTGCACCCCCTCCCCACCTCCCACTGCCCCCTCCACACCTTGTGTTTAGTGTCCGCCGCTGTTACAGGGATATAACCACTTAACGAACTCAAGTCTGGCTCCAATTGAATTTCGAGATTGTCCACCCCGCTCACAGCGCAACTACCCTGCGCTCCTAATTCCATCCAAAATATATTAGCCCCTTTTACACGTGCGGCGATACCGATACGTGGCGTCCGACGAGAGATCCGACAATTACGACGCACAAAAGAAAATTACGGGAAAAATTCCGGCCAAATAAGAAGTTTCCGAATCACGTATCGTGCTTTATCTGTTAGAGAGGGCAATATATTTGTTAGGAGATAGTTCGGCGGTCGCGATAGGACGGTCCGGCATATTAAACGACGATTACCCCACCGGCCGTGCTCTGATTTATGTGAACTATTAAAATCTCCGAAGGCACAGAATTAATTGCACCACTTCGGTGTTGGCCGCTTTATTAATTGGGACCGAGCGGCGTTGTTTATGGGCCCTCCTTGGTCGGCCCGCGGCCCTTATCGTGACCGGGTCTCTACCAATTTGTCCACTCACGTTCTGTTCAGTTTCAATGGCCGTTAAGGGTCCTACCTCCGTCTCTGAATGCATAAACTACCCAAACTTCTACTGTAAAGAACTGACATGGCTTTTGACTTTCTATCCATTGGCTACCGTGTTCGGAAATTAGTTCGTCATTTTTCTTTCGATATGTTATATAAGTTACATTCTTATATTATGTTTAATGTGAACCCGACATAACTTTCACCTTTTAAAGTTATCATATTATTACTTAATTTCACTGAACATTTTCTTAAATCTTAGGGGAATGTTATCTATGCAGCTTCTAAGACACATCCTTGTACAGTGCCACAAACTTTGCTGTGCCGGTGGCCAAAATGTGAAACTAGCGTGTTTTTTTAAATGTCACTTTGCTGTCAAGTTGATGTCCAACCATAGCGCTGCTAGCGGCTGAAGTTCTTAGAAGTCAGGGCCGGTTAAATTGTTACAAAAAAAAAGAAAACCGTACGTAGCGCCGCTGTCACCGGAACAGAAAAGGTTGTGGCACTGTATTCCTACTAGTGTAATAAATGTGAAAGTTTAGATGTTTGGATGTTTGTTGCTCAATCACGCCAAAAGGGCTGAACGGATTTGCCTGAAATTTGGGACACAGGTACTTTGTAGCCTGCAGAGGAAAAAGTATCGCCGCCGTGTAGTCGTCCATGCGGCCGAGGCGGAAAGCGAGTGTTTCATAAAATGTTCAGAATAAAAATCAATTACGAAACTATTTTGTGAAGTTTATTCAGTTTATTACTAATAAGTGTTGGCTAGTACAGTCTCAGAGTTATCTGAGATTCTTTTATTCAATCAATTTTGTAAATTGAGTAATTCAAAACGATTATCTTCCCCTCGTTTTACTTAACGTCCCTTAAAAGAGAATGATGAATTAACCCATTCTATATTAATATAATAGGTCTTTACCTATGAAATTGCCGTTTTGTATGGAGATTTCTGTAATTATTTTTTTTCCATACTAACGTTTTTGTTATTATTTAACGACTAATATTATGTAAATTTACAAAATTTTACACACGTATTTATGGACATTTTAACTACTAAATGACACATTCGTTAAGAGAAAAAAATTTTTTTTTCACTAAGTTACAACTAATAAAGTACGAAATTCTGGAAACAAAAATAGTCGTAACTTTCGGAATAAGTTTTTTCTATGTAAATAATCAAATATCGTGGTTATTAAATTATCAAAAGTTGCTCGATACGGTCATAATGTAACGCAATATTAAAGAAATTATATATTTTTAATATTATAAAAGTTGTTAAGTTATATGTACAAAAGAAAAAAGCGGCAATTTCATATGTAAAGACCTATTATGTGTACACTCGGACATGAGTCAAACTTTGGACATTTCCATATAAATGGCCGCAAAAACATCACCTTCGAACAAATCGCCAACAACAATTAACGGAGGTCGGAGAGGTGTCGACACACGTGTACCAACTTATCGTAAAGAGGTGAGTACACAATAACAGAATATGCATACCACACATGTCATTTTTAATTGAATTTTTTTATTTACTTAAAACCAAAGATCTATCTATCAACGCCAAAATTTGGCACACCAGATAGGTGTTATGACGAAGGCGTAGAAATGATTTTCGTAAAATGTAAAAACGAGGGTATGGGTCCCCCGAGTAGAAGCGAAGCCGCGATCAAAAAGCTAGTTTTTTATATTTTACGCTTTTTTTTTATCGAGGTTGCATGAAGGTACCTATACATATTATTCGAAGTTACTTAAGAAGTTGAGTTAGTTAGGAAGTAGTGCCGTTAATTGCGATAGTTTAATACATTAACCGCCTCTGTGGTCTAGTGGTTCACGCCACCTATTTCAGACTCAGAGCTCCCGGGTTCGATTCCCAGTGGGGACATAATATTGTATTCGGTTTGGTTGGTGGTAGGAATTGTTCTTAGTCCGCCTGGCTAGCTACCACCATCTTATCTGAGTCTGACGCCATAACAAAGATGTTTTCAGCATTATTGTGTTCCGGCAGTTAGAGATAAGATAGTCAGTTCCTCAGTGACTGAGGCTTCCGGGAGTAGTTCGTTTCCTTTCAGCCTTATAATCACTTAAAATCGTGTGATGAAGTCTAAATACTACCCCGTCGTAGATAATTTATTAGGGAATGTTTCTTTATTAATTATTTTTTGTTGCTACAACTCGACTCCAGTTAATATCTACCTTTCCTTTACTTTCTTCTAATAATTATTGTTACTACGAATAAAAGAGAATTTTATTGACATCGGACTTATTAATTTGGCCCGTATTATGCCTACATGGGTACGACGCACCTACTAATCACTGTGTGGGCCATATAAGCTAATTTATGAGGAGTTAAGTCAAGTTGTCAGTATTAATATGAATCCATACAATTAATGTCTTACAAATAATAATTAATAGGGAAGTAACTCTATCTGTCTATTACATTTTAGCACCTAAACTACTGAATTATTTTTGATAAATTTGGCATAGAATTAGATAAGTTTTAGCCATTATGGCTGCTGTACACGGATATAGTAAACGGTAGAGTAGAGCGGTAGAGTACAAAACTTTCTATACTAATGTAGTATTCATTTAGTACTCTACCGCCTCACTCTACCGTTTACTCTACGAGTGTACAGCAGGCTTAACTTAGGTGTGTGATATAACTAGAACCGCATTATAACCGATTTCTACGCAGACGAAGACGCAGGCGCCTTCTAGTATACTATAACGATTTATAGCTTCATCACTATCACTGTTTGTAAACGCGAATAATTTTGATTTACAACAGAAACTATTATGTCACACTTATAAAGCGAGCGTCACATAGCAGCTCTGATTTCCCCTGACTCCAGTCTGCCCACACCTTTATGTTTACGGGAGAGGGACGCGCGCCGCATACATTCCGAGTTTTAAACACACATTTAATATTCTCACTCGTAATTTTATGCTAACCGACAAATATTGAAGAGAGAACACGGTTTCTGGCAATTTGTGAGGTACCTAGTACTGCCTTTTTATAATACCTATCAGAATGAAGTACCTACACGTATATCTCTTTAAGTGTTATTGTTTGAGCATAATAATATTATCTAGACTTGTCAGAAATTATATTGGAAGTAAGAGAGAAAAATGGGTAAAAGGGATTCAAGTTTTGTTGCCAAAATAAATAAAAAATGGGAAGACAGTTTACAGCAAGTGACAAATGCAGTAACATTGTTTCATTAAACTTAAAGTATAAAAAAAGTTACTAAGAGACATTCTGAATATATTTTTTTATAAAACGTTGTACTTAAGTATGTAATTATAATGTAATTGTTTTCGTGAAATAAATAAAAACTCGTGAAATAAGTAATAGGTGAGAATAAGATAAGTCATAGACCCAGAGCGGGACTGGGGACTTCTGGGGACTAGTAAGTAGTTATTTAGTAATCTATGCCAAGGGCTATCGTTACAGATTATAAATAGTTACTACGTCTATTGATCCTGTTACGAGCCACCTAAGTACTATCGCTGCATCGTTTTTGTTTAAGTCAAAGTTACAAATCTAGAAAAAAATAATTTAATCAACATTTCTTTCGCCAAACAGACTTCTTATGAGAAATTGTATTTACATCACTAACACTAATATACACCCATGTATATAAATAAAGAGAGTTAAATGTCTACTCTTACTACCAGTCGGATAAGTACTTAAATGTTTATTTTGAAAGGATATGCCTTTATCCTACTACCTATGCCTTTTGTTTGTCGCAAAAACTAATCCTTACTTATATTATAAATGCGTCTCTGTCTGTCTGTGTGTTACACAATCACACCTAAACTACTGAACCGATTTGAATGAATTTTGGTACAGAGATAGTCTAGAGCCTGAGAAAGGACATAGGCTACTTTTTATTCCTGAAAAATATCAACTTCCCGCGGGATAACGTCGTGTAGTACACGCGGGCGAAGCCGCGGGCGGAAGGCTAGTCATGAAATAAAAATTTAAAAGTTTTCACGGAAATCAAGAGCTACGCAGAAAGTCCTTTTAGTTTTCAGAAATACTTGGGTAATGAAGTAAATATAGATTTACTCACGTATTTCACTCAAGTAATGACTGAACATCTATATTATTATGTTCAGTCATTAATTGTGTGCCATATTTACTTGTAGGTAAATGACTGTGTATTCAGGTAAATGCAAAATAGGTTGGCTTTAAAAATAAACATCATGTTTTCATAAAATCATAAACGATGTACGAAGAACTTACGTATGATGACAAACATTTAACAATACATTATAAATACCATAAGATATAATTACGTCAAACAACTTTATCTGAAATGTTTCTAGGCCCTGTACCTAATTATTTTCTCATATGCAGTGAATTAATTACTAATGTGCGTCAATAAGCAATCAATTGAACGAACTTAATCTGAGACCGCAAAGCAATATTTACAGCTCCATTCTATTGCGGTACATAAAAAAAGCATATAATAATTTAGGATTTAAAATTTGACGTAACGATTTGACGTTTTAGATGACCTGTGAACAGTTTATTATTTCTTGTGCTGACTATTTTTAAATTCAGTTATATACTTAAATTCAGTATATTGCGCCTTGAACAGTGAAGGTTTTTTTTAAGGTGGAGGTTTAAAAAATCGCATCGTTGTGGGTGACAACGCAACCGATTTTTTAAAATGCATTTGACACCAGAACAACTACAACTATTTCAGGTTTGACGTCGCGCACTACTGGCAAAATATGATAAATATAATTTAAAATATCTCTCGTTGACACGAAAAGACGAAGAAGATTTAAATTAACATAATAATGCTGGTTGCTTTAACGTACCGGACGACGTTCCGTGGGCAACCCCCTACAAGGTGGACCGACGATCGGGTGGCGGTCGCGGGAAGCCGCTGGATGCGGGCAGCGCAGCGGGCCGATCGCCGTAATTCTATGCAGCGCGTCTTGATCACGTTTGCGTCTTGACGTTTGACTTCGTATTGCCGTAATGACACAACGAAGCACACGTCACGCAAACCTATAGTCCCACAATCCTGTCTGATCCGGTGACATCCGTGACAGAGGAACCACTTGCCATATGCTTGCAATACGAAAGTTAGCTCTGTCAAAATAGACTGTGAAAGACTGTGTCGTATGAAAACTGTTTTAGTTCCAAAGATTATCACCGGAACAGAAAACGTTGTCGCACTGTCAAAGCCGTGCGTTATCAAAAACGGTTTTGCACGTCAACTGCACGTACACTTAAATAATGCGTCATAGGATTACCGCGATAGGGGCCCCACGTTGTGGAGATCCTTGGGGGAGGCCTATGCCCAGCAGCGGGCGACGTTCGGCTGACATGATGATGATGATGCTGCTTGCCCAGAGTGCTAAAGTACCCTTGGCGCCTTTGTTACCGATCGCTCGTTGAGGTTAAGCAACTTACCAATGGCCATTCACGGGATGGGTGAAAAAAAAATGTTTATCTCGAGCTCATCGATGCTTTGGAAGGTACGTTAGGTTGTCGGTACTGGCTGCGTTTTTAGTCGTTTATTCCCACTAATAATTTATTCCCACTCCGCATTGGGCCCGTGTGGTGGATCATGTCTTGGTCCATTAGGTCCGTAGGTAAAAAAATGTTGGACGATTCATAAGCATTAATTTTATTTAATGTACTTATATGAATAAAAATTTATGACTGACTTTGACATTCTCCTTATCTGTCTATCCATATGGAAGGTCTGTGTCCCACCAGAACATTAAATGGCTGATGATGATACTACTGTCAATCTTAACCTTTTCACGTACGAATCTCTTGATCAATTTTAAGAATGCCGCAGAAACATGATAAGGCTAAGTCGAGGGCGGCATTTAATTTTTTTATTTTATACAAAACGGTGTAGCACTTAGCCTTCATCACACCTGATGATAAGTGGTGGGTGATAAGGCTGAAGGTAGAAGCGCACTACTCCCGGAATCCTCAATCACTAAGGAACTGGCTATCTTATCTCTAGCTGCCGGAACACAATAATGCTGAAAACATCATTGTTATGGCGTCAGACTTAGATAAGATGGTGGTAGCTAGCCAGGCGGACTAAGAACAAGTCTTCCCACCAACCAATTTAATACTTTATCGCTGTTAATAGGTAGGTATTATTGTACAGAGGTATGTTTTCTAACGGTCGTAACGTAATATAAGAGTCGGATAATCAATTTATGACGTATTTCGTCCGGTGATTGGTGTACCAACCTTGAAGAGGCGCGGGTCGCGGGGTCGCCTAGTTAGAAAACAAGTTAGCGAGTTGGCATCTCACAAACGATTACAAAATGTATTTATTCAATCATGTAATAAATATAATAGGTAACGATAACATTTAATTTGTCAACTTCACATTTGTACATATATTGATTAGATAAGATAGATTATAACACTTCATTTGCACACATAAAGACAGAAGTTACTTATATGGAAATGTTTACTAAAAATATAGTGAACAAAGGGGCGGTTAATAGCGATTTCTACCAGACTCTACTACAAGGTAGGTAATGAGCTTACATCGTTAAATGTTGACAGCAATCATAGTATTCTTAATTAAAACACGTCATGTAAAAAAACGCGTTCCGTTCCTGATTCAAAGTTTATTTTCAGTAAATAAACACTTGATACCAAATTTTATGTGAATAATAATTTTGATTAGGGTTCACATAACTTTTCTTAGCAGAAAAGGACAAGTTAGTGACAAAAACTTAAAAAAATATATAGGTGCTTAATTATAAAATGCCATTTAAAGTTCTAGTCGTATTCCAATGAAACTTGACGAATACTTACACATTACACTCTGTATATTTGTAATACCTTCGTAGATTTGGTATTCTATAGAACTAGGTGGTATTGTTGTTCAAAGATTCCATATCACAAATGCAAAAAATAATTGTAACAGAACGGATTAATTTTCTTATGTTAAAAATAATGTCTGTGTATTACCTATTGACAGCTATTCAAAATTATTAAATTTAGTTCTTCGATCAACAATAACAGTTTAGTTAATAATGTTTTCATTTCCAGGAAATACCGCCGCAGTATCAGTAAGTGTTCCCTTTTATATCATTTCAACTTACTCTGTTTTACATGTGGTGCTGATAACCTTGTTCATAGATACGGCAATATATATTTCAAATAGGTACGATATTTCTGATATAACGTGGTTAAATTTAAAGAGATGTAGTACTTATAAAAATCTAAGCAGTTAATTTATTTTCAGAGTTTTACAATCAATGACTTGAAAATTATACAAAGAATTATCTCTATGAGTACAATCCTACTAATATTATAAAATACTAGCTTTCCGCCCGCGGCTTCGCCCGCGTGGACTACACGACGTTGTCCCGCGGGAATGAGATATTTTTCCGGGATAAAAAATAGCATATGTTCCTCTCCAGGCTACAAAGTATCTATGTCCCAAATCCGTTTACCCGTTTTGGCTTGATTGAGTAACAAACATCCAAACATCTAAACATCCAAACATCTAAACTTTCACATTTATAATATTAGTACGATATATTAGGATATAAGGATTAGGAAGTAGGATGCGAAAACTTGTGAGTAGGGGGGATGTATGTTTATTACTCTTTCACGCAAAAACTACTAAATTCAAAATCATTTATTCATTTTAGGCTGATACAGCACTTGTGAACTTCAATGAAGCTACGCTATCGGTTCGCAAATCCTACGGCGGGGGGCCTTGTAACGAGAAGAACCGGCAAGATGAAATTTGCAACAGAGATAGATTATATTCCGATATTATTTTATTTTATTTATTTATGTGGTCTACAAAACAGATAACAATCAATATAACAATATCAACTTAAAGTATAGCTAGATCTGTACTAGATTGTAATCCTACATGTTGACATATCATTGTAAAAGTTTATAGTAAAGACTTACATGCTAAAGAAAGAAATCATTTAACGGAACTTATAAATACGCAAAACATTTAGAAAATGATATTGCAACGGGAAGGTGAACCGAGCGGGTGAAACCTCGGGCGGCCGCTAGTTCATTCATAAAATTGTGTCTACCATGTTAATCTATATTATTTTTGGTCTTAGGCCGTTATTTGCGCGTTTGACAAGAACAGAAATTGGTTGCGGCTAGTCATTCTAAGATAAATGGGAGGAGATCCACATCTATGTAGCGTATCCATCGCTAGATAGCACGATTGGAAGTGAGCACGTGTCATAGATAAATAGTTTCGTAATCTTCGTTTTCAACGACGTAATTTCAATTACATTTACTGATCGCCGAAATAAAAAAAAAAACAGTCGAAATTTCAAGGCATTTATATTTTAGGAAAAGTGTGAAAAGGCCTGTCATAAGAGCCGTGGTGGCCATTTGACAGATATTTTATTCCATACATAATCGTTCGTATTTGTCATTTCGCGTATTTGTCATTTCGCGTATGTGTCATTTTGCGTATGTCATTTTGCGTATTTGTCATTTCGCGTATATGCCATTTTGCGTATGTGTCATTTTACGTAATCAAAATGTGTCGTAATGCGTGAAATTGATCGGAACATGTCTTCTTCATAATGCAATTTAAATATCACGATTTTTAAATGAAAAAGTGCACTGTTACTGAGACACCCTTCATTTCTTTTTTTCATAATGTAATGTAATAAGTTTGTACAAATGTGTTTGACATGACTTAGGCCCAAGTTCACTATCAGTCGATTACGTTAACCGTCGGTTTACCGTTGGTTAACTCTCACGTGCGTTAACTGACCAACTAACCAACGGTTAACGTAACCGTAAATTGGTGAACTGGGCCTTAGTATAATAGACTTTTTATATGGCTACTTATCTTAGTTTTTATATACGTCAGTCATACCTTTCAAGAATTCCCCGGAGACCAGTGTCCCAGTGTTATGATAGCGATAACCGTTGGATGGTTAGCGAGTTATTTGTCTTTACGGCGTGGATCGGCGCCCGCGGCGCGGCGGCCGAGGTGCGTCCGCAAAACGTAATCTTATTGGCGGCTTTATGGCACGGTGACGCATGCTGACGGTGCCAGTCTTTGGGGATGGTTAGGCGATTTGAAAAGATCATTTTTTAGATCAAATATCATATATCGCAAGAAAAAATCACTAGCTTGTTAACAATATTAGATTTCGTTAGTTAGTTAGTTAGTTTTATTAGTTAAATAACTCATCTGTTTAGAGGCTTCATGGCACGATGAGGACTGGTGATGGTTAGATGTTATGAAAGTTGTGGAATTCGTTTTTTTGCGTCTGTGATGGACATACCTACCGCACTAGAATACCCAGAGGGCAATATGTTACAAATAGTTCCAATGTTATTATCGTGAGAAGTTTTAGAGTCATTTGTCTTTACGGCGCGGATCGGTGCCCGCGGCGGCGGCCGAGGTGCGTCTACAAAACGTAATTTTATTGGTGTCTTTATGACACGGTGACGCCTGCTGACGGTGCCACTGTTAAGGATTGGTTAGACGAGTGTGTTATGAAAATGGTGATACTATATAGTTATCTAAGGCAGTTATAAACACATCTTTCAAGAAGAATTCTCCTGAGGCCTTCACTTTTATTGCCGCGATAACCAGCTGCATCGCGTTATTACAATGCTACTTTTCTTGATACGCCTTTTTAAGTAGATTTCTCTTTTGGTTACCATCTTAACTTTAGGAATATTGTCATACCTTCCAAGAACTCCCTAGAGAACACTGCTATGATGGCTATAACCATTGGATCGCGTCTGGTCAGAAGTTATTTGTCTTTACAGCCGCGGATCGGCGACTGCGACGATACGGCCGAGTTTCGTCCACGAAACGTAATCTTATTGGTGCCTGCTGACATTATCAGAGTTAGGGGGTAGTAAGACAAATTTAATATAACCGAGCACTTTTCAGTTTTTAGAACGAATGTTATAGGTATGTACTAACTAGTTGACTCGCAAGAATAATAATTCACTTGATGTTATACTATACTGTATCAGCTAGCAATATTAACCTATTTTCGAAGTAAAGGCATATAATTCTTTAGCACACAGTACTGTGGTATCATATTGTTAGGATATGATACCTCCTTGCATTGTCTATGGTTGATTTATGTTTAAATCAGTATTCAAAATATCGAATGGATTGTCATTACCTACGCGAGTAGTTTGTTTTAGTCCAGTCGGTTCCGGGGTCGCGTGTTGTAGTAGATATAGAATATATCGGCCATGGTGCCGCAGTAAAGATTTATATCGAAATTACATTTATTATTTAATAGAATCCCAGTGTAGGGCTTCTTATGGTGGAGGCGCGAACGAATTACGTAGAACGCAATTATACGGTGTTTATGTGTTGCAGATTCCCAAGATAAACTAGGAAGACCATGGAGGTCTTATTGTTCGACGGCATCCACGGAGATGTCGAAGTTTTTTTTCGGAGCTACGAAATAATGACGGCTCTGCAAGGCTACGAAGGCGAGGCCAAGAAAATCGTCGTCGGAGCTTTCTGCACGGGCGCAGCCCGCTATTTCTACGATAAGATCGTCGATATGGTGAAAGACTACGACAAAATGAAGAAGGAGTTTATCAGGGAGTTTGGTCTTGTATCGGACCCACTTGCTGAATTTTTTGCGAGAAAGCAGTATTTCAACGAAAATTCGTTGGAATATCTGTATGCGTTGGAGATATTAGCCGCTCGTGCTGGGAACGCAATTACAGAACAGTTGTTCATACAACAATTCCTGCGGACAACCGACGTTGTCACACGCAGCAAATTGATGTCGCAAATCTACGTCGACAAAACGCATTTAAAAAAAGTAGTGAGACAGTTGTATAACCTTGAGTGCTTCGAGGAATGTGCCCCTAATATGTGTGATTCTAGCAGTGGTGATAAATCTAATCAATGTGTTTATTTTGTGCCGGAGTTAGAGAATGTGCCAACTCCCAATCAATGTGCCTCTCGCACGCCAAACGAAAAACCCCATGATTTGTATGATGCAAGTGAATTGAATGATTTTAGAGCTCAAGCCCCGATGATGCCCATCACGACATCATCTTGGAGGACGACTGAGACGTCCCCACAATCTAATAATAATATTGTTGTAAGTAGAGAAGAGGATTGTATGCAGCTGACGTTGGTGCAGGACAATCACAACACAAGTAAGCGTACGCCGTTTTTATCTATTGAGTGTCGTGGTCAGAAAATAGACGCCTTGGTGGACACCGGTGCGAGTGTGTCGGTAATATCACAGACGGTAGTAGACAGTCTAGGTCTCAGTGTGGACATGGTGAACGCTGAACTACGAAATGTGAGTGGTGGAAAACTTTCAATAGTAGGGAAAACTAATGTATGTTTCTTGATAGATAACGTGTTGTTTACACAGCGATTCGTTGTTGTAAGGGACATTGTACCAAACATGGTGTTGGGTTGTGATTTTCTTAGCAGGAATAGCATAATTATGAATTTTGAAAAATTTTGTATAATTTACAAAAAAATCAATTTTGAATTTAATGTTGACATGAATTTTATGTTGACATCGATTGACATTGATGACAATGAGTCACAACAGTCACAAGTGATAGATGTCTCGAATGACGGATGTCAGAGTAATTTTCGAAAAAGTAATATGTCAGAAAAAAGTTCGCATGTCATTCCTAGATTAAAAAGTTTTTTTATGAATAAAAATAGGAATGACAGTAAAATGAAGAAAGGCGCGAAAAAGTTTGAAAAGTCGAATATGAATAGGATTTCGAAATCCAATATAAGTTCGTTATGTAATATTAGTTCTTTACGAAATAAGAAACGTTTGAAATTTGTAACATATAAAATTAAATGTAAAAACAAATTTTCTTTTATAGATTCATTTTATAATAGGGATAGAAATAGGATAGGATTTTAGGATGTTTTATAATAGTGATTGTTAGATAGTTGAAATGTATAATTGTGTGATTTGTATTAATATGTGTTTCTTTTTCATGTACGGAAATACTGCACCTGAAGCCCACGAAGTGTCCTGTGGTCCACTTATAATATGATGTATTTACTTAATTTTTTTTTAATGTTTAATTTAATAAAACAATTATTTTTTTTGCATTTTTACTAATTAGTAGGCATCGTGTCGTGTCTCTTTACCTTCATGGGATAGGGCAGGAGGATGACCTATTATCTAATTAGGTGTGAGAATCCCCTGACCTTAACTTATGTTGATATTGACATCACGTTTCGTTAATGATCTGGACCACAAAAGTAACACTTCTGTGTTTCATTTTATTTCCGTTTTAGTTAGTTTGTAAGTTGTTTCGATGTCACTAAGGAACGAGGTGACGTCAACATTTGTTGGTGAGGGGGGAGGAAACCCTGATGGTCCAATAAGGACCAGGGTCATATCCTGTTTGTTGCAGGATCCCTCTAACCCTGACTGGCAATGTTGTCGACACCACGCTACATAAACTGTGGTGGCCCCTAGTAGACAGTCTGCTTGAGGTTACCACAGGTTTATGAAGTTCCAAGCTTGTTGTCGGGCACCTTTTGAGATGAGGGTTATTTTTGGGTAATTTCGTAGTCAATATATTATTGGTGCTTGTCCGACATGTTTGATCTTGGAATTTCGACTTAGTTAATGCTTAAATGAGCTAGGGTTAGCTTTGATTGTAACTACATATGATGTATTAGGGTTAGGTTTAAGGCTGGGCAGACCTTTTCCCTTGGTTTTGGTATGTCAAGCCAATGCAATGGTTGGTTTGTTTTGATTTCAAGAAATTAATAATTATATCGACCATTGTCCTGGCTGTCCGTTAGTGAGGACCAGTCTTATTGATGTGATATCGTTCCAAGGTAGGCAGGGCCTTCGCTTTAGGGTAATCCATGTAGGAAAAAACATTTCTTTAGTAAGAAAGGTTTTTTTTGTTGCGGCGGCGGCATGTGGTATCATATTGTTAGGATATGATACCTCCTTGCATTGTCTATGGTTGATTTATGTTTAAATCAGTATTCAAAATATCGAATGGATTGTCATTACCTACGCGAGTAGTTTGTTTTAGTCCAGTCGGTTCCGGGGTCGCGTGTTGTAGTAGATATAGAATATATCGGCCATGGTGCCGCAGTAAAGATTTATATCGAAATTACATTTATTATTTAATAGAATCCCAGTGTAGGGCTTCTCAGTACCTACGTAAGATATAGCTATAACATTAAGGGCAATGAAGCAATTTCTACTTAGGTATTCTGATCAAACAAATATAGATCATCAGGCTTGGAGACTTCAGGTTGCTATCTTATCTTAATCACACGTATTGTACTAATTTAGTTCAGGAAAGTCATCTCAACTTTGTGTACACGGTGTACACCTGGTTTGTTTAAGCATTTTGTATTATGTATTCTTCTGCCACGCAACTTATTTTTCTATTTCCAACATTCAAAACATTGATTACTCACTGATAAAAGAAAATCCTTTGTCTCTCAACTCCCACAAACGCAGCAAAAGGTGCTAAATTTTATCGCTCACACATTTCGTTAAAAAGAGCATACAGTTCTTATGCAAAGCCGCGATGCGTCGATAACAAGATGGGACTCTAGTTGTGCTCGACCCGTAAAGGCACGATTCCATTAGGCAAGCCTTGGAACACTATTATGATACGTCAGTTTTGCGTAGGTAAAAGTTGCTTGCATTGAAAACACGTTTTCCAGAGTGTGCCAATTGCAGACAGGTTTTACTTGCCATAAAAATCGAGATGCTCTCAATTTGACAGACTGACAGTTTAGGTACATCACGGACGGAAGACGTGCAACTGACCATTGCGCGTTCAATTTGGGCATAACTTGATTATAACTGTCGGTAAAGTCACGGAATTTGAATGTTTAGCATGTAGAGACAGTAGGTAAATTTGCAGGAAGTATTATAATTCTCGATCTTAAACGACTGATGACGTGAAGAACGATCTTATGAGGTCATATAAAGACTCTTGTAATTCAAAATTTAACGTTCGATTTTCAAAAGTATTTTTAATGAACTCCCTATAAATTGCTCAAAGAGGAAATTTAATATAATTTGTTATATGTAGTTTATGAAATTTAAATTAATTTCAATGTGACAATTGTCTGATTGGAATATTGCATGAAATTTTATTAATGTTCAAATAAGAACTCCAAATCTGAATAAAACAAATGACATTTCATACACGGAATTACAGAGGTAGAAATAGGGTTCTTCTTTCCCTTCACGAACATAGGCATGTCATTATTTGTCATCGCTCATGTGACGATGAGAGTTGACATTATAATACTGCAAATTTTCAGTTTCTGCGACTTCACAAGTTTAAACTACTCGCAATTTGTAGCTTATATGCAGGTTTGTTCAAATGGCATTAATACTTTCAACGTGACGTCTGGCTGACGTTATACTGGCCTAGTGGAATCGAGCCTTAAAGGCACGTGGCGATGCGACTGATACGCGGTCGCCCGAGGCCCAGCGATTTCGGCAATCGCTTACGATAGGCGCCGCTGGGGATTACTTACGTTGACGACCGCTCCCGCTGTATCTGCCGATCGTATGACGACGCACGCTTTATGGCCCGACGCGAGATTTTTAAACGAAGACAATGGCATTGAGTGGAGGGTGTGTGTTAAATTGCTGAGTACCTACCTCTTGCAATTTTAGGAGTATGATAGTTCAACATAAATCTTAATGGAACTTGAATCATTCTCTTTTATAATCTTTTATGTCAAAATTCTTATATATTGATTCGTCTCGATGAATTCAAATTCGTATTAATCATACAGTATTACCTATAGCAATGCTAAAGATGCTCTCAAAGCTGTTAAATCATTTGAAATACCTGTTTCTACTTCTCTTTTACACTTAGTTTCTATTAGACTTTTTGAAGTTAAAACTTTTTGTGAAGGGTAAAAATTTTTAACTCGCTTCAGGACACGTGACCGTCAGATCGAAAATTCGTAAGACGGACACGTGACTTGAACGAAAAACTGTTACAATGTCATTAGAATACGAAGCCAAACGACACCGTTTTCAAAGTTGTGATAGCTCCGGTTAGAAAACGGGCGGCATTGAAGCCAGAAGACCTCGGTTCAAATCTAGCCCGTATTTTTTCTTTAAATAACTTTTTTTTTTGTAAAAATGTTTAGAGAGCCCTTTTTACTTCTGCCGGCACTCCCGGACAGGCCTGTCTCACTTCCATACAAGCGGCGCAAAATCCCCGAGATATTTACCTACTATTCTAGAAAACAATCTAATTTCAACCTTTTGCATTGCGTATAGCGCATTTTATTTCCGACAAAAAAATCTTGCTGTACGTTGTTCAGCATGATGGTCTGAAGCCATGGTTAATTTTTTTGCAAGGTTATCCTTTAAAGTAAGTACATCAAAGAACCATCATATCAGCATCATCATCCTTTAAAGTAAGTACATCAGACTCACCAAGGGTTGTTATCCTCTGTTTCAAAATACTATTGAAAAAATTATCCTTTAAAGTAAGTACATCAAACTCACCAAGGGTTGTTATCCTCTGTTTCAGAATACTATTGAAAAAATAGTAGATACCTACAGATATATCCAATTGTTTCGCCGAAGCCGCGACTCAAAGTAGCGGGGCGTCCTTTATCGAGAGTTCTCACTAATCTAATTACGGACCCGCTTTGTGTCTTGTTTATTTATTCCTCTCCGCACAGATATTATATACTTTTTAATACTCGCTTTTTTCGAGTTCGCCAGCTCAAAGGCGGAGTTGAGTTATGAAATTGTTGGACCGTGAACTTTAGACGTCCAGTCGCGAATATTAAACCGCTCCGCATAACTAGTTAACCTCGGAGCAAGACCGCTCTGTGCTAATACAACTCTAAAACATTGCAAACGGAAAAATAATATTTAATTTGCGAAGTTGAAGCGCGTAGTTAGCGACGCGACGGAGATGTAGCGGCCTGTTTGTTTTGTAATGAGCTTCTTGTCCGGATACGCTGAAACTGTGTTTCAGATTAGGGGGCTTGTGTGCGAAAACGTGATATGTGACAATGAGAGCTTTTTTTGACGTTTCATCGTTAGTTCAAAAATTTGTACTAGGTGTCGCTACCCAACTATATGACTATGTCGGTGACTTTGGTTCTCTGCCGGATAACTTCGTTTCTTATTCTATCCTTCATAGAAACGCCGAGCATAGCCCTCTCCATAGCTCACTGTGCGACTTTAAATTGGTGGACTAGTCCCACCGTGAGCGTCCACGTTTCGGCTCCGTAAGTCATGACGGGTAGGACGCACTGGTCAAAGACTTTGGTCTTCAGGCTTTGCGGAATTGACGACGTGAAGACTCGCCGAAGTTTGCCGAATGCTGCCCATCCGAGCCGGATTCTTCTGCTAGTTTCACTCTCGAAGTTGTTTTTACCCATTTGCAAGGTTTGCCCGAGGTAAACGTATTCTCGAACAACTTCGAGGGGTGCACCGTTGATGGTAATCGGTCGCGGTTCTATTAGCGAGTTGTACATGATTTTTGTTTTGTCGTTGTTCATGCCGAGACCGATTAGTTTTGAAGCATCAGCTAAGCTGGACAGCATTCGTTGAAGGTCTTGAAGCGACTCCGCCATCAGGGTGCCTACCATCAACTCTTATTGCGGTTTTGTTTAGGACCTTAACTGAACTGCTTCGCTTATTCGTACCACGACAGCTTAATATCAAAGACAGCGATTCAGTGATCGATCAATGACATTTCACAGCCGCTAAGCTGTCAGGAACTCTTATTTGACTTATAACCCGGTCGATTTAACATGTCACCTGCAGGTTATACCCGTCCCTCTCACTCTCCGGGCATGACAGAATCGAGTGAAAGAGACGGGTAGAAGAAAAAGGACACAAATCGTTCGGTCATTAACATTCAGCAATTCATTTGCGATCCAGTTTTTAGAAGGTCAGAGTACGAAAGCAAGCAATTCATTTTAGGAACCTATTCTGCATCGCGCTATTTTTGAATCGCTGTCTTAAAGTTGATGGTAGGCACCCAGGACAATATCATCGGCAAACCGTAGGTGGGAGATGTATTCGCCATTAATATTTATACCCATCACTTTCCATCTATACGAACAATTTTTTGTATGGGGCCATCCACGGAATCGAACAAAAAATCAGCTGTTCCATACAAAAGTACAAACATTCAAAATTCAAAATAATTTATTCATTTTAGGCTGATACAGCACTTGTGAACGTCAATGAAGCTACGCTATCGGTTCGCAAATCCTACGGCGGGAGGCCTTGTAACGAGAAGAACCGGCAAGAAACTCGCCAAGGGCTATTTTTACCACACTTTTATTAGCTTCACTTGTAACTAAGTCACAATGTAAGAAAATCTTGGAATTCAATTTTAACCTACTTCTAATTGTCGTATTGATTTGAAAGTTTGCAAGTCTATATGAATCCGATGACAATACAATAATTTGCTACTATTGAGCTGATCTGATGATGAAGTCTCTGGTGGGCAATAGAACTCTTCAATGGCTGCTAGGAAACCCCTCGAGTTTAGGCTCATTTGTTTTGTTCTGATGAGACCTATTTACTACACTTGGTGGTGAGGTCCTGATGATGGAGCAGGTAGAAAGTCAGTTGGCACTCCTTAATGACAACTAGGAAACCCCTCGAGTTTGGGCTCATTTTTTTCGTTCTGATGAGACCTATTTGCTACACTTGGTGGTAAGGGTCTGATGATGGAGCAGGGAGGAAGTCAGTGGCACTCCTTAATGACCACTAGGAAACACCTCGAGTTTGGGCTCATTTGTTTCGTTCTGATGAGACCTGTTTGCTACACTTGGTGGTGAGGCCTGATGATGGAGCAGGGAGAAAGTCAGTGGCACTCCTTAATGACCACTAGGAAAGCCCTCGAGTTTGGGCTCATTTTTTTCGTTCTGATGAGACCTATTTGGTACACTTGGTGGTAAGGGTCTGATGATGGAGCAGGGAGGAAGTCAGTGGCACTCCTTAATGACCACTAGGAAACACCTCAAGTTTGGGCACATTTGTTTCGTTTTGATGAGACCTATTCGCTACACTTGGTGGCGAGTGTCTGATGATGGAGCAGGGAGGAAGAAAGGGTTAGGTTCGCGCATCTGGTAACTAATAGACTCTACTCGAATTTGTAAAACTAAATACAATGACATACAATCACGCCTTTGAGTTATAATGTTTACGGGGTGGGCAGACACATGAATGGACTGTGAAATCGATTACCATCTATCCATAGCTTTCCATTTATTAAACTAAAAAGTAAAAAATAAATATGTAGTTTAAAAAACTAAAAACACACTTTTATAGGAACATACTAAAAAGTACAAAATAACCGTCTATTCAGTAACTGAAATTAAAAAGCGTGGTGCGCCCTTTGCAAAGCATGCATTCAAGTAAGTACTTAATATTGACAACGCGCACCACGCTTTTTAATTTCCGTTACTGAATAGACGGTTATTTTGTACTTTTTAGTATGTTCCTATAAAAGTGTGTTTTTAGTTTTTTAAACTACATATTTTTTTCTCCTTGTCATATTTCATACAGAGTCGTCAAATTGTAAAGTGACTTTAACATAATATAATATGTAAAGTCACTTTCCATCACAAATTAATCTTAAATTTAAAAACAAAATAAAAAACCCGGTAATCATAGCAGTAAATAATTTTCAATAACTAAGAAATAAACATCCAAAAGGTAGTTTCCTTAAAATACACACCAACCAAAAACGTAGCAAATAAAATAATAAATATAAATATAAATGCCAAACAAGGGTAATAAAACTTTGAATAGTTTAAGAACATAAGAGTCAATAATAAACAGTGCCATACAAGCCATGATTAAATAAAACTAATAACAATAAAACATAAAAAATCTGCACATTTTGAGACAAGAAGCCAGGAGCAGACCCATCCCACTGGTGGCACCCGTTCACGAGCATGACGCATGAACCAGCCATCGCTTCGCTCAACCATATTTTAGGGAACGTAACGACCAGCCTCACACGACACCACCGCAGAAATGTTTACAGAGATAGATAGAGATAGAGATAGAGTTTTAGAATATACATTGACTCAACTAAAAAGTATTCGTGGTTGGCTCCATAGTAAAAATTGTTCGTATTGATGGACACTATCATCCCCTAAAATCTTTGTACTAATTAAAATTTAGAGGTGTATCTACCAAGTAGGTAGGTACACTAGTTGGCGATAGTAATGCTAATGAAAATCAGCGTTGTGGCTACAAGCTGCAACATTAGCTGAGCTGGTCAGCCCTTTCAGTAGTTTCTAATATATCTAGATTTAAGGAACCATTTGTAATTTTTTTATTATGTATGAAACACTGAATAAATAATTACTTTACTTTACTAATGATAATTTTGTCACGGTGAACGATTAACATTTTGGTTAAAGAGAACTTAAACTGTGCAAGTTGTCTTTGAAGTTTTTTCCATAATCAGAGCACCTGGCAGAGGCCGCAGTTTTCTCCGATCAGCGGCTAACGACATTTTTCGCGCCATTACCCGGAGATAAAAAAACAAAGCGCGGTTCTCCTAATGACTTCGACGATTACCAATCACCGGAAAAAATCGCCCGCCCCGCAAGCAGTGACGTCACGGGAACGCCTATCATGGGTAGTACATTGAAGTTGGATGCGGCTATCTTGGGTGCAAGATATTATTGACGTTGTTTTTAAGGCTCTACCTTGCAGTTGACCGGGTTGAACACTCGAAATCTGAAAAATATGTCGATTCTTTAAAGTGCTGTATTATCCCGCCTTCGTACAATCTACGTAAAGGTCTCGTGGTTTTTTACTATCACATTTTTCCTTTATATACAGAATTGCATTGTGAATGCATAAAGGGCATTTCTACGGAGACGACCGATTGACCTACTGGGGCGAAAAAAGTACTTTTAAAATTGAATTAGGTACTTGAAAAAAATCACACATATTTATAGGACTCTTGACCTGATGGAGAGCATATCTAGAAGACCGCCAGGTTTTACATATCTCCTCCAAAAAAATTTACTCATTATTGTTTCATAACTTTTAAAACAATAACTTGCTTATTATAATTCTCACATTCACAGAACAAGGGATACAGAATAAAGCCATATAAGTTATTATATTTATTATACATCCTTGGGTTTTCATACAGTAACGCATTTAAATTTTGTCCGAGGGGTGTGCCTCAATTCGGTGAAATTTACTTTTGATTACCTATATCACTAACTAAGCGCAGTACGAATGCACACTACTGATTCTCGTCACCCGGGGGTTGCGCCCGAGCGGCCGAGGTGTGTGGATGGGGGACCTGTCGCATTGAGGAGCATTTTTCGAAGGTTCGAAATCTTTCGGTGTTTTTGGGGTCCGTTCATTTCTCAAACCGGTGTGCGCCATTAATTTTGTTGATGAAATATTTAATGAGAATTGTGGTAAATTAATTGAGTGTTTAGCTGATATCTGCCAGTATGTTTTATAGAAATTGTTGTAATTTATAATATTTTCGAGTAATTTGACGAATTGTAATATTTTCTGAATTCCGTGGATCTCAATTCCATGGAAAATGGGGCATCGAATTGAGAAAACTTACACCGAATTGAGATTTCACATATTATGAATGCAGCTATAAGGGCCATTCGTAAATGGTAATGGTAATCAATAGAGCACATCATAGTCGGTTACTTCCCTGGTTACGACTGCTTGAGCTGCCAGTAAAATGCCCATACACTCAGCTTGAAAGACAGTGTTGTATGAACTTAGTGGCAGCGCAATTTGTATATTTTAGTCTTCTGAGAACATACCTGTCCTCGCTCCATTAGAGGTCTTGGAGGCATTGGTGTATATCAGAAGCGCTCTGTGTTGTGCCTGAGAGCTTTGTAAGTCATCCAGTTGTATTTTGTATTTCTTATCAAGGATGAAGGATGGTTTGACCCTATCACACACCGCCTCCACAAGGAGTATGTCCAACCATTCCTCCAGTTGGCCCTTTATGTGTCTTACCTTTGGAAACCTGAGGGTACCTGGGTGTTTCAGTCTAAGTGCTGCTTTTGCCTCTTGTTGCACGTGAAGATGCAGTGGAGTAAGGTTAAGCATTACCTCCAGCACTGCAATTGGAGCAGTGTTCATGCAGCCAGAGAGAGCACAGCAGGCCTGTCGTAGAAGACTCTGCATTTCTTTGCTCCTAGAGTCTGATCAGCTTTGGGCCACCAGACTATGCTTGAGTACCCAGTGTTAGGATGGTGACATCAGCGTAACCTATGGTGTAAAAGTGACTTGAGTTAAAGAGTGAGAGCAGGTCGTCCACTAACAACCAGGTTCCATATCAGTGGAGATAGGACGCCTCCCTGGGGGCCTCCTCTTGCCACATGCGTCCTTTTGTTTCCATCACCGGATACCTGTATCAGTCTGTTGCAAAGTATGTTGACAATGCATCTGTTGACAACTCTCCTTACCAGCGCTTTCTCAATGCTGCTGAAGGTAGTCTTATCAACGGCCTCATTAATTTCGAGGAACGCACCAAGGCATATCAGTTTGTTTTGAATCTTACTGACAAGTTCATTGAAAGCCAATTCTGTGGATTTGCCAGCACTGTAGGCGTGCTGGTGCTTATGTAAAGGATGTACAGATTGTATTGTATCTCGTAAAAACCATTCACATACACTTTCCATGGTCTTCAGCAGGAAGGAGGAAAGGCTAATGGGTAGGAAAGTTTTCAGGTTCGTGTAGTCGGACTTACCAGGTTTTGGTATGAATACTTCCCTGACTTCCCTCCAAGGGTGTGGGATGTAGTCATGCGCCAGGCAGGCTTGAAAAAGATGGGTAATGACTGCAACGAGTTGCTGATCCCCCTATTGTAGAAGGGCAGGAAAGATGTTGTCCGTCCCTGTTTACTTAAGAGGAAACTAAAGGAAAAATGTGATAGTAAAAAACCACGAGCCCTATATGTAGCTTTCAGGCGGGATGTGTGATGACGACTTATAGGGCTCGTGGTTTTTTACTATCACATTTTTCCTTTACTTACAAAATTGCATTATGAATGCATAAAAATAACATAAAATCTAAAAGGAAACTGTTTATTGCGCATCTTACCTTTTCTTTGTTATCACCCTTTTAGCGAAAGACCAGAGGTCATCTGTTGGGTGACTTGTTACGTCCTGCCACTCAATATGCTGTAGAGGCTGGCAGTTTGGGAAATGAGTTTGTAGGAGAACGGCATTCGTCTCCTCCTGATCCAAAGCCATAGAGCTATCAGGTTTACGCAGGTTGCCCAGTAGGCCAGGACCCTTGCTTGTTTTGTGTAGTTTATCCGGCTGGTGCCTTGCCATTATCACGTAGATCCGTTTGCTATTTGGTTATGTATTAATAGGGTAGAATAATGCAAAAACAATTATGGATAGAGGCTGCAAGTGAATGGTGAGCCACACTAGTAAGAGGTGGTTCACCGAATTTATCCCTGATGCTACATAACAAGCCATGGAACGTTCTGAAAGATATTTTTGTTAGGAAAGAAATTAAATAGTTTTGTATTGGAATGGATAGAATTGCGATTTAGATTCTTCATAACTTATTAAAATTCTTCTTAAATAAAAATTAAGACTCATTCTTAGTTCTCTATTGAAAAATTAATCATGTTGATTTGAATTTTTGTTTTTGTTATTTATTTTTCTATTAAAGATAGAAACATTTAAGATAGGCGCACTTTATCCTAAAATTAACCATCTAATAAACTAATAGACCAGCAGTCAGTTCACAAAACGTTTATGGTATTTATTATTTTGATCATTCAAATCCATTGTTTCTATATTAGGTACATCAATTCTAAATTCGATGGGCAATTTTGAAATTCGGTGGTTTATTTTCTCAATTCGGTGCAATCTCAATTAGGTGCTTAACTTTTCTCATAAAACACTTTTCAATATCTAGTCCCATTGTTAGTTTTAGGTTCAGGATGGAATAAACTTAATTTTTCATTATTTAAACTACTTAAAAAACCAAATATTAAACCAAGCACCGAATTGAGAAAAAAAGAACCCGTTTGTAGAAATGCTCATAAAAATAATTTAGAATCTCTACTGCTGTATTTCATAATATTGGCAACAAATTGTTGCAATCTTTTCACAAGTACTTTTATCGAAAACTTGGTTAGAAAACCAACTATGAAATGGCTATTAAATATTTCTATATAGATTATTATAATTCTACATTAACCTCCTCAGAATCTTCAACGTACCCAATCCATTCCCATTCTTCGCTCAGTGTTCATGAACGTAGCTCTCTAAACGTATTTTTGTCGGCCTTCAGTAACAAACCACGATGTAGACGTGATTTTTTTATTAATCCGTCGATTACACCACGCGCTTCTACTACGCTTTAAGAGTCGAAGGTTTGACTCTTATCACAATAAAGGACGGTCGTTTAAAAGCTTTATGATTGAACTTAAGTCGTCAACTACCTTACTAGCCCTTTAATACCGAATCTTTTATAATATTAGAAAGGTTTATAAGTAATAAAAGCGGGCTGCGCCTCGGCCCGAGGATTTGTAACAGTGCGCGCCCATTATTTCATTACTTAGCCCAATAAAACGAATTAAAACCTAATTAGTCGGTACGATTTTTGAACATTAAAAGAGGGCCGGAATTAATTAGTGGAGGGCAGAAGCAATGATTCCAGTTCGGCGAGTAATTGCCGCTCCACGGTTTCAAATATAAATCAGGAACGGTGCGAGGCTTAGGCGGATAGCGGGTCGGATGTGCCCTGATATACGCTAGCGTCTGGAGAGTGATCTGCCTTACTAACTACGCGATTTAAGATAATTTTGTGTCTTTTTGAAAGATCTAAGTACTACATATTTCCCCTGTATTTATAAACCACACACGCGGTCAAAAGGGTGCTTTATATTAGCAGCAGAGTTTATTTTTCATCGCCGCCTCTAGGGGACACTCAAGTGTACCCGGACGTTTCAGTGGTTAGTCGAATGGAGTAAATCCTTTCATCAAATTATTACGTGATGCACGCGGCAGAAAAACATACATACCTTAGTCTTAATTTTAAACATCTAACGAAGCGAACTTCTTACTTTTAACTTCTAATTTTTTTTTAAACAATCAATAAAATGTGGCAACTTATATTCTCACAAAGTTTACTTTCTATATCATACTTGCATGTTTAAAGTAACAAGTTTTAACTTCAAAAATTAAACATTTAAAATTGACACCTTTGTAAATCTTTCGTAACTTGCACCACTCACTGAAGTCCAGGAAAAATCTCCGTCCGTTCCTTGACTTTGAAGGGCGCAGGTTGGGATGAAATATTCCGTTTGTGAGTAAACCTTCTCTACCACTAATTGTTTGGATTGCGAGCCTCCTTAATTAGATGCACAGGTATCTTGCTAGCTAAACGTCTTGGCTTTGATGGTATAGTATCGCTTCAGTTTAATTTAATCTGATACGGGGAAGTACGTACAAAATGCCTTATATGGACAAAATGACACATAGAGGGTTTTACAAAATTTGCGGGTGGAATTTGGACATCGCATCATGTGTGATGTCGGACATTTTAGCAAATCTGTCAAAGTTCGGTTGCGCTCTGTTAGGTCGCGCAGGAATAGAATAGAAGGTACTTACAATGTGTTTCTTGTATGAAAAAGTTTTTTATTTTCCTGAACTCCTTAGCAATTAAGGTAACTTTTACTTTGTTTTCTTTTATAATTATAACATAAATCGATGCAGTATACCATTACGTTGCACTAAAAGTTAAAAATATATTGAAAATATACTTATTGAAAATTGGTTTTCTGGTTAAAGTAACTCTTTCGGAGGCTTCCATGAATTGAAGAATATTCCTTGCTTTAAGAGTTTTTATCTCTTCCAGGCGCATTATAAGTAAACCCAGATTGACAGTGCGTGTTTGTGTGTGACACAATGTTTAATGTAGGATTGAAAACCCGAGATTGAATCAACAGTTGGGTATTCTTTTAACGTTTGAAATAAGTACCTACTTACAATTTTTATATGAGTTATGGGTAACTAGAGTTACCTGTATTCATAAATAAAGTACAGTATTCTGATACAAATGTAAAGAAGTAAGGTAACCTCCTCAATATAATTCTATTAAGGTCTATGATACCTTCAACCTGATACCTAGTTTCAGAAAATGGTATCAACTGAAAAATATTAAGATTGTCCTACAAAAATATTTAATTCAATTAAGGCAACTGAAACTTATTTGAAAACGGCAAAGTTCAAATTGAATACCAATATACTAAATCCCTATTAGAAATTATGATTGAAGTTGTCCCACTTTAAGAGTGGATTATTGGGAACGGTCCGATAAATCCCAACTAGGGGCTAACTGGGAAATTGTGACGTCATAAATTTAACGCCGTAACAATTAGCTAAGCTTTCATTAATAATAGAAATGAAAATCAACTTCTATTATCGGAGCCCTTTCATAAACACCTTAATTCTCATTAAACGCCGGTCATTGGAGGGAAAACAAATTAACTGGAGACGGAGCTTCCGGCGGCCATTTACGTAATGGCGGCGTTTCCGGAAGTTTGACAGGTCGGATGAAATGTCGCACGATTTTTACTAATTAAGGGGGAAGGGTTGCGGTGGAGGGGAGGGAGGGGGGGGGGGGGGTAATGCCTGGAGACGTGCATTATGTCGATTGCTCGGCCAGATGGGATGACGTGGGATGGAGGTGGTCATTAGTTTGGTAATGGTGTTGTTACTTCTCAGGTAATTATTTGTATTTTTCAGCAGCAGCTTTTCGCAGGCTCTTCTTTTATTTCCTTAATTTAGGTTATCACGATTTTGAAATTGCTCTCATGATGATGAGAATTATTATTGTTATTGTATCGTCATTAATTTATAATAAAGAATATTATTGCAATTATACCGGATTCAAAATAGCGTTAAAAAACGGCTCAAAGTTCTTTTTGCCTGAAACACAGGGAATCCTAGTTCAGGCTCATTATTATTATCATTGATTACATATGTACCTAGTCTTAAGCTTTTACTTTTATATTTTAGATTGTATGTTTTACTAGTTTTCCACCCGCGGCTTCGCCCGCGTGGACTTCACGACGTTATCCCGCGGGAATGTGATATTTTTCCGGGATCAAAAGTAGCTTATGTTCCTCTCCAGGCTATAAAGTATCTGTGTTCCAAATTTCAGCCAAATCCGTTTAGCCGTTTTGGCGTGATTGAGTAACAAACATCCAAACATCCAAACTTTCACATTTATAATATAACTAGCTTTCCGCCCGCGGCTTCGCCCGCGTGGACTTCACGACGTTATCCCGCGGGAATGTGACATTTTTTCGGGATAAAAAGTAGCCTATGTTCCTCTCCTGGCTACAAAGTATCTGTGTCCCAAATTTCAGCCAAATCCGTTCAGCCGTTTTGGCGTGATTGAGTAACAAACATCCAAACATCTAAACATCCAAACATCTAAACTTTCACATTTATAATATTAGTGGGATTAAGTATAAGCTATTATTTATTCTGTGGTATAAGCCTGATAAATGATAGATTACATCAAGAAATTGTCATACCATTCGTAACATTCCAAGGGAAAAATTATATCAACACCTCGCCCCAACGCCGTCGGAAGTTTCAACCCTTTTCTCCGATTGCTGGAATCATTTTAATTTTCTTCCACCCCGAAAGAAATGGCGCACCTAATTCGACCCACAATCAAACTCCGCCACTCGCCTCAAATGAGTTTTGATATTTAAATTAGTATCGCCAAAGGCGAGTACGATTGGCGTTTACAAGACACGATTTTAGGGTTTTTCATTTTTAAATTGTGTGGAATTACTTATTAATCGAAATGGTTTATTTAGTTAGATGATAATTTTTCACTTGTTCGAATAATATGATAAATTTTAAGAAGCTTTACATAATGATGCTCATTTCTATTAGATCAATTACTTAAAGCTGATAAGTTTATTGCGCCTGTTCTTATTATCAATTAAAAAATGGACATGGAATAGGAAAGTATTGACGATTCAAAATCGAGCTTATTTAAAGTCAAGTTGAATAAAGATATTTTTTATTTTATTTTTATTTTTATTATGATAAATGCAGTCCCGAGTCACATTTTCTTATAGTGCCTGTAGTTCATCATGTCAGCCGAACGACGCCCACTGCTGGGCATAGGCCTCCCCCAAGGATCTCCACAACGATCGGTCCTGCGCTGCCCGCATGTAGCCTGTAGTTAGATATTACTATATCTTAGATCTTAGAATTACAGGTACTTTTCTGGGATGCATCCAGTTACCACATTTCCTACAAAGATCGTGAAACATCACAGAACTTAATTGAAAACACATAAGCTGTGTTTATCCTTAAGTAAATCAGAATTGTTTGCAATAAACAATATAGTAAAATCTTATAAGAACCGAAGATAAAAATAGTGTCGTTGCTTACGTATGTATGTGGCACAACTTGCTTTTTTGTATGCCGTCATACTTGGTGTATTGAAAGGTTATGGATTAAGGATATTTGACGCAAATAAAGATTAATGGTTCCACGAGGGTATCTGAAGGGTTGTGATTACTCTGCTAGGCAAATATATTTGCGCATTTCGTGAATAAAAGTGAGATATTCCGTTATTTGAACTTAGTAAACAGAATATCAAGTGTATTCAAATTATTGGGTTGCAAATTTAATTTCATTTGAGTGTAAATTCTGGTTTTGTTGATACATTTTAGATACTTATTATGCGGTAGGTTAGACTTGTTAAGATTTTGAAACTAATAACTATGAGTATATAATGTATTATGGCACTTAAGACGGGTCCTTAATATGATTTGAAATGCTTTATCTCGTGTATTTATTACGTCTCATCTTTTTACATGACAGCTTTTAAATAAAAAGTCGTTAATTGTAAACACCTCCGGCCATCAGGTTCTGCAAGATTGATTTCTCCGAACCTCCGACCGCTTTGATCGCTGTTCAGCTAAGTCCACTAATTGGCAGGTTGCTCATCCTCGGCTGCCCATCGATCCCAACTTGTATGTCTTCCGGGTATTGTTGGACGGTTTTGTTTTTAATTGGACTTTTGCGACAAAGGAGTTAGTTGGCGCCGTGTAATTTGGTCCCGCTAAGACTTCGGTGAACTGATTAAACTGCTAATAGTAACAGTACAGCCTTTTGTGAGGTGAATGGATCTTCTTTAGATGAATCTGAAAAGGCCTCGAGCTAAAGTTTATGCCTATTTGAATTATTTAAGAATTTGTAACTAACAAAACTAAAGTAGAAAGTTTTAAGTTCTATATAAATATAAGTAGTAGGTTTAGAAAAATATATTTGTAATTTATCCCAATATCAAATCAGTAAAAAGGTTTTTATCTCTTTATTGTAATTAATCAGATTTATAAATGATAGATTTTTATTTACCCTGGTTTTATAGACAAATACGCCAAACATTTTTTTTCTTTTGTCTTTACTAACTTCTTTGAGACCATCTTCTGCACCCTACAACGCAGTTTCTTTGTAGTTCTTTCTGATATCTGCATAATAAAAGTTGTATCAAGTTTGCTCATGCAATGTGGTTCCTTTTGTCCCTGTGTTGCATAAATTAATCCGGAGTTTAATGGGCCCGGCCTCAGAGGCGACACATTGTTCGCCGCCTTTGAACAAAAGAAAGGAAAGAGGCAGAATCAAAGGAAAGAGTAAAGAAAGAAAGTAAGACTTACGTCTTGAAGGCGCTCGGCGGCGCGCTAACAATGAAACACCTAAGATACGATGATACTGTTAGTAATAGACGAAGCGGAAACGAAAGAACTTTGAAAGAAACAGTTTATACAAACTTGAGTATGATATAGGTACGTCTTCAGAAGAGGTGAAACGCACAGGTTTCAATGGTTACCAATCACAACAGAAAAAAAGTATACTAAAACAATAAATAGTGACATGGCCCGTTTTATTTTAAATGCATTTCATTTTATATTGGTATTAGAATATATTTTATAAGTTTTTGTAAGAATAGAATAGACGGGTAAATATTAAAAAAAATGACCCGTCTCACAACCAGTCCCGATTGTGAGACGGGTCGATTTTTTCTGAAGACTTCATTTCCAATAATAAAAATTTCATTGTGAATGCATAAAAGTACAATTTAATTAACTCAAAATTTAAGTCAATTTAATTATGGACTCTATTTTATTTTATTTATTTGAGGATGCGGTCATGGGCGATTTGGGTGGCAGTCTTCCATGAGACTCGACGGCTTGAGGTCATTACATATTAAATTTTCAAATACAGCCCTTGACAAATTTCCTCTCGTTACAGGGTTTCCGCGGAAAGGGCTTTGCGAACCGATATGGATTACCTTTTGATATTCAAACTTATTTCTATCAGCCTGCGATGGACTGAATTAACAATTTTGATGGCATTCTTTCGGTCGGTAAACCCTGAAACCCTAATCTCAGTCATACTGGTCGATAAGACCGAGTAAGCGAGGGTTATTGTTGAAGAATTTATTGAATTTACAATCGGGATTATCTCTCTCGGCCGCGCCCAGCCCGCTCCCGCGCCGCAGCCGTCGTCTTAATGTAATTAAACTTCACCCTTTTTCCGTCGTTTTGATTTCGTCAAGGTAGTTTGTTTCTTGGGGGGTTGAAAGAGTGGTTCGTTGAAAGAATAAGATTGATTCATTTTGTCAGTTGGATTAGAAGAATCATCAATACAGATTTTAATTTTTATATTATTCAAAAAATATATTGTTTTTTTTGGAGCTTTGCATGCAAATACAGTTATGTTTTAACTTGAATGTAGGCACAATTATATTTATCAAAATTATTAGATTAGTAGGAACCTTAGTCTCACAACCAGCTCCGATGGGACTCGAACCTACGACCTTTCGCTATCCAGGCGACTGCTCTAACCACTGAGCTACGGAGTCGTTAGAGCATTCGCCCGGATAGCGAAAGGTCGTGGGTTCGAGTCCCATCGGAGCTGGTTGTGAGACGGGTCGATTTTTTCTAAATACTTCATTTTCCATTTTTCAACCATTAAAATTGCATTGTGAATGCAAGAAAGTAAAAATTTAAATAAGGAACCTTAGTGTTAAATCTAACATTTAATTTTATCATCTGGATTCGTATCTTCTCAGTAGGTAATTAAGTAAAAAAAGTTAGTAATTACCTAAATGCATATACCAATAAATTGAATTAAACTCATCTTAAGTTTCTGCTTGCCCCTGGAAAGCCTTCGAAACGTCGCGGCCGGGAAAATATAAAATTTCTTATAAACATAAATTCTAATATTTTTGAATACCTATATTTAATTGATAACCGATAGATACGTGCCATTTTTAATGTAGGTAGTGTTAAAATATCTACATTTACCTACATTTTAATTCAGTACCTATCTACTATAATTAGAAATCATATAGGATAGAAATGAGTTCAATATGTGTTAGAGTCCATCAAATAAACAATAGTAGCGGTTTGTGGTCTTCGATGTTATTCTTAGGTAAGTACTTGATTTTGAGGAAAAATGCGGTTACTATTGGTTATTTAAGTATATGTTACGACATGTTATCAAAATAACTATAATTACTATTGTAGTAAATGAAATAATATTGCCAGTAATTAAAATCAAAATTTACAATTTAATTACATTTAATACTAGGCGGGTAGGTACCCTAACTCTTGTAAGAAATTGCAATGGACATTCCTTGCGTTTAATGACAAACAAAATAATATGTATAATATGTATAATAAATATGCATAATAAATAAAATAAAAATACAATCTATTTCTTTCTTTTCTGTTTTACTCTTATGTGTGTGTACTAAATATGTAAATAAATAAATAAATAAATAAATAAAATAAATATATATTTTCTTACAATCACACCAATATCTTAATCTAAGCTCATAGTAAATTTCTTTAGAAACTGTGTCTATGTGAACTTGATAACGGATAAATATACACTTAAATACTTTGTTTGTAAATAGGTACATACTTAATATACATAAAAAACACCCACGCCAAGACAAATATACATACATGTTCATGCACACAAATATTTGTCTTGTTCGGGAACGAACCTGAGACCTCTGGCGCAGTAGGCAGGTAGCTTACCCCTGCGCCAAATCGGTCGTCAATAATGTAAAGTATATAAATTCCAGTAACTTATTTAACAGCGATTTGCATAAATTATTTAATTAAATTCGCCAAATTTATCTATGCGGCCGTCTCTAAATCTTTGCATTGTATGAAAATTGAAAAACTTTTCTCGTTTTCAACCGATTATATCGTTTGGAGGCGAAAATCTTTCGCAAATATTTATCGAAAACCCTGGATTGTCGCGAGATGTAGGCTTATTCTAATAAGGAATTTGGCAAGAGTAGTCATCTCTTTTACTCGTATAGGTGTAATAAAAGTAGAGTAGGAAAGGAGGGGTTGGATAGTTCCAACGCCGCTTGAGGATGTTTTTAATTAATTAATTTTATTATTTTTCTGGAGGAGGCGCCATCTTGGCTTTACTGTTGGAATGAGTCGAATAATTAGTCATTTATTTTTATTATGATATAATTTTAGAAGGGTTTGGAGGTGAGTTCGCCAGATGCGCCGCAGCCTGTAATTAAAAGTAGCTCTGTGGACCTGAGTTTGGTAAGAAAAACAAAAGGGGCGATGAAAAAGCTTTGTTCGTAAGACATCGCCTGGTGAGCTTAGAACTTTATAGAATGAGTTTAAGTTGCGCAGCAATGTAAATGAAATTCTTTTATATTGTGGTGATGTACCTTCTTTGTTTAAGAATTATTTTAGAGTTTTCATTTAAATCATTTAAATAAACATTAATAGCAAGCTGACGGTTGGTTCATGATGTTGGAATAATACATATTTTGCTTTTAAAATATATTTTTGCACTTTTAATTGTATTTTAAAATAATCCTACATAATTTACCTACTTTGGAAACAACACAAAATTCTTTTGGAATTAACTATAAAACTATTACTTGACTATATTTAACTCCTCTTAGTTTTAAATCATGGTTAACTAAACCATTTTGTATATTGATAATTTTCAGATAAGTATATTATCTGAAAATTATCAATATACTAACCAATTGATGACTAAAATACGCAAAACAAAATACAACATGATTTTCTAACCTATTTGCCTTCCTTAAGAAACGATTAATGTCGCAAAATAGAAATTGTAAAGTCTCAGAAAGCCACATAACATGTAAATGCAGTATACACAGGTTACGTATAGCGTGACGCAATGGGCGTGTCCAGGTGAGGCAGGTGGGGAGCGAGACCACGCCCACTCACCTGTAAGGTGACAAATGATTCGGTTTAAATAATATAGTTTGTAAACTTTCACGGTCACTTTCACTAGGTATAGTCATTATGAAAAACAGGATATTTATCATGCTTAAATTACTCCTTGAGTGACTCCATGATTATGGCTCCAAAATATCTGGGACTCGACAACAAATATTAAACACTGTAAAAGTCACATTTTTCATAATAATATTATAAAGGTTGTGTTGTTTATTTGACGTGAATTGTTTTAATCGTAGGTAATTAAACGTTGTTGAGGCATTGGGCAATTTATAAGATAAATTGTTACTTATAGCTAGAGATTTGGCTGTGTAAAAGCGTCTAATGCTGAAAAAAATGTGTCAGTTTTGAAAAAAAGATTTAGTTATTGATTTGATCATTTGATGCTTTTTTTGGGAGAATGTTTAGGGTAGTTGATATCATGCTACCATCTTTTGCCCATGTAAACTAAGACATGGGCACCCGCTTGAAATAACACAATAGGCAGTAGGCAGTGGTATCATTTGCAACAATATCAATATCATTTGCAACGATAAAAAGTTATTTTTTTTATATTCACTTCACTAAAAATCTTAATTTTATGATAACGTATATTCGTTTAAGAATAGGAAATATACCTATGATATGGCATCCAGTATTGTTGTGTTAAATGAATATTTGAATGTGTGATACGTAGTTAAATCCGTAAACATTGTTTTGTTTAATGACTAGAACGCTCGAAAATTGTTTAGAGTAATGCAAAACAAATGTAATTTAAGTCAGTATTTTAAATTAAAGAAGAAATCGCAAAGCATGTTTTATAAAAATAAACTTATAAACACTCGTCATAAGAAGGATACAAAAGACAGAGAAAAAATCCGCTCTGTGAGAGTCGGTTACTACGTGAAATAACTAAGCGTAACGGTGGGCGTGCCCAGGTGGGTCAGGTGGAGTAAGGGGCGGCGCTTCACCTGCCGCCGCTCACCTGCCGCGCCAAAACAACAAAAAAACGTAGATCGAAGTATTGCATTTTGGCACCAGTGCCCGTAGTGTAAGTTTTTATGTCAAAAAACGCAAACTATTTCGATTCCGTATTTATGTCAATTTGTATGAAAACTGTATTAGCGCCTCTAGCGGCGAGTAGCGCGCTTATATAGTTTTCATACAAATTGACATAAATACGGAATCGAAATAGTTTGCGTTTGCTTGACATAAAAACTAACACTAGGGGTACAGATGGCTAATCCTACTAATATTATGAATGTGAAAGTTTGTGAGTATGAATGTTTGTTACTATTTCATGTAAAAACTATTAAACGGGTCGACTAGATAGATTATAGGCTAGATTAACACGTAGGGTACTTTTTATCCCGATATTTCCACGGGAACGAGAACCACGCGGGTAAAATCGCGGGCGGCCGCTATTTCTTCTAGTATTATAAATGCGAAAGTTTGTGAGTGTGGATGACTGGATGTTTATTACTTTTTCACGCAAAAACGACTTAACACATATAGTAGATATTTTGGATTAAAACATAAGATAATTTTTTATACCGATATTCCAACGGAAACGAGAACCACGTGAAACCGCGGGTGGCCGCTAGTGAAGCTCTATAATAATTTTTCAAGCTGATCTACTGGTAAGAAGTTAATTCCGTTATCATAGAGTTGCGTAGCAGCCGAAACTGTAGGTACAAACTTATTACTTTAAAATTAACTGTATTGTAATAATATTACTTAGGGATGATTAAGTTAGTAAAAGACATATTTTATCTTAGTCGCGTATAGTCGCGTAGGTATGTACATGTGGGCGCTCAGCAGCCAATAGAAGAGGACAGGGAAAGAGTATACATTTCTTATAATTAATCTATTAGTTTGCCAGCTAACAGTCACGCAGAATAAAATATTAAACATTCCAACAAGAAAACATAAAATAAAATCTATTTGTGTTAATGATCACGTGTACATTAAATCTTTAAAAGTGGTTTAAAAAAAGAAAAAAACACCGAAACGCAATTTTACGAATACGTAATAAGATTCACTTGAAGATTGCCGATTTATTCGTCAGTAAACGCGGTAGGTATACTACGTGTTATGTCGTAGTCGTAGCGTGACGGTGGGCGTGTCCAGGTGAGCCAGGTGGGGCGCGGGGGCGGGGCCTCACCTGCCGCTCACCTGGCGCGCCAATTGCGATCGACCGGCGCAGGGTTAGGTAGCGTCTCGTCTACGTGACAAATGGCACGGAATTTTATGTGAAAATTAATTTTCCGGTTACTTGGGAAAGTTAATAGTGTAGAGCATGAGATTTTATATTATTTTTATGCATTCACAATGCAATTTTGTAAGTATAGGAAAAATGTGATAGTAAAAAACCACGAGCCCTATAAGTAGCTTTGTATTTGTATCCCGCCTGAAAGCTACTTATAGGGCTCGTGGTTTTTTACTATCACATTTTTCCTATAGTGTAGAGCATATTCTTATCTTACCGAGTACAAACGTAGGTGGGTATTAACACGTACAACACGAATTGTTTTTTTTATTTTTAACTAGCGGCCGCCCGCGGTTTAACCCGCGTGGTTCCCGTTCCCGTGGGAATATCGGGATAAAAAATATCCTAAGTTATTCCTTATTACATCAGCAACATGCCAGTGAAAGTCCCGTCAAAATCGGTCCAGCCGTTTCAGAGATTAGCTGGAACAAACAGACAGACAGACAGACAAAAATTTAAAAAAATGTTATTTTGGTATTTGTACCGTATATATAATCATATATGCATGAAGTAAAAAGCGTTTATTTTAATATTACAAACAGACACTCCAATTCTATTTATTTGTATAGATGTATAGATAAGTATATTAGTAGGTAAGTATTATTTTTTTCAACACACTTGCTCATAAAGTGAGCCTTAATACATCGATCTTAGGGCCATAAATCGAAGTATAACACACGCGTGCATAATAATATTACAGTACTAGTTGCGTAATAGAATTATCCCTACAAAGTTAAGTAAGTACCTAACTGCAAATTATATGCAAGGAAACAGAGACTTTTCAATTTAACCGGGTAATACAGTATCCCTACAAAGTTAAGTAAGTACCTAACTGCAGGTTATATGCGAATCAACAGAGCATTTTCGATTTCACCGGGTAATAGATACAGTTCTTTTTTTATAACAACAAAGAGGTTTTATACGGCTGAAAATCCATTTACGTTTTTATAATAAATAAATGTGTCCCTAATTAAGACAAAAAACATAATTAAGTATATTATTATCAAATTATTTATAATTCACAATAATTTGTTATAAAACATTTGCATTTTATCACAATTATTATAATTATTTTGAAGTAGGCTGTATGGCTGTATGTTATCAATCACCTTACATTTGGCGCGTGCAAAAAAAAACTTGCGCGCTTTTTCCCTTAGCTAATATTAAGTTATTTATGTTATCTATTCAATAAATGTTTGTTTTTCCTCGCAAGTGTGTTGAAAAAGTGCGTATGAAACTCGTGAGCAACTTACTCACTAGAAACTCGGCTGATTTACGCCCTCGCCTGCGGCTCGGGCTGCAACCCACAGCCTCGTGTATAATGAGCAACCTTAGCACACTTGTATCATAATATACTATAACAGATTTATCTCGTTCTGTTATTAATATATATTAGTAGTATTTTTAACAGTTTTATCGCGTTCTAGTTATGTTTTGGGATAAAGAGTTTGAATGTTTTTGGTTTGTATTTTAAGCTAAACTGAAATGTGTTAGTTTATTTAAGAAAATATAATTGATTTTGCATTGTCTATGAATCTTTGAATGTGTTTTGTTACTAATATATCGATACAAAATTGTGAAAGTGTCTTTTTATACTTGCGTTATTTATTTCAGAACGTCAACGTAAGCAAATTTATTTATTTATAGGTAAGTACTAATATTATTTTATATAATGATATATTACTAATACTACTATAGTATTACTAAATGATAAAATGATTTTCAACAAAACTTTTCTTCTCCACAAACAAAATTATCTTCCATTCTTTATCGGGAATAGACCATTCGTGTGCTCAAATCAAACAGTCCCACATTCACTTACGAATTCGCTACAAACAGCGAAACTCTTAACCCTCTGCGGCCGCGGCACCTTCGGCAGGCATAAATTTTTTGCGCACTTAACCCTGCAGCCGCTACACGGAAAAGGAGGTGCCGTCTTAGGACGCGACGCTGAAGGGTTGACCTCGCCAAACTGACCTTTTGTAGGCGCGGGTTGTTACCGTTGTGTAGTGTAGACCATTCTACAAAATCAAAATAATTCAAATAAAACAATTAAATTTGGATAAAGAAAAGAAGATCACAATTATTTTATTATCATTGCAATTTTTAAATAAATTATTTGAATGTCAAGGGGTATTTTTTGTTTTTTTTTTATTACTCACCGACTGTTTGTCATGGTTAAGTCAGAACACAAAGAAAATCATTACAAAATTATAGGATTTTCATAATACCTACCTACTTGATAAGGGCTCCATGAAAAATATACCTAATGGATACTCCTTTTTACTTCAACATACTTTTTTTTTATTTATATTTATGGCGTAAACATGTAACAAAAAAACCTAAGATTTGGTTCATATTGCCTTAATTATCACTCTTTTCTGTCTCTTATCATTTAATTGAAAGAGTTATCATCAGCCATTTAATGTTCCTACTGCTGGGGTACTAGCCTTCCTGGATGGATAAGGAGAATGGGCCATGACCCACCACGCGGGCGCAATGCGGATTGGTGGGTATTAACTACTGCAAATGCAGCCGAGGCCAACGGCTTAACGTGCCTTCCGAAGCGCGGAGGAGCTCTTTCAACGTCAACCTTTATAGTCGACTAAGCAGCAGCGTCACGATTCATAATCCTTCCCCCCAAAACTCACCATTCATAACCCGACCACCTTCTAAGCAAGGGTGAATACGAATAGGCACCTTCTGGGTTAGCTCGCTCCATCGTGGATCCTGTCTTAGCCCCTGAGCTCGATTGGGATCAAGAGCAAACACATTATAAGAAAAAAACGCGGGTTGCACTCTGGGAGTGCCGGCAGAAGTGAAAAGGGTTAGACTTTTAAAATAAAGGAATTTGACAAAAATAAAACAAAAATACGGACTGGATTTGAATCGAGGTCTTCTGGCTTCAATGCCGTCCGTTTTCTAACAATTAACGCTATTACAATTTTGGAAAGAGTGGCGAAATTTGCCTTCGTATTCTAAATGACATTGTAACAGTTTTTCGATCGCGTCATGGGTCCGTATTACGAATTTTCGATCTGACGGTTACGTGTCCTGATGCGTGTTTAACATTTTTTACCCATCACAAAAAGTGCACAACGCCGCTAAAGAAATTTTCACTTAAAAAATTTACCTTAACGATCGCAGGCCGAGCACATAACCACTGCGCCAGGGGCTCAATTGAAAGAGTGCCCGTTGGGAATACACCGCGCGTCAGTATGTTTTGCGTCCCGCAGTTTTTCACGCCAGGGAGGGCCGATGAGTCTTTTTGCCGTACGTGGTCGTCTGCTTAGCATAATCTGGCGACCTCTCGCTAAATAACAACTCTCCACTTTTACGCCGCCAGTTTAGGGTTTGTGGGCGTCCTCGTCGCGGAGAAAAAGGTTTTCATAAAAAGTTACGGGTAGGATAATTGTATTTTGCTTTGTTGTTTAAAACAATTGGTGTTACGGGTCTGTAAAAAAAATGGTAGGTTTGGTTGTAGACGTTTGGATTTAGGTACGATTATTTTTATTTTTATTTAATTTTTTTACATAAATAAATAAAACATAATAATAAAAATTAAATAAAAATCCTTACTTATATTATAAATGCGAAAATGTCTGTCTGTGTGTTACACAATCACGCCTAAACTACTGAACCGATTTAAATGAATTTTGGTACAGAGATAGTCTAGAGCCTGAGAAAGGACATAGGCTACTTTTTATTCCTGAAAAATATCACCTTCCCGCGGGATAACGTCGTGTAGTACACGCGGGCGAAGCCGCGGGCGGAAGGCTAGTTAAATATAAATACATAAATAACATTGGTACTATTTAGATAACAGCTAGGAGAAACAAATGTTTCACCTATCGTCATTGAGCAGTAGCAGCGTAAAGTCCCGGGTGGGCGGCGGAAACCACAAGCCGTTTACCAACACTCAGTAAGTACCTGTCTGTGTACCTCACCTCGCCGCGTGATACGTAGTAACAGTGGGTAGTCCCGGCGGAGTCAAGAGTCAAGACTACGCACCGTTTGCAGGGCCGTTAATTACTACGTGCCCGGAGTGACGCCCGGCGCCACCCGGACTGCGGTAGGGTTGACAACAATAGTTAATGTTCTAATTGATTCTAAGGCCAAATCTTAGCCGAGTATTGGACTTAGATTCTTTACTGATTTTTCAACAATTAATAGATGTACCCCTAGTAACATATACCTAGGAGAATTGTCTGCTCTACACTCTCCACCACCCGGACTGCGGTAGGGTTGACATCATTCATTAGTTAGTGTTTTACTTTTTACAAGCTTTTATTTAACTTGCAGTGTATGTATGTATGCATGCATGTATGTCCGTTCGGGTCAAATCTTGCAACTTAAATTTGACCCACTTGCCAGTGTCCGATTGAGCTGTAATTTTGCATACAGGTTTGGGATGGATGACAATACAATATTAAAGTAAGTAAGGTAAGCAAAAAAGCTTGCCATAAAAATGAAATTTTTACAAAAAACTTATTTATTCTCAACGGGGTAGCACTTAGCCTTCATCACACCTGATGAAGTGAAGGTAAGGCTAAAGGGGGAAGCACTCTACGCCCGGAATCCTCAAACACTGAGGAACTGGACTATTCAGAGTGTAAGTAAGTAACTCGATAGTAAGTAAGTAAATAAGAAACTCGATGTTATGAACATGCTACGTCACTCACCAAAGTAGTTCGGCTCATATAGGTATGACAGTTCTGTAATCCTAGAAACATGGTAAATACTTACCTGCAGTATAGCGTAAAGTCCAGTAAGTTTCACCACGTCATTGAGCAGTAGCAGCGAGAAATCCCGTGCGGGCGGCGGAAACCACAGTCCGTTTACCAACAGTCAGTAAGTACCTGTCTGTGTACCTCACCTCGTCGCGTGATAGGTAGTAACAGTAGTCCCGGCGGAGTCAAGAGTCAAGACTACGTACGGTTTGCAGGGCCGTTAATTACTACGTGCCTGGAGTGACGCCCGGCGCCACCCGGACTGCGGTAGGGTTGACAACAATAGTTAATGTTCTAATAGATGCTAAGGCCAAACCTTAGCTGAATCTGAATATTGATCTTAGATTCTTTACTGATTTTTTGACGAATAGATGTACCTATCGTACTAATATTATAAATGTATTAGTTTAGATGTTTGGATGTTTGTTTCTCAATCAAGCCAAAACGGCTGAACGGATTTGGCTGAATAACGTCGTGTAGTTCATGCGGGTGAAGCCACGAGCCAAAAGCAATAGTAGTGGATAAAATATGAAATAGGAAAGTTTGCATGTATCTAACGAAAAATATCCACGCGGACGAAGTTGTGGGCAACAGCTAGTAGCTTAATAATTTCCTTTATTCACGCATTAAGAAGGTAGGTACCTTATGGATTTAACATATAGGACAAGGTCTGCTCTACATTTCCATATTCATTAAATTCAAAATTCAATTCAAAATTCAAAATCGTTTATTCAATTTAGGTTTGTTTAACAACACTTATGAACGTCAATGAAGCTACGTCATCGGTTCGCAAATCCTACGGCAGGAGACCTTGTAGCGAGAAGAACCGGCAAGAAACTCGCCAAGGGCTATTTTTTTCTCCCTGTTTTATATAATCCATAATGCCAAGGTTACGAAGTTTTAACCGCCTCTGTGGTCTAGTAATACGCACCACACCGGTATCCGACCCAGAGGTCCCGGGTTCGATTCCTAGTGGGGATATATAAGGTCCTTCTTAAATAGTACACATAATTTTAAGGGGGCAATGTACTCATGCATACAAACAACTTTTACGATGGTACCAACATTGTAATCGCGAAAAAAAAATCAGCTGTTGCATACATTTTAATCTATTTGATTTAAAATTTTCTATGGAACAGCTGATTTTTTTTCGGGTTTCAATGTTGGTGCCATAGTAAAAGTTGTTTATATGCATGAGTACACTCGACAGCACATCAAGTTAAACAGTTGAACTACAATAACAGCTTTTATTACGTAGGGCATAAAGGCGGTCTCAAGGTCAACATGTATAGTCTGATGTGCCGCCGTCTGTACATTGACCCCTTAAAATTATATGCACTATTTCAGAAGGACCATATATATTGTATTCGGTTTGGTGTTTGTTATAAGTCCACCTGGCTAGCTACCATCAACTTATTAAGTCTGACACCATAACAACAATGTTTCAGCATTGTTGTGTACGAGCAGTTATGAGGTAAGATAGCCAGTTCCTCAGTGGTTGAGGATTCCGGCAGTAGTGCGTTTCTAGTTTCTACCTTCAGTCCTATCTTCGCTTAAGGTGATACTCGGAAAAATTATGCTAAAGCGAGATAGCAATGAGAAAACCACGCGCGCGGGAGCGAGACCGATTTTGCAGATTACTCAAAAAAAAACACAAAATCACTTCGTATTAAAAAACTATAGCGATTTTTAAAAAATGCTTCTATACGATCCTAAATATTATTTGTGTCCACTAATTAAACAAATTTTCAATAGTATATGTTACCCCATTTAAGAATAATCTTGATATTTCGTATTTTTAGAGGTATTTTCGAAAATGAAAAGTATCGAGGCAAAATCATAAAATCGTGTTTCTAAAACTATACGATTCTAGATAAAGGTAAGAAGAAATATATATCTTATTACCAGATTTATAACAACTCTAACCGTCCTATTGTTTTATATCAAAAAGTCCATACTTTTTCCGAGTAGCGCCTTAACATCAGGCGTGATGAAGGCTAAGTGCTACCCCGTTGTAGAAAAAAGAAGAAAAAGGAGTACCGAATACCGAAGAATAGTTCATTAGAACGCAATTTCGCGGACGGTACATAAGTTTTTATAAAGTTTAGTATAGTCACTGCCACCCCTAGCAGGCACCCGGATACCCGATCCGCGTGTTTGTCCAACATTACCCGGGCAAACAGCGGGTTGTCAGGTGGCCCGCGAGTGTTGTGAGTTGTGACGACACTCGTCAAGTATCTGATATGAGGAATGTTTGATTTATATCATCTTCGAGCTATTAGATAGGTAGCTTGAAACTTTATAACTCCATGGAGTTAAGTAGACCAATCCACAGAACATAGAAAGATTTTTCATTTCTCATATTCGGAAAGTGATGTAGGATATTTAAACTGAGCAGCAGCGGGTTAAAAACTCTGCGTTCCACCTTAGGGTGGAAATAGTACATTACAGCCGAGAACGGGAAACTAGTAATTTGCATTGTCGAGGATGTTTGATTTGGATGGATCGACGAGTATTTTTTTTCTGTAGGTACTATAACGCAGTAGTTCCAACACTTTGTCACTGAAAAACATCCCAAAAACTCTAATGCATTGTCTTTTACCTTACCTTTACATTTACCTTTATCACGTCAAATGTAAGTGCACCTTAAAATATGGGGCAGTGGGAAGATATGTCGTCGTTTTCGGCCACGTGGCAATGAATGTGATGTGTCTGATATTTCTCAAGCATCATAAGAAACTATAAGACATTACCTATTGTAAATGATGCTGTAAACTCCCCTAAATAAAATAATGGTAGGTGTACAAAGCTAGGTGGGGCATTGGCGTGCCTCATCCAGCCCCGTATCGGCGTTATCTTTTCAACCATGATAATGGGGCCTTTATGGTTTAAAAATACACAAAAACAATATATCTGTACTGAATTTCCCTATCGTGTTCAAATGCTGTTGATTTCCACTTTCCTTCCCCTAAAAGAACCAAACATTAAGCAGTAGTTTCCCCACACGTCGACCGAGGTGGGGCGCAAACAAAGCGCGCGGCGAGCAAACACGCGGCGCGACACGAGTGTAATTGAAATTTTAATGGGCACAGGTGCGGTGTAGAGCGCACATGTGCGCTTCGAGTGTTGGGTTACATTGATGGAAATGTGCTGGGTTTGATGCAGTGTATTGTGTTTAGATCTGCGAGTGAACTTAACGAGTAGGAAATTGATTTGTGTTTACGAATTCATAATGATTTGTTTAAGGCGCTACTCGGAAAAATATGGACTTTTTGATTTAAAACTATAGGACGGTGACAGTTGTTACAAATCTGGTAATAAGATATATATTTCTTCATACCTTTATCTAGAATCGTATAGTTTCAAAAACACGATTTTATGATTTTGCCTCGACACTTTTTCTTTTCGAAAAGACCTCTAAAAAATATGAAAAGTGAAGATTATTCTTAAATGGGGTTACTTACACTATTGGAAATTGTTTTAATTAGTGGACACCATTAATATTGAGGATCGTATAGAAGCATTTTTTTTAAATCGCTGTAGTTTTTTAATACGAAGTGATTTTGTGTTTTTTTTTGCCTAATCTGCAAAATCAGTCTCGCTCCCGCGCGCGTCCTTTTTCTCATTGCTATCTCGCTTCAGCACATTTTTTCCGAGTATCGCCTTAATTTTATTGTCACGGTGTTAGGTGTACTTATCTTGACTAGTAAGCCACTCTATATCCAGGGACCCAGAGACAATATTATAGGTATTTGCTTTGCTTTCAATCGTTCTTGTATCGTATCTTGAAATCATGTACTATTTGCACCCTATTGTCAGGAAATTGTAAAGACCGCACTTCTGTGTGATATTAACGGATAAATAAGCGATATCCTTATTTATATACGTCGGTATCCTATTCTGATACTGATCAAAAACTGTTATTATCTATTCATAATCAATTACATTAGCTTTCTTTAACGGATCGAATACATTGTAGTAAATTACCTCTAACGATATTTTAAAATCTACCAATAATGTAACAGAAACTCAAACGAAAAGACAAGCACTCCAATAAAGTGTTTCATCTCAAACACCTGATTCAATAATCTTAAGAAATCGGCCAGACTGTCGATTCCATAGAGTAAACACGGCTCGCGTAATAAAATGAAAATTGAATTGAATACAAACACGGTGGCGTTTGAAGCAAGGTGCGCGTGCCTCATCTCATTTGAGGATGGGCAAATATTGGATCGCACGTAATAAAATCATATCGATACCTGTGCTTATGTTTGTATTGTTCGCTTCTATATTGAATTGACGAAAGTTAATTGAATTATCTGTGCTACGCTTTGTTTAGAAACAAAATAACAGAAGCTAATAATAAGAGTCATACGTCCGAATACTTGAACGCTACTCAGCTTTCATCAGGGCGTCTCTTTCATATATTTGATATTAAAAGCGACAGGGCATTGTTTGAGACACTCTTAAAGTTAAGTAAGCGTTCGAGAGTTCGGGCGATAGACATTCAAGATGCGAGAGTAGGCGAATTCGGAGTTTTTCACAGAATTAGTTGTTTTAAACTTTTGTGAACTTTTTTAACTTACTTTTATTTTAAATATTTTGAAAGTAAAAAAAAACTATGGAGTGGGGGTGCTGGCAGCTGTGTCACAGTTTTTACTTCTACAGCCTGTCAACGATTGCCTCTGTTTTCAGTGAATTGTTGAAATTACTTTATTTAGTTTAAGATAACTTTGTAAAAAGGAGTACTGAATTTATTTATTTATTCTAATAAGTCCTGTATTTATGTCTATTTGGAGTGCATAGGTATTTATCTAATAGGTAGCTATTGTTTATCTGTCAATAAATTAAAATAAACATTGCCACGCACAAAACTCGAGGAAAGCTGAACGGATTTCGATTAAATTATACATAAAGGTCATGACTTTGAGTAGGTCATGTCATTTTGTCCCGATTTTCGTACGGCAACGGGAACAACGGTACATCGGTAAACCACCAGTGTCATATAAAAAAATTAAGGATTTTTTTATATAAAATAGTAACCTTTTATTAATACATATTTAAATATGTTCAGTAACAGATAATTTACTACGTAATTGCTTGATAGGCAATTACTTTACTTTTAACTCAAAACAAAGGTTAATAAATACGTAGTCAATTGATTGCGGTTGAAGTCAAATTGTGATTGTTAAATTTACCAACGGGAGTTACAGGGAAAACAGACGATCAAAATACAATTAAGGTAAGTATACACTCGTGTTACCCTGTTTATTTGTACAAGAACGGTGTAACATTCCTTCCGGCAACGGTATACTCGTAAGAGATCTCCAATGAACGCACTATTTTACATTAAAACCGTAACTGAATAATAGGGTATTTTACTGTTGTTGAAATGTAGATATTTAATGATGACGTTAAAAAATATTGCAATTAAGAATACCAAATGTGAAAAAATAATTTGAATTTGTTTTATAATAAAAGAATTATAGTCTGTTTGATTTTGACTATAGCTGTCTCTTTCTAAAACGAAATCTTCTATGGCGTGACTATGACGCTACTAACCCACTGACGTCACTAAGATAGCGTCCTGTCCTTGTCTAATTATAAAGTTTGAAGTCCTATATCTTTGAAAATATTCAAGATAATTCAAAATGAAAACTTGTTTTGTGTAGCTAATATTTCGAAAAACATTTTAAAGAAATCAGTAAAATACCGTATTGTCATTCCGGTTTTATTTATGTTTTACTAGCGGCCGCCCGCGGTTTCACCCGCGTGGTTCCCGTTCCCGTGGGAATATCGGGATAAAAAGTACACATAAACCTTCCTCTTGAATCACTCTATCTATTAAAAAAAAACGCATCAAAATCCGTTGCGTAGTTTCAAAGATTTAAGCATACAAAGGGACATAGGGAAAGAGAAAGCGACTTTGTTTTATACTATGTAGTGATGTGCTTGCTCTTGGCTTCACACTGAACTTTAGGGTTGAGTTGAGAAGAAGCCTAAGATGGAGCGAGCTTATCCAAAAGCAGCCTATTCACTCTAGATTTAAAAATTGTTAGGGTTGAAGTTATTCGGGAAAACAGACGCAGGCAGGGCATTCTATTCCTTGGCGGTGCGCATCACAAAGGAAGAAGAAAAGCGCTTGGTACGCATTCGCGGGATGTCAACCAAGTACCTAAGGATAATGTTGTTGACAAAGTGTTGTTATTTATTCCGATAGCTCGCTAGGAAGACTAGTTAAGTTTTATGATGTTTTAGAGTAAAAGCGAATAATTACTATAAAATATAACGGAATTAGTAACTAATTTAGTTACGGCTCTTTCGCCCAAACTAAGCGTGAATATCACGCCATCTGAATGATTGGAATACTTGTCTCCAAAGTGATGGTATATCATTGTCATTTTAGACTTTAGAACTAAATCTTTTATATTCCATAGAAAATACGTATTAAGCTAGCAATTCAAAAATATTTTAGAACTTCAGGGGAATATTTTTGTATGATTATTTGAAATTAGCACATGCCAGTTCCCGTTGTCTGTTGTTTATTGGCGCATCCGATCAGGCTCCACGTGCAAACAAAACATCAGCAAACGTTGATTGCGACGGAACCTGCTCTAATCTAATTTATGTTTGTTCCTCGTGGTAGGGTGTCCCTAGATTATGAACGAAATTTGTTTTTTTCTTAATTTTCAGATGTTTTTAGTCAACCAGTCACTGCTTGATTTCTTGTAGAAGGATTGTTAGGAAACTATCGTGAGTTGTAATTTAATTTACTTAATTAAATTTAAGTTAAATTACTAACTGTACTTACAGTTTTGCACCAAAGCGTGCAGTAGGTCAATCAATCAATACATTGATAGATACTTACAGTTAACTTAAATTCTACAAAACGAATAACACATCTAACAAATTTATGTCCTCCTATTACCCCAAGAGCTATCTGATATTTTTGTAAAAAATTCAATAACAGGCCAAATTTTTGTAAACGGCCCTTAAATATAATTTTAAGAGACTATATTTTGGAATCCAACATAATATCGCATTGGAAGGTATAAAAAAAAAGTATATTTATTTCAGCAAATATGCTATCCCCAATTTTATCGCATGTGTTTATGTTAACCATATCTAAGCACCAAAGTTGAAATCCATAAAGATATAAAACGGGAAACTAATACTTTAGGAAGAAGTCGGTTGTTTCTGATAGCATTTTTAACATAGGTGTAATGCCAATTTGAGTTTACGTAGAGAGTTTTTTTTAAAGTTTATTTGTTTTTCATTTACAAATATAGGGGGATTATATACTTTTACGAAAGATAATAATAAATGTATTCAAATGTAAAGTGAATAACACTTATACCATTTTTGCCTGTTTTTTATAGATTTTTTAAAGCTTTGTATTTTTTTTTTAATGTCGCTGTCATAAATATTGGTGGATTACTAATGAATTATTTATTAAACTAGATAATCTGATTTTCAATGTTAAGAAATTAGTGATATAGAATTATTGTTGAGTCTCCATAGAGCGAATTAGTTTGGCTCTCGGGCTATATGTAATATTGGCCTCCGTTTACATTACTCCCTATTTCAAGTTCTAGAGAAGAAAAAAGTAAAAGTTAGATGAAACAGACGAATTCTTTTTATAGTCTCATTTCATAGTCCTAATATTTCCTTAAAAACTCAAACGCCATTATCCCTACTATCCTAGAAATAGCAGCGAGATTTTCACTTTAATCTAGGTTGTTACCGGCGCGGCGCGGCGCGCGGCGGCTATTTTGCCTCATTGAAGTCAGATGCACCCGCCAGGTATCGACTTCAGTTTTTTTTTCTCCCCCATTTCTTATTCTAATTGTAGAGAAAATAAAATTATATTGAGTTTTCGTTATAATATAAAATCTTGGTATCTTAAATCCCATAAACTTAGACGCTATGGTACCCTACTGTTGAAGTTTCAGCGAGCCGTTGTGCCTAGAGATGAAAATTAATTTAAGTAATTAACATAATATAAAATCTTGGTATGTCCCATAAACTTAAACACCGTGGTATCCCTACCCAAAGAACTGGCAGAAAGCCGGTGCGCGAGATTACTCCATTTGCACTTCAATCCAGGTTGTTCCCCGCGGCCATTTTGCTTGATTGAAGCCTGGTGCACCCGTCAGGTATTGACGGCTCCAATTTCATTACGAGGAAAGTGGTTCTTCTTTCTATTATAAAGGAATTTTTGAACGCCTTTTATGGATCCCATAAAAATACTTTGATAGAAAAATTGAAAATGAAGTAAGTATTTAGAAAAAACCGACCTGTCTCACAACTTTTTAATTTTCAATCTTTTAAATTTTTCAATAATCAAAATTGCATTGTGAATGCAAAAAAGAAAAAAATTAAATAAGTACTTTGATAGAAACTAAAATATACATCGGGAGTTTTTAGGCAATTGTTACAACACTTCGGTACTTCGTAGAAATCTTGTGAGATTCCGTAATATTTAGCGATGTATATGTCACCGGAAAATAACAAGAACCGCAATAAATTTAAATGTATTCTAAATTTCCGGAAGTCCTGTAGAACACGTGATAGGTTAGATTTTTTTTAGGAAATTTATAAATTTACGGTTTTTACGGTGACATATACAAAACAAAACCAAAATTTTGCATACTATAAGCCTTTTATGCCCAATACGTGTATAGCGTTACTGTAGTGTAGGAAGTATTAAAAGTTACTGCATTTCATTATCATAGCTTTGTCACATTTTATTTTACATCTGAGTTAATTTTTCCTTTTCTACCTCACTGTTTATAGTTCACCTGTATACCGACATTACCGACTTGGAAGGTATGGGATGAAGTGCCGCTGTAAGTTTACCAAAATCAAATGAATTGAAATAAAAAAACATGCCAAATCTTGTTTTAAATTAAGTAAATAGTATATATTAAAACGATGTGCTTTAGCAATAAATTTGTAATGCAGTTTATTATTCTTTGGAGAAAGGTTCTTACGATCCCAAGAATAACCATTACAGAACCAGGGGAGAATGTTAGATAACAATTTCTGTTTTGTTTTGCAAGGGGACGGGACATTTCAGGGTTCCGTGCGACTTTTGTGAATTTAAAGCCATTTGAATTGATGAATTTTAAGCGTAAAATTGAGGTGACGTCATGAATAATCGGGCATAAACAAGGGATTTTGGAGGAAGACCAACATGATTATTTGTGTTTTGGAAGGAGGCTTAGGGAACTGTTATACCGAAGTTGAATGAAGCAACGATCAATTTATATAAAGCATACAATTAGATTCAAAATTACTTGATACTAGCGGTTCCTCGCGGTTTCACCCGCGTGGTACCCGTTCCCGTGGGAATATCGGGATAAAATATAGCCTATGTCACACGGGAAGCATATAGTTTTCAAAGAATTTTCGAAAGCGGTCCAGTAGTTTCGGAGCCTATTCGTTGCAAACAAACAAACAAACAATCAAATCTTTCCTCTTTATAGTAATAGTATTTATAGTACTTATAGAAGTATAGATTGATTAATGTCTTGTCAAAATCCTAGGTTTGAGTATACAGCTGTACTACTATAGCATAAAAGGACTATCGCAATGGTACTCGAATCATCATTATCATCATTTTAGCCGTACGACGCCCACTGCTGGGCATAGGCCTCCCCCAAGGATCTCCACAACGATCGGTCCTGCGCTGCCCGCATCCAGCGGCTTCCCGCGACTGCCACCAGATCGTCAGTCCACCTTGTAGGGGTTTGCCCACGGAACGTCGTCCGATTCGCGTTCGCCATTCGAGAACCTTTCCGCCCCAAGGGCCATCGGTTCTCCGCGCTATGTGTATGGCAATCGAATAGTCAACTATAAATAGCTGCCAAAGTGCTGTCAGATATGTATTAAATTTCAGTTCCTTTTACGACCAAAAGAGGCGCTGCTCTGGTTTTCATATAAAATAATACGATCACGATAACGGTTGCCATAACAACAGTTTTTCGTGCTAGGGCTACTGTGCAAAATTTTTGCTTATTTGTCATACATTTCATCATCATCATCATCATGTCAGCCGAACGACGCCCACTGCTGGGCATAGGCCTCCCCCAAGGATCTCCACAACGATCGGTCCTGCGCTGCCCGCATTTATCTAAATATAATTTTTTAATTTCTATTTATACAGAACCCTTTCTAAAGACTTCACAGTCAGCCCTGTTTGCGTAGTGCGGTGGTAACGTGCTCGTTTGTAATTGTCGTTGTAAACTCAACACGGGCAGTTGTAAACAACTTGCGCTATAAAATGTTTTGCACCCCTGTACAAATCAAAATAAGTATACCAAAACACTTGACCCGAACTTTAAAGAAAGTTTTATAGCGGAGTCGCGTAAAATAATTATCAACTTACTTCTAGTGCATTCGGAATTATTGGGTTTGTTGGTTGAAAATAATAAAAACAACATAGTTGATGCTTTACTGTAAAGAACTTTTGCAACTTCTAAAAGTAGCGGTCAGCCGTGACACCCTGGGCCCCGAACGCCGTAATCCTATGACGCATTAGTCAAGTGTACGTGCAGTTGATGTGCAAAACCGTTTTTGATAACCATAAACTTATTTATACTAGGTTTATGTTGATAACGCGCGGCTTTGACAGTGCGACAAAATTTTCTGTTCCGGTGATAATCTTTGGAACTAAAACAGTTTTCATACGACAGTCTATTTTGAAAGCTAATTTCGTCTTGCAAGTACTTCATTCCTCTGTCACGGATGTCACCAGGGTGCCTACCATTTTGTTTAGGACCTAAACTGATCTGCTTCGCTTATTCGTACCACGACAGCTTAATATCAATGACAGCAATTCAGTGATCATTCAATGACATTTCACAGCCGCGAAGCTGTCAAGAACTCTTATTTGACTTATAACTCGGCCAAGCTAACATGACACCTGCAGGTTATAACCGTCCCTCTCACTCTCCGGGCATGACAGAATCGAGTGAAAGAGACGGGTAGAAGAAATAAGGACACAAATCGTTCGGTCATTCACATTTAGCAATTCATTTGCGATCCAGTTTTTAGAAGGTCATAGTACGGTCATGGTGTCGTGTGAGTCGGGTCGTTACGTTCCCTAAAATATGGTTGAGCGAAGCGATGGCTGCCTCATGCGTCATGCTCGTGAACGGGTGCTGCCAGTGGGGTGGGTCTGCTCATGTCTACTTGTGTTAAAGGTGTTCGGGATATGGTTTATAATAGTATTATATAGATTTATGAGCGAGCTGGTGTGTCTCATAGTAATTTTGGTATCCGTGTCTTACAGTTACAGCAATTTTTCTAATAACTGTTTTATTTATTCAAAAAATCCTTTTATTTGTTAATACTTATAAATTTGAATATACAGCGCAGCTTGCAATTTCCTTTTCATTAATCCTATAATATAATTTGAATACGATTAAGATTAGTGTGTCCATTAAACTATTTGATTCCTTGTTTAGTTGAAAATTGTTTACTGTTTTAGGTAATAAGCAAAATTGTACTTAATTTAAGCGGTATTCTGTATTGTGATGGAAAGTAACCTTACTATTATGTGAAGGTCATTTTTCAAATTTGACAACTCTGTATAAGTTAAAACAGGGAGAAAAAAATAGCCCTTGGCGAGTTTCTTGCCGGTTCTTCTCGCTACAAGGTCTCCTGCCGTAGGATTTGCGAACCGATGGCGTAGCTTTATTGACGTTCATAAGTGTTGTTAAACAAACCTAAATTGAATAAACGATATTGATTTTTTTTTTTTTTAAATAAAGCAATTCATTTTAGGAACCTATTCTGCATCGCGCTATTTTTTAATCGCTGTCTTAAAGTTGATGGTAGGCACCCTGATCAGATAGGATTGTGGGACTATAGGTTTGACGTGTGCGCCGTTATGTTATTACGGCAATACGAAGTCAAACGTCAAGACGCAAACGTGATCAAGACGCGCTGCATAGAATTACGGCGATCGGCGCGCTGTACGTGTCCATAGCCAAACTGTTAATTTTTGTATCCATAATGGGTTATTAATTAGCCTTCATCACTCCTGAGTTAAGTGGTGATGAGGCTGAAGATGGAAGTGCACTACTCCCGGAACCACCAGTCACTGAGGAACTGGCTATCTTATCTCTAACTATCAGAACGTGCTGAAAACATCGTTGTTATGGCGCCAGATTTAGATAAATTGGTGGCAACTGGTCAGGTGGACTAAGAACAAGTTCTACCACCAACCAAACCGAATAAAATATGAACCCTTGCTGGTAATTGAACCCGGGACTCTCTGGGTCTGATACCGGTGCCGGTTGCTACGCCTTTATGGCCCAGCCCATGCTTTAGCTTTTTACCTTATATTATGTTCTTTGCTCATGCATCATTCCACTCGGAATCTTTGTAATGACAGAGACCAGCGTGTTGACTTTTAACGCAAAAACGTTTCAGTGTCCTAAACTTTAACAGCGATTTTCTACATGAATAGGGAACATGCAATATTTTTAGTTTTGTTTTCATTATAAAGAATTTCATGTAGAATAGGCCACAAAGATATAAAAAAATCAAAACATTGTAATTTAACGGAAAAAATGCGTTTTTAAATTGACAGTTGACATTTTCGCGCGAAAACGGACTTATAGTTCCGATGACGTCATTCCTGTCTGTCACAGGTTTGTTTGTATCGTACTTGTTCGTCGGTCGGTGGCTTTCATACTTTTGCCTATTTATTTTCTTGACTTTAGAGATATTTTATTGTAAAAAATAGTAAAAGTTTAAAATGGACTATCCATCAACATCAGGTGATCACAACAATACCACTAATATTCCAAAAAAAGCCGTGTTGACTCATGTTTTGCGCCAATATGTCCATCTACTTCAACAAAGTTTCCAAGTAAATTGTTTTTGACTGGACCTTCTGACCCAAAACTGAGAAGAAAGTGGTTTCAAGCGAGGAATGACAATTATTCTCCCAAGACCATTATTCGATGCTGTGAAGACCACTTTGACGTAAGTTGGCGATTATACTTGTTATATTGCTTGCGTACCTACGTAAAAACACTTTAGTTACCTACCTGCCTAGTACTTTTTACACTTACATACTTTGTCTTTATCATATTTTTATTGTCTATTTACAGTTGGAGAACGATGTCGAAAATTGGATAAGGTTAAAAATGTTTGGAGGAAAACTTTTTCTGAAATAAGTTTCTATGTGTAGAAGCCGCTGAATAAAATACAAGGTTTAACAACAACAACTATGATTTATACATACCGTAATACTACACTAGAAAACTCTGCACTTTCGACAAAAAATGTGACAACCATGTCGACAGTAACTCTAGGTAAATTTCTGGAGTCTGCTTTGACAAACCCAACTTCCATTTTTATAAAAAAACGTAAATAAATTCACGATAATTTATTCACTTTTCTAATGATAACATAACCTCGAATAAGTCTTCATAACAGGAGTGACGTCACTAAACGCTGATTGGTGTTTTGAAATGCGTTCCGTTTCACGTCATTTTTAATTTGTAATATTATTAAAAATCAACATAAATGTAAAATAAAAACGTTGCAGTAGCCCTTCATTTATGTTTTTTTAACATTTTAATCATAAAACTTTCATAAATATTAAAATTGCATCTTCCCTATTTGGAAATATACACCAATAAATTTTAATTAACTAGTACAAAGATTTTAGGGGATAATAGTGTCTATCAATACGAATAAATTTTACTATGGGACCAACTACGGAATCGCGAAAAAAAAAAAAGCTTTTCCCTACAAAATCACTACATAGTATAAAACAAAGTCGCTTTCTCTGTCCCTATGTCCCTTTGTATGCTTAAATCTTTGAAACTACGCAACGGATTTTGATGCGATTTTTTTTAATAGATAGAGTGATTCAAGAGGAAGGTTTATATGTACTTTTTATCCCGATATTCCCACGGGAACGGGAACCACGCGGGTGAAACCGCGGGCGGCCGCTAGTACAAAATATACTCGATCATTGTACTAATTAAAATTTTGTGGTGTATACCTACTTAGTACCTAGGTATATTCGTTGTAATCGTACTCACAATAATAAATTATAAATAGATCACTTTAAAGATCCAACAAACTATTTACTCACTGTCTTTCTATCTCTTACATTGTAGTACATTATCATTCTGTGAACATCAGATTCGCAACATAATCTTAACGGCTATAATGAACTCCAGATAACTAGTGCACGAGGAGCTAATCTGAGTAAAGGACTGACGAGGCCAATTACGGTGTACACGTGCCAGTGGCCTTGGCCTCGGGCCTCAGCGGCTTATGGCTGCCTCGATAGAGTTAAGGCGAGGATTCCCGACCGAAATAGGCACGCTAACGCTTGCTCGGCTGCGCTCGATACACTTCACGCGGACGCAGCGGCAGCCGGCAGTGAACTGTGAACTCGCGAGCGCCCCGCGAATCGAAAATCACTTAAAATTCATTTAAAAATTAACTAATAAAAAAAATATGACTGCCGGAATCCCTCCGCTAATCAAAGACAATCATTTTCATATATTTTTCATTAACTGAAACTAAGTATACTGCAAGTAATGCGATATTTGGATTACGATTAGATGGATGTTTGGGATTTTATTTGACACAGTAAAATATCACCAATCGAAAAAAACCGGCCGGAAGCACTAGATAAATAACTGTAAAATAACATATATTTTTTCCAAGTCTTAAGTACTTGTGATTTATGGCTGCCTCTGCGGCTTATGGCTGCCTCGATAGAGTTAAATCGAGTGATATTGTTGTTTAAAGAATATATAATAATATCAGGTAACTCCTTAGTCCGAGAGGAGCTAATTTGAGTAGAGGCATGAAGACGAAGTGGCTTACTACGGTGGACACATGACGGTGGCCTTAGCCTCGGGCCTCAGAGGCCTTATGGCGGCTGGCTGGCGGGCGGCATGCCGCGACCGCACAATGCATAGAACCATGGATCAGTCTCTCCAGTACCTTCGTGCGAGACAGAATGAGACATCTGAAACATCTGAAAAAAATATTATATTTAGGTAGATACTTACTATTTTTATTTAAATCCTTTGCTTTTGCTTTCCACACATTATCTTTTACAAAATTATTGCAGTAATTTTGATTGGATGTATCGTAAAGGACTGGATTTCCAGCAACAAAGTTAAATTATGTTCTCTTCATCATCTTCCGAACAAGTCATCATTTTTGTACGTGTGACCTCTGCGGTTCGCGACACTACTTGCGCTGCAGTCTGCGGTCGCTGCGCGTCGCGGCCGCAGGCTACGCGCCGCGACTGCAGGCCGCAGTCTGTGCCGCAGTGCTGCCGCTCTTGGAATCAATTTCATAGAGATTCATAGAAACAAGTAGTAGTAGTGTAGTTTGCGGTTGCAGTTTGCGGTCTGCGGCCCGTCTCGGCAACCAACCTTAAGGTTAATTATTTTTATAAAAAAATAAAACCGCCTTCAAAAAAACCACATCAAAAAAGTAAGAAATAATTCCTCACCAAATAAATAGCGTAAGTAATTTGAAGTCGGGCGTGAAACATGTACAATTTTTTGTTGTTTTTGTTAAAACCCGCCCGACTTTTTTATTTCACTCTTTTTAGTGCATCGTGCAGGCAATTTACGTGTTTTCTGGTAAATAGGTATGTGATCAAACTGAAAACCTCCTTTTTCGAAGTCGGTTAAAATACCTTGAGGTATCCCCTTTTTAACAAAATAAGAATCATCTAAATCGGTTTATAAACAAAGGAGTTATGCCTAAAGATACGTATTAAATTCACATAAAGTGGTAACGAAAACGACAGTATTTTCAAGATTTCCTGAAAACTACTGAACGGATTTCAAAATTTCAAAAAATGGGACCAACTTGGAAACCAACCTGATGTAATAACGTTTGAACCATTTCAATCGGTTCAACCGTCTTCAAGTAATCGGTGGACATACACAAAAAAAAAACATACATACAGACGAATAGAGAACCTCCTCCTTTTTGATTGAGAAGTCGGTTAAAAACGACTAGCAGGTATGACTCTCATCTAAGGAATGAGTAAAAGATATAAATACAGATTTTTGATCTCATTCAGCTCGTTACTTCATCTTTAAAATTATACAACATATGTTTTTTTTTTACTTTGTAGCATTATAAATCAGCTTTTATGTACATACCTACTCGTAATTGTTTTTTCAAGAAAGAATACAAAGTGAGATAACGCCCATAATCCAACTAATATCTCATCAAGCTAATAAGCTCTCACGTTTCATCGTTCGAACCCCAAATTACAGAGTACCTAACATTATTAGAGCGATAGGTGCCACCTTTGACTGCGGCACTTTCGCACGTCATTAACGCCACCTATTAATTAGCACAATAGTACGTCAGTACGATTAGAACGCTTGTTAGTAAACATGGTTTAATTACGTAGGTACTATTCTAATGTCCAATAATTTTAACTGACTTGTTTTGTAACTGACGCGCGTACTTGTAAAAGTTAGTTTGTACATTGAATTGATTTTCCTATCTCTACCTTTCTTGGAAAGTGACCGTTACGACCGTGTACTTACTTGTTATTTAACTTCACATGTATATATTATTAAACGTCTTTGATAAATAGATCTTACCTATTAGTTACTTGGGTTGTCCCTTACAAGTTAAACGCTGCGAGAAAAAGTCAGTTTCCGAAGATGGACTGAATTCCATTACAAAAACAAAAGGTACCATTGCAATAACAGTTGATATTACACGTGCTTACACGTGTTGTATTAAAAGTTACCTTAATTATAAAAAAATAAAACCACCTTCAAAAAAACCACATCAAAAAAGTAAGAAATAATTCCTCACCAAATAAATAACGTTAGTACTTTGAAGTCGGGCGTGAAACATGTACAATTTTTTGTTGTTTTTGTTAAAACCCGCCCGACTTCAAAGTACTTACGTTATTTATTTGGTGAGGAATTATTTCTTACTTTTTGATGTTGTTTTTTTGAAGGTGGTTTTATTTTTTTATAAAAATAATTTTTATTTCACTCTTTTTAGTGCATCGTGCAGGCAATTTACGTGTTTTCTGGTAAATAGGTATGTGATCAAACTGAAAACCTCCTTTTTCAAAGTTGGTTAAAATACCTTGAAGTATCCCCTTTTTAACAAAACAAGAATCATCTAAATCGGTTTATAAACAAAGGAGTTATGCCTAAAAATACGTTTTAAATTCACATAAAGTGGTAACGAAAACGACAGTATTTTCAAGATTTCCTGAAAACTACTGTACTGATTTCAAAATTTCAAAAAATGGGACCAACTTGGAAACCAACCTGATGTAATAACGTTTGAACCATTTCAATCGGTTCAGCCGTCTTCGAGTAATCGGTGGACATACACAAAAAAAAAAACATACATACCTAAAGACGAATAGAGAACCTCCTCCTTTTTGATTTAGAAGTCGGTTAATAAAATATAGGTTTATTAAAAAAATATAGGTTTATTAAAGAAAAATATAAACAACCTTTTTCTTTAATAAAATATGTCTTTATGATCGAACTACTTTCCTACCACGCAGAGCAGAACCGCCTATCGCATAAAGGCTTTATATATTTTCTTTTGTAATAAAGCTAACATTTCTGTTGTCTGCCGAATATCAATCGCTTACAGAGCTCTCTAATTATCATACCTATTAGTATACGATGATTCGGCTCGATCCACGATGGGTTTCGAATCTAGATCTGTTCATTACGAGTACGCTGTTTTTTGTGCACATTACATAATCATATGAGACTGTGATGTGAGGGAGAGATCAGTATGGAAAATTGTTAGAAACCTGGCTTTGTTACTAAATGAAAGATTCTTACTTTCTCTTATTCTTCTATACCAGAAAATTCGTTGTATTATAAAATAATAGATATGATTTTTACTTGTTTTTTGCATTCACAATGCAATTTTTATTATTGAAAAATTTAAATTGAAGTATTAAGCGGGAGACTGCTCTAACCACTGAGCTACGGAACGACTCCGTAGTGCCGTAGGTCCGGATAGCGAAAGGTCGTGGGTTTGTGTCCCATCGCAGCTGGTTGTGAGACGGGTTGATATTTTCTAAATACTGCATTTTGCAATAGATCAGATTATTAAAACTGTATGACGTAACATTTTTCGAGTGATTATTTTCTTGTATAAATCGACTTAGGTTAGAATCCTTGAAATTATCTTCTCCTTTTATTATAGGTGCTTTAATATACCTACAACATTTACTTAGGTATATTAAAGTTTGAATAGCTAGCTCAAGTTACTTTATATGATTATAAAAAAAAATATAATGGAGTCATAATAACTTGAATTAACTGCCTGTTTCACAATGTCAGATTAGGAGATATTTGCCAGTTTTATTGACAGTTTTGTATGGACTATCTGTCAAGTAACAGCTAATTAGAGCTTACTTAGACATTGTGAAACAGTTCTACTTTTAAAAGCTTTTATTTTAACTTGCAGTGTATGTATGTATGTATGTATGTATGCATGTACGTACGTCCGTTCGGGTCAAATCTTGCAACCTAAATTTGACCCACTTGCCAGTGTCTGATTGAGCTGAAATTTTGCATTCAGTTTTGGTATGGATGACAATACAATTTTAAAGTAAGGTCAGCAAAAAAGTTTGTAGCAAAAAAATTTTTTTTACAAAAATCTTTTAGTAGTTTGTTTGCACTGTGTCTTCTCTTGCGTTGGCGGTGCGCGGTGCGTGAGCGATTGTTTCGTCGCGTATTTAGGTTATTGTGCTGTGATTGATCGCAACTAATGATTGCCGGCAAACGACTAACGCGATCGACGGATATATGTGTTCAACTAATAATAACAAAAGCATTGCTCAGTTTAAGTGGCACTGGGCGGGAAACAGCGCGGAAAATCGATGGCTGCGGAGGCTGCTGGATGCGGGCAGCGCACAGAAATTTCACTCCCGAGTTTAGGTATGAGAAACGCAAGCGTCCGGTCACCGGACTAGTCTCAATAGGCTGGCACTCGCAGACGGCAGACAGTTATTGTACTATGAACGCTATACGCAATGCTAAAGGTTGAAATTAGGTTGTTTTCCAGAATAGTAGGTAAATATCTCGGGGATTTTGCGCCACTTGTATGGAAGTGAGACAGGCCTGTCTATACTATCTGTATGCCAAATTTCAACCAAATCCGTTTAGTAGTTTTCGCGTGAAAGAGTAACAAACATCCAAAGGTACATCCATACATCCATACTTACAAACGTTCGCATTTACAATATTAGTGCGATTCCTATCGCACCATAGTCGGCCGCGCGGACAACTCGCGTACAATAATTACCGTGAAATGTATGTATCGGTGTTTGCCTTTTGACGTATCGCTGTCGTATCGCATTCGGGTCACAGGGAGCGTGCGTGTGGCAGTCGGGGAGCTCGAGAGCTATCAGCGGGCCAATCGCCGTAATTCTATGCAGCGCGTCTTCATCGCGTTTGGGTCTTGATGTTTGACTTCGTATTGCCGTAATGACATAACGACGCACACGTCACGCAAACCTATAGTCCTAAAATCCTGTCTGATCCGGTGACATCCGTGCCAGAGGAACCACTTGCAATACGAAATTAGCTGTCAAAATAGACTGTCGTATGAAAATTGTTTTAGTTCCAAAGATTATCACCGGAACAGAAAACGTTGACGCGCTGTCAAAGCCGCGCGCTATCAAAAATGGTTTTGCATGTCAACTGCACTTCAACTGCACGTAAATTGACTAATGCGTCATAGAATTACCGCGATCGGGGCCCAGTTAGTTTGCGAGCGATTCCTAGCGGGAGTTTATTTCTTCATATAATAGCTAAACGAGCTTAGTATTCGGCTGTTGTAAATAATAATCCAATGCGGATGAAACCATGTCTCAAGGTCGTCATTTCGCATGCTATGCTAACGCCACGTCTTGTAGATGCTGATATATCAATTTTGAGAGAGAGATAGAGATAGAGAGAGAAGGAAAGATAGACTAGAGCGAAAGAGGATTTTTTAATTACACAAAAGATCAAACATAACAAAGAAATTAAAAAGACAACAGAACAGTAAAATAATTATAAGACACTAGCGGATCCTCGCGGGTTTACCCGCGTGGTACCCATTCCCGTGGGAATATCTGGATAAAATATAGCCTATAGCTATAAATGGATCTATGCCTGAAATAAACGATTTATATTATTATATTATTTATAGCCTTCCTCGATAAATGGACTATCCAACACAAAAAGAATTTTTCAATTCAGTCCAGTAGTTTTTGGGAGTAGCACGTTCAAACAAAGAAACAAACTCTTCAGCTTTATAATATTAGTATAGATTGGTTAGAAACAGACATAAAACAAGAGCAAATAAGTATGGCCTTTGGGTCAAAAAGGTCCCTGCCTCAGCATGAGTTTGCCATGATACAATAAATTATCATTAAAATTTGAATTACAAAATCTCCCATTTTGCAAATCCGATGGCGTAGCTTCTTTGACGTTCAGGAGTACCATAATAGTCCTAAGTGAATAAATCACTTTGCGTTTCATTTTAATTTCTTTCACACAAAGCATCACGTATGGCGTTTTAAATTACATTAATGTTAAACTCTTTCAATCTTAGCTTTTACAAAGGGAAGCTATTTCAAACATCTTCGAATGTTGAAAATGAAGTAAGTATTAGAAAAAAAACGTCTCGTCTCACAACTAAATCCGATGGAACGATCTTCGGATGTACACTCGACAGCACATCACGTTAAACAGATGAACTACGATAACAGCTTTTATTACATAGGACATATAGGCGGTCTCATGGTCAATATGTAGGTATAGTCTGATGTGCCGCCGTGTGTACATAAGTTAAACTTTCAAAATGTATCGATTACAGTTCCGTTCGGTCTGTCTAAAGATAGCCATTTTGTTAATGAATCGCCGTGAATGCGGTGATTGCGAATAGAGCACAATTTGCATGGTAGTCGCGTATGGACCGTCCATACATACATATGAATGAGCAAACTTAGATTGGTTGCGGGATTAGGAGCCTCGTGTCTATCCTGTAATTAATACACACCTAGGTTCTCATATGGAGTTATAAATACAGTTTATATATATATTTTTTTTATTGTTTAGGTTAATAAGTAATACCTACCTAGTTTGTCAAAAATGTTTCTATTTTTTGTTGTCTAATGATGTTATTTAACTTTATTGCATGCGGTATTTACCTGTTATTGTCTGATGCATTTAGTTTAAAACCATAGACTTAAGTTTAATGTTGTAATAATGTATGCAAACATTGGTAAATCTATACAAATAAATAAATAGAAGGTAAAGATGACAATATGCATAATTCAGCTCAGTTGTAAAGCGAAAAAAACTGAATTTTTTCCTACGTACTTTTATACAAGACTGCCCGAGACTTTTTTCGCGTAGGTTATGGCTTAATATTTTTTTAATTATCCGATACTTATTGGGATCGTGGAACCCTTTTTTTATTCGGATATACATAGAAGTAAGCTGATAGAATTAGTTTCGTTTTCTACGTTGACTTTTTACTAGTCGCCAATTATATATAAACTTAGTTCCAAAAAATAAACAAATGTACTTTGATAATTATCTTTTGTACTCTACTTTGCTATATATTACCTTTGTAATAGCAGAACCTTTTTTCATTGAAACAATAAAAATCAAAAACTATGTTCCTTAAAGTTTTCATTAAAAACAGTTAGGATATGGTTTGATGGAACAAAACCTCCAAAAGTTTATAAGATTCAGATAAGTAATGGTTATTCAGTAAACTCGACCATTCAAATAACAGCCTCATTAGACAGCTGACCACTAATCACTGGAACGACAACAAGTTTCAAGTCCCCACACTTTGAAAAGACGTGAAAGCAAGTCGAGTCAAGTCGGACTGCGCAATTAGTGAAATTACGGCGGTGCCTACCATCAACTTTAAGACAGCGATTCAAAAATAGCGCGATGCAGAATAGGTTACTAAAATGAATTGCTTTCTTTCGTACTCTGACCTTCTAAAAACTGGATCGCAAATGAATTGCTAAATGTGAATGACCGAACGATTTGTGTCCTTATTTCTTCTACCCGTCTCTTTCACTCGATTCTGTCATGCCCGGAGAGTGAGAGGGACGGGTATAACCTGCAGGTGTCATGTTAGCTTGGCCGAGTTATAAGTCAAATAAGAGTTGATGACAGCTCAGCGGCTGTGAAATGTCATTGAATGATCACTGAATCGCTGTCATTGATATTAAGCTGTCGTGGTACGAATAAGCGAAGCAGATCAGTTTAGGTCCTAAACAAAACCGCAATAAGAGTTGATGGTAGGCACCCTGGACTGAACTTGCTGCTTACGTAGTTACGTTTGATTGGGTCGAGTTTATACCTGACTAAGGATTGGTTCATTGAGTTCAGTTAACCCTTTTGAGTGGTTTAATGCGGTGTCTTCTCTGAGACTAAGTTTCTGTAAGTTTTTGGTCTGAGTGGGGAGGGGAGGTAAATTAAAGAATATACGAAGCTTAAGATCTTAAAAAGACAACGATTGTTTGACGTCTATGCTAATACCAATAAAAAAATCCTATTGTTTATTTGGATATGTAATCGAAATTTTTGCGTTGTCATGTGGAGATTAAAGGTTTCTTGTCAAAGTTGGAACGACTGTACCTACTAGTTTATTTAGTTGTGTTTCCGCTTCAATCAACAAGAACTAGGTGTTATTGTTGATCGAAGTGTTTCCGTCATATGTGTTATTAGTAATCAACAATAATTATTAATTAAGTTTTTAATACTTAGTAAAGATGATATTTCTAACAAACTTTACAACATAAAACCTTATTTAAAATATTTAAAACGCTTCAACTAAACACACCCAGCAACGAAATTCACTAATCTAAGCGCGCGCGGTGTATAAATTAAGTCGCGCGACAGTCGCGTCGCACGTCGCGTCGCGTGTCGCCCGGGGCAGCCCGGTCTCTGAATAAAGATGTTGATTTAAAATCTAAATTGTTGCGACTGGAGCGAGCATTCGCTTAAAAGAAGGTTTGCATGAATAAATCGTAACTTTTCTCCCTTTTACTCCAAGGTATTTGTATAAAAATAAAAACTTTCAGTAGTACCCTTATATTTTTTCAGATCCTGGACTCCAATCGCGCTAATTTTGTTTTATATTTATTATACTACAATATTTCTTATTCCAACCTGTGATAATCTTTCTAGATTTAAAACATATTGAATCAAAGTATTGTAAAAGCACTTACATAATGTAACTCGCATTAGACATCGTCGCAGCCGTAACAAGTTGTAATTAAATAAGTTGGTTGACCAAGCCATCCCTTAATCACATCGGATTTAGGTGAATTGACAGCCATGGGAGTTTTATGTGGTGCCCGCGCCATCTTGGCTCTCCACCGAAATGCAATTAATATTAAAACCTTCTTCTATTGGACGTTGTTCTTTGGGAGAATAAGGCAACTGACATTTTGTCGTTCTGTTAGAGATAAGATTAAAGTAAATTATATTAAATTTTCTATAAAACGTTGGCGATTGACCTTGTTCATGAAATATTGTTTGATTTGTTTTTATCCTTTAAATTAAACCTTCATTTATGTATTTTCAATTTGACCACAAGCGGATACAGCGCACAATATATGTATTTATGTAGTCCTTTTGTACGAGTTTTGATTGATTTTATAGATAGGTTCTTACGCTACATATATTTTTTTTATACCAAGCAGTGAACTGAAGTTATAGTGTTACTTTTTTTTTTAAACTAAAAAACATGTAAATATTTAATACTATGATTCCTTTGACAACACGTGTAGAGTATGCGTTGAAATCTTGTCGTGAGCCCACAAGGAGATGGATAACCAATGTCGTTGGGCCAATAGTGGAGAAAGCTATGATTTGCAAGTGGCTTGTTCCCCCGTATCGCAGTAGGTGTACGCGCGATGGGCGGCAGCGACGCTTGCGCGAAATACAATAAAATTATTGACAGCAGAGTGAGTGAATCAGTGTAATTAACCCAAAAAATTGATATCTTTGACCATTTTCAGCACCAGAATTTGTGCAAAAAGAAACTCCGAAGTGCCTAGTTCTACCGTACCGCAGCGGATGTACTAGCAGCAGGCGGACAGCTAACACATTTAAGTTCTGCTCGAATAATGGAAACAATAGAAAATGATTACCCAGTGAAGTGAGTGAACCAATGAAAGCTATGCAAAAGTTTGATCTCTGTGACCTCGCATGTAGAGAACTCTGCGTAGGCTCGCCATCGCCAGTGAACGAATATTCATTCACTGAGGCTCGCAAGTGCCTCGTTCCACCGTACAGCAGCGAGCGTACGCGCGATGGGCGGACAGCGGCGCTCGCGCGGGTAACTGGCGTTGAAGCCGCGCGATTTATGGCCCCACACTAATTTATGTGCTGCGCGAATAATGGAAACACTTATACGTTTGTAATGCCGGCCGCTGGAGCTGAAATAATTGCTTTATTGCAGTTGTACGTTCTAGGATGGGCGATTTGTAAAAAGTATTGGAAGATTTTCGGGAAATTTTAAAACGCTGAGTAAAAAATATGTAAGTATTTTTGATTAGGTATGTGAACGTTATGATCACTGATCAAAGCCAAATTGGACTCGTTATTGAAGTAAGGAACACGAATAAACGCGATTTCAAACATAATCATAAGCACTTATTTACCTTTGAAAGGGGGTACATTGGAAGTCTTAGGGCCTGGGTGCCTACCATCAACTTTAAGACAGCGATTCAAAAATAGCGCGATGCAGAATAGGTTCCTAAAATGAATTGCTTTCTTTCGTACTCTGACCTTCTAAAAACTGGATCGCAAATGAATTGCTAAATGTGAATGACCGAACGATTGTGTCCTTATTTCTTCTACCCGTCTCTTTCACTCGATTCTGTCATGCCCGGAGAGTGAGAGGGACGGGTATAACCTGCAGGTGTCATGTTAGCTTGGCCGAGTTATAAGTCAAATAAGCCTACATGACAGCTTAGCGGCTGTGAAATGTCATTGAATGATCACTGAATCGCTGTCATTGATATTAAGCTGTCGTGGTACGAATAAGCGAAGCAGATCACTTTAGGTCCTAAACAAAACCGCAATAAGAGTTGATGGTAGGCACCCTGTTTCACAATGTCTAAGGTAAGTTGTCATTAATCATCAAATTCCACTTAATAAATCATAAAACACAGTACTTCGAAAACCTAATAGGATGTATTACTACGCCTTGTGATTACTCCGCGATTGTATGTTGCATATATCGTCCTCCAAAAAATAGTAAGCACTTATTTAACAAAGAACTAGACACACTGTTAAACAAAATAAACCGACAATATGATCTGTATACACTGGGAGATACTAACATTGACCTTAAAACGGAGTGTCCTGTAAAACATAACTATAACACCGTCATGTACAGTCACGGACTAGCTTGCGGGATTACTGAATACACTCGTATAGAACTAAATAAAAACGGAAGACTTAGTAAATCTTGTATAGATCACATTTACGCGCGATCCCGCTCACTAGATCTGTACACGGCGGCACTCGGAACAGCATTGGCCGACCACCGCGTTATCGCGCTTGCTGTGGCTAGCCCACTGAGGCGGGACACACGGGTGGATTGTGAATATATTACAAGATACAATTATGATATACTTAATAAAAAATTAAAAGAAATTGATTGGCCAGATGTGAAACAAATTATTTGTCCTCTAAAAATTTACCAAATTATAGTAGATAATATCCATAGTTGCTATGAACTTGCAAAAATAAAAATAAAAAAATCTTCAAATAATAAAAGAATAAAAAAAATTTGGATTAATAACAAAATTATTAAAGCATGTGAATATAGAGATAAATTATTTATGAAATGGATAGCAGATCCAACAAATATGATTATTAAACAAAAATATACCTCATCTAGAAACTTTGCAAATAAATTAATTAATAATAATAAAAACAAAAAAATTACGTGAAGAAATAAATAATCAGAGAAATAATCCTAGGGGTCTATGGCTAATACTAAATGAAATTACTGGTAGAGCAAAAACTTTAGCCTAAATACCATTATCCTAAATGCGCTTCTAAATAACAATTGTGCGACAGCGGATATAGCAAATAATTTTGCTTTTTCGTTCTCGAACAATGTTAAAAATATTGTTCCAACCTGCAGTATCAGGCTTCTTAATAGGGATACCTATGCCTTTCCTAAGAATGTCTCTTGTAGATTTCAAAAAGCCTCTGCCAAGGCAGTGCTTAAAGAAATAAAATCTATAAGCAACCTAAAAGCGCCAGGTGTAGATAAGATAAGAGCTCAGGATCTAAAAAACATACATACAAAAATAGCGGAGGTACTAGCTCACCTTATCAATACCTCGGTCAGTGAAGGTAAATATCCCCAAGAACTAAAAACCGGCATAGTGAGACCTATTCATAAAAAGGGAAGGCAAAATAACTACGACAACTATCGCCCAATTACTATACTCTCTGTTATTGATAAAATAGTGGAAAAAGTTATATCCAAACAAATACAAGCATTTTATAGAGATAATGAAATAATTACCAATAAACAGTTTGGATTTCAGTCTGGCAAGAGTACAACGCAGTTACTTTCCAGATTTACTGATACCATCTATAAACATCTCAATAATAAAGAACATGTTCTAGTGGTATTCGTTGACTACAGCAAAGCCTTCGACACATTAAGACATGGTACCCTAATTGAGAAGCTTGATGATTGTGGGATTCGAGGACCACTAAAAAGATGGTGCGAGGATTATCTGAATAATAGGTCATACGTTGTAAAAATTGACGAAACCTTTAGTGAGAAGGTAATAGTGACAGACGGCACAGCGCAAGGTTCAGTATTGGGACCGCTACATTACATAACTTACGTTAACGATGCAGTGAATCTGGTTTCTAACTGTGAAATCTATCAGTTCGCTGACGATACTTGCTTAATAGCAGCAAACAAAGACCTAGATGAAGCGCTTAAAGAACTACAAACCGACTTCACACAACTGTTAAAATGGTCTCATGATGCAGGTCTTGTTATTAATGCAGAAAAAACAAAGCTTCTGTACATCAGTTCCAGTAATAATAGAAAACAATCTCCAAACCTGAATTTAATTGCCCACGATCACACCTGCCTGCATGCGAATCTGCGTAATTGCACATGTCAGCTAGTCGAGGTCGTGAATAAGCATAAATATTTAGGTATGATTATCGACGACCGGTTTAAGTGGACCGAACATATTAATTATGTTTGTGATAAACTCCGTGCTATATTGGCCAAATTAACAATTGTGAAAAGAAAAATCCCGTATGATATACTATTGAGCCTATATAAAGCATTAGGAGAAACTACAATTTTTTATGGCCTTAGCAGTTACGGTAGAACATCTGAATCTCACCTAGATCCAATATATAGACTACAGACCAGGATAATTAAAGCTATAGTACCTGCAAAAATTAAAAGTGATCACCAAAATAATTATCACGAACTTTTCTACTATTGTAAAATTTTACCTATTTATGACCAGGTTAAGTACATACTTCTTATTGAACAGTTCTTTAACGCAGACTTTCAAAATATCCGTACGTATACCTATCCAACTCGTAATTCGTCTCAAAATAAACTAAAATTACCTTGTTATAATAACCTTTACGGAAAACAACTATTACAATATCAAGTGCCAACATTAATTAACAACCTACCATCGATTGTAAAGAAACAAATCACAACATTAAATATTAAGAATAAATTAAAGGATCATTTTTTATCATTAATAGTAGACAACCCTAACGTATAAATACATAGTAAGAAATAAGTAATAAAAATGTATAACGTCATATATTATATTAAAAAATAACAGTACCACAAATCACCTTGTGTGTTCTTACAAAAAGGAATCCGTGTGTGGTTTGCCAGCGCTGTGAAGTACGAACGATTGTCACATCACAAATACAGTTGTGGGTAAATTGAAAAAAAAAAAACGCAACTGTATACTATATATTGTGTTTATAATTATTTTTTTAATGTATTTTTTTCCTTAAATAAATGTTAGCGTAAGACGGTGAATGCCAGTGTGCGGACAAACTAATTCTGGTTTTTGTCACACTGCTTCAAGATAATTTATATTTTTAAGTACACCTTGTAAATTTTTAATAAATAAAATAAATAAATAATTAGCTGTTACTTGACACAAGGCCATACAAAACAGTGAATTAAACTGGAAAGTATCTCCTAATCGGACATTGTAAAACAGCCACTAAGTATATTGTGTAGGTATCTAGGAAGTTACAGATATTATACGTTTATGAACCTTTTTAATTCTAATAAAATTGTTTGCCTACCAAACCAATACCTTCCAACAAGCAAAGTTAGACTTTCATGTTATTTCAAACGTAATAAAAATAAGGGTCCTGAATGCCATGAATATTGAGGCACCCAGCCGGGCGTGAAGCGGCGTCCGTTCACCTGTCAACCCTGCTCGGGTGCTCTGGACCAGAGAGGTGCCATTTTTAATCAATTTACATTTTTTACGAGTTTTGTGGACTTGTGATCTTGAGTTAAAACAGTGGCTTTAAGATACTTGCGAACAATTACCGAACGCTCAGGAGTTTCGACTATTCAAGTAGGTACTTCACCAAACGTGACCAAACTATCATTTGTCAGCTAGATAACTTAGAAAGTTACTGCAATAAGCCTTCAACTGAACTGTTAATTGGCACATTATTCAAACATTATGTATGTTAAGTAGGTACTTAGGAAATTACAGAAACTAAATAAGAAACATTTTAATTGTAACAAAATTGTTTGCCTACCAAACCAATCCATTCTAACAAGCAAAGTTAGACTTTTATGTTATTTCAAATGAAATAAAAATAAGGGTCCTGAAAGCCATGAATATTGAGGCGCCCAGCCGGGCGTGAAGCGGCGACCGTTCACCTGTCAACCTTGCTTGGATGCTCTGGACCAGTGAGGTGCCATTTTTAATCAATATACATTTTTTTGCGAGTTTTGTGGACGGGTGCTCTTTAGTTAAGACATTGGATTTGAGACACTTGCTAGCAATAATGCTCAAAGGTTTCGACAGATCAAGTAATTCACCAAACGTGACCAAACAATCATTTTGTCAGCTAGATAACTTAGCAAGTTAAGCTACAATAAATCTTCAACTGAACTATAAGTACTGTTAATTGGAACATTATTCAAACATTATGTAGGTATGTTGTTTACGTACTTAGAAAATTACAGAAACTAAATAAGAAACTTTTTGATTCTAATAAAATTATTTGCCTACCATACCAATACCTTCCAACAAGCAGAGTTAGATTTTCCTGTTATTTCAAATGAAATAAAAATAAGGGTCCTGAAAGCCATGAATATTGAGGCGCCCAGCCGGGCGTGAAGCGGCGACCGTTCACCTGTCAACCCTGCTCGGGTGCTCTGGACCAGTGAGGTGCCATTTTTAATCAATTTACAATTTTTTGCGAGTTTTGTGGACGGGTGCTCTTGAGTTGGAGGAAGACATTGGATTTGAGACACTTGCTAGCAATAATGCTCAAGGGTTTCGACAGATCAAGGACTTCACCAAACGTGACCAAACTATCATTTGTCAGCTAGATAACTTAGAAAGTTACTACAATAAGCCTTCAACTGAACTTTAGGTACTAACTGTTAATTGGCACATTATTCAAACATTATGTATGTTATGTAGGTACTTAGGAAATTACAGAAACTAAATAAGAAACATTTTAATTGTAACAAAATTGTTTGCCTACCAAACCAATCCCTTATAACAAGCAAAGTTAGACTTTCATGTTATTTCAAATGAAATAAAAATAAGGGTCCTGAAAGCCATGAATATTGAGTCGCCCAGCCGGGCGTGAAGCGGCGACCGTTCACCTGTCAACCCTGCTCGGGTGCTCTAAACCAATGAGGTGCCATTTTTAATCAATTTTCATTTTTTTGCGAGTTTTGTGGACGGGTGCTCTTTAGTTACGACATTGGATTTGAGACACTTGCTAGCAATAATGCTCAAGAGTTTCGACAGATCAAGTAATTCACCAAACGTGACCAAACAATCATTTTGTCAGCTAGATAACTTAGCAAGTTAAGCTACAATAAATCTTCAACTGAACTATAAGTACTGTTAATTGGAACATTATTCAAACATTATGTAGGTATGTTGTTTACGTACTTAGAAAATTACAGAAACTAAATAAGAAACTTTTTGATTCTAATAAAATTATTTGCCTACCAAACCAATACCTTCCAACAAGCAGAGTTAGATTTTCCTGTTATTTCAAATGAAATAAAAATAAGGGTCCTGAAAGCCATGAATATTGAGGCGCCCAGCCGGGCGTGAAGCGGCGACCGTTCACCTGTCAACCCTGCTCGGGTGCTCTAAACCAATGAGGTGCCATTTTTAATCAATTTTCATTTTTTTGCGAGTTTTGTGGACGGGTGATCTTGACTTAAGCAAAGAATATATACACTTACGCGACTTAAGACAGTGGATTTGAGACACTTGCGAGCAATAACGCTCAAGGATTTCGACTGATCAAGTACTTCACCAAACAATTATTTGTTAGAGTCAAGAGTCAAATTTGTTTATTCAATTTAGATTGTTATTTACAATACTTGTGAACGTCATAGAAGCAACGCCATCGGTTCGCAAACCCTACAGCGGGAGGCTTTGGAGAAGATAACTTAGAAAGTTAACTACTATAATTGGGGTAGCAACGTGGATTTCACTGCTGAAACTCTTAAGAGCGATGGATGATGTGACTCGCATAAAACTATGACCTGTATGCTTTCTATTATATTTTTTCTGACCGAAACGTGCATTAGAGATGCCATTTTACTTCTTACTATTATAAATGCGTAAGTTGTTGTTTTACTCAATCTTAACGAAACAACTGAACAGAACTGGATGAAATTTGGCACAGGGAATAGCTTAAAAGTTACTTTTATTCCGGAAAAATATCACGAATAGATCGTGTTGTTCACCCGGTTTCACCGCCAGTGGAAAGCTAGTTGCTATATAATTTAAAATTAATATTTTTCTTCTTGAAACATAAATAATGAGGAAACAAAAAGTCCTCTTCACTTTCCCTTAGTTTCCCCACAAATCAAGTGGGTCGCATTTATTTAATACTTCCCCAATCGATTTGCATAATCCTTGTCAACTACAGGTTTTAAGGAAATTTCCAGGGAAATTATTCGCCCGCGTTGTTATCAAGGACAAAAACGCGATTAAGTTTTTCAAGCGGAGCGGTAACTTGGGAATATAATTATATCAAACTTACAACTTGGTCATAGTGAGGTGTTTTGAAAAGAATAAAATACGTGTTTGTATTTATAACAGTTTTTCAGCAAACTTATTTTCCATTTAATAAACAAATTGACTTACTCGTATGTCCCAAAGCCTTATAAGGCTTTTTTTAACAGGCCGCATCTGTCAAAAGCCTTATAAGGCTTCGGGGCGATGGAACATTTTGGTACGTTTGTACTCTACTCTGCTACTCCTATCTGTGTTTTACTTGTTTATTGTCTGTTATTATCTCTGGGATTTGACACTGAAGCGATAAAACGTCACAGTTTTAACCAATCACCATTCTTTGGGGCTTTTTTATTTGTCTCAAGCTGACCTTATGTCACCCCGCGCCATTCCCGTGACAGATACCCGCCGATTTGAAAAAATGGCCGGACATATCAGGGGTGCGAAGGAAAAGTTTTACGTAAATAGATTTCTTAGATCGAACATTATTGTTACTAAAGTTTATAGCAAAGCTGTTAAGGAAAATCACATTCGGAAAAAAAATATTAGAAGAAAAGGGATACCACTCTAGACTTAACCGCCCCTATAGTCGTGGTTCACACAACCGATTTCAGGCCAAAAGGTCCCAGGTACGATTCGCAGTGAGGGCACATATTGTTTTCGGTTTGGTTGGTGGTAGGAGTACTAGTTCTTAGTCCGCCTGGCTAGCTACCACCATCTTATCTAAGTCTGACGACATAACAATGATGTTTTCAGCATTATTGTTTTCCGGCAGTTAGAGATAAGATAGCCAGTTCCTCTGTGATTGAGGATTCCGGGAGTAGTGCGCTTCTACCTTCAGCCTTATCACCAATTAACATCTGGGGGCCAAGTCTGCTAACGTTAAGTCACAATCGTGTCTCGATCGTGTTTCAATTGTAGTTCAGTGGTAGTGCTTTTTTAAACACTACCACTAAACTACAATTGAAACACAAGTGTGTTTACACACACAGTATGATGTGTTGTAAATGTAGTGTGTGGTGTGACCATCAATAGTATTGTGAAAAAAGTACATATTTCTTGTAACTGTGTGTAAAATAGGACTACAACTGAACTACAATTGAAACACGATTGAGACACGATTGTGACTTAACGTTAGCAGACTTGGTCCCCAGGTGTGATGAAGGCTAAGTGCTACCCCGTTGTGGATAAATAAAAAAAAGACTCGGTAGGCATGATTGTTATCACTACTGTACCATAACGGCCATCTTTCTCCGTATAAATTTGGTAGATATTGTTCTTATGTGTTAGATGATATAAAGAGATTTTTCAGATATGTAGGTATATCAAATATACGATTCTGCTGTATTACAAGAGAAAACTATGAAAATTGTTCCACATTATGTCTGTAAGTGGTCGCGGTTTGTCATTACGTTTTCCGCAAATGAGGTCGAGTTTTTTCTTATCTCCCTTTTTTATGGTCGATACCTACAACCATATTGCGTATTTATAGCATAAGTCTTAATAAGTAAGAAAAAAATGAATATAAATTGTTACAGGATAAAAAACATGTACGGCCTGCAAAACAGGAGATGTTCTAGTCAAAAATACTTTTCTTCTCAAAAAATCTTTTTTTAAAATATTTGCTTACAAAACTGGATACAATCAAAAAAGCTTCTCAATGCTATGGATTATTTGTCAAAGATTTACAAAGATTAACCCTACTAGATGTGAGCACAGCATGCATTAAGACAAAACTCTTTCATTACTCGTAGCTAACAAAATAAAGAAATTGTACATAGAATATTATGCACAAAAGCCTGCCTTATGCACAAAAGAAAACTGAAGTAAATGTAACCAAAATAGTATACAATTTTAAGTATTATTATTGTTTTGCAAAAAAAAAATTGTAGGAAAACATTTTCTTTTAGGTAGATTGTTAAAAGCACGTGTTTGACAATCTTATGTACATTTGATGAACATCCATAGCACGAACATTTTGACCAATCAAAATATACATAATTTTTGTAACATACTTTCCGTGATATTTCTCAAACATAATCTACCGTATGTACCTTCCGTAGCTGTTTGATATTGGGTTAGAGAGGCTGCCACTACATATTAAAATATGGTCCCTTTTATTCTGGAACTTCATAAGTTTTTTGCCGGTTCTTGTTGTAACTCTCGCCAAAAGGCTTTGTAAAACGATGGAGTTACTTTCTTTTGACCAAAAAATGAAAATTAGTATTAAAAATTTAAAATTGTATGCTCAATTTAGGTTTCTACAAACATACTTATATTATGTAAACGTCAAAGTACGCCATAGTTTTGCAAATCCTACCCGGTAGGCCTACTTTAGTTCAACGAAAAACTAAACTTCGCTAGCTCCGCGGCTATCACTCGATTCTTCCAAGCCCGGAGCTTGAAAGGGATGGGTATAGCGAGGTTTCGTGTTTCGTTGAATTAGACTAGGCCTAGGCAACGAAAAGAACTGGCAAGAAACTCGTCAAGGCTTCTTTTTTGTCCGTGTTTTGTTTCATATTTTGATTTGATCACGATTGTTTTTGCGTTCGGTACCGGCGCCGGCGGGGGCTCCACCGCGGAGGTAGTCTGGCTCAGATGGCCTATAATATTTGCATACAGAGCGCGGCTGCCGCTCGCATTTATCAACGCATTTGACCGCCGACTCGCCGCCTAGCTGCTACTATGGACCAGAGGTACCTTGGGCTATTGTTTTATGTAAGTTGTCTTTCATGGGTTAAGCAATTGACAACATTTAAAATTTTTTAAGGTACTTGTTTTTATGGATATAATGAAAGGTTATCGTTTTTTAGGAAACACGTATTTTTTCTTTTCTTTTTATTTTCATAAATTATTGAGATAATAATTAAATGAAAATGGTATATTCTAAAAGGACGTAAGTACAATATCAGGAATAATATAGTAAATGATTCCTTAGCCTCAACCTTCCTCTCCCTAACTTTCAAATTAAAAAAAAAACTGTCCATGACATGAAGTTTTACGTAGAGATGTTCCTAGCACGCTAGTATATTGTGTCGATAATAATAACATTTTTGTTTAAAGGGATTATTTATTTTTATTTAGTCAGATGCAATAAAACAACACTACACTTGATTATTTCGTCTCACATGTGATATAGAACTGTAGTTTTAAAAATGCTATACTTTTCATGACTTGTAACCTTATTTAACCAACTTGCTCAATACTTTAAAACAAGGTGTAACTGTGTAAGTACTTACTTTTAAAAATCTTTGTTTGTGTAATAATAAAACAAAAATATTTCAGTGTCTTACCCACTTTTAATTGAAAATAATCGATAATAATTCGATAACTGAGTCAAGCAGGCATCAGCATCACTATTAAAATGACAGTAACTTTGACATTTGTTTGTTTACTTCGTTTTTTTTTCTTCTTGGGGATTAGTTCCAGGCAAATGCATACACGCTAGTACTTCCTGACATTGATCATTTTACAATTTTTTTTAAATATCTTTATAAATAGGCGACCCAAAAATTTAAAAAATTGTTTTTCATGTTTAATTAGTTATAATCTCGAAATGGATTTCGAATTTTACTGCCTTGCAAAAAATGAAATGTTGTCAATTATAAAGTACAAGATAGATTCATCTGGTCGAGTTTAAAAGAGACCTGCAATGCTGAGCTTGAGCAGATTTCTCTATGGAATGGATGGTTACGGAACGGATGGACAATTTTTTTTTTTTGCATCTCCTTCTTAAGGCACGTTAAAAGTTTGGTACGTTCACCACTATTTCGCTTAGGTACTGACCATTGGTCTTTTTCCATATTAGTTAAGTATCTCAATAGTATTAATGGGTACTAATATAGTAGAAAGTCCCGAAGGCATGTAGGAATATTAGTGACTACATTTTCTTAAAAAGAAAAACTAGATAGCAAACTTTTTTATACTTATACTTATCTCTTCTGTCTGCTACCGATAAGAAGCTTAAGAACACCGTATTATGAATTTCATTTAAGTTGCATATTTCACCGACAGTCTTGCGAATGCAAATCTCAAGTTCGTTACATCAGTCGCGAGAACGTAGCTCGGAGCATTGAATCAAGTGAATTCAGCAAATAAGTTGCAGCATGTTGTATGGAGGTGATTCCTCGGTAGCCCTTGTAAAAATAGACTGGCATCTTCGTCGCAATCAGGTGCTTTCATGCGAATACATGCGCGGCGACACCCTCAAGTTACTGCGCTCTTAATGTGAGGCCAGAAGAAACGCGAAAAGGTATGACGAAAGATTTTGAAATCCTCTTCTGTAATGTGGGTAGGTACACATTTACTATTTACGAAAAAAACTTTATTTCGGTAATAAGCTAAAGCTTAACGAAGTTTAAAGCCATTTTTCTAATATTTTTTCAATAGTGGCGGTGTCATGGCGTCCGCTCTGACGTCACGCCTAGGTAAACAACATACATCTTTTATGTCATTGTGTAAGAAAGTAAACGAAATTCGGGATAAAAATGAATTCCATAGTCTATAAGTGGTTTGTAGAACCTCAACGCGTAAGCGTAGTAGAATAACAACACAACGAAAAACAGTGAAGTTTGTTTGTTTACCTAGGCGTGACGTCATGCGTTGTGACTCGTATTTCAGACAAAATGGCCGATTGCATTATTTTAATCTTTCATTTTATTGAAAATCTTATTAATCTCAATTTTTTTAATAAAACTATATGCGGCCAGGCTGTCTCTTCTCTACATAGTATACAAAACAGTCGCTTCCACCGCCGTTTGTACGCTTAGATTGCGGTTTACATCAATAGATAGAGTCGTTCAAGAGGAAGGTTGACTTGCATATGCTTATACTTACATTGCACCCGTGCGGATCCGGGGCGGCTCGCTAATATAGCATAAATAGTTATAAATTCATAGTCTCTTCCTTTAGTAAGAGATGGTCAGTTACTTTACCTTTTTTTTACCCGGGGGAAATGCCGTTGCAGTCTCCCCCGCCCGGGGAGGCGAAGGGGATATGTGGGGCTCGGACCCACTAAAATCCCCGGGGTGTACCTATCAGTGGTACCTAATATGATTTCATACATTCTTTATGATCAAGTTTGCATGTATAACTAAATGACCATTGACCATATATTCAAATATTATTTACAAGAAAGGACATTCTTTAATATTTGAACACAAGAGAGGCAAGTTATGGCTAACAAAATAAAATTAGACAAAATTATTCTCAAAAGCACCTTTCTTTAAACGCATTGAACAATATCAATTGAACAAATTGAATATCTATTTTGAAAATATTGAAAACTAGCCTTCCGCCCGCGGCTTCGCCCGCGTGTATATACTACACGACGTTATCCCGCGGTAAGGTGATATTTTTCAGGAATAAAAAGTAGCCTATGTCCTTTCTCAGGCTCTAGACTATCTCTGTAGCAAAATTCATTCAAATCGGTTCAGTAGTTAAGGTGTGATTGTGTAACACACAGACAGACAGAGACGCATTTATAATATATATAAGTAAGGATGAAGTACCTACTTACTTACCTATTACATAAAATCAACCTGTCTCCTTCCCTGTCTCGAACCAAGACCTTTCACTATCTGTTGTGTTTAGACCATAAACTTATTTATACTAGGGGTAATAGACGGACAATGGTGCGAGTGAGAAACCAGTCCTTACGGCAGAAGCTATGTGCGAGAAAGAGTTGGAAGAAAATGACAGCAGAACCCGATTTGAATTATTTAGCGTCTTTTATCATCTTGATGAAAAGCGTCAACTCGATTATTTTGTGATTTTTATCGCGATCGCGTCGATTTGGCTCTTATAACTATATAAATCAATAATGGTGTAGTGTTCTGTGTTGAATTGTAATGTTACTTACGACAGTAAACCAAATAAACACTTATTTCACAGGTAAATAGGATTGTACAATTACCATTTTCACAGTTCATATTTTAGTTGAATATATTCCCAAATACACTAAGTGACACATTAATATCATACTATTTACCGCCTATTTTCTAATTATAGGCTGATTTTTAAACTTTATGTGTTAGATAAAAAGATATTATATCCGTGAACTTGAGAAAATATTACGTAGAGGCTGATCAAAAATTATCGATACTCATGTCGATGGTTTCCAATATAACTTTGTTTACCTTTGTGAACACTGATAGTTTTATTTAATGCTGATTTTAACCGACACTTTTTAAATAGTAAATTATACCTACTTCAGTACCAATTTTACAATATTTTCAGGTTTCCTGAAAATCCAGTGATTAAGTTAAACTGGATAAAATTTATAAATGGAATAGACTGGGAGCTTCGCCAAAACTCTGTGGTGTGCAGCAAATATTTCAAGCAAAACTACAAAGAAACCTTGAGAAATTATTTAAATAAAATTGATCTCTTCAGAGGACAATAATTAGTGTGTACCTAAATGTTCAATGGGTTTGGGAAAGGTATTTTATATATTTATTTTTGAAATCTATACATTTTAACTTAAAATATGTCATAATTTTTTTTTCCGTAGCCCTTCAAAATACTTCACAATGAATTTTTAAAGATTCGTAAAAATGACCACCAAGTTATTAAAATTTTAAAATTTTTGCATGCACCATGCTGTTTTTATTATTGAAAAATTTAAAATGAAGTATTTAGAAAGAATCGACCCGTCTCACAACCAGCTCCGATGGGACTCGAACCCACGACCTTTCGCTATCCGGGCGACTGCTCTAACCACTGAGCTACGGAGTCGTTGATCGTTGTATTCGTCGTCGTCGTCGTCGTTAACGACTCCGTAGCTCAGTCGTCAGAGCAGCCGCTCGGATAGCGTAAGGTCGTGGGTTCGAGTCCCATCGGAGCTGGGGGGCTACCGGCTAAGAAATATGGATATGAATGAAATGAAAATGATAAGAAGTATGGGCTTCAACTGTCATTTGAATTCCTTATTATGATAGATTTTTGCTGCTTTGTTCTGTTGAACGTTGCTAGCTAGTTATCGTTATACCCGACATCATAAAACAAGGAACTGATAGCCGCTGTTTTCTTTATAAAATTGACTTAAAGTTCGGAAAAACGTATGAAGTTCATACCCATAAAGTTACGCGGTAGCCCCCTGGTTGTGAGACGGGTCGATTTTTTCTAAATACTTCTGGGCGGTCAAAAAAGGAGATTTTTAGGGGGCTAACCTGGTTTGACTTTGCTCCCGCGTGCTGGTTGTAGAGGACGCGCGTCTCTCTTCTTATTTGACTTTCCACACCAAAAGTTCGTGATCACAATAGTCAATTCAGTAAAACTCGCGGCGATCACTTGGAAGATGTTACTACTTGACCGATATGTTGAGGAACAGGAGCTCTACTCAAACACTCTGTCGCGTGGGCAGGCTGGATCGGAAGTTGCGAATATGGCCGACACGACACGGCGAGATGTTGGTTTACCCCCATAGGATCAAAGGATAAAAATGATGTGAGGGTATTTGGAGGGTATAAGTTGGGTTAGGGATGTAGTATTGGTACAAGTCTAACTGGAATGATAGTGAAGTGAAAATTATTGAATATGACATGATGAGTCTAAATCTACCAACTTCATTTTCAATTTTTCACGTGCTACTGTTTTCGTGACAGCCACAATGCGTGCTTGAATAATACAATATTGTATAGTCTTATACAATATTGTATTATTCAAGAAATTATCTACATGTCTTCACAAAGTACCTAAGGTATTTAAATACTGTATTGTGCCTCTATGTACGAATACTTCGATCAAAACGCAGAATAAAAATATTTATTCGTAAAAAATCGAAAAATTTGGTGCAATGCGATGAAAAGGGACTCCAAAAACTCCAGAGTTTTATTAAACTAGTTTTATTAAAAAACAAGATTTTAACCAGTGCTGCTGTGCGAGTAGGTAAGTATGACCGGCCGGTGCGGTATACGGACGGTCGGGAGGAATGACGTCGAACGTGGTAAAAGCCGATTGCTAGCGAACAACCGAGGCAATAGTGTTTAAGCAAATTAATTTTACAATAACTTTGTAAATATTTATCGCAATGAAGTGAAATGACCATTATTATTGAAAAATGGAAAATGAAGTACCTATTTAGAAAATAAAATCCATTTTCCATTTTTCAATAATAAATATTGCATTGTGAATGCAAAAAAGTAAACATTTAAATAAAATGAACTTTATTTTTATTTTCTCATGTCCATTGAAGTATACTTCATATCATATAAATTATTAAATCTGGTTTGTGTTTTATTTACATTATTGTTATCGACAACCTAAAATGGGCTTGAGGGCAGCTCTAAAGCTCACACACACGTTTACAAATTACACACACTAGCTCATGTCATTTTCGGTCTCACAACCAAGCGAACTCTGTCCGTCTATTACTAGAGTATAATAAGTTTATGGTTTAGACATAAAAAAAAATGTTAACTAGATTTTGTTTCCCTAATAAAAAAAGAAGTCGCTCTCGCTAGTTCTGTCGCCCCACGAAATATGTGGTGCGCATCACGCGCGTCGTTCCGTCAGCAATATTGTCTAAAGCAATTTGTATGTAAATCAATTGTTGTTAATACTATTTATGTCGATGGTTATTGAGCTACACTACTTACTTTCTCCGCGAAAAACTCATTCGAAACACAATTTTATTCCTACGCGAAAAGAGTGCAGATTTGGATAGCACATTACAACCCAAAAAAAGGGTCATGGTAAGTCGTGCTGTTAGGGAATTGTTAATAGAGACTTGTCTCCCAAGCTTTTGGATTATGTTGGTTATAAAATTTATTATGTATATTATAAATAAGGGATTTATGAAGACGGTTTATCGCCGTTAAAATATAAGAACGGTGATGAATGTATGGGAGTGTGTGGAAATAATAAACAAGTTTATGTAAGCGTGGGCGTGGGCAAATAGGCCAACAAATCACCGCGTATCGGATTAACTCCATAAGTTATTTATGGCCGCTGACTGGCCGATATACGGGCCGCGATCGCGAATGCTTGATGGACATGACACATTTAGTTCTACTGCTTTTAAAATAATAAACAGTTTCAGTTCTAAACAATTTACTATCTCTGTGCTATCAAAGGTATTGTCAATTGAAATATTTTCTTTTATTTTAGTAAGTTATAAATGTAACTTAAATATAATTTAAGGCTAATTAAATGTTGCAACAACAGGTATAAAATATAAATTAAATTCAAATCATTTAATTCATTTTAGGCTGATCCAGCTCTTGTGAAAGTCAATGAAGCTACGCCATCAGCTCGCAAATCCTACGGGCGGGAGGCCTTTTAATGAGAAGAACCGGCAAAAAACTCGTCAAAGGCTATTTTTTCCCTGTCTTATTTCATACGGAGTCGTCAAATTGAAAAGTGACTTTAACATAATATGTAAGGTCACTTTCCATCACAAATTTATTTATCTTAAGTTTAAAAACAAAAAACCCGGTAATCATAGCAGTAAATAATTTTTAATTACTAATGAACTAGACATCTAAAAGGTTGTTTCTTTAAAATACACACCAGTCAACTAGTTAAGTGTTTAAACGTAGCGAATAAAATACTAAAATAAATGCCAAACAAAGGTAATAACTTTGAATAGTTTAAATACATTGAGTCAATAATAAGTAGTGCCATACAAGCCACGATAAGATAAAACTAATAACAATAAACCATAAAAAACCAGCACATTTTGACACAAGAAGCCAGGAGCAGACCCATCCCACTGGTGACACCCGATCACGAGCATGACGCATTAACTAGCCATCGCTTCGCTCAACCATATTTTAGGGATCGTAACGACATACCTTAGTAAAAGTATATTCGAATTTTATTTTGTAATATTTTTTTATTCAAAGTACCTATATCTATATTTTTAGACGTCATACTTTAAGTTTATCCTTTCACGATGCCGTATCCGGCGATTAAGTTGCTCTATGTTATTTGATGGAGGCTAAAGTGACTATTCGCTACAGAAGATCTCTTGTTCCATCAACCCAGTTAGTTGTAGTATTAGTCAGGTTAGTGTTACAATCTTCAAACAGGTTGAAAATATTAAAAATGAAGTATTACCTTTTTCTCCTTTTTTAATTTGATTTCTTAGTGATTACTAAATTGTTTATAAAATCAATATAATCAAAGTTAAATGATAAACACAGTTAACACTAAGTTGTTTTGTATGTGTTTTATTCTGTTGTTTGTGACTGTGTGTTTGAAAATAAAATAAAATAAAATTAGAAAAAGTCAAACCCTCTCACAGCTAGCCCCGATGCAAAAAACTGCACTGTGAGTGCAAAAAAGTAAAAATAACAATAATTTCAATTAGGTTATAGAACACTTTAGAATGAAATGCGGCTTGCCAGTAACACTAAATGAACAGAAATATCTTTTCAAGTCTTTTTTTTCTTAACTTTGTTTTACTTAATTTCATAAAGAAAATGCATAGGTACCTACATTTTTTTCGTTTTTTGAGGGTTTTGTTTTTTGAGCCACTTTTCATCAGATCACGACTTAGCTCTTGGTACTAGCAAAGCAAGCTGTAAATAGGCATACCTACAAATTAATTACGGTGAAACAAATATGTAGGTAGGTGCCTAATAAAAAATAAAAATAAAAGTATTGGTCATTCAACTAGCTACGTTTCTATGGCTTCAATGTTACTTTATGTAAATCTACTTGTAGCTTAGTACTTAAGTTACAGCACAACATGTACACCGTCGATAGCGAATATGTCGCCTCAGCGAGTGTATCTGCGGTTCATTTCTATAAATCAATCCAGGCGACAGTCAGAGCATGCGACCAATTACGCACGTCTCATTTGATTATTATCTATATACTATATACCATCTTTATACCCTTCAGCGGCCACCCATGTTTTGTTGCAGATAACCAGCCATAAATTTACGCGTACGACTATCAATTAATAGCGTATGGAACACCGCTGACAGCTCCGATATAGCGGATGAAATGTGCCGCATGTGTACGGAAGCTGTATGAGCTGTATGAAGCAAACGAACTATCTATATATATAAAATTCAAAGTCCTGACTGACTGACTGACTGACTGACTGACTGACTGACTGACTGACTGACTGAGATATCAACGCACAGCCCAAACCGCTGAACCTAGAGACTTAAAATTTTGCACATAGATACGTTATACAGTGTAGGCATCCACTAAGAAAGGATTTTTGGAAATTCCACCCCTAAGGGGGTGAAATAGAGGATGAATGTTTGTATGAAAGTCCGTCAGTTTTGAAGTTAGGATCTTCAAACATTGTATTTAGGCTGGCAATTAAAAATTAATATTTACCTGTGTCAGCGTTTTTGACAATTCCACCCCCGAAGGCGTTGAAAAGGGGGATGAAATGTTGTATCTGGAAAGTCCTTCATTTAATTTTTTATTTAGGCTTATGGTCGAAAAGTAAAACAAATAAGCAAAAACACGTTTCGTATTTTTTTGAAAATCAACCCCTTAGAGGTTAAATGGGATAAATAAACCTAAAAATCGATATGGATGTCGTTATTGAGGTTTTATAGGATGACGATTGCAAAAATGGCATTTATTTTGATGTTTAACACGCTGAACATGATTCAACCCCTAAAAGGTTGCAATAGGGGTGAAATTTTGAATGAAAAATCAGGGGTAAAATAGACATTTCAACTTAAAACTTTGTAGGCTTACTTCTTAAAACAAATAGGCAATCCATTTCGTAATTTTCCCAAAATCAAACCCAGGGGGTAAAATGGGGGATGAATATGTGTATAAAAGTCCGTCAGTTTTGAAATTAGGATCTTCAAATTTTGTATTTAGGCTGGCAATTGAAAATTGATATTTTCCTGTGTCAGCGTTTTTGACAATTCCGCCCCCGAAGGGGTGAAGAGGGGGATGAAATGTTGTATCTGGAAAGTCCTTAATAAAATTTATTATTTAGGCTTATGGTCGGAAAGTAAAACAAATAAGCAAACATATATTTCGTATTTTTCCGAAAATCAACCCCTTAGAGGTTAAATGGGATAAATAAACCTAAAAATCGATATGGATGTCGTTATTGAGGTTATATGGGATGACGATTGCAAAAATGGCATTTATTTTGATGTTTAACACGCTGAACATGATTCAACCCCTAAAAGGTTGCAATAGGGGTGAAATTTTGAATGAAAAATCAGGGATAAAATAGACATTTCACATTGAAACTTTGTAGGCTTACTTCTTAAAACAAATAAGCAACCCATTTCGTAGTATTCCTAAAATCAAACCCAGGGGGTAAATAGGGTATAGAAACCTAAATCACCTTAAGTACCCTAAAAGTTCTTGGTACCTAAGCTACTCAGAACAAACTTTTTGATTGTGAAACAGACACTTATTATTTACTAGCTTCCGCCCGCGACTTCGTCCGCGTGGACATTCGAGAAAATACTTAGGGGACCAATAAACAGGATAAAAAGTATTCTATGTTTTAATTTCATAAAAATCCGATCAGCCGAAGATTTTTACGTGATTAGGCGGGTCCTCCCTCATCAAGTGAGCAGCCTCGTGCGAGGCCCGCCGCACGTGGCAAACGTTCTGCCTCGCGCGAGGCTGCTCGCTTGGTGAGGGAGGATCCGCCTAATCACGTAAAAACGGCTGATCGGATTTTTATGAAATTAAAACATAGAATACTTTTTATCCTGTTTATTGGTCCCCTAAGTATTTTCTCGAATGTCCACGCTGACGAAGTCGCGGGCGGAAGCTAGTCCATTATAAAACCGTAGCATTCACTATGAAATTATTGTATTAGGTTTTTTTTAAGTTCTTTAGCGTCGTTGTGCACTTTTGTGATGGGTAAAAATACTCAACTCGCGTCAGGACACGTGTCCGTCTGATCAAAAATTCGTAAGGACTCGTGACCTGATCGAAAAACTTTTACAATGCCATTAGAATACGACGGCAAATTTCGCCACCGTTCCCAAAGTTGTAATAGCTCAGATTAGAAAACGGGCGGCATTGAAGCCAGAAGACCTCGGCACACCTCGGTTCAAATCCAGTCCGTATTTTTGTCAAATTCCTTTTTTTGTGAAAAAGTCTAGTTTTTTTTTTCAATATTTCCTCGGGTCTGGATGTATGTGGTAATACCCGTCGTTGTTCCAAATTTCCATAATACAAGTGCATAAGCTGCTATACTCTGGTATTGAAACAATGTATAATAATATGTGATGGTGTTATTTTTTATTTATCAAAATTTTCAAGAACATCCTAGAGCAAAATAAGCGTTAACCCAATAAAACCCCTTATTAAAAAAACGTAAAGTAAAGTTCTGAAGTAAAGTAGACTTCTTTTTAGCCAATAAAAGTGACAGCATCAGTTTAAAACTAGGTGTAACTTTGCTCCACGTTTATTTATAAGGGGGTATATGAAGAGGTACTCCGTGTGACTCCGTTAATCAAGATAAGATGATTTCATTTGATTTTGTTGCCATTTCATCATATGGGTCAAGCTGTTCTTATGTTTCTGATGCTCTATAAATACAGCTTTTAATAAAAACAATATGGTTGTTGTTTTTTTTTATCTAGTCAAACGTGATGAAAGTTTTACGTCAAACAACTTATTGTGTGCATAAATATTCCTCGTCTGAGCAAATAAAATTATGGAGAAAGAAATCTTTCATCAGGCGAGTCGCGGTACAGTAATCAGGTTCAGACAAAGGCGGACCTCTGCGGTTTCATAAATCAAAACGCAAGTAAACGTCACTTTTGGACGCTCGTAAACCGTGGACTAGCGATGCTTCATACAACACCACAGACTACAAAACCTCCTTAAAGAACTCACTAGAAACAGCAGTATGAAACCAGCTATGTTCCTCACTGCACTAGACTATGGCACGCCTTCATTGTATATTTCTGGTTGTGGAAATAAAAATGCGAGCATTAAAAAGGCCGAACAATTTGAATAAGAGCGCGGGCACAATTCAATTTTGTGATTGGATGTAACCCCGCTTCGCTACCATGTGATAGATTTAAGGCGCTTACACAATTACGAATAAAATATTGAAAAGTGCGGGATAAAACAACGTAGGTAGTAAGATTTCATATTGGCCATAGATTAATAACTCTTCGCTTCGCTATTGGCATACTTTATCAAATAATTAGATTGAGAAAAGCGAGAGTTACCACAAAATAAGCTTGATCTTAATGAAATAATAATTAAGATCAAGCTTATTTTATGGTAACTCTTTCTACGAGTTAGTATTATTATCTTACTCGTAGGACAAAATTTGGCACAAAGATAGATTATGTTCTAAAATAGCATAAAAGTTACTCTTTACCACGCGAAAATATCAGAAAGCTAGTAGTTAATAAATTACGTATTTTAACGCAATTTAGTACATTATGTATTTTTTCTTCAATTCAGTAATTTACACTTCATTACATTTCCTTTTTCCCGACCTAAGGGGCCTCCTTAAAAAATAGGCCACCATGTTTTTTCTGCGACTTCCGTCTCGCAAGGACATCACGGTATCGATATATTTTACGCCCATCATAACCTCTCAAGATCCTCTGTTTACTGTCGGTATAAGCACAGAGCCGGCATAAGACACTGTAGCGATTCATTGGGCAGCCCAATTCATTTATATTCAGCGGCCACTTCGCTATGCCAATACCATAAAAACACAGTAAAACATATATTTAGTTCATACATACATACTTAGGGCATTTCGGCCGTCCGCTTTATGCGTCGCTCGTAAACGTTCATGCCTCCAACTAATGTATGTACTTACTGTTCGAGGGCCTCCAAAACGGTTAAACAACAGTAATACAATACAATTACCTACATTCCGATGTCCTATTTGAATATGTTGCAAGGAAAAACCTTAATAACTCATCATGCTTAATGTTTAATCAAATATTCATTTACATTGAGCAATATGTATTTTTGAACAAAATATTTAGTTCATCTACATAAATTAGCAGACTTTATCCTCTTTTTGGATTTATCTCATTCTTTACTGTTTATTTGTATTAAAGTTGTGAAGAAAATCTAGACGTCATGATGTTTAATCCTTTCAATTAGTTATTTTAGCGCTTATTGTCACACAGCAGTTACAAAACAATTGATTACAAACATCGAAATGAATTCAAAGAAAACTAGAAGTTCCATGTAAGCTATTGCTTATTTATAAACATTCATGCTGAACTTTAAGACCATGTTCAACATGGGGCTCCCAAAATTTATACAACTAACTATCAGCTCGAGAAATCGATGTTCTTACGAATGAGTGTCCAGTATTTTACAATATCGTCGGAGCGGAAGCTTCACGCACCACAACACAGACCACAAACTACGTTGACCAGACCACCAGCCTCGGGTGACCGATGCCGACGACGTTGTTTAAGATGCCCACAAAATATCTGAGATAGAAATACCGAGTAAATTGGAGCGGAATAAACGAAACTGCATGTTTGTGTTTTCCGATCGTGAACAAACAGAATGTATCTAATGTTTTCAATTGTTTTATTTTGGAGTTGAAAATGTGGTACACAGAGTATGTTGTTGTGTGTTGCGTTATAAAGTGTAATGCTGTAGTGTAGACCGTGTAGACCCTAGCAATTTAAGTGCTCTGTGCACTATTTGTAATTAATTGAATTGACCATAAATTGTACCTAAGCCAGAGAAACTTCAAGTAATGTTGTAAGCTAGATGTCACTATTCGCAAACTCAAAATCACTTTTTTATTCATCAAGAAAATTGACACCAAAAACTAGCAGAAAACATTAAGTCCTCAATACACCGTCCAACAAATAACTCTAGCCCTTAAAACTGGAACCAATAGAAAATTGTCATTGGCAGAATCTGATTGAATAAGGCCGTAAAGGCAGGCCGCACTAACGAATGCCTCCGCTACATAAACAAACAGCTTATTTTAACTGGTCGTTAGGACTGTTAGTTTCAAACTCAAATACTTTTTTGATCATAAACTAGCAGACAACATTAAGTCCTCAATACACCGAACAACAAATAACCTTAGCCCTTAAAACTGGAACCAATTGAAAATTGTCATTGGCAGAATCTGAATGAATCCGGCCGTAAAGGCAGGCCGCACTAACGGACGCCTCCGCCGTATAAACAACAGTTTATTTTAACTAGTCGTTAAGACAGTTAGTTTCAAACTCAAAGACTTTTTTGAATTAACAACATAAATCAGCAGACAACATTAGGTCCTCAATACACCGTCCAACAAATAACCCTAGCCCTTAAAACTGGAACCAATTGAAAATTGTCATTGGCAGAATCTGATTGAATCCGGCCGTAAAGACAGGCCGCACTAACGAACGCCTCCGCCGCATAAACGAACAGTTTATTTTAACTTGTCGTTAAGACTGTTAGTTTCAAACTCAGAGACTTTTTTAAATTAACAACATAAACCAGCAGACAACATTAGGTCCTCAATACACCGTCCAACAAATAACTCTAGCCCTTAAAACTGGAACCAATTGAAAATTGTCATTGGCAGAATCTGATTGAATCCAGCCGTAAAGGCAGGCCGCACTAACGGACGCCTCCGCCGCATAAACGAACAGTTTATTTTAACTTGTCGTTAAGACTGTTAGTTTTAAACTCAAGCATTGAATTAACAACATAAAGCAGCAGACAACATTAAGTCCTCAACACACCGTCCAACAAATAACCCTAGCCCTTAAAACTGGAACCAATTGAAAATTGTCATTGGCAGAATCTGATTGAATCCGGCCGTAAAGGCAGGCCGCACTAACGGACGCCTCCGCCGCATAAACAAACAGTTTGCGCTTTTTACAGTTTACAGCGACCCTCGTAAACCGGCGACAAGCCGCACCGAATCAGCGGTTTGTAACGTAGAGGTGGGAACTGAATGTCGATGGATCTCATCGCCCACCACAGGTTTATCGTTGTATATTTATTCAAAAACTGGTATACATTTAAAAAGGTTGTCAAGTACGTGCTTGCCACACGTGTTAAAGGTGGCTTATCAGACGACGTGTTAAGGCCCATCCGCAAACCAAACCAATTTTCTCTCTTAGGAATTGAATCTGAACCCTCTGCATCTTACGTGGTTGATCGAACAACTGGATCACAGAGATGGTTCGAAAGTTATGGTTGAATGATATTGTGTAATTTTAACCGGCAATAAGTATGATCCTACTATCCTACTTCCTGCTATCTTAATAATAATCTTATCTTAATAATAATAATATTATAAATGCGAACGTTTGTGAGATGTATGGATGTTTGTTACTCTTTCACGCGAAAACTACTGAACGGATCTGGATAAAATTTGAAACAGAAATAGATTATAGTCTGGAAAAACACATATGATACCTTTTATCTCGATATTCCTAAGGGAACGGGAACCACGCGGGTGAAACCGCAGGCGGCCGCTAGTTTGTTAATAATTTAAATGCATCGGTCAATCGGCAACTAAAAAAACTCGGTATTTATAGATTCCGAAAATTATATACCTACCTACAATTCTTGAAACTAATTTCTGTGCCTGCGTCTGAAAAGTCTGCTTGTACTATCCTTGTAAGATAAACCCTCCGCTTATTACCAACTACAAACCCACGTAATTTTATTTGTTATCTATCGAATATCTAATTCAACATTCCCCTCACCATGTTTCCGAAAACTCTATGTTCGGTGGCCGCGTAAGGAGCGAGAACGGTACAGATATTTGCATTTTATTTGCCCGGGGCCTTCCGAGCAAACTCCTTGGATGGCTCTTTATATCTTTCAGGTAATAACCTCTTTGACGGACATCCTTGGAAACCACCACCGTTTCAAATGCCATAGGAATTTGAACTCTAAGACTCCGTCTAAAAGAGTGGTTGGATTCGCAAAGCTTATCTTGGGAGTAAGACAAGGGGTACAGAGATAAAAGTAAACGGATTATTGCTCTTGTATCGTCTGATCTGTCCAGTCGTTGTAGGATTGCTGCCGACGTATGTAGTATGTAGACGTAATGGCATGTCGCTGCTTAGAACTTTATGATCTGACTGTTACTGATTCGGGAGCGTATCAGATAATTTCATTTGCATCCTAAAGAACTGTTTGTATTCTGAGATGAAACTTTTCTTTGATTAAATGGTCGCGAAGTTCGTTGAATGTATGCTTAATAAGTTTCGTTGGTAGTAGCAATATTGCACAGGGTATCATTGAACGAATTTGTACAGCTTAGGTAGTTGTAATATTTGACTAAAGTATAAATATAATTTCAACCATTTTTTGTTAGATAAACTGAATTAGTTTTGAGATCAGAGTGATAAGGTTAGGTGCTTAGGTGCTGCTAAAACGATAAAAAGCATACTTACAGAAATTAACAGAAATGTGGTATATACTTCATCGTCTGAGTATTGCTGTTAATTTTCATCACTTAAGAGCTTCGATCAAAATTACCACTATACCTACATAATCGGTGGGAATGACAATAAGTTTTAAGTTAAAATTTCATTTTTATGACAAGCTTTATTGCTGACTGTACTTAAATATTGTATTGTCATCTAAACCAAATTTGTATACAAAATTTCAGCCCCATCGGAAACAGGGAATTGGGTCAAATTAAGCTTGCAAGATTTGTCCCCCACTAACTAACAAACTAACTAACATGACAAGTTAATAAAAAGGTTGTAAAAACGTTGCGTGTGTTCTTATTTAATATCGATTCCCGACATTTTTGACATAGAATCATAACATTCGTAAACTTTTTCTATGTTTAAAACAAAGCCGAAAGGTGATGTTTGCGTTATGTTTTAGTTCATGAGGCGTCATCTAAAATATTGTTGATCGAAGCTTATGTGGCACTTTTCTTAATCTGTTGTAATCTGTTTAATAGAAGCATTTTTTTTAATAGTGCTGGCAGATTCAAGGTATTATGCCCAAGTTAAGTCTCATTAAGGAAAAACAGTGTTAAGTCATTAGCATGTCCCTGCTTGTGAGATAATTGTCCCACAATGAGCGTCTGCTGGCGGTGTTTTTATCACCTCGCCATGCAAATCGCGCCGCGAGGTATTCACCTTAGATAATATGCTTCTTGTTACTAGGGTTGGTGCTTTTAGTTTATTTAGATATTGGTTTCCAAGAGTTTCTGCTTGGAGAATTATTTGGGATATTGAAACAATTAATGACTTGGTAGACAGTTGTCTAGTCGATATTCCAGTTCGACGGTCCAACAAGTACTGACTTTGAACCTAAAACTTCTCCATTATATTAGGAAAAAAGCTTAGATCGTAGCCTGTATGTCATTGTAGGTCCAAGATGAAATATGGATTTGAATGCCGAACGATACATAAGCAGTTTTTATTGCAGGTTTTGGTTCTTTTGATTCGCTAATATTTTATATCAGGCAATACCCTACTTTGAATGAATTCAAGCTCCATTTTCTTATTCGCCCTTAAAAATTGGACAGACATAAGTAATTATTAATGTCGTTGTCGTAAGTATACGTGACATCACACCTGCTCCTGGCATTAAGGAAAATGTTCGCGATCTTCACCTTATAATGAAGCTCATTCAAATTAAGCGAAAGTAGGGGAACGTGGGGCACCTTTGAAACTCAGATTATTAAACGATCTTTCTCATGGTGGCATTTAGCACTTAGTAATTAAAGGTCTTTGTGCTTCATTTGGCAGGTTTTTTTCTTAATTTTTGTAAGTTAGCGTTAGCAAGAAGTCTGAATCTATATTATGGTAATCTAATAAAGAAGAGAGTGTGCTTTTGAACCAGCTGATCTTTGCAATGGATATTTTGCTAAGTCACTAAAATATTTTACATCATGCTACGAACTTTATTCAATGCAGAGGAAGTCATAGTATCGTAGGCATAGGTAATTTTATAACTGTTACAAAGGATATTAAAAAGCTCGATATAAATTTTCAAATAGCATTATGTATTAATAATTGTGAAGATGATGTGATATCTTTTCCTACATAACTACTTGCCAAGCAGACAGCACTTTAAACAAGAAACGTCAAACTGTCATCTTTATCACAAACTTGCAAATAAAGTTACAGCAAACAGCACTTCTCAAGCCTCAATGTCGCAGCGCAGGTTATCGCGGCACCCCTGCGTGGAGACTATGAAGAAAGCAATTATGAACATCACACTTAGCGGCAATGAGCGGCATCGGCGGCAACCTGCCGCTGACACCTTTACGCCGAATGCCGCACTCACGCCTTGTTTGGAGATTCTATTTGCGCCCACTTTATTTCTGTATTGTCTCCAGATGATCTTCCTTTGTTAAAGGAATTCTTTGAAAATTCAAACTTTACGTTTAGATAATGTTCTTGTTGATCTCGAAGACATAATCAAACAGGCGGTGACTTGAAATCACTATGATCTTTCTAAATCCTTTTTAATACTCCTTTGACTGAATGATATTGTAAAGCTTAAATTATTCTGTACCTAAAAGTCGGCTGTTATCTACATACATGAAGTATCTACCTAAGAATTAGATTTTTAGACCATTCGTTTAATAACTTTTTATTCTTCAGATCCCCATTTAACCAAGAAAGGATTGACTTAGTTAAGATTGATAACGATGATGAAGCAAGTCTATCCAGAAAAGCTTAGTTATTGTAGGTACCTTTGGAAACAAACCAAGATAGTTAGTTTATACTTATGAGAGCTCGTATACTTACTTGGTATACTTAACAATTTGATTTTCAAATAGGTGTAGTACAGATCGTGCTAAATTAGTGGGTGCAAAGGGTAAACAGCGATCGGTGCACAAATGAAATAACGCAGTGTAATTAGAGATTAGGCGTGGATCGAGCGGTCATCAGCACGCGCCGTCCGCACCGTGAAATAGTGTCACCGAGATGTAGGTTTTGCTGAATGTGGCACTATTAATATTGTTCTTAATTCAAATTAAATGCCAGTAAGTATAATGTAAACAGTAACATAGTACAAGAACTTACATATAAAGTATATACCACACCTCTGAGAATATGTGCTTTTTATCGTTTTAGCAGCACCTAAGCACCTAACGTTATCACTAGCATAGATCACAAAACTAATTCAGTTTAATCTATCAAAAAATGGTTGAAATTATAGTTCAACTTTAGTCAAATATTACAACTAACTAAGCTGTACAAATTCGTTCAATGTAACGAAACAATGATGAGTAAACTTTGCTAAAAAATGAGCTGTATTTTTTTTTAACATTAACAAAACATAACATGTAGTTTGAAGTTGTTTTGGATTCATTATAATTATTTGAAAGGCTAGGCAATGTTAATATGTTAACCACCAACTCTTAATTATACATCGTTGAAGACACATTAATTCCACAACAAGGTGGATGAAAAAGTCCAAATGCTAAGGCTTTACTGCGTGATAACGTATCACAGGGTCATACCACCCTCATCCCAGAGTCCATGGTAACGCCAAAAACTGTAATCAAAATGGGTGAATCTTACCCCAGACTACTTACTAAAGTCTTTACCCACGTGCTGTCAATGACATGACACCACCCATCCTACTTCCTACTAATATTCCTACTATATTAATATTATAAATGTGAAAGTTTAGATGTTTGGATGTTTGTTACTCAATCACGCCAAAACGGCTGAATGGATTTGGCAAAAATTTGGGACACTGATAGATACTTTGTAGACTGGAGAGGAACATAGGCTACTATTTATTACGTAAAAATATCACATACCTACCCGCGGTATAACGTCGTGTAGTCCACGCAGGCGAAGCCGTGGGCGGAAAGCTAGTAATCCTACTATAATAATAAATGTAAAAGTTTAGATGTTTGGATGTTTGGATGTTTGTTACTCAATCACGCCAAAACGGCCGAACGGATTTGGCTGAAATTTAGGACATAGATACTTTTGTAGCCTGGAGAGGAACATAAGCTACTATTTATCCCGGAAAAATATCACATTCCCGCGGGATAACGTCGTGTAGTCCACGCGGGCGAAGCTGCGGGCGGAAAGCTAGTACCTATTATAAATGTGAAAGTTTAGATGTTTTGATGTTTGTTACTCAATCACGCCAAAACGGCTGAACGGATTTGACTGGAATTCGGGAAACAGATACTTTGTAGCCTGGAGAGGAACATAGGCTACTTTTTATACCGGAAATATATCACACATTCCCACGGGAAAACGTCGTGTAGTCCACGCGGGCGAAGCCGCGGGCGGAAAGCTAGTTCGGTATAAAGTACCCCTTCCAGCATCACATGTGCAGCGCGGGTTGATTGCGAGCCATGACAAAGATCCGGCGACAACAATTCCCGTCAATTTGCGAGCTGACAAGGTGCGGCCGCGGCCACACGCGACCACCGGTGGAGTAGACCACGGTGAAATACCCGTATTAACATTTCGTTTTAATCAAAACCGCATCTGTGGTCTATTGGTTCATACCACCGATTTCAGACCCAGAGGTCCTGGGTTCGATTCCCAGTGGGGGTACATATTGTATTCAGTTTGGTTGGTGGTAGGACTTGTACTTAGTCCGCCTGGCTAGCTAACACCATCTTATCTAAGTCTGACGCCATAACAATGATGTTTTAGGCATTATTGTGTTCCGGCAGTTAGGGATAAGATAGCCAGTTCCTCAGTGACTGAGGATTCCGGGATTAGATTAGATTACATTAGATTTAGTGCGCTTCCACCTTCAGCCTTATCACCACTTATAACATCAGCCGGCCTAGCATGAGCGGCTTTTATCACGCGATATGATGTAGCACGTCATGCTGTCTTGTTTACCCCACTAAGGTCAAAGGTGTAAGCAAGACAGAATAACGTGCTATATTATATCGCGTGATATAATGATGGTCATGCAAGGCAGGCTGGTGTGATGAAGGCTAAGTGCTATCTCGTTGTGGATAAAAAAAACATCATCAGACATTTAATGTCCACTCTGCTTATTCCTTTCTTCTCTCTTCTTCTACAAATTCAGTCGGGACCAACGGTTAATGTGCTTTCCGAAGCAAGGAGGAGCTCGAGGTGAAAAGCTTTTGGTCACCCATCCCGTGACTGACATTGCGAAAGTTGCTTAACCTCAATGATCGCAGGCCGAGCGCGTCAACCATCTGCGGACTCCTCATACCTGCTGCATGCTCCTCCACCATGAATTACAGTATTGAAAAACTTACTTTATGGATGAAAAATGGAAAATGAAGTATTTTAGAAAAAATCGACCCGTCTCACAACCAGCTCCGATGGGACTCGAACCCACAACCTTTCGCTATCCGGGCGACTGCTCTAACCACTGACGACTTAACGACTCCGTAGCTCAGGGTCGATTTTTTCTAAAATACTTCATTTTACATTTTTCATCCATAAAAATTGCATTGTGAATGCAAAAAAGTAAAAATTTTAATAACAAACTTACTTTACTTACGCAAGTACATTCGTTCGTATTTCTATAGCAAAAAAAAAAACTGATTTTCTCTGTAGTTAATAGAAAGGTTGTGGTGCAGTTTGAAATGGTTTTGATTAGTCTACAAAGACTTCAGCCGTAAAGCATATTGTAGCTATTTTAAATTTCGTTATCTTTTTCAACAGATTTGTATTTTATGCATGTCAACCTGTCGACCTGCGTAATGGTGCTCCCAATGCTCCCAAATGTTTAATGACGTTTGTAAACATTTTAACACTAGTGTTTGAGTATCATAGGCGTAATACGTCCAACTTTTATTTTTTTGTAAATGTCGTTACCTAAGAAACTTGTCAGTTAAAAAAGTCTTAAATGGGCGGTAGGAAAATATTGACGATTCATAAGTACATATTTATTATGTCTAAGTAATTTTATTTTTCATTTTTCATTTCATTTTCATTGAACATATTCTTCGAACCGAAGCGAACGAATTCGTAGCTCAGTGGTTAGAGCATTCACCCGGACAGAGGAAGGTCGTCAAAAAAGTAAAATTATCCTTTTATTGTTGCTTTCACTATTATTGCATTTATCAATAATTAGCTTTCCGCCCGCGGCTTCGCCCGCGTTGACTACACGACGTTATCCCGCGGGAATGTGATATTTTTCCGGGACAAAAAATAGCCTATGTTCCTCTCCAGGCTACAAAGTATCTGTGTCCCAAATTTCAGCCAAATCCATTAAGCCGTTTTGGCGTGATTGAGTAACAAACATACAAACATCCAAACATCTAACTTTCACATTTATAATATTGAATAAATAGTATTTTATTAGTGCGGTCCTCTCCACAGCTCCACAATCCCGCGACCAAAGGTCGTCCAGTCGGCAGTTTTGAGAGGCGGCCGTTGAACGAGGTTTGAACGCACCACGCGGCGGACAGCGTCGCGTCGCGTCGTCGGTGTAATCGGTTTAGGCACGAAGCTGACGCGAAATTATAGGTTTCACACGATTCGGAAATTAGAATTGGCGTTTTATGTGTACCCAGATTTAATTTTAAATTAAGTAGTGTCACTATTTTTTAAAATTAGAAACTCATACCTACTTGATGATGTCTAAGTACACATATAATAATTATACAGAGGAAAGTTTAGATTTATGTTAGTTTGTAATGGATAAACGTAAAAACTACTGGACCGATTTCAATCATTATTTCATTATTGGAAAGCTATATTATTTTTGAGTCACACTGGCAAAAATTTTTCCCCCGATATTTCCACGGGAACGGGTCTCACGCGGGTAAAACCCTGCGGAGTCTCTAGTACTATAAATAAGGAAAGTTTATTCATGTTTCAAAACTATCATCATCATCATCATTTCAGCCGTACGACGCCCACTGCTGGGCATAGGCCTCCCCCAAGGATCTCCACAACGATCGGTCCTGCGCTGCCCGCATCCAGCGGCGCACCGCGACCTTGACCAGATCGTCGGTCCACCTTGTAGGGGGCCTGCCCACGGAACGTCGTCCGGTTCGCGGTCGCCATTCGAGAACCTTTCCGCCCCAACGGCCATCAATCAAAACTATCAGTTAAAAAATATGTATATATTTGCAATTTTAAGACTGTACACACTACATCTTTAGACCACGCGTCGTCATTCATCAAGCTTCCAGTAGCGAGTAGCCAACCTCGTTTAGTAATTAGCCTCTTCAATTCATATTCTGCCAATTAGTCTAAATTCTACTGATGTATCAAAAACACTAATGTTCAACGTTGTTTTTTCTCTTCATTTACGCCAATTTTTATATTAATAGCGTTATTCGTTCTACTCGGACCTGAGATAGTGATCTTGATTGGAGCAAACACCGGGCGCGGGCAATACGGGTATATCTGCGGCGGCGCGGCCGCGGCACGCTCCTCATTACCCGCTTATTGGGCTAACGAACTGCTTACGTGGAAAAACTACTTGTATTGGATATCGTATAGATAGTTATGATTGACTTTATAGATACGAGAAAAAATGGGTAATAAATCCGCGAACTTTGAAATAAATTACGATTGAATATCAACTTATTAATTTTTCGAGCAATCTGAGACTGGACCCGAAATAAAGTTCTTCTGACGAGTTGTTGATTCGTAATCGTTATATTAATAGGTATAATAATTTAATATGTTACGCCATAATTAAGTATGTTGAGATTCGATATGATTAAGTAATTTGATAGTGAATTGATATTTGAAAAAGTACTGATTACCAAATACTTTACGACTCAATAACTACGGTATTCCGATAAAATAGTCTTTCTATAGTTTTATTAATAGTCACGCCCGTAGCTCTTACATACAAGCTCTCCAAAACAAAGTGGATGCAACAACCAGCCAAAGTAAATCAAGCAATGAAACAAAGCAATAAGCGGTCCAGCGATCATAAACACCCCGCGGTAATCATCCCGTAATAATGATCGCCGTGTAATGGCGGGATCTCGGCGTAATCCCGGAATTATCCCACCTCTAAGGCGACGCGCAAACGTGCCTACACATTTTTGTGTCTTGTGCTATTCAAGCTGTATACTTTTTTTGCATCTTAACAACAGGAATCATCCAATTGTTTGTGCAAATGTAGAAATTACACTGTGTTCAGTTGTCTAAGGGCCTGTTTCACAATGTCTAAAAAAGTTCTCAATAACTGTTACTTGACAGATAGTCCATACAAAACTGTCAATGTAAACTGGAAATGTCAATCAGTTTTAAGAGTAAGTAACTGGAAATTAACATTTATCATATCTAATTAGTAAAATTTATTAAAAATATGTGTTTAATATTACGCCGAGACGATAAAAAAACTGTTCGATTACCGCTAAGCGGACACATTAAGGCACGACAGTCATGGTCAGTGATTGTCATTCCAACACTAGTCTAATGATCAGAGTTAGCGGTTTGTTTTCATAACCAAAAAACAATAAAAAATATAAAGATTTTTGCTTATTAAAAACTAGTGCTCCGCTCGCGACTTCGTCTGCGTGGACCCCCTCTTTTACCCCCTTAAAATCCTCTCTTAGTGATCACTAAGGCCCCTACACTCCACGAGGAACATACATGCCAAATTTCAGCTTCTTGCGCCCAGTAGTTTCAGCTGTGCGTTGTCTGTCAGTCAGTCAGTCAGTAACGCAAGAGTTTTAGGTATAGATAAAAGAATAGTAGATTGTACAACAAGTGCATAAAACATACCATTCTACCCGAGACGTATATATCCACCCGAGCCGTAGGCGAGGATGGATAGTCAATTCGAGGGTAAAATGGGTTTTATGTATGAGTTATACACTCTGCTTTTCACTTCGAGTGTGAGGAATAGTAGATTGTATTACAAGGGAGCAAAATAATATATTTACGGCGAGGGCGCTATTTTGAATCCAGAGCGCAGTGAAGGATTCTAGAGTAGAATCTCGAGCGCAGCGAGGGATTCTAAAGTAGAATCCTGAACGCAGCGAGGGATTCAATATACGCCGCCCGAGTTGAAAATAATTTTGCGGCCGAGTAATACACTCTGCTTTTCATCCCCCTCTATAAGAAAAGCAGTAAAGACAACTCAAACTACCTACCTTTCTTTGTCGTTCGGATACATCATAGCGCTAGACGGGCAAGAAAAAAAATTTGAGTTTTGAAATAAAAAAAAAATTAATAAAAAAATATATGTCCATCAGATTGCTTATAAGTATCTCCGGGGATGCCGTAGGGGGGTTGAAAATTTTGTTAGATTTTAGCTACGACTCACCGTTTACGAGATATTCTCAATTTTATAAAATTCCGTTTTTGAAAATTTCTCGGTCCCGAAAAAAGTCCCGGCCCCATACAAAATCAGTTGCTTTTTTTTTAAGTACTGCACAGCCTTTGCTACACTCCAACCAATGCTTCTTTAATTATGTTCTAAATTCAAATCTCATTGTTTTGGACCCTGTTATGAAGCTGTTCAAAATTCAAATCTCATTTATTCCCTCTTGTCATAACAGGTAAAAAATAAATCGTTTTGGACCCTGTTATTAGATAAAAAATCATCGCTTTTCGAATCGATGGGATGAAAAATAAATTACAATATTGCAAAAAAGAAAAAATAAAGACTTCGCCATATTGGCGGGAAAACTTTCTTTTTCTTTTTTTATACGTGGAAGTGGCAGCACAGTGACTTAGCAATCTTAGCATAGATCGTAGTCCATAATGCTCTTGAAATACTTATTTCTTACAAAACTTATTTATTTAGTAATTTAACATGGATTATGTTATTATTACAACTGTTGTTATATTATTATATACAACAAGTTTATATAAAGAAGTTTAATTGCGTGTGTGACTGTTTACCTGACGACCTTTGTCTTAGAGTCTGTGACATAGACGAAGATTTTACTTTATGCACTAGAGCATAAAAAGCGATTTTATGCAGCCTATACCCAACATAAACACGAACTTTACGAGCATGAGAAGTGAAAATAATAATTATTATCATCTATCTGTTATCAACACGAGACACAAAAGTATCCTCGTCTGCGCCTCGCCTAACAGTCCCTGAGGAGTATTTTTACTAATTCAATGTTTCACAGCGCACATTTTAATGTGTAAAGTTGAATTGAAATTTGATCTTAGAGCAAAACGTGTAAATGAAGCGGCTGTTATGGCGTGTATCTGATGCTCTATGGCGCCTTTGAGTGCTGTTGATGGTAGGCCGTTAGAGCTGAATTATGAATGGTGTGACGTCATTATGTCCGTATGGAGTTACTTTTAACGAGGTTAGTTAGTAAGTGCAATAACTATTGGGATGTAGTTTGCAGATTTCGATTAGATGTTTTAAAGAGTTTAACTTTTTTAAATACTAGCTGTGAAGCCCGCAGTTTCACCTGCGTTACTTTGAGGAAAAGGAAAAACCAACTAAAATATAAATATATTTTCCCGTTTTTGCTACATTTTTCATTAATGCTGCGCTTCTGTTTGTCGTAGCGATATGTTGTATTTATTATAGCTTTAGTTTTCCTCGACAAATAGACTATCCAACACAAAATCGTAAGTAGTTTCTGAGATTAGCGGGTTCAAACAAACAAACAAACTAATCAGCTTTATAATATTAGTACCTATCTACATATAGGTCGACCCGTCTCACTACTAGCTCTGATGGGACTGGCTGGACCCACGACCACTGAATGAATGAATGAATGAATGATTCTTTATTTGCCCATATTTATATGCCCATATTATTTGCTTCACTGCCCGGGCGAATGATCTAACCACTGATCTACGGAGTCGTTAGAGCATTCACCCGGACAGTAAAAGGTCGTGGTTTCGAGTCCCATCGGAGCTAGTTGTGTGACGAATCGATTTTTTATTACAATATTTTCAATATTTTCGACAATAAAATTGCATCGCGAATGCAAAAAGTAATATAGTAGATTGTATTACATGGGAGCAAAATAACATATTTACGGCGAGGGCGCTATTTTGAATCCAGAGCGCAGTGAAGTGCGAAGGATTCTAAAGTAGAATCCTGAACGCAGCGAGGGATTCAATATACGTCGCCCGAGATGAAAATAATTTTGCGGCCGAGTAATACACTCTACTTTTCATTTCGAATATAAGGAAAGTAAATACATAGAAAAATAAAATAAAGGTGGCGGGGGGCTTCGCTTTCTCTGTTTTTTCTATAATAGGTATATAACAAAAATTAAGTTTTGAAATAACAAAAAAAAATTTTTGAACAAAAAATTTTTTTTTTCTCTCTTTCGGGTGCCTCCTAACTATCTCCGGAGTACCATAGGGGGTTGAAAATTTTGTTACATTTTAGCTAGCTTGTAGCTTGTAGCGTACAAGACGCACCGTTTTTGAGATATTCTTGTTTTGATAAAATTCTTTTTTTTTTAAATTTTTTAAGTCCCGTCCCCATACAAAATTAGTTGAAAACTTTTTCATTGCCGATGAGGTAACTCTATGGTTGACTATAACCAAATTCAGTTCTATTCTTAAAATTCATTTCCACCCTAGGGTGAAACGGATAGTTTTGGACCCGCTGCTCAGTTTAAATATACATCACTTTCCGAATCTGAGAGATGAAAAATAATTTGATATTAACTTTGTTTGAAGCGTTGACCCCATTGGACAGTTTTTACAAGTTTGAAGTTCCTGGGGTATTCCGTGTGGTCTAAATGTCGTTTTTGGGACAGAAATAAATAAATGATTATTAAATATTTTTACAAATAGGTATAATGTTTTAAAGTCCTTTTACCTACTTATTTGTAATTAAATTTTACAGTACTCTAAATATTTTAACGGTTTTATATATAACTACATAACTAGCTATAAGTAGATACTGCGTGGTACCTGTTCCCGTGGAATAAAAGGGGTTGTAATTAATTTTTCATGTCTCATATTCTGAAAGTAACTCCTAACTTGCCTAAAATGCGGGTTGAAAGTGGTATGTGGCGGCCCTAGGGTCGTTATGAAATTTAAAATAGGAATAGGAGGGGTTATGTCAAAATCTGTAATAGCATCTACACACGTTCCGATCCGACAGCCGATTTGGTCTGCTCCCAGACCAAATCTACGCTACACACGTTCCGATTTGGTCTGGGAGCAGACCGAATCGAATCGGAGGTCGGATAGGAACGTGTGTAGAGTCTTATCTCTTTGGACATTTTATTTAGCAAAAGTATACAGGCAAAGGTACAGAAGCCTATACAGCCATGTTTTGCTATTATATAAAATAATTAATATCGTAGAATTATTATTAATATCTAAAACATTGTTTTTTTTAAAGAATGCGTTTTTAGAAACAGATTAAACCAAATAAATTATTTGTAACATAAAAAATCAGGCTATTAATTTTATGGAATTGCTTAGAGTACGGGTCAAACACCAAACAAGACTGCATGGACTTAGTTTCCCTTGCCTTCCTTAAAATAGAGAAAATGAACAAAAAAGTTAGTCTTTCGAAAATTCCGCGGCCATAGGAAAAATATTTTTTAGATTATTTCTGTTTATTTATACTTTCCTCATATTCAAAATGAAAAGTAGAGTGTTTACTTCGGGCGTATGGACCCATAACAGTCTCGAACTATCGGCGCCCTCACTTCGTTCGTGCGCAAAAACACTCGACTGTTATGGGTGCCATACAGCCCTTACTAAACAATCTACTATATCACGAAACTAACCTAACCTAACCCACAAAAATTCTAAGTTAACACCTTAAAATACTGAAAATGACAATATTTTAGGCCACTTTCACTTACGAAAGTGCTTCCTTAAGGCGCTACTCGGAAAAATATGGACTTTTTGATTTATAACTACCTATAGGACGGTTACAGTTGTTACAAATCTGGTAATAAGATATATTTCTTCATACCTTTATCTAGGTTCGTATAGTTTCAGAAACATGATTTTATGATTATTGCCTTGACACTTTTTATTTTCGAAATTACCTCTAAAAATACGAAAATTCAAGATTATTCTTAAATGGGGTTATAAATACTATTGGAAATTGGTTTAATTAGTGGATACTTACCAATAATATTTAGGATCGTGTAGAAGCATTAAAAAAAATCGGTAAGTATAGTTTTTTAATACGAAGTGATTTTTAGTTTTTTTGCCTAATCTGCAAAATCGGTCTCGCTCCCGCGCGCGTCGTTTTCTCATTGCTATCTCGCTTCAGCACATTTTTTCCGAGTATCGCCTTAAAAACTGCACAGAAAACCTTCCCTATTCACAAATTAGTATAATTAACACAATACCATCCAAAGGTAGGTAAACTTGCTAATCTTAACTGCTAATTAGATAAGCGGCAAACTCGGCTATTAGGCGACAGCCATTATGCTGTTTGTACGAGGTGATAAATAATGGATTGTTTGCTAAGAGGTGCTGTTCACTGCTGTTTTTGACTAGGTAGGTACTTATTGTATTGTGCTTATTTGTTTTATCTATCGACAATTTTGTTTTCCTTTTGTATAAAGTAACCTTAAGGCGATACTCGAAAAAATTATGGTGAAGCGAGATAGGAGTGAGAAAACCTAGTGAGAAATCCTAAATATTATTGGTGTCTACTAATTAAACCAATTTCCAATAGTGTAAGTAACCTCATTTAAGAATAATCTTGAATTTTCGTATTTTTTTGAGGTTTTTTCGAAAGAAAAAGTGTTGCAGCAAAATCATAAAATAGTGTTTTTGAAATTATACGAATCTAGAAAAAGGTATAAAAAATACATATCTTATTACCAGATTTGTAACAACTGTACCTAACCGTTTTATAGTTTTAAATCAATAAGTCAATACTTTTTCCGAGTAGCGCCTCTTATAATATTATTATGCTGCGTTTTGCGATGAACAATGAAAAATGTTTTCATGAACTTAAACCATGCAGTACCGTGTACAGCTTTTCAAGTAGGTAACATAAAGTTCTTTATTAACGAAGTATATTTAGATACTAAATAGATAAATTAAATTAGTTCATACGAAGGGTACAGGGGCAAAACAAGGAATGTCACAAAACAGATTTTTGTGGAATTTACATTTTAATGTAAGTATATTTGTGAACATTTGTCAAAAGTTTATTTGTATTTACAGCCGATCTTTGTACAGTAAACTTAGGTTCCTATCAGTAAATTAATAAAAAATAATTATGCAAGACAAAAATAAAAAAAAATAAAAATAAAAAATACAAAACAAAAACCTGTTTGTGACATTTCTTGTTTTGCCCCTGTACCCTTCTACGATAATGTAATATTAATAACATCATTTATTTTAAGAGAAATTGTGATGGTAAAACAACCATAAGACGTGCATGTAGCTTTCAGGCGGAATTCGTAAGCTACTTTACTTTTTCTTTACCTTCTTACAAAATTGCATTGTGGAAGCATACAAATATTTGAAAATTCTTAATCATTTATTTTATTTAAAAATCAAACACAACTAGATTTCTTTTTGTATCTCATTTATCTCTAATTTATTTTGATTCCTTCCAGTTCACAGTTTCCAAAACATCGATTGAAAGTTAAATCAACTGGTCCTATTATCCCCACAAAAGGCCGCCATTAAGCCGACCGTTGCATTCAAAATGGCGTCAAAATCCGGCGTGTGCGCACGTCATATGGCGTGTGTATTAGCATAATACTGTCCATTGTGTGAACTAATGCTGTTACCTGACAAAATGGCGAATCCACCGCTGCTTTCAAGCGTGTGCGAAACATGAAGCGCTTTACAAAATAAAATTGTAGTCATAGTCAAAAGAAAGATGGTAAAGTATTCTGTTTATCATTAAAATTTGTAAAGATTTTGGAAAATAAATCACAGGTTTTCAAGGGCAGTCAAATGTTTTATTGTTATTAGGTACCTAATGCATATGTGCAAAATTGAAAACAACGATATTTAATCGTTAAAGAAGCACTGAAACGCAAAATTGGCAAAAACTCTACCTTACTCGTGCGTGGATAGAGCTTCCCAATGGATACAAATTTGAATAGCTTAACTAAGTACAATAATTAAGCATGTGACCTCATAAAATGAACTACCTAACCTTACGGCCACTAGTCGCGTTTTCTTCTTTAAAACTTTTAAATCTTAACATCATCTCTCTAGATTTCATTACGAGTTTTAGCAAAATTAAAACACCATTGATTGATGATTACCACCACCCTAAAATTCTTAGTAGCTTCTTAATCGCGTCTCTTGACAATCAAGCTTTTTCGGAAGCTTTCTACAGTCTATAGTACGTAAAAAGAAAGTCCATAACATAGTCTCTATATCTGTTTTTTTTTTCACTGAATACGATTTGACTGTGACCTCGTATAAAGTTACCTGCCCCCGCGGGTCGCGCCATCTGCCGCGGGGACACCGCTCGGATTTATTGTTGCCAGCTTTTTGTTAGCTATCAAGTTTCCATTAGCTAATTTCATATCGATCTGAATCCAAGCTGATGGATCGTTTTTGTATAACGCAGCGGACGAATGTGAAAAGTTTATTTTTTTATGATTCAATGGAAAGTTACCGTTTATGATTGGTTTTACCGGGTTTTTTAATGGCAATTAAAAGTTGTTTTGTTGATTTACACTTAGTCGGCATTCTTATAGCGTACTGTGGAATTGGCATGGTGCGGAGTTTAGATTCGATAAAATACATAAAGTAAAACTAACTCAACAAGTCTTATATTTATAGCGCAAATCTGAATAATCTTTATTTTACGTCTTTATTAGAATTCAATAGATGTAAGGTAAACTTTTTTATCTAACCCAATTTATAGAAAAGACAAACTTTAAAAATAATCCGAAAATACTATAAATATGTAATCTTCTTCTTGGCAACTCCAACAGATGATATCCGCCTTCTGCGCGGTTTCATTGCATTTATATTAATTGAAAACGTCTATCTAAATTGCAAGTGTCATCAGCTCGGACGTGGAGGGCTAGACGAGCCCCCCTGCATCTGCATTATCTTACCTCGCAGCCCTTCTGCTAAAGTGCATCCTCCGTCCGTCAAACCTCGCGGCCATAACCGAGCGAACACCAAACAGAACCGTGCTTGCCCAACTTTATAGTCCAATTTGCGTTGTTTAGTTCGTAACCCTGCACGAACTACCGTCACTAAATGATGATAACTTATATTTCCATATGTTAAAGGATAGTCAACCAAAAGTTGTTATACAGAAAGTTGGTTTTAGGTTGCAGTCGCTGTCGTCCGCGATGTACCGTTTAAGCTAAGAGGGTAGTTCACATGTTGGCGGTGCGATTTATCAAATTTTATACGTTCGCGGGGCAGCGACATGTGCGCGGACAATTGGTTACGTTCAAGGGGGTTGAATTAAATATGGAGCGAGGTGGCTAATGGATTAGAGGAGACACCTTATGGCGCAATCGCTGCAGATGCGCCTCTGATTGGATCTAGGACGCGTGTAATCCCGTTTGCGGGATTGTGGCGATATTGCTTTTGTTTAGACACTATTATGGCGTCGTGTGAGAATTGAAATAAAGGTAAATCTAATCCTGCGATTGTAAAGTTAAAACTTCATACTTAGTAATGTAATAGTGTTTCTACACCAGGCGAGACAAGAAAATACCACTAGGTTACATACTTCTGTCATATGTATTGTGAGGTCCTATTGGTTTGATTTTTTAATATCATAGTCAAGAATGTCCTCTTTGATTGAGTTTAAAAATGATTATGATTTATTCGAAATGTATAGTCTACTTTTCGTTATGTCATGTTATATACCTAAGTGTCGACCATAAAGTTAATATACCTATAACTTTATGGTGTCGACATAAACCTCAACATTTTTGTTTAGGTTACAGTTTTATTGAAGCATCATCTAAATGGTTTCTGTTTCTCAAGAAAGAAGAGAGGATGGGATCATTGTAAAAAGTATTATACAATGACATTGTATTCAACATGAAAACCTTTTATCGTATCAGAGGACCAGCAAAATAGTGGCTGAAGCGTTCTCTTAAAAAAAAAACACAGTGCTAAAATAAACTACAGAGACTACGATTAAAATTCTAAATCTTGTTCGTCGAGGGATATAGAACTGTTAAATTAGGTGTACTTCAAGGAAGCATCATAGGGCTACGTATTTTGACAGTAACTGAGAAGTCCTCCTCATTCAGACCTGAGGTCCGGCGTGATCGATCACGACGCTGCATTATTAGCGGGCACAGGCGCCACGTGTGCGGCCGCGATGAAATTGCTTGTGTCTGTACCACGTCACTGTCCGCTCACACCGACAGCAAAAACGATGGCATCTTTAAAACATTCCAAAAGTCACATTTCAGTGGAATTTGTGACTTGTCAAAAGCATTTGACAAACTCTAGTATACATATATGTGAAACCTAATGGTGTTAGAGGACCAGCACCATTATGGCTGAAGAGTTTCTTTTAAAAAAACACAGTGTTGAAATAAACTACAGGGACTACGATAGAAATTCTAAATCTTGTAGGTCAATGGATATAAAGAATTGTTAAATCAGGTGTACCTCAAGGAAGCATCATAGGGCCACGTATTTTGACAGTGTACCTTCACCGCCCATCCCGAGGCCTCCTCACTCAGACCTGAGGTCCGGCGTGATCGATCATGACCAACGCCGCATTATTAGCGGGTACAGGCGCCACGAGTGTGGCCGCGATGAAATTGCTTGTGTCTGTACCACGTCACTGTCCGCTCACACCGACAGCAAAAACGATTGCACTACGTAATAATTCGTATTTGCTTCTAGGAACCTAATAGATTAAAGACTGTAACTTATACTGTGACCTTAGTCAAAACATCGAAACAAAACAATACCTATCTAAGATGGTGACAAATAAAAATACGAAGTAGGCGATTTCAAAAATAATTCAAGTTTCCCAGTTTTCGGTGTGGTCCAGTCTTAACGCCAGCGCCTGGCGCGCGTTTCCGTTGTTCTACAGTCATTATCCACTTTTATACTCATGCATGAACTATAACAAAGTTGATGTGCTCGTATTTTATTAAAGTTCCATTTTTTCAATAAGGCTCAGATAACATTATTTTCTTCCTCGAGCATGTGCAATGGCATGTAATACAATGTTTCGTCTAACAAGAATATATAAATATCAAAATTAAATGGTATTATATCACATGACACGTTTAAATCAGGTCACTGCTAAATAACTTTTTAATAATTGAATGGAATAGGAATTTTGAATTCAATTATGTTTATTCTGTACATCTCAGTTAAAACATTTTTTCATGGAGTGTTGAAGTAACTACGTTTTGAAATTTCAGAATTATGAAAAGCCTTATCCATGAAAAACCTACCAATATCCACACTCAAACTGATCACCGCCCTTTGCCAACAGAAGGTTGGCAAAAACACAAATCACGCAGCAGTCGGCGTGTCTGCTGTCGGTACGCGCACCTATTCACGTGGGTGATGGATTGCGGCGTCGATTAGGGCCGAGCTGACCTGTTCTTTCATATCTCGCTAATGGCCGCCCCACACGCCTGTACCTCTGAAAGGTACGACCAGAGGTGGGTTTTGCTGGAAGAGATTGTGCGAAAATACAGTTTGTTAGGAAGCTTGTATCGATTAGAAGCTACGAGCAAGTCTTTGGACATGTACCATAAGAGTGCAGTAGGCATAGCTCGATAGCCTCGAGTCAAGGATATGTATTTTTTCTTTTTACTATTCGAATTCATTTTTAATCTTGTACCCCTAGAATTCCCTTATCCTGAAGTTTACCTGAAGCTTTCGCAAGAAATCACAATACTTAGTTCATGATCAAGGGGTATTCAAATTCAAATTCAAATTCAAAATCATTTACTCATTTTAGGCTGATACAGCACTTGTGAACGTCAATGAAGCTACGCTATCGGTTCGCAAATCCTACGGCGGGAGGCCTTGTAACGAGAAGAACCGGCAAGAAACTCGCCAAGGGCTATTTTTTTCTCCCTGTCATATTTCATACAGAGTCGTCAAATTGAAAAGTGACTTTAACATAATATAATATGTAAAGTCACTTTCCATCACTAATTAATCTTAAGTTTAAAAACAAAGAAATAGACAAGGGGGCGGGGGGTATTAACCATTATTTGTATTGTAGTGAACACGGAATAGATTGCCTAAGGTCTGATTGGTTCTTCTAATAATTGTTATGAGATGAACTACATAGTTTTGTTATTATATATGTTATGTTTATGCTATGGTATGTGTATGCAAATAAAGAATTATGATTATGATTATTATGATTATGTCCAGCAATATTGTTTTCCCGTCCTATCTCTCGCTATTTAAAAATAACCTTTTCCAGGTCTTCTGACCTCTGTGCCAGGTACCTGTTCAATGTCGGCCGTCAAATGTACAAGGGTCATTACTTAGCCTATCGCCAGCCAGTAATTAATACGAGCAGCCAAATCGCTTTTTTTTCTGCCGTTACCTGCTACCAGCCAAATTATTTAGCGATTCGAATCAATTTCAATTCTATTGGATACGGGTTTTATCGCGATCACTTGAACGTTGAAATGTTTGAAAAATGGAAGTGGTTGCTTTTTGGAATTTATTGCTTTTTACGAGCTTTTTAAGCTTTTTAACTTGCCATGTTAGTTAGTTAGTTTTGTTAGTTAGTGGGGGACAAATCTTGCAAGCTTAATTTGACCCACTTCCCATTGTCCGATGGAGCTGAAATTTTGTATACAGGTTTTGTTTAGATGACAATACAATATTTAAGTACTTACGGTCAGCAAAAAAGCTTGTCATGAAAATGAAGATTTTACTGAAAACTTATTTGTTTGCATTTCGAAACAAGAAAAAAAAAATTGTTTTGATGCATTAATATGGTTCATGAACGAAAAGTCAAAACTCTTAATTTTATTGATAGATTAGATTCAGGTACCTTTTTAAAGTGGGAATATTTTATCGCAAACTTAAACAAAACACTGTTCAATGTATTTCTAGCACAAAACTTTATTTATTCTACTTTTGATTTAGTTTTCTAAAGACGTATTTAATGATATTACATTATGTATTATGAACTTTCATTATAATTTTTCAAATAAGCCAAATTGGTACGCTCATTATTCTTATAACCATTTCAGACTTCCGTTCCGAAAAAAGCTTTATTCAACTGAACTTATCGCCAACTTTTTTTTAATTATCATTTATTTCGTCTAACGTGTACCCCAGTCCTAAGCTCCCTTGTCCAGCGTGTCACCGTAAATCAGCGTGTGACAGTGGGACTCACGTCAGCAGTACCTGGGGCGCTGTAGCGAGATCAAACAGTAATTAATCTCCAGTCACCCCCAACCCCCTCGCCCCCTGCTCCCGCCGCCCCCGGCGACTCCGAGGCGCCGGTCAGGTGACCCCCTGATTGATAACGACGCTAAATGAGGTGGACAAGGACCAGATCTTTAAATAGTCTCGTTTAGGAGCAAACAGTAGGTAAATTAATGTTTATGTTTGATGTGATAAGGGGACAAGTTTTGGGCGCTAGTTAGATTTTTCTCTAATGAGAAGTTTTAAACAGGAAAAGTAAATAAGTAGGTTTAATTAGGTCGGGTTTTGTGATGGTGCAATGGTATTGTATACCTGGACAAACATTATTATAACAACACTCAATGATGTGGACCTACACCAGATAATCTTTAGGTACTCGTATATAGTCATGTTTAGGAACATTTAGTAAATAATGTTCAAGTAAAAGTATTGGAATCAGTTGGGATCGTTTTCTATGAGATTTTTTTAAGAAAATGTGTGATAAAGTGGTGTTGCAATAATATTTTAGAATACAATACAATACAAACTTATTTATTTCACGCACAGTAACACATTACAATAAAATATCGCAAGCAGGATAAAGATACATTGAACTAAACAGTATAAGAAAAGCAACACACATTATCTAAAGATATACAAAGCACATTGTGTCTAGGTGAGTAACGCCACAGAGCGGTGAAAAAGTCCCCGGCTCAGCATATGTCAGAGCGATAACAAATGTTCGTTTTGACGCTGTTTTTCAGACGGGGAGGCTAGGTGTACGAGTAGTAGTAGTGTAGAAAAGTTTTACATTTGGTCTGTGACTGAAACTTTTGCTAGGCTCACCCATCAACATTTTATATCTCGTCTCGTCACCTTCCATTGGAAACTGCGGTTTGAAATTAGCTCTACCAGGGTGTCTACCATCAACTCTTATTGCGGTTTTGTTTAGGACCTAAACTGATCTGCTTCGCTTATTCGTACCACGACAGCTTAATATCAATGACAGCGATTCAGTGATCATTCAATGACATTTCACAGCCGCTAAGCTGTCATGAATTCTTATTTGACTTATAACCCGCTCGATTTGACATGACACCTGCAGGTTATACCCGTCCCTCTCACTCTCCAGGCATGACAGAATCCAGTGAAAGAGTCGGGTAGAAGAAATAAGGACACAAATCGTTCGGTCATTCACATTTAGCAATTCATTTGCGATCCAGTTTTTAGAAGGTCATAGTACGAAAGAAAGCAATTCATTTTAGGAACCTATTCTGCATCGCGCTATTTTTGAATCGCTGTCTTAAAGTTGATGGTAGGCACCCTGGATTTACGTTATCGTGTAGGTATCTACTTACCAACACCACTGTGTGATCTGCATGGACGGTGAGGCCCATCCACTTTACTTTTCACGAGATAGTTAGAGTGATTCCTCAAACTCTTACGTGTGTGTCTAGAGATAGACAGATTATTAAAACAAAATCTCTGATGGGACGGAATTAAACTCTAGCAACCAAAGTTAGAAATTGTGAAGAATTATATAATGTAGCTTACTTACTTCCGCAAAAAAACACATGTTATATTCAGAGACACACCATGGACCTTCACCGATTAGACTACTCTACACGAATAATAGTAGCTTACTTCCGCAAAAAATCGATGCTGGATTTCACATAGTCTAACATTTATCTTGATGATGTTCCGAGTTGGGGCTAATTCTATTTATTATTTCACAATGTTTTGGGGACTTCCGCTAGGTGACGCCTGATTGAATCAAATACTAATGCCCGAATACTCGTACGCTACTTATCTTTGGGAGCGTCTCAAACATCGCCCTGTCACTTTAAATGTCAAACGTATGAAAGAGATGCCATGATGTTTGAGACGCTCCCAAAGATGATTTGCGTTCGAGAATTCGGGCGTAAGGTTCGCTATTATAGAACAACAGTCAAGTTGAGATCTCTTATTAAGTATAGTAAGAAAGGTATGAATGTATTCGTTGCATGTATTTGCATCCCTTTCTAACTATTCTTGAGAAGAGATCTCCACTTGAGTGTTGTTCTATAATACCGACCTAACGCCTGAATCAAATCATCTTTGGGAGCGTCTCAAACATCATGACATCTCTTTCATACGTTTGACATTTAAAGTGACAGGGCGATGTTTGAGACGCTTCCAAAGATAAGTAGCGTACGAGTTTACGGACATATGAAACTTACAACCATGAAGCTCGACTTAATACTGAGGTAACTGGAGCTCTCACCCTGAATAAAAAAGTGTCCCCGGCAAATTTGACATTTATGTATGTAGTGGTGGTGTCAGTTGTCTCATATGACCATACGTATTTTTTTAAAGTGTAGGTGAGACGGAAGACAGCCACTGTGTAATTTGTGGTGGACAAAAATTGTTCGTACTGCACTCTCCAGTTACCTCAGTATTAAGTCGAGCTTCATGCTTACAACTTAGTACCTACGAACTGCCCGTCCTTGCATTGCTCTGCACATTATGACATAGAGAACAGATCGCAAGTAACGCCAATATCTCTGCTGACTCAATATGAAGAGATCGATGTCCGGAAACTGCGGCCCGCGCCGCTCTCGAACGCAATCAAACCGCAGTAAAATCGCAGTGGAGACCCACAGCCCGGCGACCCACCGGGAGCAACGGATCTTTGAACAGAAATTATAATTATCATTTATTAATGGTGGTTCTCGTTCCCGTGGGAATATCAGGATAAAAAGTAGCCTAAGTTACTCCTTATTACATCAGCTACCTGCCAGTGAAAGTCCCGTCAAAATCGGTCCAGCCGTTTCAGAGATTAGCCGGAACAAACAGACAGACAGACAGACGGTTATTTTAATATTACAAACAGACACTCCAATTTTATTTATTTGTATGTATAGATTAAAAATTTCTACCGGAACAAGCAGCTAATTTTTTAAATTTTTACTTTTTTGCATTCACTGCAATTTTTATGATAGAAAAATGGAAAATAAAGTATTTTGAAAAAATCGACCCGTCTCACAACCAGCTCCGATGGGACTCGAACCATGGGACTCATGGTTAGAGCAGTCGCCCGGATAGCGAAAGGTCGTGGGTTCGAGTCCCATCGGAGCTGGTTGTGAGACGGGTCGATTTTTTCAAAATACTTTATTTTCCATTTTTCTAAGCAGCTAATTATTTAAATTTTTACTTTTTTGCATTCTTATTACAATTTTTATTATTGAAAAATTTAAAATGAAGTACTTAGAAAAAATCGACCCGTCTCTCAACTAGCTCCGATGGGACTCGAACCCACGACCTTTCGCTATCCGGGCGACTGCTCTAACCATTGAGCTACGGACTCTGACACTGAAACTGAGTAACGACGGACTCTGACACTGACACTGAGTAACGCCTTCGTAGCTCAGTGGTTAGAGCAGTCGCCCGGATAGCGAAAGGTCGTGGGTTAGAGTCCCATCGGAGCTGGTAGTGAGACTGATCGATTTTTTCTAAATACTTCTTTTTAAATTTTTCAACAAGCTATTAATTTCTTTCCTTGTGATTGTCAATGATGACACATTTTTTAAGATTGAATTATTGAGGTCAACAAACAGTTTATATGTTTGTAATAGGGTATTTTACTGTTGTTGAAATGTAGATATTTAATGATGACGTTAAAAAATATTGCAATTAAGAATACCAAATGTGAAAAAATAATTTGAATCTGTTTTATAATAAAATAATTATAGTCTGTTTGATTTTGACTATAGCTGTCTCTTTCTAAAACGAAATCTTCTATGGCGTGACTATGACGCTACTAACCCACTGACGTCACTAAGATAGCGTCCTGTCCTTGTCTAATTATAAAGTTTGAAGTCCTATATCTTTGAAAATATTCAAGATAATTCAAAATGAAAACTTGTTTTGTGTAGCTAATATTTCGAAAAACATTTTAAAGAAATAAAAAAAAATCAGTAAAATACCGTATTGTATGAGTATGAAGCTACAAAAAAATCAATCAAACAACTGTAAAACTGTTGGTAAATAGCAATGCGCAAGTATTGGCAGAGCAAAGATAATAATTTTCAAGCCATTAATAACAAACAATAACTAACAATATACCTAGTTTAATTACTATATATTAACCACAAGTGTAATAAAAAAAGATACATAATAATATATGATCCTAACCCATTGATGAAGCGGGTATAACCCGATATATGTCACATGTGTTACAATTGGGACTTTCCGTTTGTGATGCTGGAGCGTTGTGAAGAAATAGTACAAATATTTATTTCTTTGAGTGCCTTTATCAATGAATATTTACATGGTTCGTGTTGTATGGCTGGTTGTCCAGGCAGGTGTTTCTTGAGGTCAGGATTGAAAACTCATTTACTGGATATAATTATTTATTGTAGCTCTAGTGAAGCGGTTGTACATGGCAGGCTCGACATTGCAAGATGGAGGGCGGAAATCACTCACGTACCATAGAGCATATCTAACTTATTATCTATGACATACGTGTATGCATGTAACATCTCCCTTTTTTAGTGAAATAATAAAATTAAATTTATTTTACAAACAATATGTTTAAAATAATTAAAACTATTATGTAGGCCGAATGACATCGATACCTTAGCCTTATGAAACTATGTCAAATTGACAGTTGTCTGAAGTTGACGTTTGTTTGACATTGACAATAAACAAATGCTAAAATATTAATTTTAACAATGCAAAATAAAATGTTATTTTTATAATAATAAATAAGTATGCAATGCAAAGACAATTGGTTTTTAAATTAACAAAGTACGTACATACCAACATATTATTGGAATTTAAGTGGTTTCTTAATTCTTCGACCAAAAGATGAGTATTTTTCACTATCTTGTGAAGTGCTTTGTGTAGAATGTTTGTCTTGTGTATTAATGTTTGTGTTTTTATGTTTCAGGATTGGAGATGGAGGAGAACGTTGAGTGTGGACTGGAGGCGACGGTGATATGTGTGGAAAACGATCTGGAGATTTAGGTTTCAAGATATGAATGCGGTTACGACGATATGAGCCATCATCAGTGTCTATAGTGAACGACCTAGGTTGTGTACAAATATCTGTGATAGAACCTGGTGTCCATATACTGTTAGGATGTTTCTTAAAATATATCTTATCTCCCTTGTTAACAGGTGGTAAATCTTTTGAATGTGTGTTGTAATAAAGCTGTGACTTTACATTTTGTTGTTTCATTCTTTCCTGTATCTTTTTATAATCAACAAGATTAGGATGTAGGGCTTTCTCCGTAATTGGTAATTTAGATCTCAAAGTTCTGGACATAAGTAATTGAGCAGGGGAACAAAGACCATTTTTAGGTGTATTTCTGTACTGTAAAATTGCAAGATAAGGATCTGTCTTATCAACATGACATTTCTTAAGTATGTTTTTTATGGTACTGTGGTATCATATTGTTAGGATATGATACCTCCTTGCATTGTCTATGGTTGATTTATGTTTAAATCAGTATTCAAAAATATCGAATGCATTGTCATCATTACGCGAGCAGTTTGTTTTAGTCCAGACGATTCCGCGGGCGCGGGTTGTAGTAGATAGAATATATCGGCCATGGTGCCGCAGTAAAGAGTCTATGGCACGTTCAACCATTCCATTGGAGCGACTATGATAGGGACTGGAAGTAATATGTTCTATTTGCCAATCTGAAATAAACTTAGCGAAGTCATGCGAGTTAAAAGGTGGTCCGTTGTCGGACTGGATATACTTTGGAATACCATGTCTGGCAAAAATAGATTTCAGATGGTGAATGACATTACTGGCAGTGGAGTTATTATTTAACAAAGCAAGTTCTACATATTTGGAAAAGTAGTCTACGACAAGTAAGTATTTCTGAGAGTTAAAATCAAATAAATCAATTCCTAGTTTGTACCAGGGAATCATTTCAATATCTTGATTATGTAATGGTTCTTTAGGGTTATTTCTTCTGTATGAAAGACAAATGTGACATGAATTAATATAAGATTCTATATCAAGGTTAATGTTTGGCCAATAGACAGAATTTTTAGCTAAATTTTGACAACTGTTAATACCTTGGTGGCCTTCGTGTATTAGTTTAAGTGTGTCATTTCTGAGTGACTTAGGGACGACAATACTGTTATTTTTTAGGACAAGACCATCTAATACATGAAGTTCATTTTTTACCGGGACATACGGTCTAATATTGACAGGTAATGACTTTTTATGTTCTGGCCAACCGTTTAAACAAAAATTAGTAATTGCAACTAGGTCTTGGTCTTTACTTGTATGTACTTGTAATTCTTTCATTTTATGAGGACTTAAAGACAATGACTGAATGACTAAATTGACATGAAGGTCTATATCTGCTTCAAGGTCGGTTAAAACTAGTTCTGGCAAAGCACATCTAGACAGAGTGTCTGCGACATACAGATATTTACCTGGTTTATAGACTATGTCTATGTCATATGGTTGTAACCTGAGCATAATTCTTTGTAAACGAGGGGGTATACTGTAAATAGCTTTTTTGAATAATGAGACAATAGGCTTATGGTCGGTTTCAACTGTAGCATGTGATCCATATATGTATTGGTGAAACTTAGTACAGCCAAAGAGAATAGCTAGTAATTCTTTTTCTATTTGAGAGTAAGCTTGTTGTGCTTTACTAAGGGAAGCTGATGCATAAGCTATTGGCTGTTTGTCATGACTGATAAATGCACCCATTGCATCTTTAGAAGAATCGACTGACAAGACAATATGTTTATTTTGGTCAAAATATGTAAGAACCGGGGCATTTGTGATAAGATTTTTTAAATTGATGAATTCTTTGTCATGTTTGTCTGACCATTGCCATTGTGTATTTTTAGACAAAAGTGTTCTTAAGTTAGTAGTTTTTTGTGACAGATTATCAATGTATGAGCCTAAATAATTTATCATACCCATAAATCTTTGTAATTCAGTAAGATTTTTAGGAGGTGGCATTTGACAAATAGCTTGGACTTTGGCTTGGTCAACTTTTACACCCGCCTGGCTGAAAATATGTCCTAAGTATTTAACCTCACTTTGACGAATGCTTGATTTCTCTTTATTGAATTTAATACCTATCTCTTGTGCTCTAAGTAAAAGTTTCTCTAGTCTAGAGTCATGTTCTTCTATAGTACTACCATAGATCAGCAAGTCATCCATCATGACCTTGACGCCTTCAATGTCACTAAATCTTTTTGTCATCTCGGCATGAAAAATTTCTGGAGCTGAATTGATACCAAATGGGAGTCTTAAAAATCGGTAACGACCTAATGGGGTTATGAATGTACAAAGTCTGGAAGAGGCTTCATCTAATTTCAGCATGTAAAATCCTTTATTAGCATCAAGAGTAGAAAAGTATTGTGCACCGCACAAGCTAGATTTAATTTCATCAATAGTAGGAAACTGGTAATGTGCTCTCATTATTGCTTTATTTAGTTTTCTAGGGTCAATGCAAAGCCTAAGTTTGCCATTCTTTTTAGAGGTAAGTACAATTGAGTTAACCCAATCAGTAGGTTCTTCAACTTTGACAATTATTTTATCACTGACTAACATTTGTAGTTCTTTTTTCAGATCATCGAGCAACGCAAATGGGACTCTACGACAAGCATCTATGGAAGGTACAGCATCTGGTTTTATGGTGAGTTGACATTCAAAATCTTTGAGACAACCTATTCCCTCGAACAAGTGTGAATATTTTTGTGTAAGATCAACTGTGTCTTTAAAACTTACATTATGCAATCTTTTTAATAATTTCAGGTCTTCACAGCTTCTACGTCCTAAGACATCTTGACAATTAAGATCAACTATATGGAAAATCAAAGAATACTTCTTGTTATTATGACAGACATCAACGCAAGTTTGACCTACAGTTGGTAATACTTCACCACTGAAAGTAGATAGTTTGTGTGTACTTTTTGTAATTTGTGACAAAGGTAAGTTAAGTTTTTTATATGTGTTATAGGAAAGGATGTTTGTGTCAGCACCAGTATCTAGTAAAAATTTAATATTCATAGAGTTAATGTTTGCATAAGTGACGAAATCATTGCATAAATTATTTTGAACGGATGACAAAATTAACGAACCCAAAAAATAATTATTTTCATTACTATTCATATTATTGACAGTTTCAGAATTTAAGTTGTTAACTATTTTAGACTTACAAACATTAGCAAAATGGTTCTTTTTGCCACATTTCCTGCAGATGACACCTATTGCTGGGCAACGGACACGATGAACTTGGCCACATCTTCTGCATGGTACCTCGTAGTGCTTATTTTCTTTGGAAACGGAGACTGGTCTGCTTGGCTTAAATGGTCTTGAGTTGCTTCTAGGCCTCGAGTTGCTTCTAGAGACTGAACGACTGGGTCTTGCTGAAGAGTGAACTGCTGCAACTGCATTGGAGCTCAGTGATTGAGAATCTAGCTTCATGTTTCTCAGCGTCTTTGCAAGATTCAGTGCATCTTCAAAAGTGTTGCACTTGTCAATTAGGATTCTTTCTCTAATGTAAACATATTGAGAATTTAAGTTCCATGAAAATATATCTTTGAGTATGCTGTCGGCTTTTTCTCCAAAGTCACACTGCATGCTTATATTTTTAAGATCTGTTGCGTATGATTCTAAATCTTCATTCTCACCTTGCTTACGGTTGAAAAGCTTGTGACGTTCGACGGAAATATTGACCTTTGGTAGAAAGTGTGTCTCAAACCTTTTTATCAAATCTTTGTAGGTTATGTTCTCCAAGTCGACATTGAACGAGTGAAATATAGGAAGTGCTTCCGGGCCGATGACATTTAGTAAAATTGCGACTTTTCTAGCTTCTGGCTCGCCATCCAGGTTATTCGCAGTCATGTAGATCTTCATGGACATCGAAAATTTTTTCCACGCTAGCGGCATGTTGCTTGAATGGAAATCCATTGCGAACCTGGCTGGTGGAGCAGTCGGTCGGATAGCTTCTGCTGAACTCTCACCTTCTGACACCATGTTGTATGGCTGGTTGTCCAGGCAGGTGTTTCTTGAGGTCAGGATTGAAAACTCATTTACTGGATATAATTATTTATTGTAGCTCTAGTGAAGCGGTTGTACATGGCAGGCTCGACATTGCAAGATGGAGGGCGGAAATCACTCACGTACCATAGAGCATATCTAACTTATTATCTATGACATACGTGTATGCATGTAACAGTTCGTATGCTTATTATCTGATATTAGGTATAGGCCTTTCCTTAAGGTTGCGCCCATCAGTAACAAAATTTGTGAATCAAGGCTCAGATGGTTCGGTCACGTGATGAGAAGACCTAACAGTTATGTCGTTAAAAAGTGCCTTTCTATGGCTACAAAATAAAGGGGAAGGGGAAGACCACCCACGACCTGGTTGACGAATGTCCAGAGAGACATGAAGAGCCTCGGACTCAAAGAAGAAAGCCGACCCCGTGTAACGGGAAAAGCCGAGGACAAAGAAGAAGGTATAGGTCTTCCGCAATTTCGTAGACCTTGCTTATGACTAGGCTATCAGTAGCAAAAACAACAAACATAAACTAGGATCTAGGAGTTCGAAGGATTAGTGCGATTGTGAACAAACGAAATAACTCCTCGGGTATTGTATGTGTGATGTATTTGAATGAATATGACAATGAATGCTAACGAGGTTTCGTTTTTCGTTGAGTTAGAGTAGGCCTTCTTGATATCCGGTAATTGCTCTCCCAATCGAGCCTCCAAGAGATGTATGTATACCGTTATCTTATACATACTCGTATGTAATAACATTGTAAATGCATTAACCCTAGAAAGATAGTCTGCGTAAAATTTACGCACGAGTTTTAGAAATTTTGTTCTCTCTTTCTCAATAACTTGAATCAGTCGCAGTGCGTTTAGGACATCTCATTCGTTGATTGGACCTTCCGTTAGAAGTGCGTGTTAATGAGATAAGCGCCACCGATTTTGAAATATAAAAAAAGAACAAAAAAGTTATTTTTCGAGAGCATAATGTTGATGTGTGGGAAAGCTTTTTCTGGCTGACTTTTATGTATCTGTATATTCCCAATATACATAAGATTGCTAATTATTTAATTTATATTATAAAACTGATTATTATAGTTCAAAATCCTGAGAAAAGGAAGGTAGTTTTACAAATTCTTGGTTAAAATTAGACGAAATTTTAAGTAATTATATTAAATATTATTTTCTAAATAAATAAATGGAAAACAGCATATTTTAATATTTTTATTCGTATTTGTATGTAAATATTAAATACCGATTGGTTATTTGAATTAATAAATAAACCTCGACGTACTGTTAGATAGAACACATGCGTTAAACCTACGCATGATTATCTTTTACGTACATCACAATATGATTATCTTTCTAGGGTTAATCTAAAATCATAAATAAACAAGAACTTAGTACCACACTTACGAGTATTATTAGCAAATCAGTTAGATGTGGTAAATTACCTACATTATTATTAAACTAATAATAGATCATTATAATATCGTAGCCACATCCAAAGTAATAACACATGAGTAACGTAATAGTGATAATAGTGACGTAACGGCTGGAGTGCCCTAATTGGGCGTACGTGTCTCCGGTCAGCGCAGGCGCAGCGGCTCGCCTTTGAGCTGGAGTTCAGCTCTGATAACAAACCACATGCCGTAGTTTTGGGAAATTGATTCCCCATTGAGTTTTCTGGACCGGTCAATGGATTCGTCATTGGTTGTAAAAGCCCGCCTTTAAAAACCTCTTACAACCACACCAATTATCCAAGCCTATGAACATTTCATTATGAAACTGTGTCATGGAAAACTTGATAACGGAAAAATATATAAGTAAGTAGGTACAGTCGGGGACAAATTCGGTGAACCACATCTTACTTCTTTTCGTGTGGCTGGCGTCTCACCGTTCAGTTGCAGTCCCTATCCGTAATTGCTTATGCATTGTACTACCCTAGTTTAATACATAAAAAAATAGTAAAAGGGTCTGCGCGTGAATGGCGAGGCACCAGCCACGTGAAAAGAAGTAAGAGGTGGTTCACCGAATTTGTCCTCGAGTGTACCTTATTAAATACTATTTGTTGGTAAATACATACTTAATATACATAGAAAGCACCTAGACCAAGACAAATAGACAGACATGTTATTTAAATTTTTACTTTTTTGCATTCACAATGCAATTTTTATTATTGAAAAATTGAAAATGAAGTATTTAGAAAAAATATTGTGATTTGTTAATGAGACGGGTCGATTTTTTTCTAAATAAGTACTTAGTTCATTTTTAATTTTCCACAAACAGACATGTTTATGCGCAAAAATATTTGTCTTGTTCGGGAATCGAACTTGAGACCTCCTGCGCGGAAGGCAGGTATCCTACCCTTCGCCAAATCGACTCGTCTTTAGACAGTTTAATTAAAACTTGAGGTTTACCACCTCAATTAGTTCTGATGTCTATTCCCGCTCTCTTTCTCGCTCTAGTTCGGTTCGGTGCGACAGAAAAGGATAGCAGCATATTATTAGCATATTAAAGTGCAATTCCGTGCTGCGAAAACTGCGTTCCCTCAGTTGTTTAAAAAAGGTGAGTTGTTGAGACATACATGTATCATAGAAAATAGTCAAGTCTTGCACCCTGTGTGTCCCTAGACCGAATGCGCGTGAAGAAGTGTTCATATGAGTGTAGTGAGCGGTGATTTATCGCGCGCTCACCGGACGCTCACTTACCGGCAGATGGCGCCTCTGCCGCACTGACTGAGCACTTTATGCTAGAGGTCCTGCTGCACTATTGGATCATCTCGTGTATTCAAGGCGTTTGAGCTATCGTTCAGATACAAGGATTTAATTTCTTGAACTTCAATCCAGCTTAGCATATTGACGACCGATTTGGCGCAGGGGTAGGCTACCCACCAGGTTCGATTCCCGAACAAGACAAATAATTTGTGTGCATGAACATGTCTATTTGTCTTGGTCTGGGTGTTTACTATGTATATTAAGTATGTATTTACAAACAAAAAGTATTTAGGTATGTATTTATCCGTTATCAAGTTTTCCATGATACAGTTTCTTAATGAAATTAAAATGAGCTTAGATAATTGGTGTGAATGTAAGAAGTTATTTATTTATTTATTTATTTATATTCAATCACTTGTAAAAAATTACAGGAGACAATAATTATCTCAGCGAGTAGTTACTATCATCTCATTAAATTTAACATTCCTTTTATTCTGAAGTTATCATTTTGCACACCATGAAGGCTATGGGTCTCATAAGAAGGCTCAAGGTCACCTAGCGAGCAATGGAGAGAGCGATGCTTGGCATTTCTGTGCTCGATCGAATCAGGAATGATGAAGATGCACAGGAAAACTAAAACTACCGATATCGTTCGAAGTGGCAGTGAACGGGATACATAGCGCGGAGAACCGATGGCCGTTGGGGCAGAAAGGTACTCTCGAAATTCTATAATTTTACGAAAAATTGTAAACGAAAAAACCACCTGCCCTGTAACTAGCTTTCAGGCGGAAAGCTGTGGCATTTTCTATTACAACTTTTCCTGAAATTCGTCGTTTTAATATTATGTACTATACATACACATTATTGTATATTTCGTTTATAAACCTTTAAATACTCACGAGTTAAGATTACTTTAGATAATTCTGCCAAATTTATTGTATGGAATCATACTTAGGGAAAAAGCTCAAAATATGCGATTTCAGTGATGAGCGTACTAATTAGGAGTTGTTTGTATGCAGACGTCGTTTGCTTTCGCCCAAAATCGTTGCACTTGATGCTGTGAAGGGATCTGTCTCCCAAAGGGGTGCATTCAAGGTCACAAATGTTGGGTTTAAACAAAAATATACTTTTTAGATTGTTGTTTTCTTAAAAAGCAAGATTTTCTTATTCAATATTGTCAGTCTTACCACAGATAATATAATACTATACTGTCTTACTAATTTTATAAATAACTACGAAAGTATGAATGTTTGTTACTCAATCACAGGGAAACGGTTGCACAGATCTCGAAAAAATTAAGGGAAACGAGATAACGTTTTAAAATAGATTAAAAGCTACAACTCTGGAAAATATTACATTCCCACGAAAAACATCATGTAGTTGAAACGGGTAAAGTCATGTGTAGAAAGCTAGTATTTAAAAAAGAAATGCTTGTTTTAATTTTTTTTTGCACGCGAAACGATTATCGCTTCGTCCCAGCACGTCAATAAACCATTAGCAATGGCAATAAATCTAATCATTATTAAGAGTACAAAAACGAAAACAATAAAAAAGTACTTTTTAACCGACTTCAAAATCAAAAAGGAGGAGGTTCTCTATTCGTCTGTATGTATGGTTTATGTCCGCCGATTACTCGAAGACGGATGGACCGATTGAAATGATTCAAACGTTATTACATCAGGTTGGTTTCCAAGTTGTCAATTTTTCGAAATTTTGAAATCGGTTCAGTAGTTTTCAGGAAATCTTGAAAATACTGTCGTTTTCGTAAACACTTTATGTGAATTTATTACGTATCTTTAGGCATAACTCCTTTGTTTATAAAACGATTTAGATGATTCTTGATTTGTTAAAAAAGGGATACCTCAAGATATTTTAACCGACTTCAAAAAGGAGGTTTTCAGTTTGATCACATACCTATTTACCAGAATACACGTAAATAGCCTGCACGATGCACTAAAAAGAGCGAAATAAAAACTATTTTTATAAAAAAATAAAACCGCCTTCAAAAAAATCGCCGCCTTTTTAAATGTAGTCATTTCGTAAAACGACCCGAATATTCTTAGATTAATTACAGTTGGTCTGACAAGTTTAAAGTGTAGGCGAACTGAGTAAGCTTGGAGCGAAATTAGCTCCGGCTTATAAGAGCGGCGGTGCAAGTGAAATAGATAATTATCAGAAGGGCCTCGTGGGCCCCCCGCGACATACATCACGCGGGCTGACTGATGGGCCTCTTTACTGACCGGTAGGGACAAGGCAGTGGATGCAGCGGGTCACACTATTGAAGCATTTGCAGCTAACAAGCGGGATATTGAAGAGGAAACTGTGGCCAATTGAGAGGAGGAAAGGTTTTGGTTCCGGGCTTGTAATCTCTAAATGTATCTACTCTATTCTATGAAGTAATTAGAAATGGGTTTCATAAGTCCTTAAATAATTTAATTTCAGAATGCATTCGGCTTTGAGATATTAAGAGCGTTACATCAAGTTTTCATAATTCCAAATTCAGAATCTTACTCTGGAGCCCGGGCGGTGCTCGACGATCCGTAGCTTATGTCACCTGCAACACCATACAATTATACTAACCATATATATACAGTGGCGGTCAAATAATTAAGGCGCTACTCGGAAAAATATGGACTTTTTGATTTAAAACTATAGGACGGTTACAGTTGTTAAAAATCTGGTAATAAGATATATATTTCTTCATACCTTTATCTAGAATCGTATAGTTTCAAAAACACGATTTTATGATTTTGCCTCGACACTTTTTATTTTCGAAAAGACCTCTAAAAAATACGAAAAGTGAAGATTATTCTTAAATGGGGTTACTTACACCATTGGAAATTGGTTTAATTTATGGACACCAATAATATTGAGGATCGTATAGAAGCATTTTTTTTAAATCGCTGTAGATTTTTAATACGAAGTGATTTTGTGTTTTTTTTGCCTAATCTGCAAAATCGGTCTCGCTCCCGCGCGCGTCGTTTACTCATTGCTATCTCGCTTCAGCACATTTTTTCCGAGTATCGCCTTAAAGCACCAGTCGATTTTCATATAAACGAGGTAACTTTGAAGCCGTTGTTCTCCGCCAGAGATTGACCTAGCTGTGATCAGATGATTGCACTCTAGGGAGTGATTGGAGGAGATTCAGATCGCTATACACACTCAACTGTTCTGATCAGCATTCTAAAAGATATAAGGATATGTTAAAAAAAAACCGCAAAATTTGCATAAAATTGTATGGAAATCCAGAAACAGAAAACTCTGATTCTTATATCTCCTTAGAACGATGACCAGATCAGTTGTTTGTGTATAGCGATCTGAATCTCCTCTATTAACTCCCTGGATGGCTATCATTAGATCACAGCACAGCTAGGTCAATGCTTGGGGGAGAAACGAGGCTTCCAAGACACCTCGTTTGTATGAAAATCAACTGTTTTCTTTAATTATCTGACCGCCACTGTATGTAGCATATTAATATGCTACATATATATTTTAACCGACTTCAAAAAGAGAGGAGGTTCTCAATTTCTCGATTCGTATATTTGTTTCTTTTTTGGTAAAATTGGGAGACGTTAATTTACTTGACATATTAAAGCCAATCTGCTGTGACTTGCTCCTTACGCCGTCGGTCATCCCAAGTCCAAAAGGGCCGGACGAAAAAGGCCTCTTTACCTTCCACTAAAACTAGTAAATAGTCGGATTAACTCCGAGTATAAATCAGGAGGACTCCGTTGATCTGGATCGGCCTCGGAGGCCAGATAACATCGCGATCGGGAGTCCCTCCGTACTTTGAGGTACGGAAGATAAAAGTTTCCTTATTATCGTTGAGGGATTACTGTTCACCTCTTTTTGGAAGTTATACTCTATAGTGATTGCTCTTTCAGAAACTTACGAGTGGCTTGAACCTTTGTGAAGCTCGCTAACGTTGCGATAAAATTGCTACTAATCAATTTGTTTATCTTACTAATCCAATAACTTTAACTGTGAACTGTCATTTTTCGAGACCCCCACGGCCATCATACCAGGAGCTGGTAAGCCAACCGACAGGGTTTGAGCGCGCTCGATGACTGTTGAAGTTTTCACAGTTTTCTTTTATTTTTAAATGGCAAGCGGTTTTTGAAATCATTGAACATACAGCCTAGATTATACTTTACATATTTCTTCTTAGTTAAAAAACAAAACACACGTTTAATTTTTATTTAAAAACTCAAGAAATAGTTTATAATTTTGAATTCGACAGATTCGGCTTTTTAAACTTTTTCCGGCTCCCGGAAATCAACAGACAAGAAGTACAATAGGATGCCCCAAAATCTATAACATAAGACTTAGTGTCGGAGCCAACAATAAAAAACTTTTAATTTAAACAAAAGCATTTCCCCAGTCCGAGTGACTAGGAAGCAATTCCCATCCGGCCCGATTAATTCCAGCCAATCATACCAAACGTCATTCTATTACCGAAAGAGCCCCAATTTAAACTGTAATTTTTTCAACAAACTGCGGAACAATCTCAAACAATGTCTGCCGAGCACATCGCAATTAAGGGAGGATCGCTTCCTTCTAAGAAGGTGCTTCTTATTATTTCCCTCCCTCCGGAATCCGTCTGGGAGCTCGTTAATTAGCCCGAGTATTTTATTAAGGCCAATTTGTTGCGAATACCTGCCAGATTGTGGAACCCTAAGCGATTTGTTTGAACTTTTTTTTCAGAAGAGGGCGCTGATTTCTAACAGCTCCACCGTTTGTTTTTAAGTGTTAATTACCTGTTGTGTTTTAGATAACAATTAATAATTGAGTTATGCTTGAGTTTTTTGTTATGGTGTAATTTGATTATCGTCCCCGCTTTCGTTTTTTTTGTTTAACTTTGTGTTTTAGGGCCTTGTTATTATTTTGATATTTCCTTAGGTAATCTTGTTGGAGTTTACTTACACAGAATCGTAAACTTATTTTAACGAACTTTTCGAAGTAGGTAATTGTTTCGAATTTTTGAAAGGAAAATTTTAATCGAATTTGGTGTTCCCTTCTAAATGATTGTAAAGAATTTATTTGAAAAAAAGTTCAGCTATGAATTTAGTAAAACGTAGAACAAATATTTGATAGCAATAGCCGTTTAGCAAAGACTAAGTTGTATGCTTACAAAAACAAAAGGTACCCCAATTGATGTAGAGTAATGCTGAACGATTAACATAAATGGAAGGTGGCCGGGGTCCCGGGTTCGGTTCCCACGTCCGCGGGCGACAATTGGTGGAATTGGCCGGTATGCGCGCCTGAGTTGACCCCGCCTAACTATTAATTGTCCTCTACCTAAATAAGGAAGATGTGGAGATTCCACTTGAGGCTAGCACTAAAATTATTTTTATTCCACCCGTAGCCCTGAAACATAATGTCTGTTTTTTCGAGACGAATTCAATTTGATTGTCTATGAAGTTATTGTGACTAGAGTGTGTGTCAGATAACTTTGCGCGTGACTGGCACGTTTTTGGCGCTAGTTATAGTGTATTTTTTTGTTCTAATGTTATAGAAAAGATTAGTATTCGATTTTTACCGCGCGCAGACTTATCTGACAAGTGACAAAGAAGTTTATTTTGCTGATAGACACACAATATTATTATGATAAAAAAAAAACAAAGTAAAAAGAACAAACAAATAATTAACTAGGCTATGACAAAAATACTTATTCTACGGTATGTACGTGTGTGCAGCAGCAAGAAGGGTGCCAGTCGGCAAAACACCGATTTTCAGCCGTCACCCAGAGACGCGGGCACAGCGACTGCGCTGTTAGGTCGAGAACAAGTGTGTAAGTACTACGAAAACCTATGCATATTCATTTGAATATGCTTACTGCTAGGAACTACAGTTTTTATGAATCAGTAAATATTAAATTCTGCGAAAGGAAATAGAAAAAGAATATTCGTTAAAATATTAATAGAAACTGTCTTGTCCGATTACTTAACTGGAGCAGTTACAATGTGGACCGCTAAACCACGGTCCATAGAATTTACATTCATCAATTTGTTAAAATCTTGCATAATTAACATAACACATATAGTTGAACATGAAGTAGGTATTAGAAAAAAATGGCCAGTAACTGATAATACATAATAACGGGTGTCCCAAAAGTAGGTATAGGATGATTTGTCTCAATAAAACGCGAATGGATTGAAATTTCTTCGTAGTTTTATTTTATTTTAAAGAAGAGATTTGTACAATTTTATCTGAATAGAATATCTGCTAAATAGCCGCCACGGGCATTTTTGCTGTGTGCAGGTTTTTCATGACACTTTCACACATTTCGCTGCTAATTTCACACATTACGCTACTTATTTTACCAATAACTCGGCGAATATTTTGTCTATATTGTCTATGTTTTGTGGATCGTTGGCGAACGAACGAACGAACTTTAGTCTGCATTGAGCACTCGATACTTAATGAAGTACGTTTCCGGGCAACAAATGACCGCACACCGTATGCGTTGAGTCCGCGACACGTCCTCGGAGGACATATTTTGGATGTACAGGGACTTTTTGTCCGCCGGGGACAAAAGTCCCTCATCTGATTATGCCTTAAGTACCGCAATTCTTTTAATTGTCTGTTCCTTTATTTTTTTTATGTGTATGTGTCCAATATATGTTTTTCTTTCTTTCTTTCTTTCATAAAAGAAAGAGGTTTGCCTAGATACTCTAGTAACTTCGATCAGGATCAAGGATAGTTTGACACTCTTTAAGGCTATTGTTTCGAATAAATTTAGTCCACACGAAATGTTTTAATGGATCAGTGTAATGATGAGCAAATGAATTTTGTCTACACTTATAATTGATGTATTTACAGGTATATAGCCTAAGTTTTGTGACTCTAATATGTTTTGTTAATGCATTGGTAGTGTTGCTTATTAAATAAATAAATAAATGTTTTGCCATCTCCACACATTCGCTGTGTCGTTGATGAAGTGGCGTGCGCAAGATACGCTCCCATGTAATGTCTCATACAATAACAGGAGCGCGGTGATTCACCTCGCCGCCACCGGCCACCGGGAGACGCCTAACCCTCGGCTGATGGCCAGTGTCCATTAAGTTTTTAAACCAAATATTGAAACATCGGTCAAACTTTTACCCCCTTATTACAAAACGTGGACTAAAATAAATCAATACATCAATTATTAATACTAAAACTAATATACAAATAGTCCTGGTTTAAAACTGGTACTCAACTGGTGCTGTCACTTTCATTTTCCAAATGAAAGACAGAATTAGCATGAGTTTTAAACCAGGTCTAACTTTAGAGCCAACGCGCACTTATGATTTTTAATCGGGCGATAGTTTAGTCGGAATCGTAAGACGATCGTGATCAAACTGTCGGCCGATAGTTTGGTTTTGAGAGCCTACGCGCACTTGTGATTTTTAGTCGACCGATAGTTGGTCGATACTTTAGTTGAATCCGGGCGTGCGCTCACATAGTCCTTCATGCACAGGCCGATAGTTGTGCGATAGTTGTCCGATAGCTGTGCGATAATTGTCCGATAGTTGTACAACTATTGGCCAGTCATTTTCGATAGTTCGATACTGAATGCGCAGTCTACCGATAGTTTAGTTGAATGCAATGCGCGCGCTCATTACCGATCGGCCGATAGTTGTGCTGTGCGATAGTTTGATCGTACAACTATCGGCCGATAGTTTGATCGGTCGATTTTAAATCGTCAGTGAGCGCACTGCCATATAACTTTATACTGAATCCGAGAACGATCAAACTATCGCCCGATTAAAAATCACAAGTGCGCACTGGCTCTTAAGGCGCTACTCGGAATAATATGGACTTTTTGATTTAAAACTTTAGGACGGTTACAGTTGTTATAAATCTGGTAATGAGATATATATTTCTTCATACCTTTATCTAGAATCGTATAGTTTCAAAAACACGATTTTATGATTTTGCCTCGACACTTTTTCTTTTCGAAAAGACCTCTAAAAAATACGAAAAGTGAAGATTATTCTTAAATGGGGTTACTTACACTATTGGAAATTGGTTTAATTAGTGGACACCAATAATATTGAGGATCGTATAGAAGCATTTTTTTTAAATCGCTGTAGTTTTTTAATACGAAGTGATTTTGTGTTTTTTTTGCCTAATCTGCAAAATCGGTCTCGCTCCCGCGCGCGTCGTTTACTCATTGCTATCTCGCTTAAGCACATTTTTTCCGAGTATCGCCTTAATGATACGTTAGATATAAGCTCTTTTAGATCTCACTCCTATCAAACAGCTATATATCTATTAGTTTCAACTGTCTCGGCATTCAACAGGAATAATTTGACTTAATGGGCATTTTGGCGACTTTGGGTCGCATTGTGCATGGAAAAATGGAATCGCACCAGATACGTAGATATATAACGTACCCAAGCTGAGAGAGAAGCTGTACGGAACTCAATTTAGGAATAGGAAAAATGTGATAGTAAAATACAACGAGCCCTAGGTATAAGTAGCTTTCAGGTGTGAAAGTTACTTATATAGGGATCGTGGTTTTTAACCATCACATTTTTCATACACTTACAAAATTGCATTGTGAATGCATACAAATAATTTAAAATCTCAATAAGATTCGATAGTTATTAACAATTACTGTTTTGGATTGTCATCCATGAATGTTGTTTTTATTAGCAATAATTTTTATTATTTTATTATATTCTTTATTGCACAAATTATATATAACAGTTTACAATGTACAAGTATGTTCGGCAAAGGTGGACTTATCCCTGAAAGAGATCTCTTCCAGTCAACCTAAATGTTGTTGAGAAAATCGTAAAAAGGGTGACACAAAGTGCAACAGAAAAAGAAAATTATAAACATATTTTAGATTCAACTTAAATAAAAAAACACATTAATACCAAAATATATAAAATATACTTACATATATAATTAAAAATAAATACCTACATAGATATACATATAAATACAAATGATCATGTTAATGCGAGAAAGTGATCTTTCAACTTTGTTTTAAAAGATGCTAAGGAAGAAGAGTCTTGTATAACTTTGGGGAGCTTATGTTAACTTTATGCTTAAGTTAGAAAATAAAAAGTAGGGACATCAAAGACCGAGTAGAACCCATCGACCGGGTTACAGACTGATCAAGCGGGTTATCAAACGCTTTTAAAATGGTTATGCGTCGCACTCGCTTTATTAGCGCAACGAGCGAGTCACGCAGAGGCGCCCGTTCATTGCTGACTCACAGGGCTTGCGCAAGCGCAGGTGGCTTAGATAACTCTAAATGTACTGAATTAGCTTAGCCTTGGCAGTTTTATATTTATTATATTTATAAATTATAAATTAAAATTAATAATAAATATATTATACAGGATAATTTTTTTATCAGTGCACAAATTTTTAGGATCGACTCAGAATCGGTAAGTGAACAACTTTCTCCTAGAAACATAGGTCGAAATATGACAAAATTTTTTTGACCTTTCATACAAATCGGACTGATCACGTGATCGAATTAGTATGGGAAGTCTAAAAATTTTTGTCGTATTTCGACCCATGTTTCTAGGAGAAAGTTGTTCACTTATCGATTCTGAGTCGATCCTAAAAATTTGTGCACTGATAAAAAAATTACCCTGTATATATATATAATATATTAATTATTAATTTTTTTATTTTTTATTTTTTTTTTTTTATTTTTTTTTTTTAATCTAGATTCCAGACGTAAAACGTTAAAGAAAACCTCCGTTGTGAAGTGTCCAACCAACTTTCAAGGTGTCGCTCTCTGAAGTTCAATTCCCGGTCGGGAAAATATGCATAACATACTTTTCTATATTTTCGGTGTAGGTTTTCTAATAACCATAGCCAGGTGCTTACGCTACTTACCTAATTTGGGATAGGAGCAATGTACTCGTATGTGATGATGTCTAATATTTATTTATTTATATCCCTGAAAGTAGAAGTTATGAAAATTTCATCTTTAAGTAAGGTTCAAATAATTCATTTCTTTCCTTTAATTGTTATATGTCCAAAAAAATAGTGATAACTAAACTATTTGCGAGTTGTCATAGACATTATATCAATATATTTTGTTAAACTGTAAGTTCAATAACATATAAATAACTATGTATTATGAAAAACGGGATTTTCACCATGTTTAAACTTGTTGTCCAGTTACCGATAAAAAAAAATCCGTTTTTCATAACAGGTAAGTACAGTGAAATTTACCATGAAAGTTTAAAATTTTATAAAATAACCTCTATCATTGACTGATATTTCAAATCATTAAGTATTTGTTTAAAAGTAATATTTTTTTGTTAGATAAATTATTGCCCCTACCTCTACTTTAATATGGGAAACAGGCGTTTTAGATACCCAAATAATTTTCAAAATAAGTATTTAATTTTACTATACTTAGGTTAGTTGTTAAAAACGTGCCATAAGTGCCATTAACTTCTTTGACCCGGTGGTGGTCAAATTAAAAACTAAAAAACTTTTCTTACAGCTAACAGCTTTTCCTAAAATTTTGTGTTGCTAGTGGCGCCTCCACTACTGGTTCAGATTAGTTTGTGGGACTGTAAGTAGCAAGTACCTACCTACGTTAACAGTCAAGGAACGCGTGTGACATAGATGTGCGCCTGCGCCGGTCATTGCCACCCGAGGTGATTGCTTCGAGTGCCCTAAGTGGGTGTCATCTTAGTGACAAACTCTTCCACATGTGTTGTGTTGGTATGCTACCACCACTAATTAGTACCGTGAGACCGAATTGTGATGACAAATAAATCAGTTAGTAGGTATGATTAATTAGTTAAAAGTAGTGTAAGTTGTAAATCAATTTGAATGCTTTGGGAGGAGAATGAAAAACATTCGAGGATTATGTTCAAGTGCCTAATATTGTTAAAAGCATTGGTATAGTGTTTAGTTTTGACTGAAGTGACTTACAATGATACCTAACTACCTAGTAAGTTTTTTTATCTTCAATGGGGTAGCACTTAGCCTTCATCACACCTGATGCTAAGTGGTGATAAGGCTGAAGGTGGAAGCGCATTACTCCCCGAATCCTCAAGCACTGATGAACTGGCTATCTTATCTCTAACTGCCGGAACACAATAATGCTGAAAACATCATTGTTATGGCGTCAGACTTAGATAAGATGGTGGCAGCTAGCCAGTCGGACAAAGAACAAGTTCTACCACCAAACCAAGCCGAATACAATTATGTATATATGTCGCAGGGATATGAGGAAATCAGGGATTTCGCGAAATCCCTAGGGATATCACGAAACAAGTTCTGTGATATGTCATTTCACTAAACTAAATGTAGTGAAATGAAGAATGACTGAAGTAATAACAGTAAGCTCACGGCTGCAGGTGACAGGTATGAGCGAGTTTGTATCGGAAGTCCTGTAGAACACGTGATAGGTTAGGAATTTAAGGCGATCGTGAAGCGCAGCGAAGCAATCGCCTTAAATTTCGTGGTTATTTTTTTTTGTGAAACAACTTATGGATTGTAAAAATAACCTCCGAAATCCACTTTTCTGACATTTCACTAGATTTAGTTTAGTGAAATGACATATCACTGAACTTGTTTAGGAAGAAGACGTTCGTAAATAAGTCTATTCCACATCTTCCGTGATTTCGTGATATCCCTAGAGATTTCGCGAAATCCCTGATTCCCTCATATCCCTGCGACATATATATGGACCTCTTGGTGATGTGAACCACTAGACCACAGATGCGGTTGACTCCTACCTATCAATCCTATTAGTTTTTGTGTTCTCTTCTTTTTTATATTAAAAAGAAATATTTGACACCATCACACACATTGTTTCAATACCAAACTGTAGTAGCTTGAGCAATAGTGTTATGGAAGTTGGAAACAACGACGGGTATTACCACATACACCCAGACCCGAGGAAATATTGAAATTTTCGTACCTCTAGATATAGCGGTACCATGAAAACCGGTGCGTACACCACTCGGCCACGGAGAGCGTCAAATATTCATTGTGTTTGTGCCTCGCTTGCCATGATGTTACAAGAGAGTTTGTGACCACCATCGTCAGCTTTCAGTAACGTCAAAATAGTAATTACTTATGTGTATTTTCAACACACTTGCTCATAAAGTGAGCGTTATTACATCGATCTTAGGGCCATAAACCGAACTATAACCCACGCGTGCATAATAATATTACAGTACTAGTTGCGTAATAGAATTATCCCTACAAAGTTAAGTAAGTACCTAACTGCAAATTATATGCGAGTAAACAGAGACTTTTCAATTTAACCGGGTAATACAGTATCCCTACAAAGTTAAGTTAGTACCTAACTGCAAGTTATATGCGAGTCAACAGAGCATTTTCAATTTCAGCGGGTAATAGATACAGTTCTTTTTTTGTAACAACAAAGAGGTTTTATACGGCTGAAAATCCATTTACGTTTTTAGAATAAATAAATGTGTCCCTAATTAAGACAAAAAACATAATTAAGTATATTATTATCAAATTATTTATAATTCACAATAATTTGTTATAAAACATTTGCATTTTATCACTATTATTATACTTAATTATTTTGACGTAGGCTGTATGGCTGTATGTAATCAATCACCTCACATTTGGCGCGTGCAAGAAAAAAAAACATGCGCGCTTTTTCCCTTAGTTAATATTAGGTTAATACAATATGTATGCAATAAATGTTTGTTTTTCCTCGCAAGTGTGTTGAAAAAGTGCGTATGAAACTCGTGAGCAACTTACTCACTAGACACTCGGCTGATTTACGCCCTCGCCTGCGGCTCGGGCTGCAACCCACAGCCTCGTGTATAATGAGCAACCTAAGCTCACTTGTATCATAATATACTATTACTTTATAGCAAGATTTTGCACTGAAGAAGATTAAGAGCCAGCGCGCACTTGTGATTTTTAATCGGGCGATAGTTTGATCGTTCTCGGATTCAGTATAGATAATTCAGTGCGCGCACTTGACTAAAGGCCGGTCGGTAATGTAGGACTATGTGAGCGCGCGCACTGCATTTAACTAAATCGGCCGACAGTTTAATCACGATCGTCTTAAGATTCCGACGAAACTATCGGTCGACTAAAATCACAAGTGCGCGTTGGCTCTTAACCATCATGATAATATGAGCAAGTACCTATATACCTACCCATCTTTTTATATGTACACCTACAGCAGATCGAATAAAGAGTTTACGGTGTGATTGAAAGCCACATGCGACCTCGATGCGAGACTTGTATGTTGATTACCTAGATGAGGTAGGCGCAGATAGGGCGATTCGTTAAAATGCGATTCATTAAATGCAGGACTGTCAATTATAGATTAGTAAGTGGTATAAAAAAAAAAAATTTTGTAAATTTTTAAAGTAACATTTACGGGATAACCTTTTTACAAGTTGGATCTATTAAATCTTAGTGTATTTTTAATTTTATATTGTACGTACAATCAGCATTGACTGTATTTCTTTGAATTCCCTAGACACTTTTACAGAGAAACTGTATTCACATCACAGCATGACTTAGCCGCCTCTGTGGTCTAGTGGTTCATACCACGGATTTCAGACCCAGAGGTCACGGTTTCGATTCTTAGTGAGGGTATATATTGGATTCGGTTTGGTTAATGGTAGGACTTGTTCTCAAGTCCGCCTGGCTATTAACCACCACCTTATCTAAGTCTGACGCCATAAGAATGATGTTTTCAGCATTATCCGGCAGTTAGAAATAAGATAGCCAGTTCCTCAGTGGTTGTGGATACTGGGAGTGGGAGTAGTGCGCTTCCACCTTCAGCCTTATCACCACTTAACGTCAGATGTGATAAAGGCTAAGTGGCTACCCTGTTATGTATTAAAAAAAACTTATTTACTAGTTGGGTCTATTTTTTTGTGTCATTCACAAGGGTTTTTTCTGTGAAGCCAGCATTCGTGATTGGTCTTTCGAATTCTTAGTTTCCTAGGGGTACCAACGGCATTCAGTTGCCCGTATCGTAAAACGATTTCTTACTCCTGATCTGCCCAGGCCACATTATGATGTGTCCATTCCATGACATTTGATTTTATTTTAAACTAGCGGCCGCCCGCGGTTGCACTCGCGTGGTTCTCGTTCCCGTGGGAATATCGGGATAAAAAGTAGCCTAAGTTACTCCTTATTACATCAGCTACCTGCCAGTGAAAGTCCCTTCAAAATCGGTCCAGCCGTTTCAGAGATTAGCCGGAACAAACAGACAGACAGACAGACAGGCAAAAATTTTAAAAAATGTTATTTTGGAATATGTACCGTATATAATAGTACTAGCTGACCCGGCAAACGTTGTTTTGCCATATTAATTATAGTGGACCCGGTAAACTTCGTATCACCAACATCTATTATAGATAGACAGATGAAAATAAATGATCGCGAAGAAGTTTTATACACAGCCTGCAACAAATGGCACTTATTAAAAAGTAGGTAATGTAGAAGAACAATAGAGAAGGCTGTGAGGTAATCCAAAGCGGCTAAAACGTCAGTGATTACAATACTCTTTGACATACCTCTTTGGAAGCGGCTATGGAAGAAATGACAGTTTTGTATAGAACGACAGTTTATCGATTTTCTATACAAAATAATCATTTTTATTTTATAATTTTCCGGAATAAAAAGTAGCCTATATTACTCTCCAGGTCCCAAACTATCCCCATACCAAAAATCGAGTCGATCCGTTGCTCCGTTTTGACGTGAAAGACGGACAAACAAACAAACAAACAAACAAACAAACAAACACACTTTCACATTTATAATATTAGTGTATGGATATATAATCATATGCATGTAGTAAAAAGCGGTTATTTTAATATTACAAACAGACACTCCAATTTTATTTATTTGTATGTATAGATTATCTTGAATATTTTTGAAGTTATAGAGCATCAAACTTTTAACTAGAGAGAAAGAGGGAACGACTGCCTTTGTAGCGTTAAATAGTCACGCCATAGAAGTTTCCGTTTAAGAAAGAGACACCTATAGTTAAAATTAAACAGCTATAATTAGCTTGTTTTATACTTGATTCAAATGTTTTTTCCCCAATTGGTATTCTTAAATGTTATATTTTTTAACCTCATCATGAAGTATCTACATTTCAACAACAGCGAATTACCTATTATGTCAGTCTGCCGGTCTAGCATGAGCGGCTTTTATCACGCGATATGATATAGTATGCCGTCTTGCTTACACCTTAGTGGGGTAAGCAAGACAACTAATTGCCGTACCATATCATATCGTGCGATAAAAGCCGCTCATGCTAGGCCGGCTGGTCTGTACTAATAAGCACTCTGTGTCCCGTGTGGCTCGCCGTGAGAACGATGCGCATGTGGCGCGTACACACTCGTGCTTTTATTGGCGGTGTTGCCACACCGATTTTTAATCACCTCGCCACATGTGCGGTACGTAGGTGCCTTTATATCCACTAAGCTACGTATCTGATACAAACGTGTTTTAGCCAGAAGAATTTATTATTAAAAAAACGTAACGGTGAGATAGAATGAAAAATATATTATGTAATCTTAATTCTTATTACTTTTATCAGAATTTATTCTCCACAAAAGACATAGGTAACTAAAAAAGTGCCCCTTTTTAACCAGATCGGGGTAGCATAGCCTTAGCCTTCATCACACTTGATGAAGTGGTAATAAGGCTGAAGGTGGAAGCGCACTACTCCCGGAATCCTCAATCACTGAGGAACTGGCTATCTTATCTCTTACTGTCGGAACAAAATAATGCTGAAAACATCATTGTTATGGCGTCAGACTTAGATAAGATGGTGGTAGCTAGCCAGGCGGACTAAGAACAGGTCCTACCACCAACGAAACCGAATACAATTTATGTACTTACCCCCACTGGGAATCGAACCCGGGACCTCTGGGTCTGAAATCGGTGGTGTGAACCACTAGACCACAAAGGCGGTTTAGACTTACGGTTTAGCCTCCTTCTTAATTTGGAATTCTTAGAAGTATTTAGTGCTTCAATATTCCTGATAAAACAACACAAGAACACAACATAACATTTTGATAAATTTAAGTATAGAAAAAAACTAAGAAAACGATTTAAGATCTTATGTTATGATACATACAAATAGGTATGATGCTAAAAGTATTTGATGTCCAATCAACCTAAAACGTAAATCATGGTTCTTTATATTTTTAAGTGACAAGGTGTATGACACGCTTACTGTGTAAATAGCTCAGTTATATATTTTCTATTTATAGTGACAGCACCAGACACTTTATTAACCTTTTGAATTTGTAAAGACATGACTTAACCTTTGGACAAAGAGTCAGTTGTATTCACGTTAGTCATTGGCACAAAATAAAGAGTTTACAGAAGGACCGCTCCCACCATTTTTGAAAATCTATACCTATCCTTGTCTGACTCACTAGGGTTGCTTCTGTATTGATTCTGAATCTAAAAAGGAGTAAGTAGTAAAAGTTAACAATCATACATAAATAAATTCGTTTAAACATACATCGTAACAAGTTTACATGCCTTAGATGCTGCTTAGATGGTAAACAGAGCATCTAATATCCATTTAAAGTCCCGACGCCACACACGACGAAAACAAGATCCTATTGTACCTATACCGTACCTATTATGTTGTAATGTATTCCATTCCTATATGTTATAATGTACTCTATGAACAAGATATAAATATGGTGTGATAGTTATCCCACTAAAAACATAAACGTGAAAAAGGCACTAAGTAAGTTCGACGAAAACATAAAGGTAAAAAAGGTGCAAAGTTCAGCGAAAAATAGTTGAAATCTAAATGGGTTACAAGTTCCATAAATTTTTTCGTTCAAGAACTTCAAATAATTAATATTTTCTTAAATGTTGAATTTATAACTTGTCATCTTCAAAAATTGAAAAACCTTTATAACGCAAGAACTGTATCAAGCAATAGTGGTAACTATTTTGAAAACAAGAAAATGTATTTAAATACCTATGTTGTGTTTTTATCGTATATAGGTAAATAAAAAAATATCAGTAGTTTAATAGTCAAAGTCAAATTTGTTTATTCAATTTAGATTGGTTTTTACAATACTTGTGAACGTCATAGAAGCTACGCTATCGAGATGTAAACAGGTTCATATTTGTTTCTGGCGCAGCTGTTCTTCATAGTCTTTTCTTGCACTCAAGAATATCGTTTTTCAGCTTTCTTTTTCTGGGAGAATTTGCAGAAACGTGAGTTGCTATTTGTGAATTTGAGTCACATTTAACTTTTTCATATTGTGTACAAGATTCATTAGTCTCCACAGTTGCTTGCGATTCTTCATTTAAATTTTTTTTGACAGGTAGCAAAAGTTTGGGAACCGAACTGGACAGTTCGGTTCGATGTCTTGATTATAGAATTGGTTTCGAAATGGGCCTCACAAACTCGAAGATATGTAGACCATTTGTTGCGTACATCTTCGCGATCAATTAAACTTATCCATAAGGTTCGTCTGAAAAAAAAATCATTTGATTTTTAAAATGAACTAGTTAGTTTTGCAACGAAAATAGCCTATGGCACTCCTACGATTAAGACGTTAAAATAAATAGGTATACGCATAATCGTGCGTGGTTCGTTTTCTCCTGAACTTGGCTGGCACACTGCCGTGCGTCAATAAAAACTTTACTGCAAGTAAAATGTTATTTGGGGTAAGTATAATGACTGGCGTTCTCTCCCAAACTTGGCAGGCACACTGCCGTGCGCCTAGATAAAGAAAACTTTACTGCAAGTGAAATGTTATTTGGGATTTATTGATTGGCGTCCTTTCCTGAATTTGGCTGGCACACTGCCGTGCGCTTAGATGAAAAAAAATACTGCAAGTAAAATGTTATTTGGGGTTTAATGACTGAAGTCTCTAAAATGTAAGTAGGATTTCATAACACTGCTAAAATAAAAGAAAATGCAACGACAACTTTTACTTGAAAATTCGTCAACATGTCTTGTGGCTGTGTTCGCTGAACCGCCAAGAAGTTTTGAGAATACTATAACATCTAAATAAGGACCATAGAACCCAATTACTGGCGTTTTACCACAACCAGCTAACTATAATATGAATGTGTATGGTTCATCGTCGTTATCAAAGCGGCTAGTCCCAAAAGTACCTAGGTATACTCACCTACCAACAAGAGAAAACAGTTTGACATAACTTACCTTTCAATATCGTTTGGAAATTTAAAGAACGTGTATGCACAGTTTTTAGTCGTATTTAGACAACCAAATACACTGCAACTATAATAATATTGGTTATTAATTTTTGTTAATTAATGGTAAAATAGGTATATAAGTGTCACAGTGACACGAAGCGGCGCGGACGTGAAGTGATCAATTAAATGCTCTTTGGAACTTGCGATCACTGACCTCTTTGCGATACTCGCGACTGAGTACTGTCCCAAACTGTCCCATTTTGCCTGTATATGTGACGTCTATGTGTGCGTGACGAAAATGGCACTTTGTTCTAAGCGGACTCTCTGCTAGGGCGACCGCCCGCCCGCGTAGTTACTTTGTGTCATTGGTGCAGAATTTTCTGTCATAGCAACAATGTCTGGGTGCCTACCATCAACTTTAAGACAGCGATTCAAAAATAGCGCGATGCAGAATAGGTTCCTAAAATGAATTGCTTTCTTTCGTACTCTGACCTTCTAAAACTGGATCGCAAATGAATTGCTAAATGTGAATGACCGAACGATTTGTGTCCTTATTTCTTTCACCCGTCTCTTTCACTCGATACTGTCATGCCTGGAGAGTGAGAGGGACGGGTATCACCTGCAGGTGTCATGTTAGCTTAGCCGAGTTATAAGTCAAATAAGCCTACATGACAGCTTAGCGGCTGTGAAATGTCATTGAATGATCTCTGAATCGCTGTCATTGATATTAAGCTGTCGTGGTACGAATAAGCGAAGCAGATCAGGGGTGCGATTCTCTAATGAAGTTATACCGTCACTTCGTCGTTCAGCTTCGATTCTTTATGTCAAATTCATAACAAACAAGTGAAGGTCAGGCGAAAAAGAACGTCGAGTTTGTTGATTGAGTTTTAGAGAATCGCACAACTGTTTAGGTCCTAAACAAAACCGCAATAAGAGTTGATGGTACGCACCCTGATTTATTTATGTCTAGTCTATTAGCTATGCTCTTTAGTTATAATAAAAAACTTGATTCCTTTTTGTGCAATATTTTGTTTTTAGTTTAAGGGAAGAGTGGTTGTATTTTTTATAAGTACAAAAACTTTAACCATTTCAAAATGTTACGTCTGAATAAAAAGTGTTTTTTTATATTTTCAGATAACTCCAGCGTCTACCTACTGGGTTAAGTACATGGAGTGCTGCGTTGCGTTGTCGTCTGTTTGCTTGTCACCGGAAAATAACAAGAACCGCAAATTTATAAATTTCCTAGGAAAATTATAAATTTACGGAAGTCCTGTGTAGAACACGTGATAGGTTAGAAATTTATCGCTTCGCTGCGCTTCGCGATCGCCTTAAAACTCGTGGTTATTTTTTTTTAGGAAATTTATAAGTTTGCGGTTTTTATTATTTTCCGGTGACATTACATAAACACATTTGGCAAAAATAGTAGTCCTCCTGTTGGTATATTGATCATAGTTATGTGTTAAATAGGCTTTGTATTCGTTGATGTAATAGCAAAAATGAAACTCTTTCATATTTTTAACTTCTTTCGCGATATTCCTTTAATAAATTGTTTGGAATAGCTTATTTTTATGGTATAATACCTATTATTTTCATTTTAACAGTCAACAATGATCTAAATGTAGATAGTATAAGTTTGTCCTTAGGGTTGCCAATTACATGGATACAGTGACTGCCGCCAAAACCAATGAAGACAGTCCACTGGCTAACGTTTTGATATGCCATTCCAGTGCTGGCGTCAGCCCTGGTATGCAGTTAAGCAACTGATTACTAAAATTCAGGTGCCCAGGAATCAATCTAGGAAGCAGGTCGTGCCACTGGCTTCATGTAAACCGACCATAAAACAATTGCTTTAATACATTGAACTAGTCGGCGAAGAAATCCGGGGTAGGTACTATTCTGATCTCAAGATATACACCGAAAAAGTTAAATACTAGCCGATCATAGACAACCAACTAGAAATGTTGTACAATTTTATCACCACACATATTAAATGCATATTAGACTAGCGGTTCTTTGCGGTTTTACTCGCGTGGTACCCGTTCCCGTGGAAATATCAGGCCTATGTCACTCGGGAAGAATGTAGCTTTCTAGTGGTATTTTTCTAAATCGGTCCAGCAGTTTCCGAGCCTATTCCATTCAAACAAACAAGCAATCAAAACTTTCCTCTTTATTATATTAGTATTATAGACAGATGTGACATCATGTGTGCTTAAAAGTAAAATTCTTTGTTTTAAATTCATGTCATGACGCACTGTCTGTAAGTACCTGGTACTGCAGGTAAATTACAGTTTTTCTTATTATTGTCAAAGTCCTGCGGTCTAGATAATAAAATTAGTCACATCACAGCTTGGCGGCGCGGCGGCCAGGCAGCTTTGTGGTCGCTTATTATTAGACCCTTACTCAATGTTTATGTTTTTATTGTACATTGTAATGTGACTCAATAATTTATAAGCATTTTTATAAAAAGTAGCATAGTAGAATGCCGACAACGTATACAGGGGTTAGTTTGGTCACTTACAAGCCCAAAACCTCAGCTTGTATTACTCATAATATTGAACAACTTTCTCCAAAAAACACGGGTCTAAATGGAAAAAAAAATTTGGTCTCCCATACAAATTGTACAGTCAGCTGATCGATTTTGTATGGACAAATATTTTTTTTATTATTTCGACTCATGTTTCTTGGGGAATGTTGTTCAATTTTATGAGTACAGTGAGTGGTTTCGGGCTTGGAACTGACCACTTTTTACTAACCCCCTTTATAGACATTTAAGTGAAGCGGGGAATCCTATATTATCCATCTGGGTCGACAATAAATCTATGTATGAGTAGAATACATTAAAATATCATGATGTTAAGAAAACTTTATCTTGGGAGGTAAGTACTCTTACGGTTCGTTCACCCGGGATGTTACATTCACGAATCGTCAAAAAACAGGTAAGTATGTCAAAAGTATATTATGAAAAACGTATCCGGAATTTTTCACTATTCGTGATCGTGTGTAAACGCGCACATAAAAAGCATTACCACAGTATAGTTCTTTTACCCTGTGGCATTACCGCCGTAAAATACACTATTCGTCAAAAAGACGATACGTCAAACGTCGTCGGGTAATCGAGGCGTTACTTGGTTTCCACTGGAACTGAAATTAAATTTTATGAAAAACACACCAATAAATTATAAATGCTGAGGACTGGAGGACGATATGTTTTCTAAATAACTTTTCAAACTTTCATGGTCATTAACACTGTAAATATTACGAAAAGCGGGATGTTTACCATGTTTTGATTTGTTGTCGCGAGTCAAGTTTTTGGAAGATCCTGCCCTTAACAAGTGTAAGCCGCGAGTTTTACCGTTAAAAACAAACTCCGCACTGTGAGTGTTGTGTGACGAAATAACATCAATAGCGATTATAAAAACAAAAAGTGACAATTTGAGGGTGGCCGAAGATCTCCAAGCCCGCCCGAACAGACGACGCCGTGCACCGCCAGTCTGCTTGTGACCACGGCTATAGCAACATAGCCGAAACGTCAAGCTGTAAGTAATATGATAATACATAATAAATGTCGCGTTGAGTCCCGTTACTCTTGTTTATAATTATAATAGAACGCGAAAGTTTAAAATCTCGTATTAACTTCATTTTAACTTTTACTTTTTTGCATTTTACTTTTTTAGATAATATCTACTAGCGATACCCGTTCCCGTGGGAATTTCGGGATAAAATATAGCCTATGTCACTCGGGAATAATGTAGCTTTCTAATGGTCAAATATTTTTTTTAATCGGTCCAGTTGTTTCGCCTATTCGATGCAAACAAACAAACAATCATATTTTTCCTCTTTATGATATGAGTATAGATTATTGAAAATGAAGTGTTAGAAAGAGTCGACCCGTCTCACAACTAGCTCGGATGGGACTCGAACGCACGACCGCAAGACAAGAGCGCAAGAACATTCGCCCGGACAGCGAAAGGTCGTGGGTTCGAGTCCCATCGGAGCTAGTTGTGAGACGGGTCGACTTTTTCTACGTATTATTTTTTACTAAAAATTAATAAAAAAAAACAATTATTTTCAAAAATAGAAAATAAGACGCAATAACAAGTCAAATTAAATACTTTAGTAAAGAACGTCTAACTTGGTAACGCGAAAAAACATTATAGAATCCATTTATCCATGCTTATGTGAAAATAGTTCTAAATCATAAACTGTCTCAATCACTGTCTGAAACGTAATCTATACTTATATAATTTTTGTTGTTGTTATGTTTGCATCGAATAGGCTCTGAAACTACTGGACCGATTTTTAAAATTCTTTCACCATTAGAAAGCTACATTATTCACGAGTGACATAGGCTATATTTTATCCCGATATTCCCACGGGAACGGGTACTACGCGGGTAAAACCGCGGGTAGGATCCGCTAGTCAATAATAAAGTACATAATTTAATTAAATTCACCATCAATGGCCATCACAGGATGAGCAAGGTGGTATCTGTGACCGGTGGCCCGTGAGTAAAGGCAACTAGTCACCGATTAATTAAATCCGAGGGCTGTCTTACTCTCGAACTTGGAAACTGCAACGAAACTTACTTGTTATTGAATTCGATAAACCAACCCTAATTCTGTGAGCCAACGTCTCGAGTTGTCGCTTGAAGTTGTTCGATAGATAGAAAACATTGAAAAGCTAAAGAAAATCTATTAGAAGAGATTTTCTCAGATATATTCAACTTAATGTCAGTCAGATATTCACTTACATTTTTATATCCAACGAAATATTAATTTTAAAATCCTTTTATATACCTTTAACTAAAATTTTAGTATCTTGTCTAAATAAGTTTGTAAGGTGATAAGGATCTATTAAAGTCTTTACTATTCTACCTTTTTTTTCAATAAAAACAACGATCATATAAATATCCCTACTATTTTAATGTCTTTCGTGGAAAAAATGCTCAGTAAAATACCTAGTGTGTCGAGATACATTACCCGCGAAGTATTGTTTTACAGCCTTACATAACAATATTGAAATTTTACATCACAAACAGTAATTAAGGTCCAGATAACCGAATTCCGTTAATAAGCTTTAAATAATTGTTTCATCCGTCTGACCGCAGTGTTTTGCTCCCGGTTCGGGATTCCCTGCGCGATAGCGCGGTGCAAACACTGATACCAGAAGTACAGGAAAATTAACATACTACCATTAATGAAATAGGTACCTCCGACCTCCATTAACTGGTCTTTGTTTTGATCGAACTGGTTATTATGTTTTTTTTCTACAACAGCGATATCTCGCTTAGCCTTCATCACACCAGCAGGGCTAACGTACACTGATACTTTTGAAAGAACAAGTCTAAAAAGGTTCTTTCAAAAGTGTCAATGTAAAATGTATTGGCCAATGTTTGGGCCAACGTAGAATGTTTGTAGAGCCGGATTACTTATATTTTGGCCTCTTGTGAAAATTGCTCTATTTTTCTTCTTTAATGAAAACATTGATATAGTATATCGTACAAAGAAAGAAAAACCATTAATTGAATGATTTTTAGTATAGAAACTATACTAAAAATCATTCAATTAATGGTAGTTGGTGTTAGGACTTGTTCTTAGTAAATAAAAATAAAATAAATAACTTCTTACATTCACACCAATTATCTAAGCCCATGTTAATTTCATTAAGAAACTGTATCATGGAAAACTTGATAACGGATAAATATATAGGTACCTACTTAAATACTTTTTGTTTGTAAATACATACTTAATATACATAGTTAACACCCAGACCAAGACAAATAGACATGTTCATGCACATAAATATTTGTCTTGTTCGGGAATCGAACCCGAGACCACTGGCGCAGAAGGTGGGTAGCCTACCCGTGCGCCAAATCGGTCGTCAAAGGCGTTAGTACGCCTGGCTAGCTACCACCATCTTATCTAAGTCTGACGCCATAACAATGATGTTTTCAGTATTATTGTGTTCCGGCAGTTAGAGATAAGATATCCAGTTCCTCAGTGATTGAGGATTCTGGGAGTAGTGCGCTTTCACCTTCAGCCTTATCACGACTTAACATCAGGTGTGATGAAAGTTAAGTGCTACCCAGTTGCGTATAAAAAAAAGTTTAAGCAAAATAAAATAAGTTTCAGTTTTTTTTAAAGGTACCTTAAACGCCCCACGAACTTCGTTCCGTGTAAAGTGTACGATTTACCGTATAAAGTTAATGAATCACACAACTTAAAATTAATAACCAACCATTGTTCAAAATCGTACGTGACAATTTTCAAATCTATTTCCTAACAACTATTAAACGAGTCCCATAGATCCGAAGCTCGGACCTGCTCGATACGGTCAAATATTTGCCCACAGATTTGTTGATTAGAGTTAGGGGGCAAGGGGGGGTTACGGGGGGTCGTTGTCCACTCAGTTTACCTAAGACGGGTTGCGACTTTAAACACCTCGTACAATTTGCCGGCCGCCTGACCCCTGACTTGGGCACTTTAAATCCTGTACAACTCTATACAGGGTGTGATTAAATAATTAGTAATTTAATATTCAAGAATTGTGGAGACTATCGGCTGAAGAAAAAAATCCATATTTAAGAGGGCAGGTTATGAAACTAACTTGTTTACGGTATAGGTACTTACTTCTTCTGAAAAGCTAATTTATTTTTAATTTTCGGGAATCGAACCCGGGATCTTTCACTGTCCGGGCGAATACTCTGACCGCTTTGTATTTGTATTTGTACTCTGACCCCTAAGCAACGGAGTTGTTAGCGGCTCAGTGGTCAGAGCATTCGCCTGGACAGTAAAATGAAAGGTCCCGGGTTCGATTCCTGGCGAAGCTACTTAGATAAAGGGTCGTTATTTACTGGTATTTCATTTTCAATAAAAAAAATTGCATTGTCAATGAAAAAAAGTAAAAGTAATCTATTCTTAATATTTTTTTATAATACTAGAAATCAGAGCTTTTGAGCATACTTTACGTACCTATAACGTTTGTGTTATCGTCAAGAAGTAAGTACGTGTAATGATTCATGTCGATAAAGTGTCATTCATCGTCAGCTTTGTGAGTATTTTGTAAAATTGCTAAACCATATAAGTTGCAAGAGTATTCTACAGCGACCAATCAACCGTGCTTAATTTTATAATCCGACCTCCTTCACAGCACACCCTGTATCCAGATTTCGTTAGGGGTGGCACACACGGCGCTCAAACTTTACGCAAATAGTCCCCTGCCCCCACCACGAGAACAATTTCTTAATAGGCCATAACTCGGCGTTAGCCGCTTACGTGCGCGAATTAGTGTCAACTTTACAGTTTGGGTACGACTGGCCGCTCCAAGATGGCCGATGTTAATTGAGCTGAGTTCTTTGAAGTCGCTCTTAAGGAGTGGAGTGATTGTAATCACTACGGGTTTGAAATGTGGCAATGAGAAAATGTTAGTTTTTCTTCTGAAAAGGATGTTTGAGTTTGTGTCGTAATTTTTCTCATTTATGGTAGTTTCGAAATTTCTAGTTTCCACGTCGAAAAACCAATGGAAGCATCGTTACTTACATTATAAAACGTGCATTGACCTATTTTTCACATAAAAAATACACCACACCTCGTGGTAGACTGTAAACTTATCCTCAGCAGTGGCAACGTTAAATAAGTGATAACGATGATTAGATTAAGCAGAAATCCGAGCAGAAAGGCGAAGTAACTAAGCAGTGTTCTTTTACAATCTTTTAAGCTTAATAAAATTTTTGTTATTATAAAATAAGAAATGTGTACTTACATTTTTAAGATTTTTGGAGAAAATAAGTAGTGTACCAAAATGTTCTTACCTCAAAAAAGAAAATATTAACAAAAGCTTTGAAAAGTTGCCCTCTTTTGTCTTCAATAATCTCCCCTTGCGCTTATATCACTTAGCAATCACAGCATTATGCCACCATCACACATAAGCTTAAACACACACACTTTGAAGTTTAAGATGACCACGTCCAACAGGAAATGACGCCACGCACGGTGTCCAGCGGCGGCGGAAGCGACGTGCGTCCGCGGACCACTTCCGGCGCTTTGACAAACTGCCGCAGGCTGTTGGGATCCCGCTTCTGAAGATCTGGCTCTGGCTCTGAAGCCTTCTGTGAAGGGTTTTACCTCCGTATAACTGTCGTGAAATGACAGAACATTACGTAATTAATAACTTTCTGCTATAAACTGCAGCTTTCTTTAAGTTTATACAGGGTTATTTTTTATTATTCCGGATAATTTTAGGGATGGAAAAAATCCATACAAACGTGAAAAAATATTTAATCAAAACGTAAGGATCAGTAATTTTTTTCGAAATTTTAGTTTTGGTCCTCTAGTAAAAGCTGTTTGTTATGAGTATAATAATCCCTAAAATAACCCTGTACGTAGTTAAAAGTTGTTACATCAAATATCAACTTATACCAGTTATTCAGTAATTATTGCCAAATAAAACTTTAGTCAGCATCGGTCATTTGATGACTCGTAATGTGGCATGGAATGGATAAATTAATTTATATAGATATTTATCGATCTCTTAGTAGCTGCCGAAGCTTGCAGGTATGCTTAAACTCAAGAGACATTATGAACACTATCCACTCCCTGTATTATTTGTGACAAATTGAGTGATGTCAGGTGGCCACGGGATCTTGAACTACGCCGAAATAAGTTTTTGGTAAAAATTTCATTTTAATGACAAGCTTTTTTGCTGACTGTACTTTAATATTGTATTGTCATCTGAATCAAACCTGTATGCAAAATTTCAACTCCATCTGACACATGGAAGTGGGTCAAATTAAGCTTTCAAGATTTGTCCCCCACTAACTAACATACTAACTAACTAACATGGCAAGTAAAAAGCTTGTAAAAAAGAAGAAAGCTTAGAAACAGACAGACAGAGTCGGAGAGCGGCTTTGTTTTACACTATGTAGTTAAGTGATTATTGTGCGGGCAAATTGTTTTAGACCTAATTGTCGTGGGGAAAAGATTGATAATTTAATGTAACTGTTTCAGAAGTGAGCTCTCTGTAGGCTACCTATAACTAGACTAGCCTCGGCGGAATGTGACAATGAGTCATGTTTCTTCGTGCGCGTAGCCGGGGCACAGATTTATTCATGTGGCCGGGGCGTTCATCGATCTATAAAACGTTATCACGTCAAAAAATCAATTAAATTTACATTGATCACCATAACATACAACTGAATTTCTTCAAAACTTCGAATTGGCCTGAAATATTTAATCTCTGAAAACAATCGTACTCGCATCGGGTCCGTCGTGAATAATTCATGGTAATGTGGCCAAAGTGAAATGACCCCAGGTTAATAGAAATGCTACGGGCCCGCTTATGCATCCCCGTGGCCGGCTAATGTAGATGTTATCTTTAAGGGAACCTTTTGTGAGTTCCATATTTTTACGGGGTGCCTTTGTGTTCCGGTTTGTTAGCACGTAAAATTTTGCCATGAAAATAATAAATGTTACCATTTTACAACCTACATTAAGACTTGAAATATTATGTCTTAGTTTGGTTTACGCCTGAAATCTGAAGCTGATTCCTTTATGATTTAATAGTTAGCTCGTAGCATTAAGGTGCATGTAGTCGTGAAAGGATCATTTTTGAGGCCCTAAAACTCATAAATTAGCCTACTGATGAATCCAGAATTAATATATATTAAATATTGATAAATAAACTTCAATCTGAGCATTTAAAAAAAACATAGTCTTTAAGATACTATTTAAAAAAAACATTGAAATGAAGCTGTTTTCAACTTGAAATACGCTACTCCTTCTAAACTACAAGTGATATTTTCACGTTTCTTTCAGGAAGAGATTGCTAACTTGTTTAACTTAAAACTGAGCATTTATCGTTTTAAAATAATACATACTTTTGACGAAACGTGTGTTTAAGCTGTTTTTGTGCGCGTAGCGGGCGGGAAAATTAGGCCACTTTTCTATGGCCAAGGTCGTTGGCGATACCACGGGCCTTAAGTAATTTATAACGTTTTTTGTTTTACGATTAAAATTATTAGTTCCTACCTACCTTATCTAACCAACTACTATTGCGTTCAAAGTGGGGTTAAAACTTAGTCAGTACACCAAAGACATATTGATATTTCGTTAGCTATCTCTGTCTGGTTATTGTTAGAATAATAGTTACTTATTTTCTTAGAACAAATATTGACGAATCCTGCTAGAAGACTAATATTTTAGTAAATCAGCTTACGGCTTCCAATTCTGCTGATCATTCCTCGGCCAACAGCCATCAGTCATTCCGATATTTACATAGCATATTCTCGGCCACCGCGCCCAGTCGATATATCTGATGTCCAAACGAATAAATCAAATATTAATATAGTGTGGTGGGTCAAGATTGGTCACTTTACTTGTTTTACTTTTTTTTCTTGTGCTACTCGTCGCGTATTCTGTGCAAGTTACGTAACCGTACGTAAGTACTTAAATGCATAATATTCAATTGTATAATACTGTTAGCGACTAAATTAATCAATTCGTGGCTTTGTGCGAACTTATATGCAAATACTTCTTGAAAGTAACCGTCCGTTGTAACAGTGAAAAGCGAAAATACTTTAGTTCTTAAAAGTACAAACAAAACCAGAAAACTTTTTTACCTATATAAAACGAGTTAGTTATCAAAACAGTGCTAAGACATCATAACTTTTTATATCGGAAAATAAACACCCAGAGTAAGTAATTAGGTATTTATTTGCTGAAGCTACGTAGCTACAGAGGATAAATAAACATGCGTTATTCAAGTTAACATTGACGTGAAAAATGGAAAATGAAGTATTTTTAGAAAAAAATCGACCCGTCTCACAACTAACTCCGTAGCTAAGAGGTTAGAGCAGTCGCCCGGATAGCGAAAGGTCGTGGGTTCGAGTCCCATCGGAGGTAGTAGTGAGGCGGGTCGTTTTTTTTCAAAAAATTCATCATTTTCCATTTTTCAATAATAAAAATTGCATTGGTAATGCAAAAAAAGTAAAAATTTAAATTACATTTTCTGCTCATTTATCATTTCCACAAACACGCCAGTAACCGCCGGGCGCACTATTGAGGGCAATCCGATCCACGTACAATATTGATGGCATATTTTGTTCTGTTTCTCAATCTAACTTCATGTCAGAGGTGGGCGTCTAGGCTGGAATAGAATGGCTGGGCCTTCTGGATATATTACTGGGAATACATCTCTGGATACGACCGAATGATGTGGCTGGGAAGTGACGTAAGACGCTCTGAAACCTTGAAACGAAGAATATGGCTGAAATGAAATGTGAAATATATTTTATTTGCTCTATACAGCGTGCAACATTGAGATGGTTAAAATATGTATATAATGTAATATATATAATGTGTCTTTTTACTAATGAAAGTATAAAAAATACATTTTGAGTTTTATTATGCATTTGATTATATTGACATGCTGATTTATTATTGAATGATTACTTTAACTTGACTAATGCTAATGATTGTTAATCTTGTAATACAATTTGACATATAATACTTCAATAATCAAGGTAATGATGTAATAGTAATAAATTAATACCAATAAGTATGTAATAGTAAGATATTCATACCAATATGACGCAATATTTGCACGCCTACAATATTTAAGGCAAAATACCGTTGTCTTCCATCTCGATGTATGAACACTGTATTGAGCAAATTAAAACATTTCATTTCATTTCATTTCTAATATGTCTTACTAAGTTCTACCGTATTCTGCCTTAAATAAAATAATTGTGTCCATAAAAAAAACACAAATTAATGTCATATGTTGAAAAAAAAATGCCACATTATTATCTTAAAGGTCATACATAAATTGCCAATAAGGAACATTATTCAGTAGTTAGTTAGTACATTATTCATCCTTAAATATTTGAAAACCCGTTACGTTACGTAAACGTTGTTAGAAAGCTACTTTAAAAGTACTATGGATCACGTCACGACACAAATAGTTAGTACATATTTTGTACGATAGACAACGTAAACAATAAAACAAGTTACAAAAGCTTAATTATCACTATCACTACATAGTATAAAACAAAGTCGCTTTCTCTGTCCCTTTGTATGCTTAAATCTTAGAAACTACGAAACAGATTTTGATGCGTTTTTTTTTAAAAGATAGAGTGATTCAAGAGAAAGGTTTATATGTACTTTTTATCCCGATATTCCCACGGGAACGGGATCCACGCAGGTGAAACCGCGGGCGGCCGCTAGTTGGTTATAAATTACAGCTTACCAGGGTGCCTACCATCAACTCTTAGTGCGGTTTTGTTTAGGAACTAAACTGAACTGCTTCGCTTATTCGTACCACGACAGCTTAATATCAATGACAGCGATTCAGTGATCATTCAATGACATTTCACATCCGCTGAGCTATCATCAACTCTTATTTGACATATAACTCGGCCAAGCTAACATGACATCTGCAGGTTATACCCGTCCCTTTCACTCTCCGGGCATGACAGAATCGAGTGAAAGAGACGGGTAGAAGAAAAAGGGCACAAATCGTTCGGTCATTCACATTTAGCAATTCATTTGCGATCCAGTTTTAAGAAGGTCTGGGTGCCTACCATCAACTTTAAGACAGCGATTCAAAAATAGCGCGATGCAGAATAGTTTCCTAAAATGAATTGCTTTCTTTCGTACTCTGACCTTCTAAAAACTGGATCGCAAATGAATTGCTAAATGTTAATGACCGAACGATTTGTGTCCTTTTTCTTCTACCCGTCTCTTTCACTCGATTCTGTCATGCCCGGAGAGTGAGAGGGACGGGTATAACCTGCAGGTGTCATGTTAAATCGACCGGGTTATAAGTCAAATAAGAGTTCCTGACAGCTTAGCGGCTGTGAAATGTCATTGATCGATCACTGAATCGCTGTCATTGATATTAAGCTGTAGTGGTACGAATAAGCGAAGCAGATCAGTTTAGGTCCTAAACAAAACCGCAATAAGAGTTGATGGTAAGCACCCAGAGTACGAAAGAAAGCAATTCATTTTAGGAACCTATTCTGCATCGCGCTATTTTTGAATCGCTGTCTTAAAGTTGATGGTAGACACCCAGTAACGAAAAATACTCGTATTAGTACATAATCATATCTTAAACCAGGTATTGACTTCAAAGTTATTGGAAGATAAAATCAATCTTATTCATTTTCCCGAAGCGCTGAAAATGATATGATATCTGATAAAGGTATACTGTCAACAATATAATTAGCCTCTTACACAAATAGCGACAAAAGAAAAACCTCAATCTCAATAATAATTTGAACTGCTTGGCTGTTTTTGCGGCGCAAAGCCGCCGCAACTTGTCCTCAATTAACCGGCACTCGAGTGCAGGGCCCTCTCGAGTGCCGACTCCTCTGAAAAACCCTAACTTTGTCTCCGCAGTTATGAGCTTGTAATACGTTTGCATCAGCTGATTAGCGCTAAAATGGCGCACCGTGACAATTTGATAGGAAGAAAATAGGTACCGATTTTATACGCAATACGTCTTTGAAATAAAACTACTTTTTACGGATTTAATCCCGCGTATATTGCACACTTATTTGGAAATTTTTAGTAGTGTTTTTAAAGGATCTTTAGTTTTTTTCCGACGTTGCGCACCTTTCTAGAGGCTCACGTCACAGAAATCTACCTATCTACCATTACATTTTTGAGATAATTATCATCAATAAGAATTAGATTCTAGTGGCCTGCGGCTAGCTGCATCTGGCAAGATGTATAAATTATTTTACTATCATATTATCTAAAACATTTTACCGCAATAAAAAGGTTGCCTTAATTTTGACCCGGGTACTAACTTATTTCATTAGGTACATAATTTCGTTTAAATTAGTTGATAGTTTTACCTAGTCCAGACGCGAATAGTCATAAAAGACAACAACAAATAAATGATTTTATTTTTATCGTATCTGATAACCTGGGGTGCAATTGCGTAAAGGTAATCGTATTAATTTGACAGTTCATATCGTATTCAATCGACTGCAATTTGTATGGAATGACATTTATTATGATACAATATGAACTGTCAAATGAATATGATTGACTTTACGCAATTCCATAGCTGATCATTCCACACTAACGACTTAAAGATAAAAGTTGCTAAATTGACAATAGCTATCAATTGAAAATAAAATGCTGAAGTCACTTATTTTGTTTTTTTTAAATCTAATTTTATAAAGGACTTTACTAGTCCTATCGTATCCTAAACATGCTAACTACACATACTACAATAATACAATACAACATAATTAGAAATCCGCAGAAAAATGATGGATCTTATATTTTTAAAGAGGATTGTGTCTGGCTCCATCGACTGCCCTGATCTTTTGTCTAAAATGGACTTTTATTTACCGCGGCATGTACCACGTCCTGGTAACAATAAGCTTTTCCATATACCTAGAAGTCGCACTAATCTAAAATTACATAGCTTCCTATCGCGGGCCATGTCATTCTATAGAGAATATCAAAGCAAAGTTGATCTCAGTCATGATACCATACGTAGCATTAGGAGAGTTATATTAAGTAAGATTTAAGTTAAAAAAGTATAGAAGTCTTTTTTATTTACTGTAAATTAACCAATTTGTTTGTCATGATTTTTGTTTATATTTTATATCTATTTTAGTTTTTACATAGAGCATGCGGTGCCCTCCTATAAGTAATGGGACACTTAGATAAGAACCATCTGTTTACTATATGTTATTAGTAATAGTGTACTCATTGTTGTGAGAGCCTAATTAAATAAATAAAAATAAATAAATAAACATATCACAAGTTTCATTTTGAAATTAATAATTATAAGTCGCGGCAACATTTTAGCGCCCCCAGTCGCGCGGTCAAGTCAATTAGCAAGCAGTCTTCCTTTGATCGGCGGTGCTCGCCGGCGCGTGAGGTACCTGCGCCAGAAGCAGCTAATCATCACGGCCGAGCGACGAGAGCTGCTGAAGAGTTGTTTGAACCGATTGATGACATGAAAGGGATGGCCATTGAAATTATGAGATGGCTCTTCATCAAAATAGAGATTTCAGATGAAATTTGAAATTTAAAATTAGAGTAATGATAATAATAAATGTGACAATAAGGGTCAATACAAAATACAATCGTTTCGATATAAACTTATTTATGTGTAGTTTTTATCATTATCGTATGATTTTGAATACCATTTTCAACTTCTTTCTTTGATTTTCTTATTGTACGATACAAGAATCACATAATATATCCCATGTCAGCATTTTATAAATGACCAAAGAATTATTGTACCATTAGTTTTGCATTGTTAATCAATTTATTATAACTCATTAACCGTAATTCGTATTATTACGTGCTCCTAGCTAGTACATATCAATTGTATACCTTGGTTTCCTAAAATAAACAGTTAACGATCTGTTAATCAGTGTTTCTATCAAGATCATCATCATAATCATCTCTAGGTGTCTCGTAAACTTATTAATTAAAACTTTCAATAGCAGGTTCCTAAAAAAACCTACTTATTATTAACCCATTCTTGATTTAATTACCCGACCCAAGCAGAGGCACTATTTCCAAGTTTCCTCAGGAAGTGCCTTCAAGAAGTGATGCGTTGACGAGGGCACCGGAAGTGACGTCACCCAGTTCCGTCTCATGACAAACTACCGACTGACAGAGGACAGAGGCTTAGAGGAAGTTGGGACCAGGGTGCCTACCATCAACTTTATGACAGCGATTCAAAAATAGCGCGATTCAGAATAGGTTCCTAAAATGAATCGCTTTCTTTCGTACTCTGACCTTCTAAAAACTGGATCGCAAATGAATTGCTAAATGTTAATGACCGAACGATTTGTGTCCTTTTTCTTCTACCCGTCTCTTTCACTCGATTCTGTCATGCCCGGAGAGTGAGAGGGACGGGTATAACCTGCAGGTGACATGTTAAATCGACCGGGTTATAAGTCAAATAAGAGTTTCTGACAGCTTAGCGGCTGTGAAATGTCATTGATCGATCACTGAATCGCTGTCATTGATATTAAGCTGTCGTGGTACGAATAAGCGAAGCAGATCAGTTTAGGTTCCTAAACAAAACCGTAATAAGAGTTGATGGTAAGCACCCTGCACTACTTTATAAACAATATGTTCGATTAAACAAGAATACGTAGATAAAAATAAATATGTAGATATATTAATAAATATGAGACAACACTTCTTTTCGACCTGTCTACATAAGCTATGAAACAAACACAAAAAATCAAGCAAGGCTTAGAAATATTATCTATCTATGAATATAAAAAGAAAGAAATATAGAAAAAAACTATTTTATTTGAATTTTTACATATTTGCATTCACAATGCAATTTTTACACTTGAAAAATGGAAAAAATTGAAATATTTTAGAAAAAGTCGACCCGTCTCTCAACTAGCTCCGATGGGACTCGAACCCACGACCTTTCGCTTTCCGGGCGACTGCTCTAACCACTGAGCTACGGAGTCGTTACGAGAAGCGTCGAATTTATCCAATGCTTCTTACGCGCTATATAGCCAGCGCTAATTTCATCAATGTGAAGGTATTACCACTTACTACCCTCATCTCTCTCTCTTCTTCACGCTATTTGGGACAAAACAACAAAAAAACATAAACCTAAAAAGTGGACGTCTGGCAAACGTCACTATAAATGTCAATAAGTACATTAAAATTAGTTAAGGGCAGAAAACGATTTTTTTAGTGGTTTATTCTGTATCCCGATCCCATATGAAAATTCAGATTTAAGTACACGCAGACGAAATTAGAAGCAAATGCTAATAAATTAATAAGAAAGCGAAATAGAATAAGTTTTTAGTAAAAAAATAATTTTTATGACAAGCTTTTTTGCTGACTGTACTTTAATATTATATTGTCATCTGAACCAAACCTGTCTACAAAATTTCAGCTCCATCGGACACTGGGAAGTGGGTCAAATTAAACTTGCAAGATTTGTCCCCCACTAACTAACATACTAACTAACATACTAACTGACATACTAACTAACATACTAACTAACATACTAACTAACATACTAACTAACATACTAACTAACATACTAACTAACATACTTACTAACATATTAAGTAACTATCATGGCAAGTTAATAAAAAGCTTGTAAAAAATTAACAAAATTACAACCGCAGATTATGAAAACACGCATTTTTCAGTGTTATTAGTAAAGGTTTTTGCCAGCATGTGCGCAAACAACTCGCCAAGCGCGCGGTGTTTTAACAAGTTGGTTCCGTACAAATAAACATCGCAAGGTGAGGGCCGGCCGCGGCCAAGTCAATATTTATGAACTTCTTTATTTGGTTTACTTCAGGTTTTTTCGACGAATTTCGCGGGGAGTGAGAAAATAAAGTTTTGTGTTATGTGAGACTAGAAAAGAATAAAGTTTATTTGTGATCACCGCATTCTTATTTGAAATTCTTCAAAACCAAAATAAAAGTTAGCTGACAAAATTATGTTTTTTTTTGTGTTATCCCTGATTAATTTCCTTAAAGTGAAACTTACTTTGGGACATATTGCCAACTAACAAGATGTAATTGTAAGAAAACTATAGAATAACGGGTCGTTTGCACGGGATTCGTGCGTCAAAAAACACGAATGTCAAAAGTAATACGTATCCGTCATTTTGCTTGCGAAGACCAGAATTTAAAAAGCATTGACACCGGGATTTAAATAATCAGTAATCGTGAATAAAATGATACGCCAAACGTTATCGTGTAAAACGAGCCGTTACCTTTGTGTCAATCTCTTTTGAACAATAAATATATTACCTACACAAAAAAGAAAGTGTTAGTTGCATTGACGACTATTAAAAAAACTAACTAACTAAAAACATCGGCGGTTAAATGCAAGAATAATATAACTTAGCAGTGGTTTTCAATAATAACATCTCTAATTTCATCGCTCATCTGCCTAAAGGAAACTCATCATATTATTACTTCAAAGTAATGTTACTCCTTAATCGTACAATAAGTATGTTTAACCCATTAATTTGATGTGCTTCCTCCAGTAAAAGACGCCGACAGGAACCACCTCCCGCGCCAGGTGGCTGCAGCAGGCGGAACCGAGTGTTTACGCTAGTTTTACGGCCCTCCACCTTTGCGCGAGCGGCTGTTTGCTTGCCCTGTTCACTGTTTAACGATCATGCAGTTTTTGCTAAACACCGTATGGGCATGTTTTGATAGAATGATCACAAGAGAAATTAAAAAAATTTTTTTTTTTTTGTATTAGATATACTGAAGTTGGAAGGCAATATTTTCGTATAATATAAGCTTTCTTGTGATGATATATGCCGAATCTACGTTTTTTTATACAGTCCACTATTAAACATAGAATAAACACCTCAGCCACCCGATGGTCTTTTCAAACCTTGCCATGATTTATAAGACAAAATATAAGCATTTATACGCAGATCCCTTAACGAGATCAGAGAGTAAATCTGGCGAAGATAAAAAGGAGCAGACAGCTAAGGTAAAGCCTCTGAAGGCAATAAATCAGGTCAACTTCGAGTTGGCAAGTGGCGCATTACGATGCGACGCGCGACCCTGAGCCGCGCAAACTGGTATTTATGACACCTCACTGTTTTGCATGGCGATAGGAGGACAATGATCGCCTTCAGGAGAAGGCGACTGATAAACATTGAAAGACATTCCAAGGAAATATAGCAGCTCATATGGTGTAACAATATGTGAGCCGCTCAAACCGCTATTTACGACACCTCACTGTTTTGCATGGCGATAGGAGGACAATGATCGCCTTCAGGAGAAGGCGACTGATGAAAATTAAAAGACATTCCAAGGAAATATAGCAGCAAATATGGTGTAACAATATGTGAGCCGCTCAAACCGCTATTTACGACACCTCACTGTTTTGCATGGCGATAGGAGGACAATTATCGCCTTCAGGAGAAGGCGACTGATGAACATTGAAAGACATTCCAAGGAAATAAGTATAGCAGCAAATATGGTGTAACAATATGTGAGCCGCGCAAACTGGTATTTATGACACCTCACTGTTTTGCATGGCGATAGGAGGACAATGATCGCCTTCAGGAGAAGGCGACTGATGAAAATTGAAAGACATTCCAAGAAAATATAGCAGAGAACATCACATACTATGGTGTTACGAGTGACCTGTGCGCCCAGTGAGCCGCGCAAACTGGTATTTATGATACATCACTGTTTTGCATGGCGATAGGTATATTGGCAATGATTGCCTTGAGGGGAAGGCGAATATCTATATATATAAAAATGAATCCCTATTTCCCTTGGTCACGACATCACGCGTCAACGGCTGGACCGATTTGGCTAATTTTGGCCTTGAAATGTTCGTGGAAGTCCAAGGAAGGTTCTTACGGTGAGAAAATAGGGGAAGAGGGGGTAAGTGGGGGTAGAGTTGAAGTAGGGTAGGGTAAAGGTAGGGTAGGCGACTCGACCGCGGCTCTCCAGACAGTCTGCGCTCCCGGTTCCCTCCACCCACTCGCAATGGAAATAAGAGCAAACATAAATCAACTCTTGCAACAAAGTAAATCTGTGCATTTATTTTGGATTAAAGCACACGTGGGGTTGGAGGGTAACGAGAGGGCCGACTTTCTGGCAAAGGAGGCGGCATTAAAGTTGAAAAGGAGTCACGCCTACGATAAATGCCCTGTCTCATTCATCAAGCGAACACTCAGGCAGTCTTCGATTGAGGAATGGGACAGAAGATATAAGGACGCTGAAACAGGCGCAGTCACAAAGGCTTTCTTCCCTAATGTAAAACAAGCATACAAGACAATAAGAAAATTTACACCGGACAGGTGGACAACACAAATTCTAACGGGGCACGGTGGGTTCTCCGAATACTTGCATCGTTTCAAGTGTAAAGAGAGCCCATCGTGTATCTGTGACCCAGCTGTTAGTGAAGACGTGCTGCACATTATTCTTCACTGTCCGGTGTACCAAACACAAAAATATGATACTGAGCAAAAATTAAACATCGACATAAACAAAGAAAACCTCCCACTACTTATGAATAGTGGAAACAGGGACACATTCTTAAATTACTGTAAAACGATTGTAAAAGATGTAATAAAAAGAAATAAAAGTTAACAAATAATACTGCAGCAATAATTGACTTTATTGCCTGACAGCATTAAAAAATGAAAATGTAAATAGTTATAAGATTATTTAAAAATGTGAAAACTTGATTGTAAAAAATTTAGGTACTGTAAGATAATATTATGTACAACGTCGATGTAACTAAGAATAATACTGTATTAATTAAGGATATAGTAAGGAAATTAATGTTAAACAAGATATACATTTGTATTAGTAAAGAAATTATAGCATAAGAAAGTGTAAGCAATAAAAGAAAATGTAAATAGGATATAAGTATGTAAAATGGAAACAAAAAGCCTGTAACAGACGTTACAACGTGTAAGTACTTTATTTACCCTGCTTAAAGATTAAATAAATAAAGAATAAAATAGATAGATTAGAATAGGCGGGCATCCCACCCGTTAAAGTGAGAATGAGGATGAATGAAAGAAAGAAAAAGTATGCGGAATAAAAGTACGAGAGGAATGTATGATGGAACTGGAATGAGAGAGAAGAAACTATATTTGTAATAAAAAAGGCTTGGACCTTATGTCTAAGGAGTAGTTAAAAAAAAAAAAAAAACAAAAAAAAAAAAGGTAGGGTAGGGTATAGGTAGGGTAGGGGTAGGGGTAGGGTAGGGGTAGGGTAGGGTAGGGTAGGGTAGGGTAGGGAAGGGGTAGGGTAGGGTAGGGGTAGGGGTAGGGTAGGGTAGGGGTAGGGGTAGAGTAGAGGTAGGGGTAGGGTAGGGGTAGAGTAGGGTAGGGGTAGAGTACGGGTAGGGTAGGGTGGAGTAGGGGGTAGGGCCACGGGAACGAAGTCGCGCTGGGTCAGCTAGTAGGACATAAAAGACATTTTATGTTTGTTCGTTACGATGATTACCTTGAGGTGAAGGCGGCCGACGGACATTAAAAGACTTTTTAAGGAAATTTATCAGAGTATCTGAGTCCAAGATAAGTAGTGTTCACCTTAATATGGATTTCAGAACTAACGAAGCAAGGATTGGTTTTAACATCTCTATAAGCGAGTATTGATCAAGATCAATCGCTCAAACGATATAAAATCGCTATCAGATTAGAAAGCTATGTGACGACTGTCTTATAAATGAAGAGTTCAAAAGAAGAAAACTTTACAATAAGGTATTAGATTATGATAAAGTTAGAAAAGTTAGTTATAAAATCACAAACTTTCATTTATTTTCCACACTCATTGCTAACTTCACTTTCTCCAACTACACGAGCCAAGAAGGTAAGTAATACAAAAGCAACAATCGACCTCGACACACAGATTAATCTTCCTGCCAAAAAAATCTCAACGGAGCATTACCTTTACAAATCGGTACACAATTCCGAACTCATCTACATCTGTACGTCAAAACGCCAAACATAGTGTCGGCCATTTTTATCTCGCAGCAATTTGGAAATTAAATGTGAGTCATTACCTCACCCTCGCATTCAAATGGGACGCCTTAAGTGCAAAGTGAAAGGCGATCGAGTTCACTTAGCGTTAACGATAAATCTTACGTGGTGTGCTCTGTACCTTGGTTGCGGGACATCGCGACGTTCACGACTCATTAGGGTTCGCTCTGAAAAATGTTCGCGGCACTGAAATAGACATCATGTAAAGTGGCACAATTACCGCTGTGACTTGCGAAAAAGTTGCGATTCGGGTCGCGGACCGCGTCCCGCAGGGTTGCTATCTAAGTCACGGTTTGTTTAGTTGTAGTGTTACATTTATGTTTATTATTGTTAAGTTGAAATGATAATGCGTAAGTAAATAATTTTCAAAATATCTTTAAATTGCAGTTGTCACCCTCTGTCTAAGTTGTATGTCTACAAATTATCATCCATTGAAAATTACTTTCTTGTTAAATATCACTGTCACTGTCAGGTTTCATATAACTATCTGTGTGCAATATTTTTGAAACCTGCTAAAAGTTAGATAACTCTCTTATTAATTAATTAACGTCATTAATCAAAATAAAGTTGTACTTCCTACAGTATTATTGGAAACACTGCATTATGCACACATTCTGGAATCAATATAAAAACAATCATAGACCTGACTTAGCAATTCCCGTGTCTGCTGTTTATGGCCGCGGTAACCCTACAATGCGGGTAGGTGCCGGAACACGTAAGACGTCATTTAGCGTTTGGAATTAACATAAATAATAACGTCATTTCTCAGCCCGCCCTCCGCCCGATATTGCCATTCCTCTGCCCTTTATGGCGGCACAACACTTAACTCCAAATAAAAAAGTGTATTATAAATTCCGAACCTTTCCCCGCGCTCCCATTTTTTGGCCCGAGGTGTAAGCAGTGCAGATTTGCATCACAATTGTCTGCGGAGTGCTCAAGCTTTATATTCTCCTTTCATGTTTTAATTTCAGCAACAAATAACGTTTAATAGTGTGGTATAAGAAGTAACGGTGGTGAATTTGCATATTAGTGGCTCCTAGTACTTCATAAAAAGGCGCTGTGAAAAAAATATATTACACCGAGAGTCGAATAAAAGTGCTTTAGGTGTGAAATGATAAATGGAGCAATTGTTAATTTCTTTTATTTTCGTTTTAATTACTATTCTAGCAAATAGCACCCCTATATCAATGCAACTTTTATCTACAATAATACTTACCTAAAATTTGAGGAGCCTGCTATCGTTGAAGTTAAGCAATTTTCGCAATGGTCAGTTACGGGATGGGTGACCAAAAATGTATTATCTTGAGCTCCTCCGTGCTTCGGATGGCATTTTAAGTCGTGGGTCCCGGCTGCAATTGCAGTCGTTAATACCCATCAATTGGGCAACAAGAGCATTGGGCACGCGTGGTGAGTCATGGCCCATTCTCCTTATCCATCCATAAGGAAGGCCTGTGCCCCAGCAGTGGGGACATTAAATGGCTGATGATGATGATATTTAAAATAGATTAATAGATTTATAAAACAAAGCCGCATCCCGCTGTCTGTCCTTATGTATGCGAAGATCTTTAAAACTACGCAAAGATTGATGCGAATTTGATGCGGTTTCTTTTAATAGATAGAGTGATTCAAGAGGAAGGTTTATATTAAAACATGGTGTCAAATAACACACTACACTGAAGCGAAGTGACGGCGGGTCGCTAGTATTACATAAGTTTAAAGTTTTTATGCCGTATAATTAACTAATGGTTCACTTCATCGTACTAATTAGTTCTGTAGCAGCAGTTCATAAGACTTCTCCTATTTGAAAAGTGTATCATGTTACTTAAGTAAGTTTAAGTTAATTTTAATGTTAAGTTTAAAATTCTTTTAAAGATATTTGTTTGCGAAATTTGTAGATTTTCCCTAAATGCTTTCTAATTCTTCAGTGGGAAGTTAACCCTCTGCAGGGCACGTGTCGCACGCAGGCCGCTCGTAAATAATAGGTGCGATGCGACCGACCGCGCAAACCATGAGTTATGGTCGCGTGGACCCAGCCAACGTAGGGTTAACCTGGGATATTGAACGTAATTGTAATTGTAGATTATGGATATGTTGCATTATATTTAATTAGGCTATTTTTGAGGATTAATTTTAATTTATTAAATAAGTTTTGTCACTGTAAAGTATTTTTGTTAACACTTAAAAGTCTATTACGAATCTCCACAGGTGAATGTTGAACTAACAAGTTCAACTTCTCCAATGAGTATTTAAGTTGCAGTTTAGTTATTTCGTTTATAACCTATGTACATATTATTTTCACAAAAATATCACGACTATTTAGTGTACCATCACACTTTCATTGTAGTCATTTTAATACATATATAGAAAAGCATTATTTAAAATTTTCTTTTTTATGTTACAAATCAACTAAATAGGTTCTAGGCATCCTTTTAACCTTGACAACTTTTTTAAACAAAACCCAGAGTTGCGAACAAGATTGGAGGCACTGTAGTGTGTGTACACCTATATGCACACACGCATCTCTCTCTAATTATATAAACAATATATTCCTTAATTAAATGGCATTTAACCGCAGTCAGTTGTATCATTTACATGTCCCGAACGGCCAACATTGCATGGCGACCCTGCCAGGATAATAGTGAAAATATGTGTTCACTCATTGCGTAATTTAAAAAGTGAGAAAAGGACTTGAACTAAATATTAAGAAGAAATGTTTTAAATAAATAATGTAGTCATTAATCAATAATAATAGTAAAGCTAAAAATAAATTCTTCAAACAAAAATGGTAGGAAAGTTGATTATGAACTCTCAAAATTAAAATGTGAAGAAAGTGTTCGTTGCTGTTGCTGGATTATTGCTGAGGTGATGACCCTAGCAGGGTGCCGGGAGATGTTGGGGTCGGAAGTGGATGCAGCAGGGAGCTGGTCATTCAGTAATGTATGGCCATTCGGTGGATAACGCAGGAAACGAGGAAATTCAAAATTTTACGTCATGAACATTGTGGTTTGAAAGTGAGAAATATAATATATATTTACAATTTATTTAATTTTACTGAACGAGGAGTTTGATAATTTTATGTTACCACAGATGTTACCTACCTGGGTTACAACTCCTGACCTTTTATTGATAGTTCAATGTTAGTTTTTATACCTTAATCTTTACGTTTTTATATATGGAGCATTAAAATGAAATAAATTTTAGAAAAAAATAATGGTTTGCATTGCAATTTTTACATTGAAGAATTTATGACTAGCATATTTTATTTAAGTGAATGTTTAATCCAAGTTTTTATATTAAATAAATAATTGTTGTTAATGGGTACCCAACAACAAAATAGATTTTATTAAAATGTATAAGGTGTATTATGCAAAATGAGAAATATTCATTTGTTTTCTTTATTGAAAATATTTTAATAATTATTTGGGTTATTTTATACAAAAAAAAACTGGTTTATACTATTGATTGCACAGAAGTAAAATAATTAATTGACCAAAAATGATTTTAAGTAAGTATAATGGTTTGGCAAGTTTAATGCTCTACAAATATTGTTTTTATGTTTACAGTTCTGCTAAGTACTTTTTCACGATATCCTGATATTGGTGATCGCTTTGGTGAATGAAGGTAAAGTTTAATGTATCTAATCTTGCACATGATTTTCATTTAGTCTTGTTTTTTTGTTCTTCCGCGTGTTTGAAAATCGGTTGTTATAGGTAATATACCTATTGAAAATATTACTAATGTAGTTTTTTTAGTATGGGTTCAATTTTTTTTATCTAGTACGAACTTGCCTATTGTAAAGGTGTTATTTTTTTTCTCTTTCTCTCGAATAGAATTTTGGTTATTTCGTTGGTTAATATAATCTGAATTATGTATTTTTTTAAGCAAATTAATCAAAAGTTATTGAACCTATTTAAATTGCGCACAAGTAGCGTCATAATAGCTGACCAAGCAACGCGTGTGGAATTATTATAGGTAAAAATTGCATGTTCCAAATTTGCGTGGGTTTTTAAGTTATTTTATTTTGGTTATACTAGGTAATAAAATATAAATAAGTAAGTAAAGGATGTCAAAGTATTACTAGATTTTTTTTTATGTGAGTATTACCTAAGTATCTATTTTTTTTTATGATTTAATGTCAAAAACAATATTTGGTAAAGATATTTTAAAAGTTTTCTTTTATGTAATGAAAATTCAAATTTATGTAAGTATGTAGTTTATTTATTCAACTTTATTTTTGATCTTTTGAATACGTAATACACGCTAACAATAAATACGTTGTTTTGTTTAAAGTAAAAGTAATATTATTGTTTAGGAGCAAACTAAAGAGATTGAAATTCAAATTTGATATCAAGTTAAATAAAATATTTTTTTTTTGGTTTTTCTACATAATTACATTATTTCAGTAAATATATCATAAGTTCAGCAATAATATTAATCCTCTCAATTTTAATAAACTTCTAATCTCATTTTAAAATAACGTAAAAAGAGACGTGTTTTTTCAGTTTAGGACGCTATTTCTCATTATAGAATTATAGATATTTACATGTACGAGTATTACAAGAATTTTATATACGTATTTATTTCTTTATACTTTGGAATATTTTGCCTTTTACATAAATAGGTAAATTTTAGTTACTTATTCCTATGATATACGTCCAATGCACGAGAAGGTATTTTCGATAAAATAGATTTTTCTAGGTTTTTTTTTTCAACTTTAACAAAACATACTAACATTATGAAGAAAGAAGGATTTGTATTTTTTGTTTGTAACGAATAAGTGCAAAAATTTCTATTATTATTTTACAACCGATACTTAAGGAAAACTTATAATAAATTTACATAACTTCAATAGTTTCTTTACTAAAAATAGATCGTCATTTTAAATTATTTAGAGTTTACTAGATCTTATTTCGTAGGTATGATGCAAAAAAAAAAAATCGTTTGTAACTTATAACTCAAGTTCCTAGAAGATTTTATTCGTTCGTATGTTAGGAGTATAACTTTTTGTTTAGTCGGTTGAAATAAATATTGTATATTTATGTGTATGTATTTTTTTAGAGGTCTTTTCATTTGTGGTTTATATTTATCTAAATGGTATTTTTTTTTCATACAAAGTATATGCTGTAAATACATACAGACATACAACAAGTCAACACATTCATTAGTTTGAGTTTCGATATTTACCTACGTAACTTAAATTCATATTGATAGAATTGTTATGCAGATTATGCATTAGTGATGCAATCCGATGTGTTAAATTAAACAAACATGCTTGATTTAGATGTTCAAAGTGGTCAAAGTATTGTATTTCGATCGGCATTACGTGGAATATTCTACATCGATTTATGCAAGCTGTTAGTTTGGTGCAGCAGTAACATAAGTCGGTTAAAAACAAGCCCACACGGGTTTGCTGGTTAAGCGGAAAATTGGAACCTTGTAAGAATAGTGTCACTTTAGTTGGAAAGAAATATTTTATCGGATCTATTTATAACTTTGGGAGTTGGAAATTTTTGTATTAAAGATAAAAGTAAATATTTTAAAATGGTTTGAATAATTGGAATATGATAAGGAAAAAAAAAGAAAGTAGAGTAAATTATATGTTGGAAAATGGTTAGATTTGATAGTTTGGAAAATGATTAGGAATGGATAGGAAGTAGGTATAGGTAAGGATATACGTCGCTGTATGAAAAATCTTTTCGTAACTTTTAGATTATGATTAGGTACGGCATAGGTTAAAAGGTATAGGTTTGTTATTTTTTATGTAGGTTTGAGAGTGTTGAAATGTGTTTTTTATTTATTGAAGATAGGGAATTATATGGTTAATAATGTTTCACATGCGATTGGACTGATCACCCAAAAGCGATGAAGTCATTATTTACCTTATATTCATTTTAGGAATGATAGTTATTTTAGAAAGTTAGGATTGTAATGTTTGATAAATATGCTCGACAGTACGGTACACATTCAGTGAGAGGTACTATAGGGATCAGGTCCTTCAGATATACCAAGGTGCGAACGAGATTCCCCTTTGGATTCTGTTGGAGACCAAATAAGATGTCTTAAATCATGACCCTATATAATGAAATGGTACATGGGAGGTCAAATCCTTCTATCGATCATGGTGCGAACGAGCTTTCCTCTGTGAGATAAGTTGGAGTCCAAAGAGGCTTAAACTATGACCCCCAAATATAGGTTGTGCGCACAACCCAAATGGCATAAAGTTGTCCATTTATGATAATTAATTGATATGAAGTCGACTATAAATAAATATGATATTATGTACCAATATGAATAATTAAATAAAAATAAAAGTACGCCGGCGCCGGGCGAATGAATAAAATGGATAAAGTACCTAAATGTGAATATGTGTATAAGTGTACCGATACTAAGTGATGAATAATGTTAATAAAAAACGAGCAGAGTAGGATTTAAAGTGTGGTCAAATAGGAACATTAAGAATTATGAGATATTGATATTTAAATATAAAAAAAATATATGATTTTTTTATTGAGTTTTATATGAATATGAGTAAGGGTTTTTGTTGGATTAGATAGAGGTATTGGATAAAATGTCGTTAAAAATTAATAAATAAATAAGAAAGAATTCAGGAAGAACTATGAAGTGCAATACAAAGAGTAACGTAGGTAGTTATTATCATTGAAGTAAATATGATTTATTGAAGTGACTACTTTTGAGAAGTTTTAATGTTTTTTTATGTGCCTAATTATTAGGGAAATTTAATGTAGGTAGGTTGTTCAAATAAAATTGACATAAAGACAGTTTGAAAATTAGTTTTATGTAAATCTGTGCAATCACTTCAAGTATAAATCAGAAAAAAAATACTATGTAAAATAAACAGATTAAAGATATTATTTTAATTTGAATAAGTAAGTATATATATAATCCATAAGTATACTTATGTTTGTGTGTTTAATAATTAGATTATGGAAATTTTAAAAGTGTAAAGTGTTTCAAAAATATACCTACAAAATAAAAGAATTATAAAGTAAAGAATAATTAGTAACATTACTGTGACGTTTTATTGTATGATGTTTAAATATAAGTTGAATTTTTACACTTTCGTTAAATTTACAGTTATAAATCTAAATAATGTAGAAATATTCACAATATTAAGATTTGTTTTTTTATAGAAATACAGTTGATTTTTTTAAAACTTGTAAATTCTCTTCGCATATTTTTGAATGTTAGTACCTAAGTTCTTTATTCTATTTAAACATTTGTTTAAGTACTCAAATATTTAATGACATAAGTTTTATAAACTTTATTGTTTTGGAATAAGTGTATGAGTAAGGTGTAATAGTAGTAACTTTTGAACTAAAAAATTAAATAGTAAGTACCTAATAAAGAAAAATCGTTTACTAATACTTCTTACATCAAATGTTTTAAAATTTTCCGTCAATAATTTTGATAAGTATGCTTTAATACGTTGACATAAGTAAAAAATTGTAACTTGAAATATTAAGTTCCTACTTATTCTTCTTTTCTCTCTTTTTCTTTAACTTATGTTATGACTTTGAAAAAATGTAACATTTTAATATTATCATTTTTTTTTCTTTAAGGGGGGAGGTGTAGTGTGTGTACACCTATATGCACACACGCATCTCTCTCTAATTATATAAACAATATATTCCTTAATTAAATGGCATTTAACCGCAGTCAGTTGTATCATTTACATGTCCCGAACGGCCAACATTGCAGCACTTTGCGCTTATTTCGGGGCTTCGGTGAACAAAGTAGATTGTGTGTGTGATCCCGCGAGTCTCCTCCCTAATGAGTTTGAAGCCGGCCCGGGGATAAATCTTGCAGTTTTGTGACTCGAAACACTTTGACGATGGCCCAAGTGATGCAGTGAAGCGATTTGTGAAAGCTGTGCCTGTCTTGCTTTATTTTGCTCCATCTAGGTAATTTTTAACTCTCATGGCAGGTGCCACAATGAGCCAGGAATGAAAAGTCACCACACTTTCCCAGTGCTATCTCACACTGTATTTGGTAAAGTAATTTAGGATGAATTGAAGCGATTTGTGACAGGTGCCTGTCTTGCTTTTTTTCTCCGTCTAGGCAAATAATTAGCTCTCATGGCAGGTTCCACATTACGCCAGAAATGAAACGTCGCCAGTCCATCCCAGTGCTATCTCACACTGTATTTAATAAACTAATTTAGAATTTTATTGTAAAGTTTTTCCAGTAGGTACGTCGATCATGATAAAAATATATGAATGAACATTATAAAAATAACACAAGAAGCGATGTTTAATTAGTAATTACCCTTAATTATTCATACATATATAATTAATGTGAAAGTGTATTTTTGTTTGTTTGTTTGTCCGTCTTTCATGTCAAAACGGATCAATAACAGATCGACGTGATTCTTGGTAGGGTATAGTTTGGTTGGAAGCTAGAGAGTGGCAAAGGCTACTTTTTATCCCAAATAATATCGCTTCTCCACGGATAACGTCATGTAGTCGAAAGCGTAGACGTGGGTGGAAGTGTAGTAGCGATTTTAACTCGATGGAAGTAGCTAAATAATTTGAAAATGCAAAACTTTTTTCATTGAAATCGTACCTAGGTATGTTAATTAAAAAAAAATTAAATTCAATCTTTTTTATTCAATTTAGGTTGGGATAACAACACTTATGAACGTCAAAGAAGCTATGCCATCAGTTCGCAAATCCTGCGGCGGGAGACCTTGCAAGAAGAACCGGCAAGAAACTCGTAAGGGCAATCTTTTTCTCCCTGTTTCAAATTGAAAAAATGACCTTTACACATTAGTAAGGTTATTGTAACGCCCTCAGTCAGTGGCATTTCCGCTGCCTCCCATGCCTTGCCCCAGACTATTCACCCCGCGCTCTCCTCGGATTGTTATAAATCAAAGCACGTTGCTTCTTATAAACATATTTTGTGTGTCTTTTCTTTTTTAAAACTGCTTACGTTATACCGTAGCGCTTTTTTCATAAAACGTTTATAATTTTCCGTGGAATAATTGTGAAATATGTTATTTTCGCGAGCATATTTCTTGAAGTTATTTTAGAATATTTCATGTTTCACGGCTTTTTGATGATTATTTTGTCAACACTTTGCGGAGTCGATTTTTTGTCTACAACATATATTTTCTTTTACCTTGATAGATTTGAAAGATAAAGTACTTCCTTGAATATCACATTAAATTGATATGTAATAGGTAACTTGATTTTACTGATAATTTATTGGTGCTCGGATTTTTTCTTAGTCCGCCTGGCTAGCTACCACCATCTTATGCAAGTCTAACGATTTAGTCTCAATATTACTGTGTTCCGGCGGTTGGAGATATGATAGCCAGTTTCAGCAGTTGTGGATTCCGAGACTAGCGAGCTTCCAATTTCAGCCGTATCATCAGTCGTGGTGATGATGAAAGCTATGCGTTAGCCCGTAATGTATAATATTTTTTTTTTTAATAATTTAGTCGGGTATGATGAGTCATGTTATGAGTTTCCATTAAAGACGACAAATTATCTTTGAGTCCTTCAAGCTAACCCACGGTTTGGACGTTCAATCTCCATCCAGGACTGATGCTTTCCTGATGTTAAGTGATGATAAGGCTGAAGGTGGAAGCGCACTACTCCCGGAATCCTCAATAACTGAGGAACTGGCTATCTTATCTCTGACTGCTGGAACACAATAAGTAATGCCGAAAACACTATCATTAAATTAGGTGAATGTAGGTAAAATAAGTTGTTGGCATGCTAAGATTATATTTATATATATATTATATATTATATGTATTATATATATATTATTATATATTATTATTATTATATATATTATAGATATAAATTATATATAAGATCAAGTCTTAAGAAACATTTGATCAAGTAACAGTTATACCGGTCAGTCGTAGTCGTCAGCTCCGGCGGTAATGGCGATGCAAGATGGCGTCAGGTCACGGCGACAGCGGTCAGCAGGCCCCGGTTAAGTGGGGCCCCTGAATTATTCGCCTTAATTATACACCGACGGCTTTACACGTCTTCGGACCAAGGCGTTCGTATTCGGATACTAGCGCCTGGACCTAAGGACAAACAGTATCTCGAGCATGAAAAACCGTATCATCATCATCATCAATTCAGCCGAACGACTACGCCCACAGCTGGTCATAGGCCTATCCCAAGGATCTCCACAACGATCGGTCCGCGCTGCCCGCATCCAGCGGCTTTCCGCGACCTTGACTAGATCCTCCTCCTTGCGTCGTATTCCTGAATGCTGAGAGTCGTGACCTTTTGGACATATCTTGTCCCGCACGATGTTTCGCCATTTGTTACGGTTGGATGCAGCATGGAGGGCATCGTGAAATCTATCCATATGTATACGTCCCTAATATACGGTCGTATAAGGAACAAAAATTCTATAGACATTTGACCACAGTAGCCCTGGCAAGAGAAAACTGTCGTTATGTTAATCGTTATTTGTGACAGTATTACTTTGCATAAAAACCATTTATTTAACAAATATATTTCATGCTTAAAGGATGTCTTCACTCTTTTCTATTTTCATTTGTTATGATCCTTTGAACATTGTCATTTCCTTCATCTTATCACAGTGTTCAATAACATTTTAATTTCTCAGTGCAAAGTCACTTCTTAGCCAAATCAATCAGTCACTTACTTCAAGTAGGTATAGCATTATACCTACGTATCTGCTAAAAACATACCTATTTGTTTCGCATCGACGGAAACACACTAAACGTAATGTTGGAAATTACCTAACCATTATCAGTAGTATTAATTTAGGCTTTAGTATACTCAACTGAATAATAATGAAATAATCAAATTATTTAATATTTGGTTTGTTCTTGCGGAAGGAAAACTGATAATTGATTTGCTGAATGACTTGAATTGTTATGCCTTAACTAATTAGTACAGAATAATAGTGTCTAAATACAAACTGGATTTTACGTTTGATTAATGAAAACTTTAATGAATTAAACATTAATATTGAGAGTATTGTTTTCCTCACAATCTTTATTAGATAACTACCTACCTACTCTTTGATATGTATTGTTTTGCCTTTATATACGAATGAATATTAATAGGGCACAGGTATAAAAAATAACCAATAGGTATTTCTTTTCTAATATTTCATTTTCAATAATAAAAATTGCATTGTGAATGCAAATAAATAATTAAAAAAAAAAAACCATATTCAATTTAGGTTGTGATTAACTCGCGAGAAGAACCGGCAAGAAAGTCGTATAATTACTTACCAAGTTAAAAGTAATTTTACCAGGTGGTACCTACTTATTAATTTGCCCTAATAATGAAGAGTTATTGTTTTTTAATAATGAAGATATTTATAATACTTACTTAATAGACAATTAAAGCAAGAACAACGACTTCGTTCCAATATATCCTATTTATTTCTGACATCCTAGGGAATAATGCCGTCAAAATTTTAATCAAAGGCTAGTTATTTTTCGTTGCATTTTTTTCTTAGCTTTCACTTAAATGATACTGAAATTATAGTTCCTAGGCATTTTATGTTTGGCATTATGATTTAAAAATATGTATTAACCCTCTCGCGGTACCTCAATGCGCGCACTCAAACCTCCAAGACGGCAACAACTTCGGACCCTTAGATTGTCCGCCTTGGATTAAATTAACATTAGGTGGAACTATTCGCAAGGGCGGCCATTGTAGGCGGCCGGCGATTCCTAATTAAAATTACAGCATGTAAATTGTCCGCCGACTTGTTGTTTGTTTGAGCGGTCGCCGAGTGTGCCTGACTTGCGCTTGTTTGTTTAATGTTTTCTAAGATGCTTGGGCTTTGCACGTTTTAGGGTTAACGGTTGTAGGAAAATCCCTCTTTCTTCTGTTTTCGGCGAACTAGTATTATTATAAATTAATTAAGTTTCTTTGTGTTGGATTTGATTGTTGAACCTAAGTTTTTATCGAAAATATTCGCTTTCATTTACGCAATGTCATTGAGACGTTAGAATAACAGAAATAAAATGGCTGAATGAACCCCGGTAGTGAAGTATTTATCGCATTTTTAGGTTAAATTTTAAATTAAAATAATTTAAAAATTTGTAAGTAATAATTACGAGTACCTAGATTAGAAAAATAATTATAAAGATTGAATGTAAATTAAAATTTATCAAATTAATTAAAGTTATTTAAATTTTTATTTTTTTGCATTCACAATGCAATTTTTATGGTTGAAAAATGGAAAATGAAGTATTTAGAAAAAATCGACCCGTCTGAAAAAAGCAGAAAAAAGCTGGCATATGTACCTAAGTTACCATATTTGTTTCTTCTTCAAACCGATAATAAGAAGAAACAAATATAGTAACTTACTTTGCCGGTTTTTCGAAGGTAATTTATAGCTTTGCTTTTTTAATAAATCCTAATCCCGGATATTTGTAAGCCTATATTTACACTAGCCCCCCGTTTAAGATGCAAAGCAAACGCAACATATCTCCTTAATTTAATAATTTCCAAGTGTTTAGTTCCGGCCGGCCTTATTTGTCTTGAGCCCAATCCGGCCTCAGATTAGGCCCGAATTTTGTTAGCTTGTCCCTTGACCGGGGTGTGTGGACGCCGCCTAAGGCTTTGTGCATAAAGGCTGCTAGACCAGCCATGTGTTTTTGTTTCATGTACCTACTACATTTTGTAAAAACCTATTTACTTAAAAGAAGTTTGAAGTTGGATTTAAACTTATTACCATGTTTCATGTGCAGGATTAAAAAACTACCACTATACCACTTTTACTGTAAAGTACATTAGTTCGGCTATGTACGAGTACAGCAAAACTTTATACTTACTTTGCTGAAATACTCAAGGTACAAAATGGTTCGTAGTAAGTAAGAATCGAGTTTAATTTTGCCAAAATGTTTTTAAATAAATATTTCAAATCACTTTAACTTTCCTGCATTCACTCACAATCACAATGCAATTTTTATTAATGAAAATGAAGTAATAAAAAACAACCCGTCTTACGACTCCGTAGCTTAGTGGTTAGAGCATTCGCCGGGACAGTGAAAAGTCGTGGGTTCGAGTTTTATCGGAGCTAGTTGTGATTGTGAGACGGGTCGATTTTTTTCTAATACTTCATTTTCAAATTATACAAAGTTTATTATACTTTGTTCAATTAAAACAATACTTTACCAGGGTACATCTCATCAAATTTCGAAATTTGAGATATTATTGACTTTTTTTATAAGATTAGTTTTTTTTTGCAGTGATCAAAAAAGTTGCTTTAAGAGATCTATTTAGGACTATTGGTCTTCCATATTTTTGTATATAATCTTTATAAATGAGGTTTTAAAAAATAAATAAATGAAGGAAAGACTCTTTCCTTTTTTTTTCTGCATCCTGCAACCAGCTACTATCCATACTAATATTATAATTGTGAAAGTGTGTTTGTTTGTTTGCTTATTTGTTTGTTTGTTTGATTGTTTGTCCTTCTTTCACGCCAAAACGGAGCAACGGATCGACGTGATATTTGGTATGGGGATAGTTTGGGAGCTGGAGAGTAACATAGGCTACTTATTATTCCGGAAAATTGAGTAAAAATTGTAGTTTTCTATGAAAAATCATGTAACTGTCGTACCTTCGATACAAAACTGTCACTTTTTCCATTGCCGTTTCCAAAGAGTATGTAATCACTGACGTCTGCGCGGTCAAAATCGAATACTAATCTTTTCTATAAGCTTAGAATAAAAAAATGTACTGTAACTAGCGCCAAAAATGCCCCAGTCGCGCAGAATTATCTGACACTCACTCTACTTCACAGAGTAATTTTTTATATGTAGGAAATAGAGACCAAGCTTGGGCCCCTTTATTGGTAGTATCTGTTGTCTGGTGTAGGCAACTTTTGGTGTATAAACACACACACAAGATGTTGGTGACCGGGTCCACTATTATATGATATTCAGATAATTTGTTTAACTGAACACTGGCTGCAACACCACGATACGTCTTTGAATGTAAATAATTTTCAACTATCTAGTTCATTTGGCAGGAAAACAACAACTCGTGGCGGATCTCTAATTTTAGTAAATAGAAATAGTAATATTCAGATTAAGGAAAGAAAAGATATTGTAAACTTTACTAGAGAACGCCATGTTGAACTGTCTTGCATAGAATTAAATAGTTTGGTGATAGTATGTGTATACCGACCTCCTACGGGTAACTTTGACATCTTTGAATCAGTAATGGAGAATGTACTTAAAAAGTTAAAATTAAAAAATAAGTCTTTATTAGTCTGTGGCGACTTTAATATTGATATTCTGGAAAGTTCTTCGCTAACCACTCGTTTACTGACTTTGTTCAAGTCATTTAATTTAATAAATCAGTTTTTTGAACCCACTAGGGTAACTAGCCACTCTGCCACTTGCTTAGACAATGTTTTTACGGAATGTGACCCGGTGAGCAAGATGGTTTTTAGTAATATCACATCTGACCATTACGGATTGAGAGTGTCATATGAGTTAAACATTGTGGATGAAGCTAAGACTATAGTATGTAGGCCAGTAACAAAAAAGCGACTGGACAATTTTAAACATAGTATTGAAGATAACATTTTAGTAATGCCCTATAAGCATGACAATCCTGATGTCTTGTACGGTAACCTCTCTCAATTGATCAATAATGAGTTTCAAAAATGTTTCAAAACTCAAACTATTAAATGTACACAAAAGTTAAAGTTCTGTGATTGGGCTACGCCAGGAATTTATAAAAGTAGAAATAAACTTTATGAACTTTATAAATTGAGAGAAAGTAACCACTGTACAGGTTTCTTAGAACATGTTAAAAAGTATTCCAAGACTTTCAAAAAAGTATGTGCTCTAGCCAAATCTAACTTTATAAAATTAAAAATTAAACAGTCTAATAATAAAATTAAAACCACCTGGGATGTTATAAATCGTGAAACGGGTAAATATAAACCCCGTGAAAATAGTTTGGCGCTTAACATAAACAATACATTAGTTAAGTCGGATAAAGAAATTGCAAATATATTCGATAATTATTTTGTAAATATTCCGTTGAAAACGACATCAGATTTGGATTCTTCACCAGCGGCTGCTGCCTCCATGCTTAGAAACAACGTAACTGAATGCGGGTCTTTGTTTCATTTTAAAAGTATTGAAGCTGTAGATATTATAAAAGCTTTTAAGTCACTTAAAATGAAAAACACAACTGATCTATGGGGTATATCTGTAAATATTATCAAAAGTATTGTTTACCCAATTGCTCCCTATCTTGCTGACATTTTTAATTTGTGTATTGAGCAAGGAGTTTTTCCTGATCTTATGAAATTCAGTAAAGTTATTCCTTTATTCAAATCAGGAGACAAAGAAGACCCAAGTAATTATAGACCAATATCAATACTGCCCGCCTTAAGTAAGATATTTGAGAAAATAATACTGGAACAGTTATTAACGTATTTTAATTTAAATCATCTTTTACATAGTAAACAGTTTGGTTTTTCAAAGGGTCGATCTACAACTGCTGCTGGGGTTGCGCTTTTAAGACATATATTTAAGGCCTGGGAGGGGTCGCGGAATGCTCTTGGCATTTTCTGCGACTTGTCTAAGGCTTTCGATTGCGTGGAGCATCGGACGCTGCTGTTGAAGCTAAATCACTATGGTGTGAAGAATAATGCTCAAAATTTGTTATTGTCGTATCTCAGTTCCAGGACTCAGGCCGTTGACATTAATGGCGAAAAATCATCCGGCTGTCATGTTAAGATGGGCGTACCTCAAGGTTCAATTTTAGGGCCGTTCCTCTTTTTGGTTTATATAAATGATTTACCGTTCTTTGCAGAAAGATTTTGTGAGATTGTCTTGTTTGCGGATGATACCTCCTTGATTTTTAATATCGACAGGAATAAAACTCAGTTTGACGATGTAAATGAAGCACTCTCACAAATTCTTACTTGGTTTAATGTAAATAATCTAAAGCTTAATGCAAAGAAAACAAAGTGTGTCCAGTTTGCTTTGCCAAATGTACGTGATCAACCTATTAATATTAAAATTAATGATGAAAAATTGGATTTAGTAGATTCAACCGTTTTCTTGGGTGTAACTCTTGACGGGAAACTTCAATGGACCAAACATATCACGACGCTTGCTGGCAAACTTAGTTCAGCTGCATATGCTATTAGGAAAGTGAGACAGTTAACAGATGTCGAAACGGCTAGGATTGTGTATTTCAGTTATTTTCATAGTATCATGTCTTATGGTATTCTGTTATGGTGGACAGCAGCTGATATACAGACTATATTTATTTTACAAAAACGAGCTATAAGGGCGATTTATCAGCTAGGCTCCAGGACATCTCTCAGGGACAAATTCAAAGAGATTGGTATATTAACAGCTGCATCCCAATTTATATTTAATTGCATAGTTTTCGTTCGTTGCAATATAAATGAATATATCAAACATAGTGATTTGCACAACCGAAATACTAGAAATAAAAATAAACTTGTAATGCCTCGGTACAGGCTAGAGAAGGTTCATGGATCTTTCCTGGGTCTTGGGATACGCTTTTACAACAAAATTCCAGATGGTCTATTGGACTTGCCTATTGAAAAGTTTAAGATGCACATAAAAAATGGCCTCGTTAAAAAAGGATATTATACTGTTAACGATTACTTAAAGGACAAAACGGCTTGGTCATAATTTAATTTAATTTTTTTTATTGTATTGTGTTACATTCTAGTATTTAGCATTTGTTTTTTTTTTAATTCGGCATTTAACACGGGTAGCTTAAGTATGTCATGCTCTCGTTAAACATTCCTGCGGTGGTGTCGTGTGAGTCGGGTCGTTACGTTCCCTAAAATATGGTTGAGCGAAGCGATGGCTGGCTCATGCGTCATGCTCGTGAACGGGTGCTGCCAGTGGGGTGGGTCTGCTCATGTCTACTTGTGTTAAAGGTGTTCGGGATATGGTTAATAATAGTATTATATTGATTTATGAGCGAGCTGGTGTGTCTCATAGTAATTTTGGTATCCGTGTCTTACAGTAACAGCAATTTTTCTAATAATTGTTTTATTTATTCAAAAATTCCTTTTATTTGTTAATACTTATAAATTTGAATATACAGCGCAGCTTGCAGTTTCCTTTTCATTAATCCTATCGTATAATAATACAATGTGAATAAGATTAAGATTAGTGTGTCCATTAAACTATTTGATTCCTTGTTTAGTTGAAAATTGTTTACTGTTTTAGGTAATAAGCAAAATTGTACTTAATTTAAGCGGCATTCTGTATTGTGATGGAAAGTAACCTTACTATTATGTGAAGGTCACTTTTCAAATTTGACGACTCTGTATAAGTTAAAACAGGGAGAAAAAAATAGCCCTTGGCGAGTTTCTTGCCGGTTCTTCTCGCTACAAGGTCTCCTGCCGTAGGATTTGCGAACCGATGGCGTAGCTTCATTGACGTTCATAAGTGTTGTTAAACAAACCTAAATTGAATAAACGATATTGAATTTTGAATTTTTTTGAATTTTGAATTTTATGGTAAAACAACGTTTGCCGGGTCAGCTTGTTTTCAATAAGTAGTTAAATCACGCCGGTGTGGACGAGCCCCTAGGGCCGCCCATGTTAGGACGTGTTTCGGCCCAGCTCCACACAGAGCCTCAAAGTTTATTCCGCTTCGATTATAAACTTTGTAAGGTGTTTGCTGAACTTTGGATTTTATTTCAATTAAATCGATTTCGCGAGTATTGTGTTACTTTCTTAAACAATAACGTTAAAACACCGTGGTAGAATAAATAAATATAGTGCCTACCTAACTAAGCTCTTAAGATATTTTGTTTGTTTGTTTGTTTGTTTTCAAATAAAAAAAGTATCAGATTGTGGGCAGTTAGGAATAAGTCTACCGCCTATTAATGCATCTATGGGCAAAAAACCTTATTATTTGTTGTAAGTCTGCCTGGCTAGCTACCACCATCTTATCTAAGTCGGCCGCCATAACAACGATGTTTTCAGCATTTTTGTGTTCCGGCAGTTAGAGATAAGACAGCCAGTTCCTCAGTGGATGAAGATTCCGGGAGTAGTGCGCTTCCACCATCAGCCTTATCATCACTTAACATCTGGTGTGATAAAGGCGAATTGCTACCCCGGTGTGGATAAAAAATAACGGGTTCCACTCCGGGAGTACCGGCAGAAGTAAAAAGGGCTCCCAGACTTCTTCACAAAAAAAAGGAAAATGACAAAAAAAGAAAAAAAATACGGACTAGATTTGAACCGAGGTCTTCTGGCTTCAATGCCGCCCGTTTTCTAACCTGAGCTATCACAACCATGGAAACGGTGGCGAAATTTGCCTTCGTATTCTGATGACATTGTAACAATTTTTTCGATCAGGGTGCATACCATCAACTTTAAGACAGCGATTCAAAAATAGCGCGATGCAGAATAGGTTCCTAAAATGAATTGCTTTCTTTCGTACCATGACCTTTTAAAAACTGGATCGCAAATGAATTGACAAATGTGAATGACCAAACGATTTGTGTCCTTATTTCTTCTACCCGTCTCTTTCACTCGATTCTGTCATGCCCGGAGAGTGAAAGGGACGGGTATAACCTGCAGGTGTCATGTTAACTTGGCCATGTTATACGTCAAATATGAGTTGATGACAGCTCAGCGGCTGTGAAATGTCATTCAATGATCACTGAATCGCTGTCATTGATATTAAGCTGTCGTGGTACGAATAAGCGAAGCAGATCAGTTTAGGTCCTAAACAAAACCGCAATAAGAGTTGATGGTAGGCACCCAGGTCGTGTCCGTCTTACGAATCTGAGGGTCACAAACAGTGCACAACGCCGCTTAAGAACTTTTCACTTCAAAAAACTTGCTCTGATTTTCTTCCTCGGCGGCATAAAAACAATCTCAATATATAAGTACAGAGCAGCATAAATCCGCGGTCGTGGCCCGTTTATGGTCCAACTAGAAACAACTCCAGTGCCATGCGTCTACGAGTTACTTACCATAAGTGGCGAGTTCACCTGCGACGAGGATGTAAAAAAACCGGTGGATATGGCGCTTTCTTAGAGCCTGTACACATTGGGCGCTTGGCGAGCGTTAGCGTTTTAACCGCCTCTGTGGTCTAGTGGTTCACACCACTGATTTGAGAACAAGAGGTCCCGGGTTCGATTCCCAGTGGGGGTACATATTGTATTCGGTTTGGTTGGTGGTATAGGACTTGTTCTTAGTCCGCCTGGCTAGCTACCACCGTCTTATCTAAGTCTGACGCCATAACAATGAATGTTTTCAGCATTATTGTGTTCCGGCAGTTAGAGATAAGATAGCCAGTTCCTCAGTGATTGAGGATTCCGGGAGTAGTGCGCTTCCACCTTCAGCCTTATCACTACTTAACATCAGGTGTAATGAAGGCTAAGTGCTGCCCCATTGTGGATAAAAAAAGCGTTACATTTTGTATGCAAATCTGTACAGCGCCTCTAGTGGGCAGTAGCAGAACTACAGATTCTCATACAAATGCTCGTCGATTCGACGGCTGATCGTCCGTCATCGGGCGTTTTTGGACGATGGCGGTTGTTTTAGTGTACGCGTTCCCATTCGTTTACAAATGTCTGATTTGATCGGCCAAGTTCGGCTGTAGACGCCCGAGTAAAGATCAGCCGATAACGGTTTTGGTGTACACGTGCCGTACCGTGAGTCATCCACCTCTCAACGACCAGGCGCGTGTATACACGCGCAAGCAACTATCCCCAATTATTTTTTTTAGTATAGCAAATTTTATATGTTTTGTATGCGGTTTTCGATGTTCAAAAGAGAGATAAACTCGTCGTACTATAAAAATACACTATAATATGTGATCCAGAAGAAAAAATAAATTAAAAAACATTTAATTTAGATTTTTTTTGAAACCGGAAGTAATTAGTTTTTGAAAATTTCAAAAATTAAAGTAAATTTTTTTCCGTATATTATATTCTTCTCAGATAGGTTTTTTCATGTAGATTCCAAATATATATACTTCTTATATGTTATTTTATCGATAACTATGTGAAAAAAATTTATATCGCATGGACTGCACTATTGTTCTTTGTTTACTCCGAGGTCAAGTTCGAACGACCATTATAAAAACAAAACATATCGTTTAGTTTATCGCCGTGTTATTTTTCTAACTCTTTCAACTAAGTTCTCATGTAAGTGACTATGCAAATGTCTTTATGATAATATATACCGTTTTCTAAATCCGTCCAGTAGTTTTGGAGCTAATTCAATTCAAACAAACATTGACTGTTTGAATTGAATCTTTCCCCTTTATAATATTAGTATAGTTTATTCAGGATCAACAGATTGACACAACAGCTTAACAGCAAAAGTGCCTCAGCAACGTCACATCCATTTTATTTTCTAGTCGTTCGCGTAGAATAGAACAACAGTCGTTACATAAATAATAATTGCGACCCGCACGGTGTTTACCTCGCACCACAAAAATACAAAAGGCGCCCTTAATGGACGCGGCGAAATAAACAAAACTTTGTCAGTGGTTTGCGAGTTATTTGCGAGAGATTGGAATGTATTGTACCGACATAAAAAATATTTGTCAATTTTCGAAGTATTCAAACTAATTAAAAACTTATCTGGATTTTAAGAAATCTAAATCATTTGTGAAATAATTACTAGCAAGATTCTGCTATTTTAGAGTTTTACTTGGGTAGCAATGCGTACGTTTTTACCAGCCTTAACTTGTGGAATTATTTACAGTTGCTTGTAGAAAAGTATTACTTACTTGTATTTTGCTAAATACAGTCGAGGACTAATTAGAGATTTTTCATATAAAGTCCCATAAATGAAAAGTGTTTATTTATTCATATTATCAGTCACAATATTTATTGAACGATTAATACATGTCGGTCGTCTTAAAACCGTTTCGGTTTCATAGCTAAACGTGTTGGTTTAAAATTCACGTTAAACAATAAGCTCGTCTAACTTCCCCCAGTGCTTTGCTTCAAGAAAATCGAAGCATAATATAAAACATTAGAAAATCGCGGAAGGTTTATGTCTGCGCGGGCCGCGGGCGCATTCCCGCGCAACTATGCTGAATATTTTTAATCAATACAAATTAGGTTGCGGCCCCGGGCACCGGACGGATGTACGATACGCACAGTGGGCCGTTACGGAGAGTTACGGAGTTATATTTTTATTTGATTTATTTCAGTAAAGTTATGACTAATAGTCAAGTTTAATATTATTTTAGGAGACCTAATGACAAGATAACAGTAATAAAGCAGACAATCATCAAATTCAAATTCATTTATTTCACACAACTAAGATCCATAGGTTAGTAAACAAAATATACTTTAAAAATAAGGGTTAGTAAATTGAGGTATAAATTTATAAAAAACTAAGATTAATATGAATACTTCAGAGGCCACCTGCGCGTACAACATCCAGAGGAGTTATTCTCCACTGCGGTCATCGTCCGCGTGAAGTGTCTCGAGATGGGCGCATATGGATCATCCGCTATGGTTTTCATTCACAATGTGATTTAATTTTTTTTATATCTTAACTTCATTTTATTTTTCTAATCACTATTTTTAGTCAACAACTTGGTTAAATTTTAGTTGTTTTTTGAGATTTTTTGGTTTATCCGACGTTTCGGCACCAAAAAATCTCAAAAAACAACTAAAATTTAACCAAGTTGTTGAATAAATTGCGTGAAAAAATCCGTGAAAGTGTTTTATTTATATGGACAGTTCGCGCAGAAATCTAAGATGTGTTCACTATTTTTAGATTTCAAGTTTGTAAAGTCGATATGATCATAAACAAGTTTTATTTTCTTATTAGCGACTCACTCGTATCACTCGATCAATTTAATGAACTAGACCAAAATATGTACCTAAATTTTTATAGCCCGTAGCTTTAATTTACTTTTATTGATTAAAATTGCATTCTACTAATAGAACTCTATTAGATAACCGTTTTTTTATTTAACCATACTTGTAAAATAAAAGATAGTGTTGCAAATGCAAAACAGAAATAAATAAAACTCTATTAGTTATGTGCATTGTGCACTGTTTTTTTTTAATTATATTATTCCGTACAGATACTTTCACAACCTTTTCTTTTTATTTCAATGCTTAAAAATAGTAAGGTAATTAGACTGCAAGTTATTAAATATAGCCTAAAAACAAATTTATAATGACGGCAAAAATAACATTATAATTTGGACCTAAATCAAAAACACGATAGCCCAGTGTGCGGCCAGCGTGCATACGCTATCGAAGCATCTCGGGATAAACTTACTTAACAAGCTAAGATATTGATTTATCTCCTCCCCTCCCCTCTCCCCAGGTAGGTTCAGTAATAGATACGATTATTGGGAGTTCGATGTTTGCGCGATGTAATCTGTTGCTCGGAGAGTATGTTCTTAAGAAATACAAATTCTGCGTCATGTAATTGGGTATAAAGTTTTTAGAAATAATCTTTTGATAAATTTTATATTCATAACTTTTATGAAATATTCTTTAGACCAGTTAATCTTTCTTTAGACAGCGCTTAAATTGATGAACTTATAAATAAATCCAAGGATTATCTTGAGTCAAAATACTTTTGGGACTTAATAAATTAATTAAGATTGATAAAAATAAGACGGTTTCTGGTATTTTTGGCCAAAATAATGTAACTTACTAACACAGAACGGCTGTTAGTGACTTTAAAGGCTTGCTTGCTAGGTGCTAAGAAAAAAGTTTTTCCCACAAAAAGTTGGAAACCACGTCGTCCGAAACTCGTTAAAGCAAGTCCATCGTTTAAAAAGCCTCCGCGCGTTAAGGCTGGGTTTTCCCAAACTAGTTATGGTATTTTAAATTATGGATTACTCGCAAATCACAAGTACTTAAAATTTGGAAAAAAAAATATATTTTACAGTTATTTATCTAGTGCTTTCGGCCGTTTTTTTTCGATTGGTGATATTACGGTGTCAAATAAAATCCCAATCACCCGTCTAATCGTAATTTTAAACTAATTATGGTCGGAATTCTTTTGCCTATTCAAAGACAGTTATTTTCGTATATTTTTCATTAACAAAAACCAAGTATACTGCAAGTATATTTGAATTACGATTAGACGGATGTTTGAAATTTTATTTGATGCAGTAAAGTATAACAGTAAGAGAAAATTTAACAGCCGGAGTCACTACATAAAATACCGTAAAATAACATCTTATATTATCAAAATTTTTAGTACTTGTGATTTCCGAGTAATCCTGCGAGTAATTTATAATTTAAAATACCCTTTTTTCGGGAATCCTCGCCTTAAGGCGTCCGATAATTCTTTTTTTACTGCCCCTCCCCTCCACCCATCCCCTCCACCGTGTGCGGGACACAGGATTGCCATTTAACTGCTAGCCGCACAACGTTGACCACGTTAAGTGCCACACTTTATATCCACCTAATACTTTAAGAGAATTGTCATCCTCTTGAAATAGTTGCAGAATTGCGTGGATTATACGTGCCGACTGGCATCCAAGTGTCTTTTTTAAGGTTTGCTCTTTTTAACAAAGGAGGAGTCCTGAGAATGTCGTCGGAAAGTAGATAATACCTGGATAATAAAAAAAATAGTCGTAAATAGATAAAACACGCATTTAGGTAGGTACTGTAGCGTATGTATGCTGTGCGCAGCCGATAGATGAAATTGTAGGCTGTGCAGTTAGGTTTTTAAAAAGGAATAGAAACTGCTTTGTAATTATATTCTTAAATCAATCTTTAGAAATATTAGTTTAAAAAGAAAAGATTGGTTTGACGCAGTCAATACTGAGCCGTGATAAAAAATAGGTGTTCCAAATCATAAAATATGCTATATTATTAGCTAATGTTTCATGGTGATTACTGAAGTATCGCAATTAAGAAGAATAGCGAAACCCTGTCTTTAAATAAACACCAGTAGCCGATAGCAAGTATTACAGTACTTACCTACCTTTTCTTACTTTCCTGGACCGTTACCAAAACTATTTTTTTTTTGTTTTTTTTGTAAATCATAAACACTTAACAATAATCTCTATTACTTAATTTATTTATTTAATCTAATGGACATTGTCGCTGAATGCGTGAAGTTTTCTAAGTTTCAAAGTTGAGCAGTAATATTTAAGGGAGTGCTGCAAACAAACAAAACTTTCCCTTAGAAAAAAAACGACGAAATATGAAGAAAAAAAAAACTGCTGATTTTTTATATCTTTAATAATTTTGTTAAAAAATCATTAAATATAATTTACAACAAAATTATGTGCTTTAACTATTACATCCGAACGTTACCGTTAGAAAGGTTTGGGTACCTCTACCAAAATTTACTTTTGATCTAACTGGATTTAACATGAGCCAAGCCGGGGGCAAAAGTTAGTTGCAGTTAATATTCAAAAAAAGTTCATGAGCCATTTAATGTCCCCACGTGGTGTACCTACTGACACCCTTATGGATACATAAGGAGAATGAGCCATGAACCACACAACGCGGGCCCAATGCGGATTGGTGGGTATTAACGTCTGTGAATGCAGCCGGGACCAACGTCTTAAAGTGCCTTCCGAAGCATGGAGGAACTAGAGATGAAAAGTTTTTGGTCACCCATCCCATGACCGTCCATTGCAAAAGTTGCTTTACTCTAACGATCACCGGACGAGTGCGCCAACCACTGCGCCACAAACAATGCACAGAATAATATATCGCCTAAAAGCCGCCATTTTGATTTTTGTTAATTTTAATATTCTATTGTCACTCGGGCCGTCAAGACGACTCTGACGACGTATCATTTATAGTACTAGGTCTTATGGCGATATTTCGTCGGAAAGCTGCACTTTGTGATAAAGGAAAGCCGCTTTGCATAGTGATACTAGGGACCAAAATAATCTATTTCACCCGCAGCAGCGAAAGTTTCATCCCTTAGGAAAAGAGATAGCGCCACTTCTTTAAAAAAATAATTAAAAAATTCTACAAGCCAAACCCCCGCGCCGATTTTGATAAAGTAGCTGTCAAATGAAAGATAATTAGATAATCTATCAAAGAAAAAATATATCGTAAAATAATATATTTAAAAATGCCCCAATATTAGCTTTGCTTGGAAGAATGTTGAGAAATTTGTCGGATTTTACTTAATTTAAAAAAAGTAATTGTTCCGTGGGGTATCTTTTTATCAACTAATATTGTTGACAATTTAATAGAGTATTTGATAAGAAAAACTGCTTGTCGATATCTTTAATAATTATGGAGATATAAGATTACTAATGAGGGCAGTAATTGATCGGGCGCACCGATTTCAATGATCTATGTATGAAACGACTTTTTTTTCTTTATGTATATTGCATATTTCTTATATGCATTTAAAAATATATTTTAAAAAGTATGTGAAAGATTATTTTTATGAAGTTTAAAAAAAATATGTCAGAAGTTTTACTTTAGAAATACCTAATGCAAGTAAAATACATAACAAAATAATTTTATTTAATCAAAATCTTCTTTAAAACCGACGATGGTACTGTTTGAACTGAAAAAGTAACAAAATCTTATTATTTAGTGCAAAATGCAATAGTTTAATGATTTTAATTTATTCATTAATACGGTCTGCTTGGTAAGCTGCACGCAAGGCATGTTTGTTGAGTGCGGCTAATGTTGGGGGTAGGCTTGTCACTAGCCTATTTTTGTCGGCAAACATGTCTTTGCTTACAACATTGACACTGTTTGAGCATCATATAACTTGCAAGTAAATTTCGAAACAATCTAACTATTATTTATACGCATTATATATACTTTCCTCTTTTAAGCATGAAATCCATTCCAATTGAGCCATTGCCTCTTTGGAGAGGGTATCTGGTGGATAACACATGCTAGCAAAAGCTGTTCTTACTTCAGGCTATGACCAGTATGACATCCACGTCTAGAAACAAGATTTTTCCCCCTTCGAATTAAAGTAAGACGTGATGTCACACCCTGTAAAAGCATGAAACCCTCGGAGTGCAGTAGACATATTGGGACCCAAAGCATTGCTATTAATTTCTTGGTTTCAAATTCCTCTATGGATTTTCTCACACTTTTTTTTTGACACAAAAATAGGCTAGTGACAAGCCTTCCCCCGACATTAGCCGCATTCAACAAACATGCCTTGCGTGCAGCTTACCAAGCAGGCGATATATGGGGTAACGCTTTGAATTTAAGAGCCCCAATTCCATGTCCAGCTTCTTGGGGATGGCACAAAATTTCACAAGCGGGATGGACTCCTAAATGGTTCACTGCTACGCCGATTTGGTCAGGTCAGAGTTAAACCTTCTCGATCATTGCGGGTGCAGAACTTCCTGCAATAGGTACTATGCGCTGTTCCTGTCGATGCATTGACCTACCATGTACTCTACAGTGCAAATTTTGCACTCGTGACTGTGAAAATCCAAGGTTAATGTATAAAAGATACACAATTCCATATTATAATAGCATTCAGGCGGGATACTACTACTACGGGCTACTTATAGGGCTCGTGGTTTTTTACTATCACTTTTTTTCCATAAGTACTTACAAAATAGCATTGTAAATGCATAAAAATAATTTAAAGTCTCAATTAACTTTATCATTGAGATCAATTAACTTCAAAATCATTAAACTATTGCATTTTGCACTAAATAATAAGATTTTTTTTTAAGTTCAAACAGTACCATCGTCGGTTTCAAAGAAGATATGATTAAATAAAACTATTTTGTTATGTATTTTACTTGCTTTAGGTATTGCTAAAGTAAAACTTCTGACATATTTTTTAAACCTCACAAAAATAAACTTTCACATACTTTTTAAAATATATTTTTAAATGCATATAAGAAATATGCAATATACATAAAGAAAAAAAAAGTCATTTCATACATAGATCATTGAAATCGGTGCGCCCGAGCAATTACTGCCCTCATTAGTAATCTTATATCTCCATAACTATTAAAGATATCGACAAGCAGTTTTTCTTATCAAATACTCTATTAAATTGTCAACAATATTAGTTGATAAAAAGATACCCCACGGAACAATTACCTTTTTTAAATTAAGTAAAATCCGACAAATTTCTCAACATTCTTCCAAGCAAAGCTAATATTGGGGCATTTTTAAATGTATTATTTTACAATATATTTTTTCTTTGATAGATTATGTAATTATCTTTCATTTGACACCTACTTTATCAAAATCGGTGCGGTGGTTTGGCTTGAAGAATTTTTAAATTATTTTTTTAAAGAAGTGGCGCCACCTATGTTGCTAAGGGATGAAACTTTCGCTGCTGCGGGTGAAATCGATTATTTTTGTCACTAGTATCACTGTGCAAAGCGGCTTTTCTTTATCACAAAGTGCAGCTTTTTTTCCATAAGACCTAGTACTATTATCAAAATTGGCTTCGACGTAGACGGGTAATTTTTTGGCTTCACCGCAGACGGGTAAAAATATTCAAAAGAAGTTGTCTTATTAATTAGCTTTCTACCAAGTATAAGTAGTAACTACTTACACCTCTCGTTTCAATCAGACAATATACATTTTTATCCTCATTCCATGAACAGCGTTTAGCGCGAACACATACAACCGTCAGTTGTTTCGTGTCCACGTGTCCGGTCGCGGACGTCCGGCCGATAGCAGGTCGGACAACCGACGGCTGTGCTGATAGGTGGGTGATAACGCCCACTGTTGAGGTCGGTCACCTTACGGGTAATTGTACTGACCTGTTTTACTCGTTAAAGCGGTGAGAGTACTCGGTAGATGTAGATAATCAGACCTTTGGTAGGATCTACGGCATACAAATAATTCTAAAACTAAAGGTGATAAAGCAGTTTCTTGGTCTAGTTTAAATTAGACGGTTATGAAACCGTCAGTCATGACTATTTAACCAATCAAAGTGAAGCATTCATAACGCTGGCTCTATAGAGCATGATAATTTTATCCAATCGGTATAACCGATTGGATAAAATTATCATGACCCATTGAATCGGCTGCCGATTTGTAGGTAATAGTAACACAAACAATGCATAAAAGGAAAATATTCCAACACCTATGTATGTAAAAATTTTCCTTCAGCATTAGCTTTTTGTCTAGCAACGACATAATTATTTATAAATGCTTTGCTTCTGTTAAAGCAGATAAGTATATTTTCGCCCGATTTTCTTGTCAGTTAAAAGATGTTCAGATGCCTTAGAGCCCTTAGAGGTACGTTACAAGCACCTTAGATATCCCTAGCTTTTCAATTCCCCTTTTGAAGCTATTTGAAAGTACTCTAACAGTGATTTTGGTATACTCAACGACAGCAAATAAACTATAGTTTTTCGGTTCTTGTTACGACACGACGCTAATCTTATATTTTTAAGTAGGTTATTTATTCTAGTTCCATTTTTACTGACTGACCCATTTCTGAACGAAGATAGTCTTTAAGGAATGACCATTTCTCTTTAAATATATACCGACAAACAGCTTCAACTTTAGGCTCGTTGTAGTAAAGAACACACCGGGACTTAATTAACCAAAAAGTGTTTTTATTAACAAAAATCACTATAAGTAATTATTATCGTAGTCATTACGTGATTGCTAATGCATTCGCAAGTGGACACAAACGTCAACATATCGCGGTGGTGATCGCGACGGTCGGACACTCGGCGTCTAATTGTGGCGTTTTGTTGAACTTACCAAGAAGCGTCGATGTGTGGAGAAGGCAAATAGATACTTAGCTCGTAGTTAAAATACTTATGAATATTATAAATTATCTGTTTCAATGTCAGCCATTGTCAATAACCACAGTGCTGGGGCGTAGGCCTTTCTAAATACCAAACTATTCTAAGGTTGACTACATCTTATCAGGACCTAATTAGGATTAGTGGGTGTTAACACAGGATACATGCTACAGAACAACTTCACCATTTTGAGAAAAAGAAATATATATTATGTAGCTTACTTCACCGATAATCGGTGCTGGTTTTCGCACTATCTAACGCCTGAGGGTGCCCCGGGTTAGGGCGAAACACGTGTAGAGGTAGTCTAATCGATGAAGATGCAAGGTGTATTGCTGTCTTGCTAAATGCAGGTATTGTGCACTGGTATTTTCGTGGTGTGCATGTGCAATGTTTTGCGGGCGGGCGGTGCATCTTGCATGTTGTGTTTTTTGCGGAAGTAAGCTACATAAATTTCTTTTTTACTATGGTTAGGGACTTCCGTCAAGTGACGCCTGATTCAATCAAATGCTTCACCACTTGTCGAAGTACCGAGTTCTATATACTTTTGAACAGCACTATTCTCTGTGAGTGTTGACGACTGCTTAAAAGGACATTCATTCATTAAGAATTAACGTTTTAATTACTTAGATTTATTTTTTCCTAAAATTTTACTTGTCTCCAAATGCTATGTGGAAACTAACTTCTTCTTCACATTGTCGCTCAAAACATTTACTGATAAAAACATGTAATTCAGTTTCGTAGCTCCTGGTCCACGCCTCAGGCATGGTCGTTCAGTGCTTGGACATCCTCGGTGCCACAACCGCGTCCACACCACCACACTCACAGCCACAGCCTATTTCACTGCGGCACATCTCGACCGACATACTGGACAGAACAAGAATCATTACTATAGCAATTCTCTGCGCTGTGGTGTTTAGTGATGTACTGTGTAGCACACTATGGCCTCTTAAATAACGCACTTAGTCGCTTGTTAGACTAAAGTTTATTAGAGACGTCTTCGTACAGTTGAGAGAGATGTGTAAGTTCGGTTCAAGAGAGCCTGGGGCGACTTAAACTCACGATAGATTTCGGGGAATGTCCTCGTACTACACGGTTTTTATTTTAGTGGGTTAAGCCTTTGGTAGCCTTGAGGTACAACCTGACTACGAAAGTTTTGAGGGAAAAGCCAGGGAAATTGCAAGTTTTAAAAGCACACCTAAATTCCCAGGCAATTTTTTTTATAGAATATTGGAATATAAAGTTATGATTTGCAAACGTTTTTCATAAGAGATGAAACTTATGAGTACAGTCATAACCTGCTTTACGCGAGGGATGTGTTCTTAACAAAATCGTGTTTTAAACGAAAATCACGTAAAACGGGGTCAAGGGTAAAAGAAAATTAATAATACCTACATTTATCCGTATTTTAATGAAATTTTATTAAGAAAACAAAAAAACAAATCTTTTTTTTTATGCGATAGAAAACTTGAACTGCATAAATTGTAAACAAAGTTAAATTGAATGCGTTGCGTTTGCGTGTGACTTCGTTCATTGGTGAATGACAACCAATCAACATACTCGCAAAGCGGGGTATTTTAGCGCGATATTTGAAGATCGCGTTATAACGAAATCGCGCAAACCGGGGTCGCGTTAAGCGGGATATTACTGTATAGTATTTTTAAGACGATAAATAAGAGGAAGAGAATAAGAAGATAGTGGTATTTTATGTAAATTGTTATATAATATGTGTGAATCTAACGTTCCACGGTGAAAAACGTACTAACATTTATTTATTTATTTATTTTATTTATTTATTTTATATTTATTTAACATATATTTCCAGTTTCTCACACATATTATTTGTATCATGATAATCTATCAAAGTTTCATCTGTCCAATTTTTCACACAATCTTTGTTCAAAATCTAGATTCACCTTGTGATCTGACTAGATATACAAATATCTAGGAAACCTTCCAAACAGGCAATTATCGACGAGGCACCCAGTAATGACTGGTAGTTTCAGCCCCAACAAATTGATCCCCGCCCCCAACGGGCGCGAACAATCGGAATAGTACCTTATTCACCGAGAGGGAGATAAAAATAAACTTTGCATGTCCGTTGACGGCGAACATGGCTCAAGGTGGGGTGATGAAGTGGAAAGCAATGAAAAGTTGGGCATTCAATAATAAAGATTATTTATGTACCTACCTACATAGTTATGTATTGTTGTTCTAAGGTAATATTTTAACCACCTTCCTGCTACCTAGTACTAAAGACGTGATTATAATTGCAAATGAATCTGCTCATAGAGTTTATTTAAAAAACCTAACAAATTCTAACCCATCTGTCATGAATACAGTCTTTACACAATGGCAGACTTATTAACAGTGAGAAAACTGTATATTTTGCACACTGTTTTAAAAAAACATAAAACTTTGGTTTACAGTGACGTTGTTATGAAGAGGCGAAGAAAGGACCGAGTTGCTACTATGAAGAGAACTCATACTAAAATTGCACAGTGTCAATATGTTTATTTGTCGTCTTATTTATATAATAAAATTAATAAGAAATTGGAAATATATACATTAACCCACCGTGAATGCAGACTAAGGTTATCAGAGTGGCTAAAACCCCTAACTTATGATGAGACCGAGGATCTCCTGGTAATCGAAACCTAACCTAACATACTCACACACAACACACACACACACACACACACACACACACCCACGCGCGCGCGCACGCACACACACACACATTTAGGTACTGTTATTTATATTATTTAATTATTAGTAAATTACTTATGGTTATTTCTATGAGTTAGTTGGCACAATAATTATTTGGAACTTATGCACATTGTACCATTATTAATATGTACTAGTTTTTTATGGAAGAGCGACTACATCTGGCACAGGTGCACTATGCACTTAACAGAGGGAGTCAATCACTTGTTGTAACAATTTATTGGTACTGAAATAAATAATTTTTGATTTTGATTTGATTTGATTTGAATATTTATTTATTAGTCTGAAGATAATATTTTATCCATCTTCCTGTTACTACTAAAGATACGTGATTATAATTATTGGCGAAGAATCTGCACATAGAGTTTATTTAAAAAACCTAACAAATTCTAACCCGTTGCAGGTCTACTAATATTCTAGAAAAGGATTCTACTTAAATAATTAAAATATTGTGACTTTTTATGGTAATTAAATAACTGGATCACAGTGAATTTATATAGTGTTTGCGATGTTAATAACATACAAGCTGTACATACTTGTACAGAAAATACAATATATAACTTAAGCAGTATGCATTAATGTTTCTAAAGCTAGAAATATGAAAAAACTTGCAAAACTAAATTTTGAAACGCCTAACTTTGAGATCTTTTTAAGCATAATCGCGTCTCTTTCATACCTCCGACATTGAACGCGACAGTATGATATTTAAGTAGCTCCAAAAGTAGTAACGAACGGACATCAGTGTAAGTATTTTATTTTACGATACAATGTGCCACTGTAAAAGTTTGCCACCTTGTAGGTACAGTTAGCAAAATCGTTTGAAACAGAAGTAATAAATATCAACAAAAACTAATTTCAAAATAATTTTTAATATGCGACATCTCATCTCTACGTAATGTTGAACTAATTATGTACAGTTGCATAATATCACAAACAAACACAACACCTCTACCCAAATGGATCGTTAGTCACGTGGCAAGAGGCAATCCTGAAACTAAGTTCCCTTATCAGCTCGAGAGCACCGCTAATAGGGACACCTACATCACATCCTGTATTACAGGAACATTCTGATACACATTCCACTGTCGTTTGTGTTTATCTTGAAAATGTACTCGTATTAATTTATAACGTTATTCTGTTCATTCAACACAGATACAAGTCAATGCCGATACCTACTGTGTGAGGATAGACACAATTTTTTTATTAATTAACTAGCTTTTTCGCCCGCGGCTTTGCCCGCGTGGACTTCACGACACGTTATCCCGCGCGAATGTGATTTTTTTTCGGGATAATAAGTAGTTTATGTTCCTTTCCAGGCTACAAAGTATCTGTGTCCCAAATTTCATCCAAATCCGTTCAGCCGTTTTGGCGAGATTGAGTAACAAACATTCAAACATCCAAACATCTAAACTTTCATATTTATTATATAAGTAGGATAGTAAGATTAGGATATTTCTCTTTAGTATAACATCCTACAATCCATACTAAAATTATAAATGTAAAAGGGTTTGTGTTTGTTGTCCGTCTTTCACGTTAAAATGGAGTACATTTTGGTACGGGGTTAGTTTAGGAGCTGGAGAGTGAGCGACATAGGCTACTTTTCATCCCGGAAAAATATCACATTCCTGGGTGCCTACCATCAACTTTATGACAGCGATTCAAAAATAGCGCGATTCAGAATAGGTTCCTAAAATGAATCGCTTTCTTTCGTACTCTGACCTTCTAAAAACTGGATCGCAAATGAATTGCTAAATGTTAATGACCGAACGATTTGTGTCCTTTTTCTTCTACCCGTCTCTTTCACTCGATTCTGTCATGCCCGGAGAGTGAGAGGGACGGGTATAACCTGCAGGTGACATGTTAAATCGACCGGGTTATAAGTCAAATAAGAGTTTCTGACAGCTTAGCGGCTGTGAAATGTCATTGATCGATCACTGAATCGCTGTCATTGATATTAAGCTGTCGTGGTACGAATAAGCGAAGCAGATCAGTTTAGGTTCCTAAACAAAACCGTAATAAGAGTTGATGGTAAGCACTCTGAGGAGCAACTTCGTGTAGTCCACGTGGGTGTAGCCGCGGGCGGAAGGCTTGTTATATTATAAAGGCAGGAATTTTAGGCTTTAAAGTTTCTGATTTATTTTTATTTTTACTTTTGCAATTTTTATTATTGAAACTATAAGAAGCTATAACTACTGAACGACTCGGTAGCTCAGTGGTTAGAGCATTCGCCCGGACAGTGAAAGGTCGTGGGTTCGAGTCCCATGTGAGACGGGTCGACTTTTTGTAATACTTCATTTTCAATATTTATAAAAGTTGCAGGTTAAAAAATCCAGAATATTCTTTTATTTTTACGAATTACACACGTAATAATCGTTGTCAAACAAATAGAACTCCATTAAGGGCGTTCCCTTCATTACTTTTATCTCAGTCAACAAGCAAACATTCAATTATGCAAACACATGTAACGGCGATATCAGGTCCATTGTAAGCAGTTAACACTCCGCTCTTAGCCGCCGGCAACGAGGCAACTTCGACAATAACCGCTGGCCCGATTCGCCCCACTCGCCTCGTCTCGCCCCGCGCCGACTCACCCCACGGGGCGAGATCTACCTCAAACAATGGCCCCACCTGGGGATTGATATTACGCGCCAAGTTTCGTAATGGACATGTTAGTTTCGTATGAATTGCTGCCTCCAACTTGAAACTTCAAATGAAAATGATAACGGCGGGGTGAGCTTCGATGTTTACGTTGTGGAGTGCATTAAGATCTAGGTATATGTTAATAGAAATCGGTACTTTGTATGTCACCGTCACTAACGAGCGGTTAAGCTTTAATGTTCTTTTCAATATAACTTTCTCTCATCATCGTGTTTAACGATCCAATTCTTCCAAGCTTCTAACTTACAGAAATGTTTGTAAAAACTTCAGCAATATCTATACTAATATTATAAAGAGGAAAGATTTGTATTTTTGTATGTAACGAATAAACTCAAAAAGTACTGGACCGATTTAGAAAATTCTTGCACCGTTAGAAAGCTACAGTATTCCCTAGTGACATAGGCTATATTTTACCCCGATATTCCCACGGGAACAGGTACCACGCGGGTGAAACCGCGGGCGGCCGCTAGTCATAAATAATATAAAGTTGAATTCATCATCATTTTACACTAAGTTTTTATTGCAAAACTGAAAATACTGTCAAACAAATACGACGTGTCTTCGTTTTGGTACTGAGATTAAAATAACAAATCTTGTTACAGCAACGATAAAAATATGAATGAAACAAAAAACTACCCTTTTATTCTTTAAGCAATCAGAGGGAGCCTTCCCTGATAAATTTAATTACCGGCCGCGATTAGCCAATAAGGCTTTGTCCTAAAAAGGGCTTGTTTTTCTTATTTTTGTTTGTTTCTTGTTTGCGGCCTCTCTAATCCTTGCTCAGCCGACAGATTATCACAACAAGGGAGGTGTAGGCGACATTTTTCAACAAGTATAAGCGACAAAAGGCGATATTTCAAGCGGCAATAAAAGAAGAAGCAATTATGTTTTTTGTTTGTCGTGCGTCATCCAATTTTTCACTGTTGATCTCTGAGGCAAATTTTGTTTGGCGTCATCGGTATCAGTCGAGGCTTCAATGGCCGCCTTTATTTCCTCCCTGATTCTTTGTTGTTCTGTGACGTGCCCCGTAATTAAATAAATGGTGTTCCATTAATTTTTACTCGAGCTGTTTGTTAATGTTTTTTAAGTTTTTCCCTTTAAACAAAAAGTTAACCACCGTTTTATTAAAAAGGAAAAATTACGAAATGATTTGCTGTTTTTTAACACGCTGTATTTAGTAATTGTATTGATAGACACAGACTAATCAGCTAAATTGATTAAAAACTTTACACAATTTTCCAATTTATCATCATCGTCTTCATCAGCCATTTACTGTCCCCACTGCTAGGGCACTGGCCTTCCTTATGGATGGATAAGGAGAATGGGCCAGGGGCCTATGACACACCACTCGGACTCAATGCGGGTTGGTGGTCAACGACCATCGGCTTAACGTGCCTTACGAAGCACGGAGGAGCTTCAGATGAAAAGTTTTTGGTCACCCATCCCGTGATCGACCATTGCGTATGTCACTTGAGGCGTTACTCGGAAAAAGTATGGACTTTTTGATTTAAAACTATAGGACGGTTACAGTTGTTAGAAATCTGGTAATAAGATATCTATTTCTTCATACCTTTATCTAGATTCGTATAGTTTCAAAAACACGATTTTATGATTTTGCCTCGACACTTTTTCTTTTCGAAAAGACCTCTAAAAAATACGAAAATTCAAGATTATTTTTGAATGGGGTTACTTACATTACACTATTAAAAATTGGTTTTATTAGTGGACACCAATAAAATTTAGGATCGTATAGAAGCATTTTTTTTAAATCGCTGTAGTTTTTTAATACGAAGTGATTTTGTGTCCTTTTTGCCTAATCCGCAAAATCGGTCTCGCTCCCGCGCGCGTCGTTTTCTCATTGCTATCTCGCTTCAGCATAATTTTTCCGAGTATCGCCTTCAGGCCGAGCGCGCTAACTACTGCGCCACGGGCTCCTCGTATTTCCCAATTTCCTAAAATTTATTGGCTTGAAGTCATCATAAATATTTTATTTATTGGTTTCAAGTTTGTGTAAATAGTATTTTAATTAATTTATTAACCACGATCTTTGGTCACACTCCCTTCAATCGACCTGTCGCAAAAACTTTTCTTTCTACAATGCAACTAACAACAATAAACACTCAAGCCATAAAACTACCTCTATGAGCTTGTGATTCGCGCGGTAATAAAATATTAAATGCCTTTTCTCCGCATACAAATGGACTCATTCCGGCAGTCGCAGACCCTTATACAACGGGATTTGCAATAAAGTTGTTGGCAATTACTGTCTCGCCTATTGCTAATAGATGAACTTTTTATAGAACTAATTTTATAGAACTAATAATTAACTGGAGGAGCCCGTGGCGCAGTGGATATCGCGCTCGGCCTGAGGTTAAGCAATAGTCGGTCACGGGATGGGTGACCAAAAACTTTTCATCTCGAGCTCCTACGTGCTTCGGAATGCACGTTAAGCCGTTGGTCCCGGCTGCACTTGCAGTCGTTAATACCCACCAATCCGCACTGAGCCCGCGTGGTGGGTCATGGCTAATTCTCCTTATTCATCCATAAGGAAGGCCAGTGCCCCAGCAGTGGGGACATTAAATGGCTGATGATGATGAATAATTAACTTGAGATTGAAAAAATTTCAAACCCGGCTTACAACTAGATACATGTATGGGTCCGACGGGACTAGAACCCACGACATTCCACTGTCCAGGTACTCTCACCACTAAGCTACGGAGTAGTTAGTTAGTTAGTGTAGTAAGTAATAGTAGTCTTAAAAATTGCAAAAAATTAAAAATAATTTGAGATTGAAGTAGTTAAAAAACATGACTGCTTAAAGTAACCCTAATAAAACAAATGAAAATACGAGTCTAATCGTTTATATTTAGGCACATCTTTTAGGGCGGACTGTTCATTGGAATATAAAATCTTTGGACTCATTAACATTTTGTAGTTTTGTATTAAGTATTATCTTTAAGAAATTGTTAATCTTTACGTCATGTTTTTTCTGTAAGTTACAGTCACTCATAGCCATATATTTTGTCTCCATGCAAAAGTATTAAAATTTGATTGTAGGCATCAAACTTCAGACAAATTCTATGAAAACACGGGTGCATATTCCGAGGCATCGGCGACAGTGACGTATGCACTCGGCGACATTAATCTCTCTCTTTTGGCGACAATGCACCATACGGGCCATGTTGACACGACGCAGGCGTATACGGTATCATACTTTGTCATATCAACTTATGTCCGTATGGATTAATGAGAACCTCCCACAGCAAACTTAATTACATGCTTCGCATGTTGGTTCTGGACATTCCGTATGCTTCGTATGCAATGTTAATGAAATTAACTATTTAAATAATACTAGCTTTCCGCCCGCGGCTTCGCCCGCGTGGACTACACGACGTTATTCCGCGGGAATATGATATTTTTCCGGGATGAAAAGTAGCCTAAGTTACTCCTTATTACATCAGCTACCTGCCAGTGAAAGTCCCGTCAAAATCGGTCCAGCCGTTTCAGAGATTAGCCGGAACAAACAGACAGACAGACAGACAGACCGACAGACAGACAGACAAAAATTGTAAAAAATATTATTTTGGTATAGTTACCGTATATATAATCTTATGCATGTAGTAATAAGCGGTTGTTTTAATATTACAAACAGACACTCCAATTTTATTTATTTGTAATAGATGTAATGGATATTTACTTAGATTTTAAAAGATTTGGGATTTTGAAAGTAGTGCACTTCCATCTTCAGCTTTATCGTCACCTGTCAATAAATGTAGTGCAGACTCGGAATTCGAAGTTCATACGAAACTTTTATTTAATTTCGCCTTCAGATTGTAGTTAATAATTATTATTGTAAGAATAGTTAATTTGGTATTTATATCATGTCTACTGATTGAGATATTATTTTTATGCATTTACAATGCAATTTTGTAAGTTTAGGAAAAATTTGATTAGAAAAAAAAAACCACAAGCCCTTTAAGTAGCTTTCAGGCGGGATTCGAACCCGCGCCTCAGGAGATTCGGCCCGATGCTCTGTATGCTTGTATTCTGGACCTGTCCATACAAATTCAAAATTTTCGTTTCACGATCCTTGTTCAGCATTTTTGACTCAGTCCTACAAAAACCATCGTGATGAACAGTGCTTCCATTAGTTACCAGTTATTATATTACTTGAAATTGTGTTGATTATAGTAATAATAAAGTGGAACCCTTGACCCTTGGAAAGGGGTAAGTTATCATAGTCATACCTACTACTACCTACCTACCTAATACCTTTAGAATTTTAAGTACTAGGACTTTTTGATATGCATGTATTTTTTTTATCTTGTTGTTACAGTTCCTTATTCATACCTTTTACCTACTTCTGCATAAAAGAAAATAATACAAGTCTTAAGTCCCTATAAACATCCTTTATTCATCTGTCCTCTACCACTACATCTTGTGCGGCGATTACCGACGCTCCAGCACCTATACTGTGGCCCTGTGTCACACTGGCCACTTTGCTACAACAGGGCTCGTGGTTTTTTACTATCACATTTTTCCTATATGTCCTACTGATTTCAAATCCACTGCACCCTTGAGATGTTCGCTGGCAGCAGGTAGCATTGAGTCGTCACTTAAAGCCCGTCTTGCACCGTTCACTGGCACCTACGGAATAATCTACAGTCTGGTTGCAAAGTAGCGAGCTTTATTCATGAAACTGTTGGGAATAAAAAGCTCCGTTTGCTTTTAAGTTATAAGTTTATTTGGTTGTGTTTTTATTATGACATGATTGATGATTATTTTTGCTTTAAACACTGGATTAGGAGAAACCTTATCACAAGACGATAAAAAAGTAATTTAAAAAATTAAACCTACTTCATAAAGTAAAAAATAATATCTGTAAAGTAACTACCTACCTTTTTGAGTTTGGTGCCTTTTTCTAGCTTTTTCTTGCTCCTAGCTGGCACCGACCTAAAAAGGTACAAAGATATTATTCTCTCCTTTTCAGTTGACAGGTACTTTTTGAAGTTTCAATCTAAATCGGTTCAGTAGTTTTTGAGATATGGGTATCTTATGATACTTACAATCTTTACTAAAAATAAAGAAATAAACAAACTGATAACTTCCTTCTTTTTTGGTGTCGGTTAAAAACAAGGACAACGGAAGTTCGTTTCAGATATTTCGGAGAAAATGCATGTTAACATGACGTAATTCCATCATATTTATCTGTTAGTTAGTGAAACTGATTTTTACTTTTATTGTTTTCAATTTTCAAATAAGTGTCAATAACCTATCTATGGTAATGTTACATAAGCTTCTGCGCCAGTGGTCTCGGGTTCGATTCCCGAACAAGGCAAATATTTGTGTGCATGAACATGTCTATTTGTCTTGGTCTGGGTGTTTACTATGTATAATTAAGTATGTATTTCCAAACAAAAAGTATTTAAGTATATATTTATCCGTTATCAAGTTTTCCATGATACAGTTTCTAAATGAAATTAAAATGGTCTTAGATAATTGGTGTGAATGTAAGAAGTTATTTATTTATTTATTTATTTATTTATAAGGCAGGTCGTCTGGCTAGCTGACTCATAAAACATAATTCATGCAGCACTAGTCTCGATCTATTTTCATAACGAGGTAATACTAAAACAATATGAAAGCATCACCCCACGGCCCATAAATAAACCGACAAATAGCCAAAACTTTTATCGCTCTCAGCGATCGTTTAATAATTACAGTGCTTTCAGTGAACGCACTAAAGTATTTCGCATTTCGGATTGTTTGAATTACCCCATAAATACATGTAAACGGCTCGCAACAAAGAGATGTCGCGCGGGTGTTGCATCGCGACAATAAATCTGTTGCAAACAAACAAGAAATAACTCTCACGGCTGAAAATATCAAATGTAAAATGTAAATTGAACTACCTAATACGGGCTTAAGGCAGATGAAACTGCGCTCCATGACTGTTTATTTGGAGTTTGAGTGGTGTTTTTATGCGGGTGCCTCGGCGAGGAAATAAAAACGTCTGCCTTGCGAACGCTAGTTATGAATGGCCTATGAGCTCTCCAAAGCACTAGACCAGGCGAGGCTTATTAGCGCAGACGCGAAATCGAGACGTTTGTGCCTACGGGTAGGCTATTAATTAAGAGATATAAAGACAGTCTTTGTTAGTATTTGATTGAATGGCGTCACCCGGCGGAAGTGGTTAGGGGTTAGGGAGCCACTGTGAAAAATGAAAAATATGTAGCTTACTTCCGCAAAAACTTGCACATGAACATGCACACCACGAAAATATCAGTGCACAATACCTGCAGTTACTAAGACAGCAACACACCTTGCACCTTCACCGATTAGACTACTTTACACGTGTGTGTGTAGCTCATTCGGTGCCAGTTTTCGCATGACCTAACTCCTGAAGATAATGCCCCAGGTTGGGGCGAGTAATGTTATAAGACAATATTTTTTTACATTTCTTAAACGTTTAATTTTTTTAGTGACATTTAAAGAAATAGTCGAAATATTTCATAAATTCCAAAAAAATGAAAAACTTTAAAGTTTATAAGATTAGCTGTTGTCTCCTTTTGAGAAAATTAAAATAATAATAAAATCAAATAAATATCAAAATTTTGCAAAGGTATAATTGAAAATGAAAAAAAAAATTACTAGTTTTTAGGGTTCCGTAGTCAACAAGGAACCCTTATAGTTTCGCCATGTCCGTCTGTCCGTCTGTCCGTCCGTCTGACCCCAGTCTAGCTCATAGACTCTTAGTACTAGAAAGCTGTAATTTAGCATGTATTTACATATTTATCACGCCAACAAAGTGGTAAAGTAAATGGTGGGTCTTGGATACGTGAAAAAATTCACGATAGTAGTACATATGACGAAGTTAAAAGGAAAACTATCACAGCTAAGTAGGCTTTACAAGTTTTTGAGATATAACACATTTTCGAAAACCGCAAATATAACTTTGTTATTTTTTTTTATTAAAAACAAAGTAATTTTTTTCTGGCAAAATATGACAATGGTATTTTTGCTAGGTGTACGAAATCGGTACGTTAAGTGGGTACGGAACCCTTCATGAGCGAGTCCGACTCGCTCATGGCCGATTTTTTTAGTTATAAAGGAGCAAGTAAGCACACTTTCATAAGTAAAACACCATCAGGGTTACAACAACACAACACAGACATTTCTGCATACCCGTCTAGTCTATGTGAAGTGTCTTCTAGGTGGCGTTGCATCGCAGGCAGTTTGCTTGATATAATGCACGTCGTCGGCCGTTATTGCTCCAACCTACTTATTTATAATTGTTGCTGTCGCCACCAGCCCCCCTTGACCTTCCCATCCCCCTGCGTGCAAGGGACTTCAACCTTCATGGGAGTTAAAAGCATTGCGCGATGGGTCAAGTTAGCTTGGCCAGGGGTTAGCTCTTACGAGAAGCCAGTTAGGTCGGCACGGGCAATTGGTTTTTCTTTCATGGCGTCTGTTAGTGCGACCTTTATTGCGTTTAGCAAGTACATGCACGGCAGTTTGTATGATGCATGGTTATGTTGCTGTCTCCCAGCTTATTTGTGACACGATTATCTGCGAATATGGACTTCGAATAAAGGGGGTTTCGTGGTTCCCTGAATGGGTTAGAATCGCCTACTACTACGCATACATTCTTTTGAATTTTATTGCCATGTCTAAAAATCTTGCAAAATTTTAAAAATAAACCAAGAATGTAGTAAGTTTGTACAAGAACGAAATCAAATTAAAGGAAAGAAAGAAATAGTAATTCAAAAATAAACACTGTTAGTTTTGTAGAGATTACCTGTTCAATCGAATTCGAGACTGCATCAATGTCCCCGCTGCTGGAATAATGATAGTGCACTGGTTTTCCTTATGGATGGATGGATAAGGAGAATAGGCCATGACACGTAACACAGGCCCAATGTGGGTTGGTGGTGCAGCCGGGACCAACGGCTTTACGTATCTGAAGCACGGCGAAGCTCGAGATAAAAAATGTTTTTGATCACCCATCCCGTGACCGACCATTTCGAAAGTGGCTTAAGGTCACAGCACATACATCAACTCGGAAAGGGATCGTAAACGTATCAACTCGAGCGGTTCAGTATTCTTTGTATGAAACCCCTACTATGCAAAAGCACACTAATCGGAATCGTAACGTAATCGCCTCGCCTCGGGACCAGGGTGCCTACCATCAACTCTTATTGCGGTTTTGTTTAGGAACCTAAACTGATCTGCTTCGCTTATTCGTACCACGACAGCTTAATATCAATGACAGCGATTCAGTGATCATTCAATGACATTTCGCAGCCGCTGAGCTGTCATCAACTCTTATTTGACTTATAACTCGGCAAAGTTAACATGACACCTGCAGGTTATACCCGTCCCTTTCACTCTCCGGGCATGACAGAATCGAGTGAAAGAGACGGGTAGAAGAAATAAGGACACAAATCGTTCGGTCATTCACATTTAGCAATTCATTTGCGATCCAGTTTTTAGAAGGTCAGAGTACGAAAGAAAGCAATTCATTTTAGGAACCTATTCTGCATCGCGCTATTTTTGAATCGCTGTCTTAAAGTTGATGGTAGGCACCCAGCTCACGAATCGCTTTGCGGGTCGCTCAACTTGCTATCCCCGCGCTTACCGCTAGTCGGCCACGCGCTCACGTCTCTCCGTACCAGAGCTTACGGCTCTACGCACAGTGGTCTGAAAATGAAAATGAACATAATTTTTTTTATAAATGTTTTTTTGACATTTTTTTGTCATTTTTTTTTAATTTTTTGACATTTTTTTTTTAATTTTTTTTGTTTTTAAATTTTTTTACTTATCATTTTTTTCTCTCATTCTTTTTTTTTATTTTTTTTTATATGGAACCACTGTGCGGCGTGCCGTAAGCGCGGCGTCGCCTAGCCGTAAGCGCGGCGTCGCCTAGCCGTAGCCGAGCCGACGTACCGACGCTGATCCGGTTTAATTACGTGCTTGCGTTAGGTTGACGCCTGGTTGACGGCGAGGCGAAGGCGATACGGTGTCGATCTCTTTCCGAGTTGATGTAATGTGCTGTGTCCTTTAGTCTCAACGATCGCAGGCCGAGCACGGTAACGGCTCCTCTAAAAAACAATCTTTAATATTCTTTAATCTGGTCAAGAGTCAAACAACGAATAAGAACGTGAGTATATTGTAAGATCTGAAAATTTTTGTTACAATAATTTCATTTCTTTTAATGTTTTATGGACTTGCTCTTGGCTTCACATTGAACGTTAGGGTTGAGAAGAAGCCTAAGATGGATCGTGTTTACCCAGAAGCAGCCTATTCACTCTAGCTTTAAAAATTATAGGGTTGTAGTCATTCGAGAAAACAGGCGCAGGCAGGGCATTCCATTCCTTGGCATTCCATCACAAAGAAAGTGCTTGGTACGCATTCGCGGGATGTTGACCAACTTGGTCAACATGTCCAAGTAAGGATGATAGCTCGCTGTGCGTCTAGATTCTCGGTGGTAAAACGGGGATGGCGGAATTAGCTCATGCAGCTCAGAAGCATACCTACTCTTCGAAGTACAGCCTGTAAAACACCGACAAGCAGCCACTTTACGTCGAAAACATTCATCAGGTTGGATCTCTGCTACTCACTGCAAAGTATTGCTGAATATAACCAACTCGATTTTGACGACATTTAGTGCCCGAGTGGTGTGCGCACCGGTTTTCAGTGTGCCGCTATCTCTGAGGTCCCGGGTTCGATTGTAAATAAAATAAATAAAAAATATCATTTTTCTACTTGACTTATTAATAAAGCTTTTCGTATCGTTAATATTTGCATACCACACATATTTTAAGATTCCCGGTCGGGTAAATATTTAAAACGAACTTTTTAATATTTTGTAATATTATGTCTGGGTGGTCCTATGTGGTCAACGTTTGATGAGCTCAGTAGCGCCACCAATGGAAATAAATCAATTACATTTTATTAAAGGCATAGATTAAAAGTGTCGGTTATTTTGCGCAAATAAAAGAGTAAAATGCATTTTATAAATATACTTTTAAGAACTCAAACTTAAGCAAATAAGTCATGAATCTCAATAGTGCCAAAAGTGGCCACATTTAGCAATATCGAGATCCATAACTTAATGCACATATTTGAGGCCATGAAAAAATACTTAAAAATTGCACTTAACTCTTCTGTGTGCGCAAAATACCCGAAACTTTTATTCTAAGCCCTTGATAAATCGTAAATGATTTATTTATTTATTTATTTATTTATTTATTTATTTATTTATTTATTTATTTATTTATTTATTTATTTATTTATTTATTTATGTATTTATTTATTTATTTATTTATTTATTTATTTATTTATTTATTTATTTATTTATTTATTTATTTATTTATTTATTTATTATTTTAGCTATTCAGGCTAAATGTTTGAATTTTTCTCAAAGGGGAAGTCCGTTTAATTGATTTCTTATTATGTCTTTTCAATTGTTTTTCTTGTGTTTTTTTTTTGTTCTTTGATATTTGTTTGTATTTGTATTTAGAAATAGTTTATAATTTAATTTAAGTTAGTTATGTAATTGGGCTCACTCAGCTCGTTTAACTAATTATAATAATAATAAATATAAATATGTCGCGTAATGCAAAGGGTGGCGCCACACGCGATAGATTTAAGAATCAGTTATTTTTGATAATTTTTCATGTCATTGATTTCCGTCTGCTTGTTACGTACAACGCCATCTATTGTTGATTTTCGAAAACGTCAAGCAGTAAGCTTGGGTGTGGTCGAAGCAGAACTAGACGTTGTTGATTAGAGGGCGTTGCGAACGAAAAAGGGAGGGAATAGACAGTTGAAGCGCCATTCTTGATCGAGCGGTCGAAGCGTGAGCACGTGTCTAGTTCTGCGGCGAACGCACCGCGTTTTCCTACCTAATCTATTTACATCCGTGTAATCGTTTAATATTTCTGTGTGATTGTTATTGTAGTGTGTGAATACATTATTGGACTCTGAATATCGAGTGTTATTTCGTTGCCAACGCGATGCCTGGACCAGATGGCAATGAATCTTCAGAGGAAGACCCGACATCAGAAGTCCGGGATGAATCCCACTCCCCTCTATTGCCGGTAAAACTAAGTAGTGAAGATAAATTTCGATTATTGATGGAACAACAAAATCGAAATTTCATGGCTCTGTTACAAACATTAAACAAGCCACAGCCGTCAACAAAAGAGATTCGACTACCCGATTTTGATCCGGAAAAACAAGATGTTGATGCCCGGGCTTGGGTATCAACTGCGGACATGTGTATTGACGACCCGAATTGTCACGGAACGCCCTTGATGATGGCTTTGAGCCGCGCCCTCAAGAAACAAGCGTCTACCTGGTTTTCTACGGTAGCTTACAACGGAATGAAATGGAGCGATTTCAAACAACTTTTTATTGCAAGGTACGACCTGTCCGAAACAACGGCGTCATTTTTGATTAACCGCAATACTAGAAAACCAGATGATAAAGAATGCCTTGCTGCCTACGCGTCTGGCTTGATGTCATCCATTATGTCGAGGTGGCATGGATTGACCACCGAGCAAATAGCTATTGCTACGGTTTTAGCACACGTCTCCCGCTTCGAGCCACGTGTCGAACGACTGTCATTCACAACGGACATCAAAACACGAAGCCAGTTGCAACAGGAGCTCAAAGCGGTATCGTTTTTGAAGAGAAAGCTACCATCAAGTAATGATAATGATGAACCTCATAATAAGAATACTCGCACGGGGACTTTCAACAGTAGCATCATGTGCTACTATTGTGGCAAATTAGGACACAAGTCTACGGAATGCTTTTCAAGAAGAGAAATGAACAAGATTGATAGCCAATTGAGGATGGACACCAACATCAAACATGCACCTGCGGCCCCTGCGGTGCGAAACCCTGTAACCTGTTTCGCCTGCTGCGAACGAGGCCATTACGCAAGTGACTGTCCGAAGAGGAGCATCCAAGAGGGAACCAGCTGTGGAACCAGTGCCTCCAAGAAGAAACGAGTAGACCTGTGCATCGTGAGCAATCCTGCGGGACTTCTACGACATGCTGGTGAGCAATTGCTATTCCATTATGATTCGGGAGCCGAACGCTCATTAGTTAAAGAATCTGTTGCATGTAAATTTAGTGGAAAACGGTTTTCTGACGTGACGTGACATTATTATATTGGACGCTAATCACTGATTGTCCAAGAGAATCGATATAAGATATATAAGAGACTGTCGGTCGCCCTTTGAGGTTGTCCACGGAGTCTCTTCAGTGAGACTATCGGTCGCCTCCGGGGGTTGTCCAGGAATGTCGGTCGCCTTTCGAGGTTGACCATGGAATCTTTTAAATGAGACTATCGGTCGCCTCGAGGGGTTGTCCAGGAATAGCCAGATGGAGGCTAATGTCGGTCGCCCTTTGAGGTTGTCCATGGAGTCTCTTCAGTGAGACTATCGGTCGCCTCGAGGGGTTGTCCAGGAATAGCCAGATGGAGGCAAATGTCGGTCGCCCTTTGAGGTTGTCCATGGAGTCTCTTCAGTGAGACTATCGGTCGCCTCCGGGGGTTGTCCAGGAATGTCGGTCGTCTTTGGGGGTTGTCCAAGAGGTTGCCTGGTAAACGTGACCATCGGTCGCCCTTAAGGATTGTCCAAAGTTTTGAGTCATGTCGGTCGCCTTTAGACGTGGTCTGTGAGTTGCTGCTCGAAAGTGGCGATCATTGAATTTCTCTAAAGGTTGTCCTGGAGTTTATGTTGTTGTAGAATTCGTATATTTTGTGTTTACTTGTTACTGTTCATTGTTACCTAATGAAATGTGTAATAGCGAATAAATTAATGAGCGATTTTCAAAAGGCCATAAGAAAAAAAAACATCCAAAAGCTTCACTAGATAGCGTTGAACGAAGTATGTACATCTTTATTTCACCTCTGGTTTTGTATCTGAATGACCTTTATTGCACTAATATACTACCTACTGAAATGATTTTAATGACATTTAGACTGTTCCCTAAATTGGAATACACCTGATTTAAGTCAAAAATAATCATCTCGATATGACTTTAGTTTTCTAGAAATCCGTGGACATACATACTGTTCAGTACACCCCTGCCTAGACCGCGGAGTCAGCATTGGCGCAGTGGAAGGCTATCATGAGTATAGACTCCGGACAAATCTTGGTTTCAGCCGGGATGTAACTGAACAATAGGACTGCGATACACAGCGGAGAGACTTTTAAGTAAGGTAAGGTTACATACGGGTCTGTGGGTCGACCGTCTCCAAGGCAGAAGTGGTGTAAGGGGGGCCCCCCCTGTGGCTCCGTCTTCTTCTGCAGACCTTACCAATTAGTCACCTCACTCATAACACAAATAACAGCGTTCACAAGACACCGGGCGTTTCAACAATAGATACACAAAGACACACACGTGGGAGCTTTTTTTATTACGATATAGTGTCTCGACAACAAGCGCGTGTGGTAGAAAAGGTTATCTTTCAAAGCATCCGCGACCGGCCACTCCAGAGATGGCATCAAAACCTTGGTCGTACAAAACGGGATCACATAGATAATTTAAGATGTATTCAAACTCGATATGCCAGGCACATTCAACGCGAGCGATTTTTAACAAATTCAGCAAAATTCTTCCGACATTTTTCCAAGAAGAATTCCAATCAAGTGTCACTGTCAACTTCAAGTGACAGCTAATGTCAATTTGACGTGACATTAGAGTTGCGTTCAGAAACGTCGATCTTTTCCGAACATCCCCCCGCCCCGGACCGTTAAGAACGGTACGTCAATCTACGGGTAATCGGGAGAGCCCACTAACTGCTCTCTTCAAAACCGAATCTCGAACCAAAACCTCAGCAAAACGAGGAACTCCGTCAGTTCCGGGGTAGAGTTTAACAATGCGCCCCCTTCGCCAACATAGGGGCGGCAGGTTAGCATCCTTAATCAACACGAGGTCGCCAGTCTGGGGTGGGGTGGTTTTATCTGTCCACTTCACGCGCTGTTGTAGGATATGCAAATACTCCATCGACCAACGTGCCCAGAAGTTTTGGGACATCTGTTTCAAAAGTTGGTATCGCGACAAACGATGGGATCCTACATCCTGAATAGGATATTCAGGCAACGCCAAAAGAGGCTGTCCGATCAAGAAATGACCTGGGGTCAACGCTTCCAGGTCATTCGGGTCCGAAGACAACGGGCACAAGGGTCGCGAGTTGAGGACGGCCTCAATTTTACAAAATACCGTATCAAGTTCCTCAAACGTGAGAATAGTTTCTCCAATCACGCGACGCAAGTGTGTCTTGGCAGCCTTTACACAAGCTTCAAAAATTCCTCCCCAGGTCGGACAAGCCGGAGGGCTAAACTTCCAGATTATCCCACGCCGGGAGAGGGTGGTTCCAATGTCTATTTTATTATCAACAAAAAACTTAACTACTTCCTTAAGATAATTACACGTTCCCTTATAATTAGTACCACAATCGGAACGTATCAATGACGGCAGTCCTCTACGGGAAACAAATCTGCTCAAGGCGGCGACAAAGGCTTCGGTAGACAATTCCGAGACAATTTCCAAATGGACAGCCTTGGTGGACAAACACACAAACACGCACAAGTACGCCTTATAGGTTTTAGCATTACGCAGTCTCGAAGCCTTTACAGTAAAGGGACCGGCGAAGTCGGTGGCGACTCCGGCAAAAGCTCTACATTCCGTGACGCGATCAGCAGGCAAATCACCCATCTGGGGCTGCATGGTCGCGGCCTTCAATCGATAACAAGGCAGGCAACGGAAAACCACAGTGCGAATGGCTCGACGAGCAGACAAAATCCAAAATTCACGCTGCAAAATGGCCAACAAAGCATTACAGCCAGCATGTTGTGCATTCACATGGCGATCTGTTATTATCAGTTGAGTCAAATGTCCGGCTTTAGGTAACAAAAGGGGGTGACGAGCTCCATACGGCAGGTTCGCATTTCGAAGTCTTCCGCCGACTCGCAAAAGCCCACTCTCGTCCAGGAAGGGATTTAATCGCGATACCGCGCCCTTCAACTTGCGACGGCCTAAACGCAAAATTTCAATCTCGGACTCAAAACTATCAGCTTGTACTCTCCGGACCCAAAACAAGAGCGCGTCCCTACGCTCGTCCGGAGTGAGAACCGACGAATCACGCCTCGCGCGTGGGTTTCTGCAATTGTACACAAAACGTCTGATCCAAGCGGTAACACCAAGCAGCTTCTGTAAGGAGCTGTACCGATCCAACAACAAATCCTTTTCCCCGGCGGGGTTAGTCTCCAGGACGCATGCCCGCATATCAGGAACGGCTACGTTCGACAACGCTGGAGAGGGCGGCCACTCCGACTCAGGCCGCATCAACCACTGTGGGCCCCACCAGAGGGGGTGGTTAATTAGGGTTGGGGCTACACAACCCCGAGACGCACAATCCGCGGGATTCATGGTTCCCGGCACGTGTCTCCAAATCAACTCGATGTCGGAATTACAAATCTGCGACACTCGATTGGCCACAAACACGTCCAAGGTGTGCGCCGGAGCCTTCAACCAACAAAGGACGACCTGACTGTCCGTCCAAGCATAAACCTCTTGTATCTTAATAGATCGACCTAATGTGAGCCATACGTGGTTCAACAAACGCATTAGGAGGGCAGCTCCACACAATTCCAACCTCGGGATCGTATGACGAGTCCGAAGGGGAGCGACTTTGCTTTTCGCTATCACCAGATGCACAGCAACAACTCCGTCAACAGTAACGGTGCGGAGGTACACGGCCGCAGCAAATCCACGTTCGGAGGCATCGGAAAAGCCGTGAAGAGTAACTTTACAATTTTCAGAAGGGAGGAATAGCCTCGGCAAATGCACTTCATTAATCTCGGGGAGGGATGAAACGAAGCTCGACCAATCTCGGAGTAACTCGTCCGAGAGGGGTTCATCCCACGACACACCCGAAGCCCATAACCGTTGCAAGAAACACTTGGCCATAAACAGCACGGGGCAAATCCACCCATTGGGGTCAAAGGTACGTGCGACAGTAGACAATACTAAACGCTTGGTCCAGACTTTCGGTGGTCGTAAATCCACACAATAAGTGAACGTGTCAGAGACCGGTTTGTACTGTACGCCAAGGACGGTCACCACATGGGGATTATCAACATTTTCGAATAGGTGGGGGTCCTGCTGGTGCTCTTCGGGCAAACCTACCAGTACATCAGGCGAGTTGGATATCCATTTCCTCAACTCGTAACCTCCCGACTTCAAAAGGGCGGTGAGTTCGTCTCTCAGGACAATCGCCTCTGAGACAGATGAGGCGCCCGTGCAAATGTCATCCACATAGACGTCACTGGCCAAAATGGCGGAGGCGCGAGGGTATCTCAAGCGCTCCTTCTCGGCCAACTCCAACAAAGAACGAATCGCAACAAACGGGCTCGAAGCCAAACCGTACGTATTCGTATTCAATTCATAAATCAACAAGGGGTCCCTAGGACTCTCTCTCCACAAAATCAATTGGTACCTCCTATCCTCTGGATGGATGACCGTTTGTCTGAACATCATCCGGATGTCAGTCATAAATACAATTTGGTGCCGCCGGAAGTTGGTCAAAATGTCTGAGATCTCCGTGTGCAGCTTGGGACCTACATGCAGACACTGGTTCAAAGACGCTCCAGTAGAGGTGGGAGCCGAACCGTCAAAGACCACCCGAATCTTTCCGGATTTCAAGACGGCGTGGTGCGGCAAAAAGAAGTGCTCAACGGAGCGCCAATCCAAATCGCTCACGGACATGTGCCCTAACTCCTCATACTCCCGCATGAATTCAACATACTTCTGGCGGAAGACCGGATCCTTGCTCATGCGACGCTCCATCGCCACTAGCCTACGTTCCGCTAGCGGTCGGGATTCGCCCAGAGGAGGTCGGCCGGCACGAAAGGGGAGACGGGTGATCAAACGACCAGAGCGGAGGCGACCAGTGTTATTCTGGTAATACAACTCGCATTCATCCGCTACTGGGTCAACCCGTGGGGCTGGTGGAGGTTCCTCAACCTCCCAAAACTTCTGCACCACTTCGGAGAGAGACACATTAAAAACAAGACCGCGATCCTCATCTGGGGAATCCAAAACGCGGCGAGCAGGGCCCATCACAACTGTACCGAGTGTCGTCTGCAGAGCTACCAAGCCATCTGGCTGCAAAACTCGCTTCCCCGTCAACAAAACTCGCCCCAGGACATCGGCTCCAAGGAGAGCATCAATCGGGCCTGGGCGGAAGAAATTTGGATCGGCGAGTGGGGAATCAGACACCAAAGACAACATACTCGGTCCCAAGTCAACTGAAGGTTGACGGCCAACAACTGTGTCCAACACAATCGCCGAGGTCTTAATGCCTGGCGTGGACCCATTACGTGATGTAAATGTGAAGTCAACATGCCCTAACAACCCGGGGACTTTCACATCGCCAACACCTCTCACGCCTTCCGTGTGGGGGTGCACCTTGAGGCCCAACCGCCTAACTAACCAAGATGACACAACACACCCCTGAGCACCGGAATCCAACAAGGCGCGAACTTCCACAAGGTCGCCATTCAATCCCCTGACAAGCACAGAGGCCGTGGGCAACAAAACGGTCTCTGGAGGGGTGGCTACAATCGACCGTAAACACGTTGATTGCTAGTATGTGGGGTCCCCAGACGTCCCCCCATGGTAAGGGGGTCGCTCATAGCGATCCAGTGGGTCCCAATCTCCCACATACTGCCTACGTCCAAATCGCCCGGTATCAGGCGGGTTATATCTCCCGGCCCCTTGAAGACGGGGCGGGCGCCGCTCCAAACGCGGGTATTCGGCGAGCGGCGGCGAGAATCGGTGCCTATCATCCACCGTGTACGTCGCCCCATAGTCGCGGGGGCACGGTGACCGATTTTCAGAGGGGGGGTCCCGGGGACCCCCGGCTGTGCGAGGCTCAACACGTTGCGGGGGGCTTCTACGACCTCCCGCAACGCTCGCAAAATCGAACCCCCTAGTTGGGGACCGATTTCCCATTGGGGGGTCCGTGGGACCCCCGCCCGTGCGAGGCTCAAAACGTCGCGGGGGGCCTCTACGACCTCCGGCAACGCCCGCATAACTCATCCCCATCCTTGGGGATCGGTTTCCCATTGGGGGGTCCCTGGGACCCCCGCCCGTTTGAGGCTCAAAACGTGGCGGAGAGCGTCTGGGGCCACTCTGGTGGCCACTAGAACTGCTGCGGGATGCAAACACCGCGGGGGGTCCGAGCCCCCCACCCATACGAGGTGATCCTGCAGCGACGCGCTGCGGCGCTCCGCCGCCCTCTGGGCTGTTCATGCAGAGGAGGGGATGGTGGTTGCCCTTACAAAAGCGGCATGGGTGCGCTTGGGTACATTCGCGCTGCATGTGCAGGCCCAAGCACGAGTAGCACCATGTCCGTTGTCGCGCGATCGCTCGACGGCCTTGGACGCGCTGGTCGAGGAACTTATCACAACGGGTCGTGCTGTGACCCGGTTCCCGACAATACAAGCAGCGGGCGGTCTCCTGGACGGCGGCATAGCGGCCGGGCGCGCGAGGGGCCATACGCCCCCTACGGGGGGGTCCGGTGGGGGATCTACTCTGTGGCACAGGTCGTTCGGGTCCCATAGGACCGGCCAGAGAGGAATTATCTGCCAGTCTACTTTCTCCTTCCAGGAACGTCAAGAGGTCCGAGAAGGGTGGCAGATAAGTCGCACTATCCCCACCATACTGCTGCTCAAAACGGACCTTAACAGAGTCCGGCAACTTTCCCAGGACAATGTGCAGTAACAAAAACGACCACTGCTCCACTGGGAGTTTTAAGTTTTTCAATGCGTTGTAGGCAACCAACAGCGGATTCAACAAAGCCACTCTCAAGTGCATCACGCTGGCAACGCGGGGTAAATTCAAAATGGCGGCAACATGGTTGTCCGCCAGACGTCGTACGTTCTGGTACCGACGGGCAATCAAATCCCTAGCAATAGGGTAGTTTTCATCCGAGGGGGCCAAATGTTGAACCGATTCAAGGGCCTCCCCTTCCAACACGGATAACAAATAAGCTAACTTCTGGCCCTGGGTCAAATCGTCCCGGGCATGTACAAGACTATCAAAAATATTAATAAAGCCCTCCCAGTCCTCTAGACGACCAGCAAAGCGCCTTAAGTCTAAGGGGGCCAATCTAGCAAAGAGAGGGGGCATACTTTTAGATGTGACCGGGGACGGGCTCGGTTCATTCTCTCTTGCCACTTGCAAAGGTCGAGCTACCTGGGTAATTCTGTCCGCAAAATCATAACACTGGTCCACATCCAAACCGACTTCTTGTCGCATTTCCACCTCGGCCTCAACAGTCCTTTCCAAAAATAAGGCATACTGCTCATCAACAACAGCCAAACGTATGGGCAGATCTACGTATCTGTTCAACAAGGCCTCCGTTCTATCCGGTCGATCCAACAACGCGACCGCAGAAGCCAACCACCGTAACTCAGAACGTATTTTGGCTTTAGCAGAGGAGGCCGTCATTGTAACGTCACAAATTTATCAACAAAAACAACAAATTCAAAATATTCACTATAACACAAAATCTCCAATATTTGGAGGTTATTACTAACCACAAAATTCCAATATTACAACAACAAAGTATTTATAATGACACAAACTCTTAAATATCTGGAGGTTATCAGAAAACAACAAAACTCACTGACTATTGAAATTCACTTGGATATCAACACAACATACTGTTACACAACAACAAGTTAATTTCAATTATTTCAAAGCACAAGTTTCAATGAGTTTCAATGTGTAAACAATGTCCCAAATCATTTAAGTTTCACTAAGTATTGAGTGCAAACTTATTAGCTGACCTTTTATTAGCTATTATTTTAGCAACAAACTTGTCAATATTCACAACTCAAGTTTGCTGACAAAACTAAATAATAATTATTATGAACAAAGAAAGGTATCTGTTTACATTTTGGAACTTCAATACATGACAATTAATTACAAGACATGGAACCAATAACAAAGGAATGCCCTTTACTTTTCAAATGCAAGTTAATTACCATTTACAAGTACAAATTAATCTAGTCCGGACCAGACTGGGTCATCAAACGGCACTGATTAATACAAAGTTTTGGCGTGGGCCTCTCAGGCCTTCAAGCTACGCTCTTGGCTACCAAAAAATGTTCAGTACACCCCTGCCTAGACCGCGGAGTCAGCATTGGCGCAGTGGAAGGCTATCATGAGTATAGACTCCGGACAAATCTTGGTTTCAGCCGGGATGTAACTGAACAATAGGACTGCGATACACAGCGGAGAGACTTTTAAGTAAGGTAAGGTTACATACGGGTCTGTGGGTCGACCGTCTCCAAGGCAGAAGTGGTGTAAGGGGGGCCCCCCCTGTGGCTCCGTCTTCTTCTGCAGACCTTACCAATTAGTCACCTCACTCATAACACAAATAACAGCGTTCACAAGACACCGGGCGTTTCAACAATAGATACACAAAGACACACACGTGGGAGCTTTTTTTATTACGATATAGTGTCTCGACAACAAGCGCGTGTGGTAGAAAAGGTTATCTTTCAAAGCATCCGCGACCGGCCACTCCAGAGATGGCATCAAAACCTTGGTCGTACAAAACGGGATCACATAGATAATTTAAGATGTATTCAAACTCGATATGCCAGGCACATTCAACGCGAGCGATTTTTAACAAATTCAGCAAAATTCTTCCGACATTTTTCCAAGAAGAATTCCAATCAAGTGTCACTGTCAACTTCAAGTGACAGCTAATGTCAATTTGACGTGACATTAGAGTTGCGTTCAGAAACGTCGATCTTTTCCGAACACATACACTTACGAAAATTAGCACAGATGCCCGGAAGCATTCTATTTAATAACGCTATACTAAAATATAATCCAATTACAACTAAATCACATACATACAGGGTGCTAACGCGTAACTTATGGATATGTACTTCATGCTTTTTGGATCTTTAAGTAAATTTTATAAAAAAAAATGTTTCTGACAGTTTCTTGTTTTGTAACTTCGGGTATAACGATAGCTAGCTAGCAACGTTCAACAGAACAAAGCAGCAAAAATCTATCAAAATATAAACAAAACGTTCCGTTTTATGAAACAAAAGACGCGTCGAAGTAAACTTTATAACGTTCCGTTCCTTGTGACTGCATAGGTGGGACAGCGCCATCTATTGAGCTAATCAAAACGAGCTTTCAGAAAATCTCCCATTATCAGAATGTGCATTTAAAACACGGCCAAATTCACATATTAGGTCAGGTTGGCCGAGATGGTAAACATTTACTGCTGCAAGATTATTTTCTCATTTCAGGTACGTCACACGAGGACGTGTGAGATGTCAAGATGGCCGTGTCGCGTAATGCAAAGGGTGGCGCCACACGCGATAGATTTAAGAATCAGTTATTTTTGATAATTTTTCATGTCATTGATTTCCGTCTGCTTGTTACGTACAACGCCATCTATTGTTGATTTTCGAAAACGTCAAGCAGTAAGCTTGGGTGTGGTCGAAGCAGAACTAGACGTTGTTGATTAGAGGGCGTTGCGAACGAAAAAGGGAGGGAATAGACAGTTGAAGCGCCATTCTTGATCGAGCGGTCGAAGCGTGAGCACGTGTCTAGTTCTGCGGCGAACGCACCGCGTTTTCCAACCTAATCTATTTACATCCGTGTAATCGTTTAATATTTCTGTGTGATTGTTATTGTAGTGTGTGAATACATTATTGGACTCTGAATATCGAGTGTTATTTCGTTGCCAACGCGATGCCTGGACCAGATTTAAACATATTGATTGATATTTATGTAATTTAACTAAGTACCTACCTACATACTTCTGAAAGGCTTACCTCACTTTACTTTAACAAAAGTCAATCTGATGGTGACACCTTCCAGCTACTTCTATAAATATTTATTTATTAAACATTGTTAACTAACACAAATATAAACCTCACTTTCCTTTGCTCAAAGTAAAGTTGATGGTGTTATTAAGATTAACATAGCATTCATTCATAATTTTATTTAAGTATTTGTTATTTTATTACACCTAATACACTTTATGATTATTTAACTTTTTAACTGTTTGTTCCTTAAAAAAAAATTGTAGTTACCTAGAAAAGTCAATTAAATAAAAAAAATAAGTACTTTTGTTAATTATTTCCTAAGATAAATCTGTCAATCCTAGCTTTACTTAAATCATATATTGATCACTTCTGTATATTTTCAGCGGTAGCAACTTTTAAGCTTAATTAGCAATTATGATGACCCGGAGGGCAACGGCTAAGGATGTAGAGGTACAACTCAAGAATGCCCTGCAAGATCTAAAGGCAGCTAAAGATCTAAGTGACTCCCTAATAAGGGAAAGAGAGGAAAGTGAGACGGAGATCTATAAGAACATTACCCGTAACACTGAGCTTAAAAATGAACTTGCTGCTCTTCATGTAAAATACTCGGAAGTTGTCCAGAAGTGTAACCAAATGCAAGACTTTATTGAGTCTTTTAGGGCTTGCTCTGATACTCATGAACAGGCATTGAGTCGCATAACAGACCTGGAAATTAGTCTCTCTCTTGCCCAGAAAACAGTATTAGATTTAGAAAAAGAAAATAGAAGTATTATAGAAGATAAGCACTCTCAAAGCCTGTTTAATGAGTTGATGCAATGTAATTCTGCAGCAAATGACAATTCAACTTTGGAAGGTCTTAACTATGTTGATAAACCATTGTTTAATAATAATAATGTATGCCAGTTTAGTAGCGGGAAGAAATTAAAAAAATACATTAAAATTAATAGATACATAAGAAAAACTCAAAAGTTAATGAAAAAACAAAATTATTATAATAAGTATAGTCACATAAAGCAAGAACGTAAGCAACTTTTAGAACAATTAAATATGATAAACATGGAAACATGTAATAAGAACAAAGAAAGTGAATTATTAGGTAGTCAATTATGTTATAAGTATGATGAAAACGCAGACTCCAGATAACACTCATATAATTTTTGATCCAACTTACAGGTACAGGCATAGTACAGGTATAATAATATAGATACAGTCGACGTCTTAGTGAACTTATCCCCTCGAGGCTAGTTTGAAGAATGACCTCTCTTTGCTCGTTAATCGGGCTCAAGTCTAGCTACCCCCCACCAATTTTACCACAGATTAGCCTATTAAATTAAACAAAATGGCGGCAAGAGACGGCATTACCAGTGTTGCTATTAAAAAATATGAAAAACCTTCTAAAATCATGACATTCGGCCATCTGATAACGTGCTGTCTCCCGACGCACATATAAAAATTATTTAGAATCAATTAATTAGGTAAGTATACAGCTAATATACTGATACACAACTATTCTCAATAGTAAAGTCTTACAACTATGTACCTATTTAGGTTAATCTTATAGTGATAAAAACCTCAAGTTAAAACTTAAAACATAATTGAAACAAATACATTATATTACACAATGCTCAACAATAATCTTTTAAGGAAGCCGATGACTTGTTTAGAATATAGATATTATCGTGAAAATATTGTTTTAGTAAATCGTTAAGTAATACATAATCAAATAAAATAAATTATCAATAACAAACTAATCTAAAACTATTTGAATCAATGTATAAATTAACATAATCATGACATTCGTTAACAAGCGACTATTATTACTTAGAAAACTTATTTTGAAACTATTCTTGTTATATAATCATGTGTAAGTAAGTATATGGAATGATTAAAGTAAAGTCTGGTTATAATCTATAAGCATTAGTTATGGGTCATAAAAGAAAAATGGATTAGCTTGGTACTAGTTTACATCAATGCATTGTCAGGAGCTACATTCAAGAATATTAGATGGTGTCAGAAGCAAAATCCCTAAGAATGTTACATTAGGAATAGGTAGGTACAGAATTTAACTTTAACCTGATAACTAGACACCCTTATCACTTCACTCAAATAGTGGAAAAAGCAACTACGAGTCATGAAAGGATTAAAGACCTAATATTAGATGAATTTAACTATCGCTAAGTTTGACCTAGTTTAGTCCTTACAAAAACAACTGTAGGCCTCTGCACAGTTACCAATTTTTACCCAGATATGAGTAACAAACCAAGTTATAGATACGTATTTACCATAGTGCACAATTTGTATTAAATCAAGATATGAATTAGGACAACTAAAGGAATTATTTAAAGGCATGTTCGTAATAGGCATTATTACCGATTAATTTAAATATTCTTACAAGGAAGTTACACTAATAATGAAGATGCCGCAGGTACAATTTGAACCGTCACAGCAACAATTTGCTTTTTCAACTTGTCAACCAGTTGTCCAAGGTTTCCAGAGCATTCTTCTCCAGCACCAAATCTTAAATGCATCTATTCTCTGCCTCTGTTAGAATAGTACAATACATGGTTCCACTCCGTACATGAAAATCAAAAGATCATATTATTATCATTTCTAATGAATAAGTTAATGATTTTAAACAAGTTCGCAATTTAATATCAAAACTTAAAGATGTCTACAAGGTATCCTCATACGAGCATGACCCGCATTCTTATCAACAAATATTCATATTACTATGAATAATATTAGTGTAAATAGATTTAATAATTATAATTGGGATATGAAAAAGTATATTACCATGGATAGAAATAGGACAAGTAAAATCATGAACAGCTTTTCGCCCAAATGAATTAACTACACGATGACTTCCCGTGGGAATAAAATATCCTCCCGGGGTCAAAAGAAGCCGATATGCTATTATTCCACAGACAAAAGATTTCAAAGATCCGTCCAGCCGATAGCCGTGATTGGGGAACAAACATACAAGCTTTTGCAATCATAATATTAGTAAAATGAGATAAGATACATGACATGATAATATATACTTCAATATAAGTCAACTTCAGTATCAGCGATCCACTCGTCTCAATATCCGACTTACAACCACAGCCCACGATGATCATCATCACAACAACGATCACTCTGTGATCTGCACCTTCAGTATCATATTATCTCCTCTCATTACCACAGCACGTACACTCTGCTGTCTCCAACTTGTATGCTGTGTTGGTTCGTACGTTCAAGGGTAGCGGGATCCTCATTATTATATTAACTCGATGCTAGCTCATGATAAGTACCTACTGGATGCTACAATTGGCATCTGAAAGCAGTAAACTCACAACACACATAGTAACAAAATCAATTTTATTAATCATTCAAAAGAAATAGATGTATCTGATAATGAATCAATAGAAATAAATGTAAGTATATGAATTCTCATATTCTTTTATAAACATTAGTATGTAAGGTACTTAGTAACTTCAACCATAGTAGAAACAAATGATCAACTGACCAGATCTAAAAAAATATGGAAATGATTACTACACAATATGTGAAGGAACTTCAAAGGTCCGTGAGAATGGTAAACTGCTAAGAATTTTAGTATCACGAGCCTACCAAATGAGACGGTAAATTTGACAGATCTACTTGATTTTTGGTTTAATAAAGATATTAATTCTCATTAAAATAACAATAAATTAGATTCACATAATTTGAAATCATATTTTGTCAATACGTACACTAGGACGGTAGTATTAAAATCCTCAAAAACTAATTATAAATCATACCGCCAATAACAACAAAAACACGGCAAAACTAACTTGGTATGCTACAGCAGTGGTTACTTGTGGCTTTATTTGTTAGAACAAGTTTAAAACATGAATTAAAATGTTTGCATGAAGCTGTATAGAACATTTTAATAAATTGAGAGGTGTGATTGAGCAATAATCGTTTTACTTTATTTTGCTTAATTAGGAAAACATCAGTTACAACTTGACAGTGTAATAAACACGATCTACTTAAATGCACTATGGACTGTTTACATGTTTTTGCATTAAAAACATAATTTCATCACTATGTTAATGAAAACAACTAGAATAGATATCAGTGAATGCTTCTTGCAGTGCTGTCTAAGCAACTAAGTATTTCTGCTTTTGATTTGCATCTAAATCATTAAGAGAGATCTAGAACACTACGCAGTACGCACAAATAGCAAAATAGCTTCTAGTGATTTTGGCTGTAAAATTTTCCATCCGTCTAAACCAAAACTGAGTTGCCCGGAAGAAACCGCAGTAAGACGATAAGGCCACCATTTGGTTAACAGTTTGTTATCTTTGTATTATTATTATTATTTCGTGTGTGATTGTTCCGTTCGTAATATTGTGTACAAATAAAGAATTAATCTATGTATCTATCAAACTAGGTACTAAGATAAAGAATCTTCGACGTTCCCGGAAAAATGTAAAGAATGATAATTTCTAATCAGTCTTATGGCTTTATTGTCTAATTATGTAGAAGACTCGGAAAAGTATGTTCCTGATAAACTTTCTCTAGCACTCATCCACAATTTAGTTTGAATTTAAATAAAATTTGAGATTTAAGTTTGCCACTAAACTCAAATTTAAAAAGTCAAGCATAGTGAATTCTTTTAAATTAAGCTACATATAACAAAAATAGTAGACGAAATGTCCACTTGAACAAAGTTACAAAAAATAAAATAAGTAATAGGAAATAGTAAATTTTGGATATCTTTGCATACCTACATTGCTTCCATCTCGAACTAAGTAACTCAAGCACTTGTGTTATGGCATTTGGGAACAACGACGGGGATTACCACATACAATCGGGCAGAATGTTGAAAAGTCCGCTTTAAACATTCACCCGACAGGGAATCGAACCCGGTAGGTACCTCAGAGACAGCGGCACCCCGAAAACTATGCGTACGTACACCGTATCTACAACACTGCTATGGAGATTGTTAAGCTTATACCAGAAACTAATATTGTTTCCATAGTTAAAAGGTCTATAACAATCTAAGTGACACAGATCACAGTTTATAAAAGTATTACCCAATCGCAATCTTGGAATACTAAATTCGCGACTCTAATAGTGTGCTCTTATTCAAAAGTGAATCGTCATCATGTCCAATCTTATCAAGATCAGAAATACATCCAGTTCTGCGTAAAGGTCACCTGGGCATAGACCTAGGCATAGAAAAACAAACCTAGCTCATGGATATTGACCACTCATGAGAATCAAGATATGGTATGGATTTCGTATAAATGGAAACTAAGGTAATTATAAAAATCTTAAATAGATAAGACAATAACCCCTACTCAAATTGTGGAGCATGTGGATACTTATTATGCAAGGAAAAAGAAATGATGCAAACATAATTTAGTATATAAATATCTTTATAAGTAAGTAGGTACTATGTTGCGATAATTAGAGCGCATATTGACAATAATACTTTAAAGGTATCTACTGCTACAGCTGTGGTACCTACTAGATACTCAATGTCAAGCACGTAGGCAACTGTAGATTTAAAAGGCTTTTCATTCTTCCCTAAAAGTATTTTGATAACATCTAAATGATTCTATGAAAAGATAAGTTTTTATAGTTTTGTTTTGTTTTAGGTAGACCTTTACAAACTTTATTTAAGGGGGTGTTACAATCAATTTAGTCGGTTATGCGAGATGAAAATTAAATCTTAAATAGTTTTATTCGATATGCAAATAAATAAACATGAAACATTTTAATCAAAACAACTTCAATACTTTCCCATAAACAAAATGCTCTGCATCATCTTAAATCCTCTTTGACCAGATTCAGCTACGAAGAAAGGGTATTCCTCCTTCGCTCAAGACTCCCCTGGGTCGGCCACGTCACCCTGGAGGCCTACCAAGCGGCGCACCAGGTGGCGCGGGCCGTATTCGTCCTCAGATGCTATTTACCTTGGAATGTATACATTATTCATCGGCAAAAGATCGTTCCGTGTCATTCTATAATAAAATCATTAGGTTATCAACACAATATGCCCTTCAGGAAAATTCATGATTTATACTGTTCACTAGCTACAGTAGCTACCTACATCCTTTATTATTTACAAAAACCATTTCTTTTATTAAGAGCTACTTATCTAGTGCAAAAATGTAAAATGAGTATTGTAAAAACAAGAATAAAACGTTTGAAATTATCTTTGTTCTGTTGTAGTTTCATTTAAATCTAATAATCTTAAAAGTGGCCATACGGGTAGTAAACCAGTATGAAATATAAGTAGGTACTCATTTAACCAGCCTGTGAGAAACGTACTCACTTAACATTTAAACATATTCAGACGAATGTATGCCACCAACATACATCGTTCGTACTCTAAAATCCGGCGAGTGTATGCCACAAACATATACCGCCCCCTTAATTCCGACGAGTGTATGCCACAAACGTACATCGTCCCCTAATATCCGACGAGTGTATGCAACATACATACATCGCCCCCTAATATCAAATTCAATTTAATGCATTTCAACAAACAAATTCAATGTATCTCTTATAACCAGTGAGCATGCATAGCTTGCTCACTCAACCCAGTGAACACCTTATATTTGTTCGCTCATCATTAAAAATTAAAAATATTCACATTAGAGATATCCAAATTCACATAAAGACTTTCATATTTAAATATTTAAAGATACCATATTAAAATATTTGTATTAAAACTCATATTCATAGTTCAAGCAATTTATATTGCTATTCACGGTGTTCATATTAATTGAATCCACATAATTTGTACCTATTAATTAATATATCAATAAATAGAAAGCCAGAATTCAATTGTAAGTAAGTAATACGTACCTATTAAACCAATCTTACCAGGTAACGTAGGTAACCAGTAAGCATACATGACTCACTCAACCCAGAGAACAACACGTTCGCTCAATACATTAAAAACAAAGGAAAATTAGTAATAATTAATTTTAATAATATTAAGATAAATGAAATGTGAGCAACCAATCATAAATTATTCTTACTCTTTACTACTTCTTACTAGCTTCATAACTTATAGTTTTCTTTTATTTACTGTTGGTATTAGATACCACGTTAAAACATGGATTGTATGCAAGATTTAGTAGCCATAAGTGATTTCACTCTGTGCAACAGTAAAGGCTATCAAAACTAGCTCCAATTAGTGCTAGCACTAATTACTTAAAACATTACATGTAGGTACACAGCCAAAACTGCCAGTCCTAGCTCCATGTGTAAGATTATAAACAACATAAACAGCAAGTACTCTAATAATATAATAATGCCAATCATCTCCATTAATTCTCCACAATCCTCATTTAATACATCATGTAAATTAAACAACAACAATCAAGATATTATGCCAGATTCATGGTACGCTATGATCGTGCCATACGAAAATATCTACTACATACCCGCGTTTAAAATTATGTAAGTATAATCGGAGGGTAGCCCCGACCGTACACGAACACAATTAATCAATTCAAATAAAAGTGTGATCTAGTTTATGTCCGTTCCGTCGGAGAGTAGCCCCGACCATGTACGGAACACAATCCGCCACACAAATATTCCAATTTTAACGCTTTAGATTTAACTAACACGATCGGAGAGTAGCCCCGAACACGAATTAGTAAAATCTTAGTACTAAGCTACGCATATAGACTTTTTAAATTATGTTAGTATAGTCGGAGGGTAGCCCCGACCGTATACGAACACAATCAATTAAAACACAAATGCGATTTAGTTTATGTCCGTTCCGTCGGAGAGTAGCCCCGACCATGTACAAAACACAATCCACCGCAAAGGTATTCAAAATGTCATTTAGATAAAAAAAAATACGCATTAACATGGAATCTGGAATATTTATCCTTTCTCTGCGTGAAGAGAATAAAATAACCCGCCTGGCACTACTATAGCACAGAATAAGCAAATTATTCTTATTATCAGGTTTAGAAATAAACTTACGTGGGTACTTTACCGCTTCTGAAATATGATGAAAACGCAGACTCCAGATAACACTCATATAATTTTTGATCCAACTTACAGGTACAGGCATAGTACAGGTATAATAATATAGATACAGTCGACGTCTTAGTGAACTTATCCCCTCGAGGCTAGTTTGAAGAATGACCTCTCTTTGCTCGTTAATCGGGCTCAAGTCTAGCTACCCCCCACCAATTTTACCACAGATTAGCCTATTAAATTAAACAAAATGGCGGCAAGAGACGGCATTACCAGTGTTGCTATTAAAAAATATGAAAAACCTTCTAAAATCATGACATAAGATTGACAATTTAGAACTTTCACTTAGGGAAATGTACTCCAACTTGTGTGAGTTTTCTAAAAAACAATTGAATAATCAAAAAATGGCTGCATATAATATGGTTGACTTTTGTAATTTTAATTCAGACCGGTTCGAATCATTAGGGAAAAAATGCAGATGCAGTTGTAACACAGTATGCAATGACTTCTGTCAAAAGGAGTCATTAGGCCAAGCGGCTCAGGAGGTCTATTTACCAACCACACCTGAAGTCTCTAACATTTGTGATAGTTTATTATTAAATAATAAAAGTAAATCCCCCACTAAAACTACTGACACCAAAACAATTATGTTCAGTGATGAGATTGGGAAGAATTTAGGCCAATTTTTACAGAAAGATTCAAAGGAAAATGTTATTAATTATTGCATGCCTGGTTCCAGTATAAACGAGATCATGAAAATAGTTGTTAAAAAATCCTTAAGTGAAAACACAAACTTGATAATTTTAATTGGGAACAGGGATAATTTAAATAAAAACCAGTTAATAGCCTATTGCAACACATTATGTTCATTAAATGTAAGGAAGGTTGTTATGTTTACATTTCCCTACAGTAAAAGTTTTTCACCGTTAGAAAATAAAATAAGGTATAATCTAAACTTAACTATGAACACATTAGCCTGTCATAATAAAGAGTTGCATATTATTGATATCAATATGTTGTTGAATAATGTATACTTGACTAAAGATAAATATTATCTGCCTAATTATCTTAAGCGACAAATAGCGGTATCGCTATCATTTTATTTTAAACAATTAGCCAACAACTTGGCTAGTATAACCTCTGCTTCTATTGAGCAGTTTAACTTTGATACTTCTAATGTAACTTTGGAATCTGTTCCAAATAATTCGATTCTTTTGAATCCAAATACTGACATGGTTAATTTAAATTACCATTAGAGACAACGGAGGCATACTCTAGCCCAGTATTGACAAGAGGAAGGCCTAAATGTTTAAAAATAGTACACCAGAATATCCAAGGCTTTTCTGCTGGCAAAGACCTAGAAATAAGTTTATTTTTAAATTGTGAAAATATTGATGTGTTATGTGTTACTGAACATTGGTTAAAAGAATATGAATTATTGTTAAATTTGGATAATTATAGTGTTGTAAGTTCATTTAATAGAAAAACTACAATAAGGGGGGGTTCTTTAATAATTTTACCTAATAACACACAATATAAAGAGCGAAAGGATATAGTATCCCTCTCTGTTGAACGAATTTGTGAGATATCATGCGTGGAACTTGAACAAATAATTATAATCTGTGTATATAGCCCCCCTGGAGCAAATTACACAGTCTTTGAGTCCACTATGGAGGATGTTTTGAAAATATGCTGTCGTAAGAATAAAAAAATTGTAGTTTGTGGAGATTTTAATATAGACATCTTAGATATTAAATTAGCACAACTCTCCAGTAAATTCCTTAATCTTTTTAAATCATTTAATTTGCTTCACACTTTTAATGAACCGACGCGAATTACGCCAACATCGGCTACTTGCTTAGATAACATCTTTTCCAACTGTAACTTAATTGAGAAATCGGTAATTAATATTATTAAATCCGACCACAGTGGACAACTAGCTTCTTTTGAGCACTATAATGTTATTCCTAAACGCGAAGTAATTTGCAGGCCAATACCGAAACGTGGTATTAATAAATTTAGAAATAATGTACAAGATAAAATTCAATGTTTGCCAGCTTCTGCTGACGCTAATAACTCTTATCAATCATTATTTGATATTGTTGAAAAAGAATTTAGTAACAATTTTAAACAAAAAGTTATAAAGTGTAATGATCGTAAGAAGTTTAGTGACTGGGCCACACCTGGTATTTATAATAGCAGAAGAAAGTTATTTGAACTCTATGCACAAAAAACGACTTCCTGTGATCCTAGCTTCATTGAATATGTCAAGAAATATTCAATAACATTTAGGAAAGTATGTGCTTTGGCAAAATCAAGGTATATTTCAAATAAAATTAAATCATCTGAAAATAAAATAAAAGCTACCTGGAGTATTATAAACCAAGAAACTGGCAAAACAAAAAGCAAAATTAATTCATTTAACTTAAAAATTAATGATCAGACTTTTGAATCAGATATTGAGGTGGCTAGTGCTTTTGAAGGTTTCTTTGCTCGAATACCGTTAGAAACTACTAGCAGACTTAATTCTTGCCCCAACACCGCTCTCTCTTATGGAATCTAGTGTGAACAAGTGCCAGGAAACATTTAGTTTTAGCTATGTCACTACCGAAGATATTATTAAAGCATTCAAAGCAATAAATATTAAGAAAACAGAAGATCTCTGGGGCATATCTACAAGTATCATCAAATCAATAATTGATGTGATAGCTCCATCATTAGCAATAATTTTTAACCAATGTATAAGTGAAGGGGTCTTTCCTAATTTAATGAAGAATAGTAAAATTATTCCTCTGTTTAAAGCTGGTGACAAAAGTGACCCAGCAAATTTTAGACCTATATCCATACTACCAGCAATAAGTAAAATATTTGAGAAATTAATTTATGATCAACTTTTAGAATATTTTAAATTAAATAGTATATTGCATGAGAAACAGTTTGGTTTTTCAAAAGGTAAAAGTACAACTGATGCTGGGGTTGCATTTCTAAAACATGTACTTGATGCCTGGGAGGACAAGCAGGATGTAATAGCTATTTTTTGTGACCTTTCCAAGGCATTCGATTGTGTTGATCACCAAACACTATTAAGGAAGTTAAAACATTATGGTGTTTCTGAAATGTCAGTAAGCCTTATGCATTCATATCTGTATGAAAGAACTCAGAAGGTAGTTATTAATAAAACTGAGTCTACCGGAGCTCCCATTACTATGGGCGTACCCCAAGGATCAATATTGGGCCCGCTGTTGTTTTTAATATACATAAATGACCTTCCTTACTACGCGAAGAATTTATGTGAGACGGTGCTATTTGCCGATGATACATCTCTAGTCTTTAAAGTAGATAGAGGTGATGACTGTTCTGACGAAGTAAATAGTGCTCTTTCAAAAGTGTCACATTGGTTTAATAGTAATAATTTATCATTAAACTCAAAGAAAACTAAGTGTTTAAAATTTTCGTTACCTAATGTAAGACAAGTTGATTTTCATATTAGACTAGACGGCGATACAGTCGAATTCATTAACAATACAAAATTTCTAGGTATTATATTAGACTCGCGACTACAATGGGATCCTCATATCGAAGCCTTGGCGAGTAGACTCAGTTCGGCTGCATTCGCAGTTAAGAAAATAAGGCTCTTAACCGATATTGAAACGGCTAGAATAGTCTATTTTAGTTATTTTCATAGTGTTATGTCCTACGGCCTTTTGTTGTGGGGCTCAGCCGCTAACATCCAAAGTATATTCGTGCTCCAAAAAAGGGCTATTCGCGCCATTTACAACCTCCGATCGAGAGATTCTTTAAGAGATCTATTTAAAGAAATAAACATTTTAACTGTTGCAGGACATTACATCTATGAAAATATAATTTATGTGAAAAAGTATTATAATACATTTGTAAAGCAGAGCGATATTCATCGCTTTAACACAAGAAATAAAGATAAACTTGTCGTTCCCAAGTTTAGGCTAGAAAAATCCAGAGCCTCATTTCTGGGGAAAAGCATAGCCTTTTTTAATAAAGTTCCACAGCATATAATTGAACTACCATTGCATAAATTTAAATGTTACATTAAAGAGTCGCTGATGAGCAAAGGATACTATAAAGTAGACGATTATTTGAATGACCGCAATGCATGGTCATGATGTAACACATAACATAATCACTGTTTAATATGATGTATTTTTATACTAAGCAATTGTTGTATTAGTAACGATATGTTTTTTTTTGTAAATGTCGTTACCTAACTAAGAAACGCTGGCAAGTTTCTTGCGCCCATTCTTCTTGTCAGTTAAAAAAGTCTTGAATGGGTGGTAGGAAAATATTGACGATTCATAAGTACATATTTATTATGTCTAAGTGAATAAAGAATATTTTTATCTTTATCTTATCTAGATGGCAATGAATCTTCAGAGGAAGACCCGACAAATATAAATATTACCATTGGTGGCGCTACTGAGCTCATCGAACCACCTTAATAAAAATAAATAAATAAATAAATCGTTTATTTTTCCCATCACAGTTTTGTACAGACAGGCTCAAGTTACAATAATAATAATAATTAATCTAAGTACTTAGCTCGGGACTGAAGCAAAGTGATGGTATGTAATTTAAAAAAAACTTAGGTACAATCTAAATAGTAAAATTGCACATAATGCGTATTAAGTCATTGTGTATGTAACCTTTATTTTACGCCAGTACAGTGACGCAGGCATTAAGGGGAGTCACGTGTCCGCGGGGCGTCCGCGCCGCGCGCCGCCTGGCGGGTGGTCCGAGAGTTACTTTTTAAAATAAACGGTTATATCACCATGCGCCACATGCTATAGTGCCGCGGAGAAAAATGGCCGGTGCTCAAAATAAAAGATGTGATGTTTATCCGAAAAAATGGAAGGAGTTGGATGTGAATTTCTGAAGAATCGCTGTTTATATTAAAGTAATATCCTAGAAACCAGATTAATCTAGAAAATATTAAAACGTATTTACTGGGTCAGCGTAGTCAAAGGGGAGAAATGTTGATAGCATTTCATAATTGATTTGCTTTAAGGGCAGGATCTTCTAAAAACTCTGTCTTTGTCTTATTCTGTTTGTGTGAAGAGTAATGAAAATAACCTCACTTTTAAATTTACAATGTTTTTGTTGTAATTTTGAGCAATAATTCATATTTTTAAAGGTGGCCTTAGAATAATTAGTTACTTATATGTCATTTTTCTATATCATTATCATCATCATCATGTCAGCCGAAAGATTTTTCTATATATTATTCGTGAATTAGAGATTAATAATTATTTAAGTACTTATATTATCCAAAAATATAAAAATAATGAAAATTTTCTTCATTTTTTAATTCTTTTATAGTCGAGTGAGGATGCGAATATCGTTTTTTAACCACAAAATAATCAAGATCGTTTATAAAACTTCTACATATATTTTTATCTGCTCATAATAAAGAATATTTTGATTGTTTACTTTTGAATAAAAAATAGGTTAATTTCGAAATTTTGAAGATCCTACCCTTAAGTGGCGAACCTGGTCCCTGGAAGGTACTGAGACGCTCTAATTCACAAAGTGTCTTGCAGCAACTTGTTCCAATAATTAATAAGTTCTGTAGGTAAGCAATCCAAAGTTACCGGCCTCGATCGCCGTTTTTAGTCCGCCAAAAACCTTGGCAATCGTCAAAAACTCCCAAACTCAATCAAGACTCACAGAGTAGAGATCAGAGCGGATTATCTGAGACCGAACTGAGTTAATTAAACATGAAATTCAATTAATAGAGGACGCGGCGAGTTATCGCGTAAGGAATAAAGGGCAGATCCCTTCCTCCTAATTAAAATGTATTGCCTTATTTAACTCATTTTCCACTCACAACGACATCGCGCGACCGACTCCAACTTTTTAATCTGCTCGCCGTCTTACTTCGCTTTGAGTTGTGTCGTTGTTGCAATGAAATTTTTATCTTAACTTCTTTTCATTTAGGACTAAATTTGTTTGTGCGAGCCCTTTGTAAAGGAAATATACTATAGCCAGGTTTGAGAACGGCAGCGGCGCGGTATCGCTCGGAGTAACAAAGAGGTATTTGCGGCGGACTTAAGGCTGAACATTAGTTTTTAAGGGTCTTATTTTGTTGTGCGCTATTAAAGCGGAGGAGTCTTTGATAGAATTAGCTGAGGCAATAAAATTAATCGGTTTTTCCCAGAAACAACGGGAGTATACTTGACTAAATTAAAGTGGTTCGAGGTGCGTGCTTGCATGAAATGGAAAATGTTAATGTCTTTTTTATTCACCTTCGAAGTAAGAATGGTAAAATAAATTATGACATTGCATTAAATCGATGTAGAACACTGCATTATAATTAATCTAAAACACCTACTTCGGTAGTCGTTAAGGTACTAATGTACATTAAGGGGATATCCTGTAAACTGTAATTTATTATGTAAGTTTTAGTCTTTGATGTTTATATTAAATAAATAACTTAAATAACTTATAAATAAATAATAACTTATAAATAACTTTTTACAATCACACCAATTATCTAAGCCCATGTTAATTTCATTGAGAAACTTTGTCATGGAAAACTTGATAACGGATAAATAATTTTATTACTTAAGGCGCTACTCGGAAAAATAAGGACTTTTTGATTTAAAACTATAGGACGGTTACAGTTGTTACAAATCTGGTAAAAAGATATATATTTCTTCATACCTTTATCTAGAATCGTATAGTTTCAAAAACACGATTTTATGATTTTGCCTCGACACTTTTTATTTTCGAAAAGACCTCTAAAAAATACGAAAAGTAAAGATTATTCTTAAATGGGGTTACTTACACTATTGGAAATTGGTTTAATTAGTGGACACCAATAATATTGAGGATCGTATAGAAGCATTTTTTTAAAATCGCTGTAGTTTTTTAATACGAAGTGATTTTGTGTTTTTTTTTGCCTAATCTGCAAAATCGGTCTCCCTCCCGCGCGCGTCGTTTTCTCATTGCTATCTCGCTTCAGCACATTTTTTCCGAGTATCGCCTTAAATACTTTTTGTTTGTAAATACATACTTAATATACATAGAAAACACACAGACCAAGACAAATAGACATGTTTATGCACACAAATATTTGTCTTGTTCGGGAATCGTACCCGAGACCTCTGGCGCAGAAGGCAGGTATCCTACCCCTGCGCCAAATCGGTCGTCAAAAATTTTGTTTGTATCGTTTCTATAACAATACTACACTCGTGGACTATAAAATGGACTCACTGGACTTTTTTCAAACAAACATGCTCACTTTATATTAGCGTCTTATATTGCACTGATGCAAATAGTCTCCTATCTATGAGACGCTTAAGTGAGCATGTTTGTATCCTCTGGTATGTCCGGCCATTTTGAAAAAATGGCGGTAATCTGTCATGGGAAAATGGCGCGGGGTGACGTAAGGTCAACTTGACGTTAAGAAAAGGCGCAAAGAATCGATTTTGTTGTCCACGAGTGTAGTAAGTGATCAATAATTTTGAACCCACAAATTAAGTTAAATCATTCTTGTTTTAATTCTGCAAAAAAAGAAAAAGAAAAATGAAACTTCGCTACAAACATTAGTATTTTCTCCGGTAAAATTAAATTAATCTCTCATTTGGTAGATTAAGCCGAGATTTTTCCTTAAGCGAAAAAATCTGCAAATTCTAAAAGCAAAGCAACGGTGTTCGGTTTAATGTAGTGAGATAATCCACCATTAAGTGGTTTGTGTCGGTGTTGCTTATAAGATTAAAAACTTTGGCTCCACCTTGGTTTATTGCCCAGTCTTAAGGCATTCGTTCTAAGCAGCAACGTCTTAAGACAGATTCTGAAAAGTTTTGTGGAAAATCAAGGAGACAGTGAAGCCAAGCGAAGATTTGGATGCTTTAAAATAAATAAAAATCTATCTTTACTAACTTCATAGAGCTGAAGTTTGTTCATGTCTTAGTTTTAATAGCATCCGTATTGCAAAAAGTATTCTTGCATTTGATAGCTAACTCTAGAAAGAACAGTAGGTAAGTACCTACATTAATGCTAAGAAGTAGGTGGGCATCAGAATGTGATTAAAAAAATATACATCACTTTGATACAATTTTTTATTACATTTGCAGAAATCATAAAAGTATACTTATATAAAAAAGAAATTGTATTTTACCTACTTATTTCTTATTTAATTAATCAAATGCTAGCAGCCAAACAATATTTCATAGTTTCATACGAACCATAGAAATTCCTGCAGTTTGTAAATGCAATTCAATTAGGAATACAGTGCAGCTTAGAAAGGTAGCATTGTAGGGGCCATTATTTCCATTCGAATGCAGACTGCTAAGCTTGGCCACAGTCGTTTCATTTCGTCTCTTTTAATAAATACTATTATTGCAATACTTGCCATTATGTCTAGGATGTACCTAACGTTTTGAAACTTTATATTTGGTCACAGGAAGACATAAACGCACTTCTTATGAATAAGGGACAGTACAAACACAGGCGGAAGACGCGCGGTTCGGAATGTAAATATGAACCGCTGTGTCTGAACTGGCCCTAATTACGTTATTTCTTATTTTCATATGAAGTCCAATGCGTTAATACTAAGAGGAAGATACAACGTCACAACTCAGTGATAAGTCATTTGACCCTAAGCTTATGAATGTCTTAACATCAGCCATTTAACCTGTCTCAAGTCCTGTATCACATCCATATTCTCGGAGGAGGTCTTATCTGTTGCGGCGTCCTCTCGGGCGGATCTTGAGGGCCTAATTGCCATTAGCAGCCCTCTGTCCCTCGAAAACGTCATAAATATAAATTATGACGGTATCAGATGAACACTAATCGGGAATTACTTTGATGTTATAGTGAATAATTGGTGATTTAAAGACGGCCTTATTAAGTAACACCTTAATACTAATACATTAAGTGTTTATACCTTGATAGTTCATAATTACCCGAGTTGTGATTTAAGTGTAGCATTCATTAGATTATGATTCTATAACGGCCATCATTTATAATCTATCATACCTATATCACGCAAAGATTAGGTCTTACTTAATAATTAATAAAAATAAACGAGTTAACGAAAACCATAAAACTTAAAGCGAAAATGCATTTTAAATTACTCTGACATTCGTCGAATCGTCTTATCCAACTTTACTCATCTTCTGATAATCCCGCTTGCCGAATTTCTCCTCGGAATTCTGCATCACTTTTACAATGAAACTTTTGTCCCCTTTAACAACTTTTATAATATCATCTAAACCCAATTTATATAACACACAATGGCTGTTGTCAAAGTGCAGTGTAGAAAGAGCAGCGTTCACCGCGCCGTGAAATCGATCACGCGGTACGATTCACACAGGGGATCTTTTGTTTGGGCAACCTATTGTTTTTAGTGTTTCCTTGAATGTTAATGAGAGGAGAAAAATGTGATTAATCGTTTACGGCTTAACTGTTAAGGAAGCTTTGATGGATCAATCCAAGCTTTGTTTACTTTGAGGTAGATAGGAGAAAAGAGATGGTAGTTTGCAAGGAGCCTTTAACAATTACAGTACATTAGACGGTCATGTTAGTTACAATACAACCATCAGTCCTAATTCTATCACTCAGAGTATAGAGGAACTTCGGGTAGCGTTATAAATGGTTCATTTTGATTGGCTAAAAGAATCGTGAAATTTGAATGGCTGAAAGCAAACGGACAGCAAAACCTATCGTCGCATACCCGTGCCTTAGAGTTTGTTAATGGGAAAATCTTATAGAATATACACGTCCATATATTTTTCAAGTAGAATAATGATTAAAGATATTAACGATTACTAGTTTATATCATCATTTCCATTCAAAGAGAACATCAAAGTCACTCGAAGGGAACGTATCTAAATGTCTAAAATTATAATACCTAACGTTAAAACACCTACTTACGTTCAAAATACCTAAAATCAAAATACCTAATGTTTTAAAATACCTAAGCAAATAACACCCACATAAGAACTAAACACCTAAGTTCAAAATACCGATTGGACTAAATACCTAATGTTTAAAATGTCTAATAGCTATAACATCAAAGTTTGATTCACACACATTTTAAATACCTAATGGTCAAAATACCTAAAATTGGCCTAATATTTGAGTGGCTCGGAAGTCCTGTGGAACACGTGATAGGTTAGAAACTTAATCGCGAAGGGCAGCGAAGCGATCGTCTTAAATTTCGTAGTTATTTTTTTTGTATCAATACAACTTATGGATTGTATTGATACAAAACATTATATTATATCGCTTCGCTGCGCTTCGCTGCGCTTCGCTGCGCTTCGCGATCGCCTTAAATTTCTAACTTATCACGTGTTCTACACTACTTCCGAGGAATACAGGACTTTTCTACAAAACTTTTTTAGGTATTTTGAATTTCAGTGAAACAACCACTAGGTTTTTTGATTTTAGGTATTTTGAACGTAGGTGTTTTAAGTTAGGTATTTTAATTTTAGACATTTAGATACATACCCATTTTAAACTTTAGGTATTTTAAATTTAAATGAAATAACCATTTGGTATTTTAATTTTAGACATTTAGATACGTAGTACGTATCTACGTATTACGTACCCCACTCATTCGACACTGCTGCATCTTAAAATAGGGACACTTGTCTCCAAAAGTTTATAACAATAACAAACTAACGTCTACCGATGAACCAGCAAGACGTTACGAAAGACACTCGCAAGGGTTTTAAATTTGTTTATAAACTTTCAGACTCCAATCGACTTAAAGTGCTTCAAGCAGACATTTCTGATATCGATAGTTTCTTTATCTACTGACATTTGAAACCAAATAATGTTAAATCTCACTATGTAATAGGTTGGGAACGTGCGTGCTGATTATTTTGACTGTACAGTTAATAATAATAGCACACTGGAGGTAATACTACAAGAATACACTGTAGATAAATCTGATATTAATAAAGACAAAAATAATGCTACGGACAAACAGTTATCGTCTATTAATATGCCTTCGTTCGTTTGATGGTTATCGATAGATTATCGACACTCTCCACAATCACAAGCGACGCTAGTTGTTCAAACTACGTTTTACAGCCCACTATCGCGGAGGAAGCAATTAAAAGTACAGTAAAAATTTAATTTCTCCAGACATAAATCAACGGGCGATCTGCCCGCCATAACGTGTCAGAGAGGATAAGTCGCAGGCGCTAATAAAATGTACAGTGAAAAAAACGACAAAACTCGTAAAGAGTCTTCTAAAAGCTGACCTGATTAATGTCAAATTATTATTACTTTGTTTATTCTGTACACGTGACGCGTAATTTAAATAAAAATGTGCTGTATCTTGTTTAGTTTAAGCGGCGTTTTGGAATGACTGCGGAGTTTATTATAGTTTTATGACGTCATTAAATTTAACAAGTCTATTGAGAAGCGATGAGTTACATTCTTTTCTTTACCTTTCGGGATGGCGATATGGGCGGCACCAACTGGAGTTTCTTTAAATTTTTTCTATTTCCTATTTGTAATAGGAAATTAAAATTTTAATACAAACTTTTACTTTTAAATAATGCTTCACTGTATTTTAGGTTGCTTATTACTTATCTTAAGGTGGTTCGTGAATGGGTAAGTAATTGGTAAATCATAACTATGTTATTTGATTGAATCTATATCCCTGCGACATATACAAATGGATTAAACTTTGTATTCCTTTATTATTTGATAATTTGGTAACGTTAGTTTGTTTTCAACTACATGTTTTAATATGTATACCTTTTAAATAAGTTAACCAGAGGTTGGGAACCTGATGTCCTGATATACAGGCATTTAAAATGTCTAGTTTAGGCGTCAGTCTCCCACAAAGTATTACCTAAGTATAAACACATCTTGTTTATTAATTTTTAAGAACTAACAGCTGTTAAGTGTAAACTTTGTGGAAGAAAATAAACCTTTTTTCATTTTTAAATCAGGCATCACCTGGCGGAAGTCCGTAACCATTGTGAAAAATAAATATATGTAGCTTTCTTCCGCAAATAATTCCACAAAACGTGCACCTTCACTGATCACACTACTCAAAACGCGCACCTTCACCGATCACATTACTCTACACGTGTTTCGCCCCAACCCGGGGAATCTTCGCGAGATGTTTGAATCGGTGCTGGATTGAGGTGCACGTTTCACCTATCAGGTGAAGGTATTGTGATTATTTGCGGAAGAAAGCTACATACAGGGTGTTCTGGGCACCTTCGCAAAAACTTTAACCATGGCTTCAGGCCATCATGCTGAACAACGCACAGCAAGATTTTTTGTCGGAAATGAAAAAAAATAATTCGACTCTCCATACAAAATGTCCCGATTAGTTGCTAAATTTGTATGAAAAGTTGAATATTTTTTTTCATTTCCGACAAAAATTCTTGCTGTACTTTGTTCAGCATGATGGTCTGAAGCCATGGTTAAAGTATTTGCAACGGTGGTGCCCCTAACACCCTGTATATTTATTTTTCTCAATAATCATAACTATGGTGTTAATTGGATATAAAATTCTAATAAACCATATAATAGTAATAAAACCGAGTATTTCATTCTTATAATCAACAAAAAATACTTGATTTGAAAATCTTATCAGATTTGGACCCATGCAACAAGTAAACCCTTAATATATTGACAATTCAAATTGATAAAACTCATTTTTATTGCCGTCAACTGTCAACTACTTATGTTCTTATACTATTACTCTATGTTTGAAGTAGTTACGCCATTATTTCACTGACAATTTAAATTGATAAAACTCATTTTTATTGCCAACAACTGTCAACTACTTATGTTCTTATATTATTACTCTATGTTTGAAGTAGTTACGCCATTATTTCACTGACAATTTAAATTGATAAAACTCATTTTTATTGCCGTCAACTGTCAACTACTTATGTTCTTATATTATTACTCTATGTTTGAAGTAGTTACGCCATTATTTCACCGGGCAAATGTGCCTACTGACAGCAAGTAATTGTAAAGATCGGATCAAGAGTGATTTATACGCGCCCGATATGATCCGATCGCGATAACACTGCGAAACGATAATACCGTATCTCTAATTAATGGACAAATGTATGCAGCTCGGTTAATGGACTCGTTGTCTTTTAAACGTCTGGAAGACATTTAAATTAGAAAACTAATGCCAGTTTGCACTAAGCTCGGGTTGAGCTTGTACTAGATAAGATACATCTTAGTTAAGGAACAGCCTAAAACAGCCGAGCTAAAATTTTTGTTTGCACTGACGGACTACGTCGTAACTTAGTCATCGCCTTGCTAAGAGAATGAATAAATAAATTCAAATAGTAATTGTTTATGGATTTCAAAACTGGCGAGGTAAAGTAGGTCACTGGATATTTTTTTGGTTGAAACTTCTCATTGATTCCTTCGTGAGTTAAAAGGAGACAAAAGCTAAGGCGTTGTCTATTTTATTTGGTAGGGGTAATTCACCGAGAAAAGAAAAAGTCAACTGAGCTCAACTGTCAAGAAAAACATAATACAGTTTTTTTTTATAAATGATGAATGACGTATGTCACATGTGTTGTGTCTCTATCTAACAAACAAGAATACAAAAGCCACAAGCTTTTCTGTTCCGGTGACAGCCGTGACAGAGGAGTCACTTGCAATACGAAATTAGCTGTCAAAATGGACTGTCGTATGAAAACTGTTTTAGTTCCAAAGATAATCACCGGAACAGAAAAGCTTGTCGCACTACTCTTTGCTCACAATGCCACAGACAATAACCACTGATATAGGTATTTCTTAAGCCTTAGGTGGTCGATGTTGGGCCCGTAAGTTAAGAATAGCCTAAAGTGCATTTAAGAATGTCCTAAGGTTAGTGCAAAGCAATTTTTTGTTAAGAATGTCTTAAGTTAGCTAGGAAAAGACTTAGGCGATTCTTAAGTTTAGTGCAAACGAGTGTAAGATTATAAAAAGAACAAATGAAAAACAACAAAAATCTATTGCATTGATTTCATGTTGGTTTACGACAGAATACCTCATACAAAATTTGGTTGCCAGGATTCATAGGTTAATCCATATTTGTAGAATTAAATGCGTGAGTGTTTTAATTACATCAAAAATAATAGGGCTGCTATATCCAAAGAAATAGTTATGACGTGTGCCAATGGACAGCAATTAGTAAAAGAGATTTAAACTAAAGGCACTGTAGATGTATTGTCAAAATAGTAGTAGGACACACAATTATATTGAAAACGGAGCCCGAAGCAATAATTCTTGAGGCACACTAAACTACATATGGTGGACAATTTAAACTCAAACCGCGATAACCCCAAACTGCCGGACGGCAATAAAACTTAGTCGTTAACGGTTAATTAGACCCGGTGTCCGATACATCGCGATTTATAACACAATTTACCCACAAGATGGCAGCTATGTCCAGCTATCGGATCGGATGACTGATAAAGTGTGGTCACCCTCGCCTGAGGCTATATTGCTCCCGAAGGAACACTTTCTTAGTGGACAGTGAAGGGAACAACGACGTATTTCGAGATATGCCGGTCCAATATCCACCCTTGAGTAACGCAGGGTTAAATTTGAGAATTAGAGCTAATTTAAATCCCCTCCAAGTAAATTGAATAAGTAAATCCATTCTTTTGTTTATTCGCTATTTCTTTAAAAACGTATTCATTTTTTTTATTAACTTTGTACGGTTGAACTAAATTAATTTTGTTAATTTACATTAACGTCTTAATTTATCGTGTGTGACATATAATTAAGTAAAATATTTCGAAAAAAATATAGTAAAATACATCTACGTAAATGGTGTTGGAGATCTTGGAATCAATGTCTCTTTAAGCATCATAAAACTTTTTTAAAGACGTCGCTGTGTCATCATAATATAGTTGTTATTGGTTTTAACGGTATAAAACCCGGGTTTGGTCCTCAGTATTGAGTCTACTTAGTATTAGTCTCCATCCAATTTGTTTTTAACATACATAACCGAAGCCCCGGCCCATTGAGGCGTAAACTGAATAAATTAATGCAAATGTTCGTATTTGCGAAATGAAGTCTTTCACAAAAAACCCCTCCAATAACAGGAAGGGCGAGCCTCCCATTTTTCAGGGAGGTGAGGTATTTTCCTCTTAATTTAATCAAATCGTCGAGTTTCGTGTATTTTCTGGATCATTTGTTTTTAATTCTGAGCGGTCTGTTTTACCCCGTGCGACAGATGCTGGGTTAAGCAAAAATTCGTGGGTTTGAATTGAATGTTATTGTGGCGTACTTTAAAATTAAAATCCTTTTTTTATTGTAGCGTAGATTATGATAAACTAAAATTAATTTGCTAACATTTCCTGTTTGCTTCTGAGCCAGGCCAGGGTGCCTACCACCAACTTTAAGACAGCGATTCGAAAATAGTGCGATGCAGAATAGGTTCCTAAAATGAATTGCTTTCTTTCGTACTATGACCTTCTAAAAACTGGATCGCAAATGAATTGCTAAATGTGAAAGACCGAACGATTTGTGTCCTTATTTCTTCTACCCGTCTCTTTCACTCGATTCTGTCATGCCCGGAGAGTGAGAGGGACGGGTATACCATGCAGGTGTCATGTTAGCTTGGCCGAGTTAGAAGTCAAATAAGAGTACATGACAGCTTAGCGGCTGTGAAATGCATGAAATAACATTGAATGATCACTGAATCGCTGTCATTGATATTAAGCTGTCGTGGTACGAACTAGATTTTAATTAGTACAAAAATTTTAGGGGATGATAATGTCTATATCAATACAAACAGCGAAAAAAACAGCTGTTTCATGTAAAAGTACAACATCGACTCGACTGAAATGTAGGTATGACAGCTGATTTTTTTTCGCGATTTCGTATGGCCAAGTAGAGTTTGATAGGGTCATCCACTATAGTAAAAATTGTTTGCATTGATGGACACTATCATCCCCTAAAATCGTTGTACTAGTTAAAATTTATAGGTGTTTTTTTACCATTTTAAGTTATTTTTAAGCATTCAAAATGCAATTCTGAAAGTATAGGAAATTATTTGATAAAGAAAAAGAAATCCTACAGTGCCGGCGGTTTTCTATAGTGATTTTTTCTACCTATTATGTATGAATAAAATTTATTAGACTAGATATACGAACGCATTTCCATACCTGCTTACACGTCGTTCTTGCCCAAGCCCCCGTCTCCTTATGACAATATATCGGCGCATAAAGCATCATTAGGAGTTTCCCCCACTCTCACCCACCCCCACCATACTTGTTAATTGTTCTTAACGGCCTTGGGACCTGAGAGGTGATCTTGATTAAGAGATCGCTCACTTGTATTAATTAATATATAATGGGCGGGGTGTTTACTTAATAGAAACTTAATATAGGTTAATGCTTGAGATGAATCAGGTGGATTTTATATTACTATTTATAATAACTTTTATGTATTTCCTTATGGATGGAGGAGTTTTGGATGAAAAGCTTCAAATTGTGGTCAATAAGTACCTTAGCTATGTTTTTGAACGAGTTTAATTTAAACGTTTTAGATGTGGGTTTGGTTCAAACCATTTTTTCAGAACCCAAATCTAGAAAAGCAAAAAAATTGTGTGTGTTACTGGCGATACTACAGTAACAATGCCATCACATCTTTTATTTATTTCCTTTATTTTTGCTGATCATGTTCACTGTATGTAAGTAAAGGGTTTTTCAATAAGGACGCTCGAACTTTGAAATTTGATAGCGGCCATCTTGGAAAAGCGATAGCTGTCAAATTTGGCGGGAATATTTATTTATTCGTGACATTGCGCCATGGAACATGTGGTTGCAAAAGGACGGCGCCACTTACCATACTGCACAGGAAACATTAAATTTAAAGGATGAAAAGTTTGAGAGCTTCGTTAGCTCGCGTGGTGGTGACATCAACTGGCCACCGAGATCGTGTGATCTAACTCCGCTCGATTACTTTCTGTGGGGCACGTGAAATCCTGAGTCTATGTTGACAAACCACAGACAATTGCTGCCCTCAAGGCCAACATAACTCGCGTTATTCATGAGATTGAGCCCCATTTATGCGAAAATATCGTCCAAAATTGGTCCATCAGGATACACCACCAGCGGAATCGTGGTGACCATTTGAAGAACCAGGCTGAAATTATATTCCATAAATAATGTCATCAAATGCTCTTTAAAATTGTGGGATTATCACTTAAACGGGTTGTTTTATTCCATTTCAAAGTTCGAGGGCTCTTAATGAAAAACCCTTTATAAGGTACAATGGGGTTGACAAATCCTCCAGGATAAAAACCCCTTTAAAATTTTCAGATAAAAAAAAAGTTCCATCTGGATGAAAAATTGTGTGAACTTCCAAATGTAGCCAATAAGTCGGACCGGAAAACATGGGGGATTTCAATTGATTACATTTTAAGGCACCCATCCCCTGACTGTCCATACCGAAAGTTGATTGACTGCACTAATGAAATTCTCAAATGTTTTTTGTTTATATTTTAGTACCTAACTAAAGATATTAACAACAACAATCATAACTATGACAATATGATTAAGTATAGCTTTATTTTGCGCAGCTGTAATTATCAGAAAATATTCCTGCCAACAAGAATAACTACCTAGTTCAAACATAAAATAAAATAAAACAATAGCTTACTTACTACTAAATTGTGGTTATTGTTATCAGTTCAAATAAATAAAATGCTTGTTTCATTTTATATAATGGTCTCAATCAGCCACAGATCACCTGTATGTAGCAATGCAATCAGCTATCATTTCTGTAGGTGGACTAGATAATTTGAGTGCCACTTTCACTACGCAATGTGACGTAATATTATTACGGCACGGTAGCGCGTAGCAGCTATCTCGCAATTTCACCCACATTAATAAGTTTCCGTGGTGTAGCGGTTATCACATCTGCCTAACACGCAGAAGGCCCCCGGTTCGATCCCGGGCGGAAACATAGTTTTTTGATATTTTTTTGAACAAAGAATCATTGATTGTCTTCATACTGACGTTATTTTTTTATTAAATTAACTCCCCAGAAAGTTATTATAATTACTTACCTACCTTTATTACTATGGAGTAAAGTAAAAAATTAGTTATAAATAATATATTTCGATATATCTTTTAGTTACATTAGTTAATACAATTTACTCTACGATTACTATTCATAGTTAATTAATTCTTTGTTACTAGTTACTAGTAGGGCAGAGGTACCCTTTGTGGCCACTTTAAGGATTTTTTGACTTTTAACACCTTAACTGCCGCGTAGGTACACCGTAACACCGGTGACCGGAGTTTAAAATTATTATTAGTTTGTAATTATTATTTTTTCCAGAAGGAAGCTGAATGGAAGAAGTGATATTGTATCTGAAATTTTCTACAAACGTTATTCTAATTGTTCATTTATTTTTAGTGTTTCATTCATAAATTATAAAAAATATATTTGTATGTGGCAGTTAAGGTGTTAAGCACTAAGTACTAAATGGTCTTAGGTATTTAAGACACAAATTATATCTTAAATTATAGATAATATTTTATTTACCTTTAAAGGTACATTTTTCAAATTTATAAAAGTAAAATAGTTTTTTTTATATTACACACAATGTGTGAGAAGTGCCAAATGTACCGGTTTTGGCCACTTACTGATAGTTAAACTTTTGTAAGTATTGCGAAAAATCAAAACCAAACCCAGGTAAAATCAATATATTCTAATGCGCTAGAAACCAGTCAATTGCAAAAGAACAATTTAATTGTAAAAAACAAAGGTTTATAAAGTATTTCATCCAAAACAAATATCTTAAAATTTTCATACAAACAATTTTTTCAAACAGAAAATGGAATTTATTGAAAAAAAAACTTATGACATAAGGAATTCTAACGGTTGTTATTATTACCCTAAAATACCTTATTTTAATTGCCTTTATCAAAAATAACTAAAAGTTGTTTGGAAAACTTTTAGAGCAAAAAGTGGCTAAAACCGGTACAGTGGCCAAAACCGGTACGCCTGCCCTACTTTAGTAAAATTATATTGTATATTACTAAGTTACAATGATAAACCGCCAACCCCTTTCAAAGCAACACTTGACCCCATAATTGAATAGGTACAAGTGACGAAACTTGTAACTGTAGCCTTTGTTCAGGTGGGCTAAACTTGATATAAAATAAAAAAAAAATAACATTCGCCATAATTCAATTCGCTTAAACACATCTTAGATTTCTGCGCGAACTGTTAATTTAAATAAAACACTTTCACGGATTTTGCACGCATTTATTGAACAACTTGATTAAATTTGCTTGTTACAAAATAAAAAGAAAAATCTATTATTTTTGCACATTTTGGATAATTTTTTAATCTGGATGTGGCAAGTCGGAATACTCTTTGGTCATGTCAAGAAACGTTGCTGCTTATGGGGAAATAGCACTGATATAAACAGGGCTTTTATTTCTCAAAAGAAATGTGTAAGGGCTATATGTGGTACTGCATCTGATGAACCATGCAGACCACTGTTTAAATGTTTAAAAGTCTTACCACTGCCTTGCCTTTACATCTTTGAGACTGCAAAGTTTGTAAAGTTAAATCTGCATTATTTCAAACAGGCTAAAGACGTATACACACGAAACACACGCAATGGTAGTAGACTGGTTTCAGCAGTTACTCCTAATAGTGCACTATTCCAAAAAAATTGCTATTGGATGTGTATACAAATATACAATAAGCTACCCGACAATATAAAACTGTTACATGTGAATAAGTTCAAGGTTGTTCTTTATAAATGGCTTAGCGATAAGATGTTCTACAGTATAAAGGAGTATTTGGAAAATGTCCATTGAATATCTAACCTGCCATTCTTTGATATTTAAATTTGGTAATAATTGACATTTAAATCAGGGTTTATCTGACATTGGTACTAGTTTGACATTTAAAATAACGATTATTTTGACATTCTTAATAGGTAATAGGTTGACATTTAAATTAAGTATTATGGTATTATTTTGTCTGACATCTTTGTATTAGTATTTTTAAAATGATTTGACTGATAATATTCTGTAGGTATAACTTTGTGAATCTATTTCTGATATTAAAATATTGTGAATTATTTCAATTAATAATATAATAATAATGCATTTAATTTAAGTAACAATTTAACTTAACTTAGGCGAAAATTGAATTTGTAATAAAATTTGCATGCTGTTATTAATGGCTGAATGGGCCGAACTTATAAACTAAATTAAGACCTTCAATGTACCCTATTCAAAGACAAATAAATATATTTCTATTTCTATTTCTATTTCTTGATTTTGTTTGGGTATTTAATACAATATTTATTGTATAACTAATACATATAAATACGTGATCATTGTTGGAAATTACTTATGAAAAAGAAATCTTGGATCTCGAAAGATTTGGATTCCCGAAGGAGGAACACTGCGTCAGCGATGGATTCGTGCGATACCTCGAGCCGACTGGCAACTTACACGATCAGTAGGAGTGTTTAATGAACATATTCGTGACTGTGATATAGTTAAAATAAAACAACTCTTAGTTATGTACGCGTATTATTTGATTTTAAGGCGCTATAATCAGGAATTCATCTTATCTCATGCATAAAAGAAATTAGGAGCAGCACCACTTCAGTGACGTTTATGACGTTGCCAATCCGAGCAGCATGGCCTGTAGGGGCGCAAGCAGCCGAGAAATAATAGCGGGCCATGGAGTGTCTCAAACATCATGACATCTCTTTCATACGTTTGTCATTTTTAAGTGACAGGGTGATGATTGAGACGCTCCCAAAGATAAGTAGCGTACGAGTATTCGGGCATTAGAGCTATTGATGGATGACACCACAGCCGTCTCTATCGTCTTCTACAAGCCATGCTATGATACGGAACGGCAACATTGCTGTGAACCGGTTTAACTCCTCTGAGTACTAAATCCTATGGAGGTGGCATACCTACGAAAAAGTGAGGTGTAACTAAGTCACAATGTAAGAAAATCTTGGAATTCAATTTTAAACTTCTTCTAATTGTCGTATTAATCGGTCCAGCCGTTTCAGAGATACCGCATTAAATACTGAAGATAGAAATTTTTATTGAAATAGGTTGTTTTAATATAAAAATACGAACTGCATTAAAAGATTTATTAAATAATAGCATGCCCAAACCGAGAATCGAACCCGCATCAAATTATTCAAACTTTTTGAAACCAATCGAGGGGGTGTTACTTTTCACATTATTAAACATTTATGATAGGGAAATTAGGTATAATTACTCCAATCTTCACTCTGTGATTCTATGTGTGGATGCAACATTAAAGTTTTGAGCACGACAGTCACAGAAAAGGCTATCCATAACGCTGCACAAAATTGTTATTCAACATTAAATGTTAAATTTCGTAGTCTTCCTTTTATTTAAGATGCTATGCTACATAGAAGAAATGCTTAGGTATAATCGAGCCTTTCGATCGGTACAATAAAATAAAAGTTTTTTTTTTTATTTCAGTAGGTTCGATTCCTAGTTCATACAGGCGATTATTTAAAATTCTTTGAATGCAGTTCGTTTTGTTTTTAAAATAAAAATGAAGTTTTTTTTCAGTAAAATTGTATATCTTCGGGATTTAAGGTACTTTCCCTCGATGTGGCATAGTTTTGGACGCCCTGTATATATTTTACCGGCCAAACCCGATTTCAGGAAAAACTAGTTTTTCCTAGGCCAAACTAGTTCATCGCGTTGACATTTCAGAGAGCGAGTTTGCCTCGGAAGTCCTGTAGAACACGTGATAGGTTAAAATGGTGGTTATTTTTTTTTTGTGCCATGTTCTACAGGTCTTCCGAGGAAAAACTCGCTCTCTGAAATATCAACGCGATGAACTAGTTTGGCCTAGGTAAAACTAGTTTGTCCTAAAATCGGGTTGAAAAAAAAATGAGACCTTCAAACCGCCCCCTCCCCCCCGGATTAAGGGCTACGGGCGGGGACTTTTGCTATGTTTACCTCCTTATTAGTCCAAACAAAGTTACAATGTCAAAAATTGTGTTCCAAGCATTTACCTCTATACTGTTTTTCGAGTGTTCGTTGATTTTTACTTCCACATAATTTGAGAGTTATCGCCTAACCTGGCAACACTACACGATTGTTTATTAGTATAGATCAAAGAGTAAAGTGTAAAGATCAACAATCTTTTCTGTTCCGGTGACAGCAGCGCTGGTTGGACAGTGCAACTTGACAGTAAAATGACATTATGAAAAAACACGTTAGTTCCAGTTTTGGCCACCGGAACAGAACACGTTGACGTATTCGACTGCAACGTTGCCGCTTTTCCAAGGAGCATGGCTTGTTACAAGTGCAACGAGTGAGATAGAAGATGGCTTTGGACACTCCCAAAGATGATTTGCGTACGAGAATTCGGGCGTAAATGAGTGAGGTACTATTTTTTTCTTTTTTTTACAATCTACCTTTTATCTAGCTCATGTGTAGTTATCAGTTAGAAACTATGTTATGGAAACTACATTTATCGGATAATACTACATACTTTTTCTTGAAAATACATAGGTACTTAATATACATGAAAAAACCCAGACCAAGACAAATAGACATGTTCATGCTCACAACTATGTATTTGTCTTGTTCGGGAATCGAACCCGAGACCTCTGGCGCAGAAGGCAGGTAGGTATCCTACCCCTGCGCCAAATCATTAGTCAATTGAATACAAGTTGCCGACCAAGTTGTAACTGTAACCCGTTATTTCAGGTGGGTCGGCATATATCAAAGTTGGCGAGTTAACCGCGCGAGGTGCCTATGAGTTATGCCGACCGCACGCTGGGAGGTGAAAGGTGTGAGCGACCAGCGGGGAAGGGTCTCACATGAGAATCTTGTTGTGTGTTGTGTGTTCGCGTTTTTTTTTTTGCGTTTGATTTCATAGATATAGAAATTTGTATTGTATTGTATTGTAAAAAAGTTCGTCCTTTTGGACAGGCGAAGACATCAAGCCATACTGCCAATTTTTAGAAATTTGGATGTCAATGTTTCACAGAACAGAGTACTTTTATTTATACCTAGAGAGTGCAGTACTAACACTTTTTTGTGGCACTGTGGCTGTCTTCCGTCTCACCTACACTTTGAAAAAATGATTTATATTTTTAAGTGCCCCTAATAATTCATTTATTCTTCACTTCTTCTTTTTCCTTTTTGTGTTGTGTTAGCTTTTTTTTATTATTTTATTTTATTTTGATTTTTATGCATGTGTATTTTTGTATGTTAGTGTCACACCGGATAGGCTCCCCCAGAATACCAGCGTTGCGGCGGTAAAATTTCTTTTTTTTGCTGTCGCAACATTATGCTGAGGTGGGGCCTAGTTGGCTACACACATACTATTCTGTATTCTGTATCTATTCTTATTATTCTGTATATTTTTTTTTGTTTGTGTGAGTCAGTAAATTATTCTTATTCTCATTCTTATAAGGTAGGTAACAATATTTTGAACCTAAAATTATTCAAGATTCAAGATTCAAATTTGTTTATTCAATTTAGATTGTTATTTACAATACTTGTGAACGTCATAGAAGCTACGCCATCGGTTCGCAAACCCTACAGCGGGAGGCCTTGGAGAAGAACCGGCAAGAAACTCCAAGGGTTGTTTTTTTCTCCTTGTTTTATTTCATACAGAGTCGTCAAATGGAAAAATGACCTTAACATGGTATGACTAAGGTCAGTTTCCATCACAATTACACAATGGGTTATGATAAATACAGTTAAGTATAGGCGAACTAATGATCATAGCGGTGAACAAAGAAAGAATAAAAAACCTACTAAAACAGAAATATTTTTCCCGGATTCGCAACATTTTTCATTAATGCTCTGCTTTTGTTGGTCGTAGTGTGATGTTATATAAAACTGTTTGTAAAAAAATTAGTAGTAAATGAGGATTCTAACGAACTTTAACGAAATTTATTAAAAAAAAATTGCTGGACCTGGATACTCTGCCTGCCAACTCACTGTTTCACTATTCTGCTTTGCCTCTTATCACCAAGAAACGGAAACGGCTCGCCAGAAAGCTATCAACAGCTGTTGTGTACAAGTGCTTTTATTAGTATCCAGTGAGTGTAAGGAGAAAGGAACATTTTCATAGACCTTTGACAAGTGCCAAAAGTTCTGTTTTACAAAGTATAGGTTTTCAAGGACTTCAAAAAAGGAAGTTATCAGTGTGACCTGTATGTATGTGATTGTGATGTCCATAATGCTCTTGAAATACTTATTTCTTACAAAACTCATTAATTTTGCCTAGTTTTATTAATTTAGTAAGTAATTTAAAATGGATTGTGTACAAAATTAAAGAAACAGAATGAAGTAACAAGTTTATTAAACGAAGTTTAATTGCGTGTGTGACTGTTTACGTGACAACCTTTGTCTTAGAGTCTGAGACTTAGACGAAGATTTTACTTTATGCACTAGAGCATAAAAAGCGCTTTATGCAGCCTATACCCAACATAAACACGAACTTTACGAGCATGAGAAGTGAAAAGTACTTTTTTTTATCGCCACCGCTTGTGCCTCGGCCCACAGCCCCAGGGTTACCTAAACGCATTTATCGCGTCGCGGACCTGTCGCTAGTAATTGAGTTACCGCCAAGAAACGGGAACGGCTCGCCAGAGACGCTGCTGGTTGCTTTAACTATACTGTTGTGTGCGAGTGCCTTTATTAGTATTCAGTGAGTGGGTATAGCTTTTTTAAAGCTGGTTGTAAATAATTAATTAAAATAATTAATTCGAATCAATTGAACGTATTACAAAGATAACCTATTTTATCAGCTTGTCTTATTTATGGTATGTACCTATTAACCATTTACTTACATCCATTGATAATTTTTCACAGACACCAATACTCATTATCTCCTCATATTTTAATTTTAACTATCTCCACTGCACTGACCCAAGTAATAATGTTTATTTTTAATTTTAATAAAGTACAAAATTTTAACTGAAGATTCAGTGTCAGCATTATCGTATTTTTAGGTCCTTCCTATTTCTTCATGATATGTCCTAGCAGTAGTCTACATTTGGTGGGCACATTATAAAGATCGTGATTATGTGATTCTTTGAATAAGGTTAAAGAAAATAAGAACTTTTTTCGCAATTATATTTAAATACTAGAGGAAACCTGCGGCAACTGCTCTGGCTGCTAAGCAACGGAAGCGTGTGTACGGCCAGAGTGCCCACTCTGGCTTAGCGTCGGGCGGCGCGGGGCGGGCAGCGTTCATGTTATGCCTAGCTTACACGTATTAAGTAAGCAAGTGATTAACTTAATTTTTAAGTTAATTTTAAGTAGTAAACTGTATACACGTGTTATAACTTAAATTCAATTTAGTTCGGTTACAATGGTCGAAGGAACTTTCCTACTTCGCTAAATTAGTGCGTTCACATGCGAACTAAAAGCAAATTTAGTAAAGACCACGCCTACCGGGGAAAACGCGCAGTGCGGGAGGGGGGGTTACTCATGCAAAAATACACTCGATTCTATTCTACTATCGTTTACTTAGCACTTGTGACTAAAGAGCTGTTAAGTGACTGTTTACACGCGTGAATTTAGTTAAAATTAACTTAAAATTTAGTTAATTACTTCGTCACTTAATACATGTAAACAACCCATTAAACATATGCTAACGCATAGTGGTGTCCTGAGTAGCGGCCAAAGCGTCGGCAACCACGGGCTGAACAATGCCCGCCCCGCCCCGCTCCACGCTCTGCACTCTGGCCGTACACTCTAGAAGACGCGTCAAAATTTTCTAGTACTTTTTAAGGCGCGCTTACAGGGGCAACAAAATTAAGCAATTCCTATCAATCTCCGTCAAATATGACGTCGCGACCACATCAAGCATTTGAGGGCAATGGCAAAATAGCATGGTGCCTTCATCATACCTAATGTTAAGTCACTACTTATCACTATAAGGCTGTTACCCTTTAACCTTCCAGCAGTCGCACCCTTGCGCCGAACATACGCAGCAGCAGTCGCGCGCGGTCTGTGATTCTGCAACTTTACGTATCTTTATTGAGAAAACTAATGAATATTTCAAGTCATTGTGTAGCATATAATTAAAGGAAGTCTTAACTGTGTTAATAATAGTAATAACAAATTATCTATGTCTATATTTGTTTACTTGTACTGGATAGAACAACAGTCCATAAAAACTTTAAAAAATCTCTTTAGACACAAATCGACTCTATAAATCAAAAAAACGAAACAAAATGAAATTTTCTTAAGATTTTCTAATAACTAATAGACATACTAAAATTATAATGGAGATCAATCAGTATTCATCATCAACAGTACCTACCAAGTTATGAGAACTCTAAAATCACACTTATTTTTCATACGATTTGTTATGAATTTTTAGCTATTACCTAAATTGTAATAAAACAAATAAAGAAAACAAAATTAAAAAAAACTTCTTATAACTATTTAAGGGTTACGACACAGATCTATTCATCATTAGTCTCCATTATATCTACTGGACATGCACATTCCCAGCATATTTCATCGGATTTTTCTCGTACACAATCGGTCGCGCGCGGAATCTGAGACCGCAAACAGAAATTAAAAAACGCGCGCGCATGCAATGAACCTCATAGGCCTACTAAAGTGTAATACCTCACCCCCTCGAGGATATTACGAAAGCGGAACCGCCTCTTGATTATAGTTTTAGTACACTGACAAAAATAAGTTCTCTGCGGACTCACAGACCGCGCGCGACTGCTGGAAGGTTAACTTTAGCTTAGTTTCAGTTATCGATCTTTACTCTTCACCTTTACCAAGTTGTTTGTTATTGTCGGCCTTCGGGCAGCGTTTTAGCAGCATCAACAAGAGTGGTGGCGGCCATCAATAACGAAGGTGCTGCCCCGCGGTGACGGACTCTGGCTCAGCGCTGATAGTTATCAATACGGATTATACTGGCACACCCTTACCTAGGGCTGCCATGGACTCACAACCGTAACGAAACTATCCAATCGGTTCACGAGGAGAAGGACTGGCGACAGCAAGTGTCCTAGGACTATTTTATTTATTTTTATTTTATTTATTTGGCTTTTCAACAATGTGTACACTGATACAATACAATTTACATAAAAAAAAATGCTCATTGAAATTGCGGAAAACACACAAATTTTAAACCATGCACATAAATTAAAAAAAAAAAATGTTAAAAATACAATACACACGCATTAATCAAAACAAAAAGATGCTAATATGAATAAGAAATATAAAATGTGACAATTTAATAATTTATAAACTAAAAAAAAAAAAACTTATAAGTAGTTACTAAGTAACATCATCAATTTAACAATTCAATAACGTAATAATTAAATAATTTTTAATTTTTTTTTTTTTTTTTTTTTTTATTTTATTTTCTAAATTTACAAAAAACAATTCCGGATTTATATTTAATTGCAGCAAGAGAAACCGCAAGGGGTTTATGTATTGCTGCCATCAGTCACTGACACAATGATAAAAAGATTTTTTTTAATGTTTTTTTACATTTCTCCGGTGCATCGAGGATTTCATTAACTAAATCCGTTTGCAGGTCATTTAACAATGCAGGTAGCAAATAACTAGAACATCTTTTACCATAAGTGTTATTGTATGAGGGCAGCACATACAAAGGTAAGTATGATAGGTTACGTAACTTTCTATTCCTTATTTTAGGTTTTAACAAAGAGTTATTCTCGATTTCATCACAAATTACAAACATTTTAATTTTATTATATATATCTATTATTTTACAATGTGAAAACAGGCTATGATAATCATTTTTATATTTGTTTTTAACTGAGTTAGGGACAATCGTCTTTAGTAATCTAATTTGCAATCTATAAATGTCTTCTATGTATGTTTTATATGTCCTACCGTAGCTACTCAAGCCATATCCTATTATCGAATCAGCTAGTGCATTATACAGCATTCTTAAAATATTATATGGTAATTTGTACTTCAGCAAGCATAGTTTTGCTAAAACAGCTCTTAGCTTTTTACAAACGTAATCTACATGCTGTTTCCAATTAAGTTTATTATCTATTATCAAGCCTAGGTACATATGCTGAGTTACAGATTCTAAATCCCTACACTTACAGTGAACTGTTGCGTTGGCGTGCAGGCAGTCATGAGAGTGAGCTCGGATAGTTGGCTGAATTACAGATTTGTTGTGTGAAGAATGAATATGGATATATTTTGTTTTTTCATAATTTATAATTAGGCCAACATCGTGCGCCCATTTACAAAGAAGATCAAAGTTTGCTTGCATTATTTTCTGTACAGTAGCTATGTTCCTATCTGCCACCAACAAACACGTGTCGTCAGCAAATTGATATACAGAGCCCTCCGCGAAGATATTACACACGTCATTACAGTAAAAAAGATATTCAGTCGGACCGATCACCGAACCCTGAGCCGTGCCTTCTTCAGTCGACATAAATTGACTATGGACGTTGCCTATCTTAACCGTAGTTTGTCGGTTGGTGTGATAGCTTTTAAGAAGATCCAAGAGAGGACCCTGTATACCATTCTGCGAGAGCTTTGTATACAATGTGGTAAATTTTAAAGTTTCAAAGGCCTTACTAAAATCGATAAATAGTGCAATAACATGTTTTTTATCGTTTAAATATGCGTTGATTTCATCAGTGAATTTACATAACAATTGATTAGTATTTTTATTTTTTTGGAATCCAAACTGACGATCATGAATTATATTATTATTTGTTATAAAAGTGTTTATATATTTACATAAGTATTTTTCTACTATTTTATCTATGCAAGAGAGGATGGTAATGGGCCTATAGTTATTTATATCTGTATAAGAACCTTTTTTGTGTATTGGTCTTATAGTGCCAATCTTAAGTTTGTCTGGATAAATCGATTTACTTATACAGGTATTAATCAAATGAGTAATTATGGGCGTAATCTCTTTTTTAACATACATTATATCGGAGGCACGAATTCCATCAAAACCTGGACTTTTTTTGTTATTTAAATGCTTTATAATTTCCAAAATTACTTCCTCTCGTGCCTTATGGAGTCTCAAAGACAAATCGGGATTATTTATATATACATTTTCATTAAGTAAGGGCCTATCACATGTAGAAATTATATTTTTAACATTTACTTGAAACCCTTTCGCAAATTTGTTAGCTATAAGTTTAAGATTATTTTCACGAAAGTTTTTAATTATTATTTCATCGATACACTTAGTTAAACTACCACACAATTTATTTATTATTGCCCATACTTTTCTAGGGTTATGAAAATTTTCTATTACAGATTTTTTAATATTACTATTCCTCAAATGATTTATATATTTATTGGTTTTATTCCTATATTTATTGTATAATAATCTATTTGCTTTATTACTCATATCACTCATCCAGATCTTGAGCAATTCATCCCTCTTTTTACACATATATAGCATTTTACTATTTACCCAATTACATTGATTTCGCTTATTTAGATTTAAATTACATTTAATTGTACATTGATCGTATATGCTACTAAAGGTATCCATAATAAAATTCAAAACATCGTTTGGGTCGTCATAAGTGAGCGCCGGGCTCCAATCAATATCGCGCAATCGAGATTGAACCTCATCATTATCTAGTTTAAGTACTGTTCGACATTGGCGACCCGCAGCTGTCTTATCGGTTAGAACAAGACCGGTTATAAAGTGATCGGCCAATGCGTTGTTAATCACAGCTGTTTTTACGTCACAGATGTTATGACTGTTTCTTATCGATTGACGTACAAAGATATGATCAATGCAGGTTTTAGTAATACGATCGTTTTTTAATTCTATGCGCGTATATTGATTGATGCCAGACAGGAGACCCGATTCACTTAATGAGTTAAGATATTGCGATACAACTGAGTTTGATTGCATTATGTCGATGTTTATGTCGCCCAGTAGTACATAGTTGCTATTTAACTGCGTTGTAGATATGATTTTAGACAGTTCGCTAATGAATAATAATTTATTTAAACGAGGCGGGCGATAGACCACACATATATCAGTTTTGTAATTATAGTTAGTAATTATGGACCCTGACAAACATTCAAAATAACGACATGAAGTAGTATTCCTAATAAACTTAAGATTTTTATGTACATACAGTATTATTCCTCCACCCTTTTTTCTTTCGCGTAGATCATGGTACATCTCATAGTTGTTGAGTTCGAATAGCTTCACACACTTATCTGAGAGATTGGCTTCTGTTATTGCAATCAGGCTTATTGTCTTCGTGCTGCTAGTAATTATGTACTCAAGCTGAGAAAAGTTTTTGATCATCGATCTTATGTTAACATGCAAAACAATTAGTGCATTTTGCTTATGCGATACATCTATAATGAAGATGTATTAATTAAATAACACAGAAAATTAATAATTTATAAGTATTCTAATCTAATAATTCAATATAATATAACACAATAATTAACATTATTATTCAAAAACAAAGATCTGCTAAACTAATAGTAATAGAATCAAGAGGCAAGTATTGACTAACAATACTGACAATGTAAAGATCCAAGAACAATGTTCTAAAATTTGGTAGAGGTAAACAGTGGGCCAGAAACGGCACTGGTCGTAGTTATCTGTTTTATATACCGAAGTTAATTTCATATTTTATTTATTTGCAGTGTGTACAAGGTCTTCATTATGGAAGTTTGGACTAGAAACAACACAGGCTGTATGTAAATAGCCAGAAATTTTAATAATTTTCCATTACTTGGAAATGGAATTTCAACAATATTAAAAATTTTATATTTGAATCTCATACTCTAACTAAACGCTACGGGTGAAGGTAGCAGCATAACCAGTGAAACATGTGATAAAACTGATGGCAAATAGTCGCCATCCCTGACCAGTGTCAGGCCTCCTGCGGAGCTCTTAGCAAAAAACAGCGAGCGTGACCCAGCATATTGATATCCCACGTCGTTTCCTTAAAAACTTGTTTGGGTTTCACTTCCCTTTCGTTACAGTGTTTTCCTATTATACTTTTATTGCAGATTTTTGGAAAATCGGTATTAAATTAGATACGTTTTTTACTACAATCTAGTCTATTGTTGGCCAAGGTTTTTAATTTTTGTAGACACTTTGTTAGTTGGACATAAGGGTATATCTAACAACACTTGAGGATGCGCCGGGTTAAGGCGAAACAAAACACTGTGTCTAATGATTAGACCGACCTTCATCGATTAGACTCTAAAAGGTCTAAAGGTGCCAGGTGTATCGCTATCTTGTTATCTGCAGGTGAAGGTATTGTGCACTGACAGTTTCGTGGTAATCATGTGCAATTTTTTTTTTGTGGGCGGGCGGTGCATGTAATGTTTTTGCGGAAGTAAGCTACATTATTTCTTTTTTTACAATAATGGTTATTTATAACATACTCTTAATAATATTGTAAATGCGAAAGTTTGGATGTTTAGATGTTTGTGTGTTTATTACTTTGTATATTTTGCAGAGAGATATATAGAATAAAGTGTAGAATAGCAGAATACCTTTTACCGCGGGAAGTTATCTCGTTTCCACGGTTGTTTGACTCCTATCTATTCACAAAGCATAACATAGCAGTACATGTTTTTATGAATTACTGACATTTAGACCTGTTTGCAACTCTTATTCGAAGGCAATTTACTACCAAAGTATTGAAGTAAAAGAACTTCTTTCACGTCGCCAATTCCCCTCCAATCATAAGCACCTTGGCTGAAACTACAAGAAGACTTTTACGACCTTCACGGTTATTAATCGGTTCATTTACGCCCCCCACCCCCCTCGCGAGGTGGTAACGACCACGAGGATTATTGATTGATTTGTTTTTATAGCGCCCTTTATGGCAGTTGCCCATGGCTTCGAGGTGGAAACTTCGATAATGCCATCAGGGAGAATGGTTTTGATAAGCTCTCTGTTTTGGTGATAAGGCTTAAGGTGACAAATTTCATCTTGGATGGATATAATGATGACAATTTTTATTGAAATCTGCATGTCGGAGTTGTAAAATCGTTATAAAAATAGTAGGTACTTATATACTTTTTAACCGACTTCTAAATCAAAAAGGAGGAGGTTCTCTATTCGTCTGTATGTATGTTTTTTTTTGTGTATGTCCACCGATTACTCGAAGACAGATAGACCGATTGAAATGATTTAAACGTTATTACATCAGGTTTGTCTCCAAGTTGGTCCCATTTTTGGTGATTATTTGGTGAGGGATTATTAATTACTTTTTTATGTAATTTTTTTGAAGGCGGTTTTATTTTTTTATAAATTAATTTTTTATCCGTGCCGTGTAGTGCCGGCACATAAATAGAATAGCACTACCCCCTCTCTTCCCGTGGGTGTCGTAAGAGGCGACTAAGGGAAAACTGCCATCAGGAGATGGGCAGCAGCGTCTCCAGTTACAAAAGGCCAATACTGCGATCGCCAACCCGCCTGCCAAGCGTGGCGATTATGGCACAACCCCCCCAATGACAACACAACCAACAAATCGGCCCCCAGTCCCCGGCGGCCCCGCTATTCCTAGCTACGGTAGCGGCTATGGTAACGGCGGGGCAGGGGGTGCTAAGAATCTCCGGGTAGGCTCCGGCTACCAACACCGACGACTCGACCTGGCAACCTACAACACGCGCACATTGAGGCTCGACGCGAAGCTCGTAGAGTTGGAAGAGGCAATAAGTAAGTTACATTGGGATATCATTGGGTTATCTGAAGTCCGAAGAGAGGGGGAGGACTCGATAACCCTGCAATCCGGTAACTTACTTTACCACCGGGAGGGCGACCAACAGTCCATTGGTGGTGTCGGGTTCATCGTCCATAAATCCCTTGTCAACAACGTGATCACCATCGGAAGTGTGTCGAGCAGGGTAGCGTACCTGATACTCAGATTATCGAAACGATATTCGCTGAATGTTATCCAGGTCTACGCTCCGACCTCGACACACGACGATGACGAAGTGGAGGCTATGTATGAGGAGATCTCTAAAGCCATGCATAGCTATAAAACCCACTACACGGTTGTGATGGGGGATTTCAATGCAAAGTTGGGGCAACGTTGCGGTGATGAGCTGAGAGTGGGGCAATTTGGATTTGGGCAACGGAACGATAGAGGCCAGATGCTGGCAGACTTTATGGAGAGGGAGAACCTCTATATGATGAACTCCTTCTTTAGGAAGCCCGTAAGCCGCAAATGGACCTGGATCAGTCCGGACGGTAAAGTCAAAAACGAGATCGATTTTATCATGTCGACGAAGAAGCACATATTCAATGATGTCAGTGTGATCAACGCTGTTAAGACAGGAAGCGATCACCGTATGGTAAGAGGCACATTGAATATCGATGTCAAGCTCGAAAGATCGCGACTGATAAAATCCACGCTCCGACCAATACCAGCTCAAATTCAAAACCCCGAGTGCTTTCAGCTCGAGCTTCAAAACCGCTTCGAAGCCCTTGAGAACAGCATAGACGTGGACGATCTATACAACATGGTGGTGGACACTGTCCGCACGGTAGGGTCTAAGTACTATAAAACCCACCGTCCCAAATTGAAGAAACTCTCCAGTCAGACTCTCCTACTCATGGATCAGAGACACGAAATGAAGTTGCAGAACTCAGCGGATGCCCATCGTTATCGGCAGCTCAATAGACAGATATCTAAGTCCTTGACGCGCGACCTTCGCCAATTTAATACCGAGCGTATTAAAGAAGCCATTGAGCGGAACAAAGGCTCCAAAGTGTTCGCGAGAGATCTGTCTATCGGGCAAAGTCAATTGACGAGGCTGAAAACTGGGGAAGGTAGCATCGTTTCGTCAACACCTGAAATCCTGAGGGAGATTGAGAGTTTCTATGGACAGCTATATTCCACGCAAACACCTGTTGAAAGCAAGGCTAAAGACCCTAGAGCCAAGCTTACCCGACACTATACCGAAGATATCCCGGACGTCAGCCTGTACGAGATTAGAATGGCTCTCAAGCAGCTCAAAAACAACAAGGCGGCGGGTGATGACGGAATCACAACAGAACTTCTAAGAGCGGGCGGTAAGCCGATACTTAAGGTCCTCCAGAAGCTCTTCAACTCTGTCATCCTCGAGGGCAAAACGCCAAAGGCATGGGGCAGAAGCGATGTGATGCTGTTTTTCAAGAAGGGTGATAAAACTCTCTTGAAGAATTATAGACCCATCTCGCTTCTGAGCCATATCTATAAGTTGTTTTCGAGAGTCATTACGAATCGTCTCGCTCGCAGGTTCGACGACTTCCAACCTCCCGAACAAGCCGGGTTCCGGAAAGGCTACAGTACCATAGACCACATTCATACGCTGCGGCAAGTTATACAGAAGACCGAAGAGTATAACCTGCCACTTTGCTTGGCGTTCGTGGACTATGAGAAAGCCTTTGATTCGATCGAGACCTGGGCCGTGGTGCAGTCTCTCCAGAGGTGCCAAATAGACTACAGGTATATCGAGGTGCTGAGGTACCTATACCAAAACGCCACCATGTCGGTCCGATTACAGAACCAGAGCTCTAATCCTATCCAACTACAGCGAGGTGTGAGACAGGGAGATGTCATCTCTCCCAAACTGTTCACAGCTGCGTTGGAGGATATTTTTAAGCTGCTGGACTGGAAAGGATGCGGCATCAACATCAATGGCGAGTACCTAACACATCTACGGTTTGCCGATGATGTAGTTCTTATGGCTGAGACCTTGGAAGACCTGAACACAATGCTCGAAGATCTCGGTAATGCTTCGCAAAGAGTGGGTCTTAAGATGAACATGGACAAGACGAAAATCATGTCCAATGCCCATGTTGCACCCGCTCCAGTTAATGTTGGGAACATTACACTCGAAGTTGTTGACCACTATGTTTACCTAGGACAGACGGTCCAGTTAGGTAAGTCCAACTTTGAGAAAGAGATCTCTCGTCGAATCCAGCTCGGATGGGCAGCGTTTGGGAAGCTCCGACATATATTCGCGTCCGAAATACCTCAATGTCTCAAGACGAAAGTCTTTGACCAGTGTGTGTTGCCAGTAATGACCTATGGAAGTGAGACGTGGTCTTTTACTATGGGTCTCATAAGAAGGCTCAAAGTCACCCAGCGAGCAATGGAGAGAGCGATGCTTGGTATTTCCCTGCTCGATCGAATCAGAAATGATGAAATCCGCAGGAGAACTAAAACAACCGACATCGCTCGAAGGATTGCATCATTGAAGTGGCAGTGGGCGGGACACATAGCGCGGAGAACCGATGGCCGTTGGGGCGGAAAGGTTCTTGAATGGCGACCGCGTGCCGGACGACGTTCCGTGGGCAGGCCCCCTACAAGGTGGACCGACGATCTGGTCAAGGTCGCGGGAAGCCGCTGGAAGCGGGCAGCGCAGGACCGATCGTTGTGGAGATCCTTGGGGGAGGCCTATGCCCAGCAGTGGGCGTCGTTCGGCTGACATGATGATGATGAATTTTTTATCGATTTTTTTATAGTAAATAATAAAAACACATATTTTTTTAATCCTACTATATGCTACTAATATTATAAATGTGAAAGTTTAGATGTTTGGATGTTTGGATGTTTGGATGTTTGGATGTTTGTTACTCAATCACGCCAAAACGGCTGAACGGATTTGGCTGAAATTTGGGACACAGATACTTTGTAGCCTGGAGAGGAACATAGGCTACTTTTTATCCCGGAAGAATATCACATTCCCGCGGGATAACTTTGTGTAGTCCACGCGGGCGAAGCCGCGGGCGGAAAGCTAGTTTAAATATAATTTTTTTCTTAACAATTCTTTTATAGGTGATACCTATGGTGATAAACATACTTAGCACTTACAAGATATTGAAAAACTAAGAAGATCCTAAATAATTAGAAGAAACAAAGAAATATAAGTAACCAAATATTTATTTTTGTATCCTGAAAGATACAAATAAGTACCTATTAAAACATACCTCTTGTAAATTCTTGTCCCATTTCCTGATTTGCCTAATATTTATTTTTGTATCCTGAAAGATACAAATAAGTACCTATTAAAACACCTCTTGTAAATTCTTGTCCCATTTCCTGATTTGCCTAACACAAATTGTATGGCTAGACGTATCTCTTCAGTTCTATCAACAAACCCATTAAAGTAATCGTCCTCTCCGCGCCGAGACCGCAATGCACGTGCGATCAATCGCCGGCTCTTCCTGCCCACTCCTGTTGCGTTAATGACTAATTACGCTTGTACAATCCCTCCTACACACAACGCCATTTGTATCGGCTTCAGCTCCTCACTCGCACGGGAATTTCGATCTTAAAGGCAGGAGAATTAGCTCGAACGCTCTGAAGTCGTGATACGAGACGTTTTCTATTCAGTACGTTTGGTTGGAGCGCTCATTAGGTATTTAGTGCTATTGTTCTTTTTTGCAAAGGAAAATCAGCATTAAAATCTTCTACGTAAAGTTCAGGTTTGCTTAATCTTAGAACAAGTTAGGTTCCAAAGTGTGCTTGTACAGGGTTGAGGAAGGTTTCCCAAGGAAAGGAATCGGTCTGTAATGAGTTGGGTACCATTCAAAACATCGTTATCTTGCTTCATGAAACTTTCCGATTATTTAGTTTTATTATCACAAACAGATTCTCTGAATGTATCAACGTATTATTTTATTTCTGGAGTTGTTGATGATTAGTGGAATTTCGATTGTATCATTTTTTTATTATTGGAGACCAGGTATTTGCAATTAGATTTATTGTGATCCTACGTCTTGACACAGGCCTCGGTAATATAAATAAATTAATAAAAATTTATTCAATAAAACATACAATACAAAATATAAAAGTAAAAGCTAAAACTAGGTACTTACACATCAAATCAACAATAATAATGAGCCTGAACTAGGATTCCCTGTGTTTCAGGCAAAAAAGAACTTACGTAAATACTTTAATCATTAAAAAATCTGTATAAGTATCAATGAAATAAAATTTAAAAAAATAACGGTAATAACAACGTGAGTAAACTTTATAAATTTAATTTAATTCTAAACATTTATTTTGTCACCAACAGTAATTTCTCTGTGTCCTCGTAGGACATTTTTTGGAGGGCTTCTTGTAGAATACTTTTCGTGCCATGATAGTTGATTGCATAAATACCATATTTGGCATTTAATCTATTATATAACATAGGCCCAAGAAACATGTAGAAGCTAGAAGAAAACGCATGTTTCATTCCCGTGTTTTGCGGGCAAACTATATCTTTTCGTCTTTTGTCAGTAATGTCAGTGCTATAGGGAAGTGCAGTGTGCTGTTTGAGGACTGTGTTAAGTATAAACAATTGTCTAACGGTTAATATATTACATGCCTTATAAAGAAGCTCTGTTGGGTAGAGGAAGGGACGAAAGGTAGCAACTTTTAGAACCGCTCTTTGAGCTCTTTCAATTGATAACAATAAAGTTTTAGAAGTGCCTAGTAAATGTGTATAGTAAAGTTACTGTAAATATATATTTATATAAAAGTAATTTCTGTGTACCTGCAGAAGTAACAGAAGTCGGTTATTTTAATTCTTAGTTTTTTGCATTTACAATGCAATTTTTATAATAGAAAAATGAAAATGAAGTATTTAGAAAAAATCGACCCGTCTCACAACTCAAAGTCATAGTCAAAGTCATAAATTTTTATTCATATAGATTAAATAAAATTAATGCTTATGAATCGTCCAACATTTTTTTACCTACCACCTGTTATGGACATCTTTTAACTGACAAGAAAAACAGGCGAAAAAAACTCATCAGCTTTAACAGAAGACTAGACTAGACTAAGAACTAGCTCCGATGGGACTCGGACCCACGACCTTTCGCTTTCCGGGCGACTGCTCTAACCACTGAGCTACGAAGTCGTTACTATTTTCCATATTTCTATTATAAAAATTGCATTGTGAATGCAAAAAACTAAGAATTAAAATAACTTGCAATAGTAATTTCATCTTTAGCGATTGCCAAATACCTGGAAAGGTATTTCTTTCGCGTGTGAGGGTAGTAATATCTCCACATTGATGAAATTAACGCTGACTATACAGCGAGTAAGAAGTATTGGATAAGTTCGACGCTTCTCGTAACGACTCCGTAGCTCAGTGGTTAGAGCAGTCGCCCGGAAAGCGAAAGGTCGTGGGTTCGAGTCCCATCGGAGCTAGTTGTGAGACGGGTCGATTTTTTCTAAATACTTCATTTTCCATTTATCTAACAGAAGTCGCCTCTTTTCAATATACAGGGTTATTTGTAAAACACCAAGAACCACGCAGGAGTAGATTAAAAACCACATCTTTTGTTCCACGTACCTAAAAATTGTTCAAAGCAAATTTAAGTACTTACTTAAATTAAGTATTCTCTATTGTGATGGAAAGTGACCTTACTAAATGTGTGTAGGTCATTTTTCAATGTGACGACTCTGTATGAAATATAACTGGGAGAAAAAGATTGCACTTGACGAAATTTCTTGTCGGTTCTTCTCGCAAGGTCTCCCGTAGTAGTTTTTAGGGTTCCGTAGCCAAATGGCAAAAAACGGAACCCTTATAGATTCGTCATGTCTGTCTGTCTGTCTGTCCGTCCGTCCGTCCGTCCGTCCGTATGTTACAGCCACTTTATTCCAAAACTATTAAGACTACATACTTGCAACTTGGTAGGTAGATATATTCTGTGAACCGCTTTAGGATTTTAATACAACAATTAAAAAAATAAAAAATAAGGGGGCTCCCCATACATGGAACTGAAACTGAAAAAAAATATTTATATAAAACATCTTCGTCTTTATAATAGGTATTTAAAAATATTATTTAGGTTTCTGTTTATCATTTTTTATCAAAGACAATATTTTGAAAAATATACACTTCCAAAGTGGTAAAATGTGTGCCTCCCCCCCCCTCTAACTTTTAAAATAAGACTGTGAAAAATCTAAAAAAAAATATGGTGTAGATCTTAATAACTTTCAACGAAAATTGGTTTGAACGAGATATAGAAAGCAGTTTTTGAGGTACAACACATTTTCAAAAACCGCAAATGTAAGTTTGTCGTTCATACAAACATATAAAACAAAGTTATTTTTGGTGACAAATAATGATTGTGGTATTTTGTCTAGGTATAAGCAATCGGTACGTTTTGTGGGTACGGAACCCTTCATGGGCGAGTCCAACACGCACTTGACCGATTTTATTTACTCGTGTGCTCCCGTCGTAGGATTTGCGAACCGATGGCGTAGCTAACATTCACAAGTGTTGTAAACTCAACCTAAAAATAAAGAGATTTTGAATTTAGAATTTTGAGTTATGTCATCACTGGCTTTAAGTTTTTTTTATTCTTGCTAATTAATGGTAAACCTAGTTAATATTTTTATTTATAAGACATACACCCACTTGCAGGAAGCTCCATTAAAGTTAATGCTTCATTAAGTATATTGCTGTCACTTTTCGTTGTCAAGAAATAAAAAGTGACAGCAATAGATTTAATGAAGCATTAACTTTAATGGAGCTTCCTGCAACTGGGTGATATTGTATTGTTTGTTTCCCAAATAAATAAATTACTTAAATTAAATATGGCGGACGTGTCGCGCCATAAAAAATTAAATATTTTTTCTTCTTCAATTGTAGCAATATGGGTATCAAATGAAAGACCTCGAAGAGTACATTTCAAAAATATATAATTTGTGTATAATATAATCACAAAAAAACAAATAAAAATTAATAATAATAATCTTCTTCCCTTGGGACTTTTACTTGTCGGGGCGTGTCGAAATCGTATCGTTCACCACTTTATCGATCCCCAGCCACTCGCCGATCCGCTTGTCGAGGCAGGTGAACAGATCCTGCTGTATTTCTGCCGATAGCTCGTGGTGGCCGCGGTATGTGCCCATGTAGTGAAGGGCTACGGCGTTTTCACACAGCGACCTGTCTGGCCGGCAAGATTGGATGTCCTGGATGAGAAGAACAGAGGGCCTTGACAAGTGGCTTTCTATTATCAATATCGCCAGTAGAATAGAAAGAAAATGTATGGGATTGACATTAGCGGTCACATGGCATTTCAATCTATATTGTCAAACCCATACATTTTCTTTCTATTCTACTGGCGATATCGACAACTAGTCGACAATAGAAAGCCACTGTCTTGTCTAGGCCCTCAGGGGGATTTACATTGTTTATTAGTAAAACGTGGTAGGTACTTGGAAATACAAATAAATAATAATATGAAGATAATATTTTGCAAATGAAAACGAAATTAGTAGTGCTGCCGCACATTAAACGCACGCACAAGCTGCTAATGGCATTTTTCATACATTTTGTATAGTATCGGCGCAAACCGAGCGTTCGAGTAGCCGCGTTGAAAATGTATAAAACAAAATCTTCCGCAGCTTGTGGCGAAAAAGACATCCCCGAATCCCATACAAACTGGAGCCCCGACGTACAAGCCTAGAAACTGGTCAGTAAATTACATTATAACATTATAAGATTTAAGGATAATTTTTCATAGCCTTCTGCATAGGCCAAATAAACAAAGGTCTTGAAAATGAAGTATTTAAGTATTATAATTAAAGTAAAAACCAATACAAAAATCATATGAAAAAATTTCATTGGTTAATAAAATCAATTTTTTTATATAATTTTTGCAGGCATACTCATTTCAAATGGCCTATGCAGATCGCTATGAAAAATTATCGTTAAGTATTCTAATGTTATAATGTTAATTACTGACCAGTTTCTAGGCTTGTACGTCGGGGCCCCAGTTTGTATGGGATAATAGATGCATAATTAAATAGATAATATCTATAATAGAGATATGCCTATCTAGGGCTGGTTTTACTGCCACGCTTAGGGCGTTTGTGCACTACAACTGAATTTTACCGATCCGGCGGTCCGTGTTTTTACGGACCGGCGTGGCATGAAAAACACGGATGATAGGCTTGTGCACTTGTCCGGTTTTTTACTGGCCGGGGCAGCGCAGTGATCTCTTTGAAACTACACTCTACGGACGCGTTTTAAACGAGAGGAATAATGAGTTCTTTGGAACGTCAGCAATTACTTGCTTTATTGCTTTATGTACGAAGACGTAGAAGACAGAAAGAATTTTGGGTTCATCCTCTTATCAGTGAAAGGTACCTGACAGGGTCATTTTACCGAAATCACAATTAATTGAGGCTTGATGAAAAATTATTTTTTAACTACTATCGAATGTCTACAGCTAGCTATATAACAAAAAAAGTTTCATCAAAATCCGCTTAGTAGTTTTTGCGTGAAACACGGACAACAGACAGACAGACAGACAAACAAAAATTTCAAAATCCATATTTTTGGTGCTAGATATATTACGTGTTATTGGTGAAAAATTTTTTTTTTTATCCACAACGGGTTAGCACTTAGCCTTCATCACACCTGATGTTAAGTGGTGATAAGGCTGAAGATGGAAGCGCACTACTCCCGGAATCCTCAATCACTGAGGAACTGGCTATCTTATCTCTAACTGCCGGAACACAATAATGCTGAAAACATCATTGTTATGGCGTCAGACTTAGATAAGATGGTGGTAGCTAGCCAGGCGGACTAAGAACAAGTCCTACCACCAACCAAACCGAATACAATATGTACCCCCGCTGGGAATCGAACCCGGGACCTCTGGGTCTGAAATCAGTGGTGTGAACCACTAGACCACAGAGGCGGTTAAAATAATAATAATAAATAAATAAATTCTTACATTCACACCAATTATCTAAGCCCATTTTAATTTCATTAAGAAACTGTATCATGGAAAACTTGATAACGGATAAATATATACTTAAATACTTTTTGTTTGTAAATACATACATATTATACATAGTTAACACCCAGACCAAGACAAATAGACATGTTCATGCACACAAATATTTGTCTTGTTCGGGAATCGAACCCGAGACCACTGGCGCAGAAGGTGGGTAGCCTACTCCTGCGCCAAATCGGTCGTCAATCGAGAAAGGCGCTTGAATTTATTTTGGCGTGCGTTAATTTATTTGCGATAACTCCTAAGATATTCATTTAAATTATATGGTGTAAACGAGTAAAATAATGTGCATGAAATGCTTAAAGCAACTAACGTATTTAGATTGATAAGGGTTAATACTGTATCCGTTTAAATAGCTTTCCAAATTACCGCATTGTTCGTAACCATTTTTTAAGAGATAATATGGCTATAATATGCTATCTTTAAAAGATAGACATATGCTATCGCGGACTTTTTTGTAGATCTATAGAAGAGGAATATCCCAACATGCATTATTTTTTTAAACCTCGAAAGGATTAGGCAGCGTTTTTGCAGAAAACTCCCGCGCGGCTTGCCGTTTGCCGGCACTTTCGACAATTATCGTTATATTTCTACCAATTTACATAAAACTTTCATAAATTATATATTAAAATCTTTCTGAAGAACCACGCTACCTGTTAGTGAAAACCGCATGAAAATCTGTTTCGTAGTTTTAAAGATTTAAGCATATATAGGGACAGACAGACGGGAAGCGACTTTGTTTTATACTATGTAGTGATTTATGATTAAAATACAACCATCCGTTTTTTTCCGGACGGTAAAATTCAGTGTAGTGCACAAGCGTACATATGTTTCTCATTGCCGTCATATCGGAACGGAAAAAAACGGTCCGGAATGGGGAAAAGTAAAATGACGGACGGTAAAATTCAGTGTGGTGCACAAGCGCCCATATGTTTTTCATTGCTGCCATATCGGTCCGGAAAAAACCGGATCGCCGGATCGGTAAAATTCAGTGTAGTGCACAAACGCCCTTACTGTCAGCGCTCTGCTTTTCTCGTCCGCAAGCCCCTCATTAGCAATGATGTCGAAGTTGAAACTGTATTGAGCACAGTAGATATACAGAGTGTTTTTCTATAAGTGCAATACCTCTTAGGTGGTTAGTGTGCTCATGAATATGAACAACTTTTACTATGGGGCCAACTCTGCAACTCAACAAAACAAAACAGCTGCTTCATACAATTTGTTAATACCTACCTGACCAGAATGTATGGAACAGCTGTTTTTTTTGTGAAGTTGCAGAGTTGGCCTCATATTCATGAGTACAATCACCACCTAAGAGGTATTGCACTTATAGAAAAACACCCTGTATACAAGTGTTTGTTTAAAGATACTACACATGGGCAAAGAATATATACACTTACGCGAGAAGACACGACACTTAAGCATGTGTGCACGTAAAATCGCTTGCGGCTATGTGTGGGTGTCTGGATGTGAGCGGGGGCCGTGAGAGGCGCGCGGGACGGGGAACAGGCAGTCGGTGAATGCCTTGGCCGAGGGCTGGCACAATCTTTATACATTCAAATAGGAACTACTAGGAAGCCAAAAAATGCGAAAGCTGTTAAAATTCAGTCGATAATAAATAATTATTGAGACTAATTTTTATTTGGGGGATTGTTGATTCACTCACTCAGTATTTTTGTCGCTAACTTAGTATTTTCTTTGGACGATTAGTATTTTATTCGGACACATTAACTGTGTCCCACTGTTAGTAGCTTATTTTATGTACATATATTATTATAATTTTTCCTTTTATAACATTTAAAATACTTACAAAATTATATTTCTAAACAGATTTTTTTTTATAATATAAAACATTAAAAATATAACATTTAAAAATACAAAAATGCAGTTCGCAACGGTAGCAAGATCAGGGTCCCGGCTACCGATGGTTAAGGATCCAGAGACAGACACGGGCCGTGTACAGAAGTAGGTACTGCCTTCTGCATCTGACTCCCGATCCATCCACCTAACGCATGCCTCTTAAGGTGTTTATCGGGGCTCTTGGCTATCAGACCATGGGCAGATATGACTATCGGAACAACAATTGCTGAATCAATGTCCCACATGTCAATAATCTCGTGAGCTAAATCAAGATATTTGTTTTCTTTATCTTTTTCAGCTTTCCCAAGGTTGTCGTCAACTTGTCATGTCATGGGGAACAGCGACATAAACAATTATTGCGTGGCGTTCATGTCGATCTATCAATACAATATCAGGCTTTAATAAGCCTGATATTGTTGTATTGTAGCTAATGCTACAATAGTCCTGCCTGTCTGTAATGAAAAATCGATCCCAATACAATGTGGCATGGCTATTTTCAAGAACCTGTTCTGCTGCATACTTATAGTATGGCACCTCGGATGCCACAAGATTATGTTTCAGAGTAAGTTGTTGGTTATGTCTATGCAAATACTCGCCGTTTGCGAAACGAGAACAACCGGAGATTATATGTCTAAGGGATTCACCCGGACTGACCCGGACGATGGCACGCTAGGCAAAATATATCCACTGTGCCATCCCTTAGGATATAGTTTCGGTAGTTATTCGTCATCACAACCTTATCCATAACTGCACAGACAAAACCTACGGTTTCACCAAAATGATAGTTGTTTACTGAGATATACCTACGTATTCCTGAACATATTCTAATAAAGTATTTTCGACTCGAAATTAGTGATTCGTAAATTTTCGCAAACAAAATAGAACGCTGCTCGGTTTCTTATTTGAGTATTTTATTCAATGTCGTTCATATTTTATTTTGTCGGAAATTTTAATATTTCCCATTTGTAAAGATATTTAATTAAAATATCTATAAAAGTTGATTGAAAATTGGACGTGTCTTTCATTACCTAAATATTATTACACAAATTATATAAAATCCTACACGTAACCTTCTTTGGCATAAGTCTATATTCCATTTCGGTATCAACCCTAGCGTCGGCTAAACGTCACCGGCGCTCGAACTCTCACGGACACGGAGTGTCACCGCTGTGACATGGGACATGGGACATACTTCAGGGGGTGAAAGAAACCATCAAAACAAACAAGTTTAACTATGGGACCAAGTGCGATATCGTATAATTTTCTATAGTAAGCAATTTTTGAACATACAAAAAAAAGGGTTTAAAATTTAAGATAAATAGAGATAAAGAGCAAACTCATCTTACCGGCAAGTTTTTCTTCATGTACCGCTGGACGGTGCGCACAGCACAGAATGCATTGTTGGTGCAGTCCTGGTATGCTAAAAGGAAAATAAATAAAGTAATGAATGACATACTTTTCTTCCACGTTTTGAAGAAGAAAGAAAGAAAGAAAAAATGAAAAAAAAAATATTTACATACACACAACAATACTAAAACAGGGCAAAATGAGATGAGTAGTTTGATTATGTCATGCTCTCTGTAAATATTTCTGCGGTGGTGTCGTGCTGTCGTGTGAGGCGGGTCGTTACGTTCCACTATCAGTACCCCTAGTGTAAGTTTTTATTGCAAGCAAACGCAAACTATTTCGATTCCGTATTTATGTCAATTTATATGAAAACTGTATTAGCGCCTCTAGCGGCGAGTAGCGCGCTTATATAGTTTTCATACAAATTGACATAAATACGGAATCGAAATAGTTTGCGTTTGCTTGACATAAAAACTTACACTAGGGGCACAGTAGTCGTTACGCTCAACCATATTTACCTTAAATTAATATGGTTGAGTGAAGCGATATGGCTGGCTCATGCGTCATGCTTGTGAACGGGTGCCACTAGTGGGATGTGTCTGCTCCTGGCTTCTTGTCTCAAAATATGCTGATTTTTTATGTTTTATTGTTATTATTTTTATTTTATCGTGGCTTGTATGGCACTGCTTATTATTGACTCTATGTTCTTAAACTATTTAAAGGTTTATTACCTGATCACGCACAATTGTGATGACCATCTACTGTGTTCCACAGTTTATTGAAACGGATGTTTCTCATGCAAAATTAAGTTACCTAAAAGCTAGTCCTACCTTCACGAGAAGATACTGTTCATAATCCAGGGGGGCTGATCGCTGTCTCGCCGGCGCGCGCGCCTGACAAGTAGGTCTTCACCCAACCCCCGATGGGAAACTCTTATAGCTAACACTCTTATATTTACACAATGCCCTAATAGACAGCTAAAACCTTCCCGGCGCTTTTCAAGGCGAACACACACGGGTCACAAGTCTCTACCCCGACCGGGCACTCGTAGGTGCAAAAACTCGAGATCTCGGTCACAATACGGGTAGGTAACTGAGCGCGATGTTGCGCGGACGGTGGTTGGCGGCGAACTACCAATGAATCCTACACCGGCCCGAGCGCGTTGTCCCGTGACCTTGACAATGACAACTGCCCGCTCGCAAGCGCGCGTGAACATTACCTTTGTTTGGCATTTATATCTTCGATCAACAATAGTACTAGACTGTTGGAGTATAAGTAGTACTGGCTGGCAAGTGTAGTCAATAATGTAATCTGCCACATTACTCACTGTCACTGTTTGTCTTCTGTATTGTACTTAAGTGATTGTCATAAAATATATTGTCTGAACTGAGAAGCTGTTAATATATTTAGATAGTATTTGGGTAACCTGCAACTCTGCCATAGGTGAATTTACATCATAGACGAAAACTCACAAACTAAATGAAAACTTTATATGGACAGACTGACTTTTTTTAAACGGACAAAAAAGGTTACGAATGTTACTATCTTACATTATAAATGACAGGAAGCGTTCCAAGTTTGAAATACCTTAAGTATTATTGACACTGTCAAAATAATCTACTGGGCGCCAAGTGGGCGTATAACGCTCGCCATAATATCTGTCACTCCAAATATGTATCTAGAACTAGGTGTTACTGTTGATCGAAGATTTATATTTATTATTTTATTCGCTACGTTTTGGTTGGTAATTATTTTAAAGAAGCTACCTTTTAGATGTCTAGTTCCTAAGTAATTGAAAATTATTTGATCGGGGCAGTTTTCTTACGATGGTGTCGTGTGAGTCGGGTCGTTACGATCCCTAAAATATGGTTGAGCGAAGCGATGGCTGGCTCATGCGTCATGCTCGTGAATGGGTGCTGCCAGTGGGGTGAGTCTGCTCATGTCTACTTGTGTTAAAGGTGTTCGGGATAATAATATTATGGTTTATAATAGTATAATATAGTTTTATGAGCGAGCTGGTGTGTCTCATAGTAATTTTGGTATCAGTGTCTTACAGTAACAGCAATTTTTCTAATAATTGTTTTATTTATTCAAAAATTCCTTTTATTTGTTAATACTTATAGATTTGAATATACGGCGCAGCTTGCAGTTTCCTTTTCATTAATCCTATAATATAATGTGAACAAGATTAAGATAAGTGTCTATTAAACTATTTGATTCCTTGTTTAGTTGAAAATTGTTCACTGTTTAGGTAACTTAAGCAAAATTGTACTAAATTTAAGCGGTATTATGTATTGTGATGGAAAGTAACTTTACTATTATGTGAAGGTCATTTTTCAATTTTGACGACTCTGTATAAGTTAAAACAGGGAGAAAAAAATAGCCCTTGGCGAGTTTCTTGCCGGTTCTTCTCGCTACAAGGTCTCCTGCCGTAGGATTTGCGAACCGATGGCATAGCTTCATTGACGTTCATAAGTGTTGTTAAACAAACCTAAATTGAATAAACGAAATTAGCTTTGATTTTTTTTAAATTTTAGGATACGACGATATGTCGTATTAGTGACTCTATAATATTCGATTCGATTTAGTAACAAAGAACAGCGAGTTGCACTCCGTGAGTGCCGGCAGAAGTGAAAACTTGAATATTAACGTTGTGCATTTTTGTTATTCTTAATTTTTTTAACCCGTTGATTTTTAGAAAATATACTAGAAGATGAATTAGATGCATTGATAAAGGGTTCCCTAGACTTTTTCACAAAAAAAAAAGACATTGGGCAAAAAATAAAGAAAATTATACGGACTGGGTTTGAACCGAGGTCTTCCGTTCTGCCGCCGCGCGCCGCCTGTTTTCTAACCGAGGTGCCAGAGCTATCACAACATTGGAAAAGATGGCGAAATTGGCCTTCGCATTCTAATGACATTGTAACAGTTTTTCGATCAAGTCACGTGTACGTCTTAAGTGCCCCGGTAACGATCAATCGTCATTCGTCAATTGTTACGTGATTGACCGTTTCAATTGAAGGTGCAAATGATGGAGCTTCAATCGATGCGTCAATTGCTCGCGCCATGTTTCTCATCGAAAAACCTGTCAATCGCACAGCGAGACGATCAATTGGTAGCGTCAATCGCGATTGTCAATGGGCTTTCCATCATTCGCATCAATCACGTAGTTTCGAATGACAATCGCTTCAATTGCCTCTGTAGACGATCATTTGGTCCGTCAATGACGTAAACATTGTCAATACGGTATTTTACTGATTTTTTTTTATTTCTTTAAAATGTTTTTCGAAATATTAGCTACACAAAACAAGTTCTCATTTTGAATTATCTTGAATATTTTCAAAGATATAGGACTTCAAACTTTATAATTAGACAAGGACAGGACGCTATCTTAGTGACGTCAGTGGGTTAGTAGCGCCATAGTCACGCCATAGAAGATTTCGTTTTAGAAAGAGACAGCTATAGTCAAAATCAAACAGACTATAATTCTTTTATTATAAAACAGATTCAAATTATTTTTTCACATTTGGTATTCTTAATTGCAATATTTTTTAACGTCATCATTAAATATCTACATTTCAACAACAGTAAAATACCCTATTGCGATTGATCGTTACCGGGGCACTTTACTCTTACCGTCACGTGATGCTGACGCGAGTTTAATAGTTTTTATACCCATCACAAAAAGTGCGCAACGCCGCTAATGAAGTTTTCACTTCAATAATTTACCTTAGTCCTATGACTAATAAACAAGGTATGGGATCTATATTCCCTAAAATTATTTTTATAAAAACATAAAACCGCCTTCAAAAAAACCACATCAAAAAAGTAAGAAATAATTCCTCACAAAATAAATAACGTAAGTACTTTGAAGTCGGGCGTGAAACATGTACAATTTTTTGTTGTTTTTGTTAAAACTCGCCTGACTTCAAAGTACTTACGTTATTTATTTGGTGAGGAATTATTTCTTACTTTTTTGATGTGGTTTTTTTGAAGACGGTTTTATTTTTTTATAAAAATAATTTTTATTTCACTCTTTTTAGTGCATCGTGCAGGCAATTTACGTGTTTTCTGGTAAATAGGTATGTGATCAAACTGAAAACCTCCTTTTTCGAAGTCGGTTAAAAAACCTTAAAGTATCCCCTTTTTAACAAAACAAGAATCATCTAAATCGGTTTATAAACAAAGGAGTTATGCCTAAAGATACGTATTAAATTCACATTAAGTGGTAACGAAAACGACAGTATTTTCAAGATTTCCTGAAAACTACTGAACGGATTTCAAAATTTCAAAAAATGGGACCAACTTGGAAACCAACCTGATGTAATAACGTTTGAACCATTTCAATCGGTTCAGCCGTCTTCGAGTAATCTGTGGACATACACACAAAAAAAAAAAAGAGAAAAAAACATACATACAGACGAATAGAGAACCTCCTCCTTTTTGATTTAGAAGTCGGTTAAAAATATGGTTGAGCGAAGCGATGGCTGGTTCATGCGTCATGCTCGTGAACGGGTGCTGCCAGTGGGAATGGGTCTGCTCTTATCTGCTTGCCTTAAAATGTGTTTTCATTTGTTTTTATTCATTTTATTAAGAATTACATTTGAAACTTGCAGTATATAGTAGAATTGTCTTTTGTTTTTAACTAATATTAAAGCTTTAAGTAGAGTTCCTAAGTAATTGAAAATTGTTCACCGCTATGATCATTAGTTCGCCTATACTTAACTGTATTTATCATAACCCATTGTGTAATTGTGATGGAAACTGACCTTAGTCATACCATGTTAAGGTCATTTTTCAATTTGACGTCTCTGTATGAAATAAAACAGGGAGAAAAAAACAACACTTGGAGTTTCTTGCCGGTTCTTCTCCAAGGCCTCCCGCTGTAGGGTTTGCGAACCGATGGCGTAGCTTCTATGACGTTCACAAGTATTGTAAATAACAATCTAAATTGAATAAACAAATTTGAATCTTGAATCTTGAATCTATATCCCGTCTACAATTTTGAGATATAAGTTACCTTGTTGATTAGGTTGGTGGTTTTCTTTATTGTGTGCCGCCGCCCAGTACTCTCTTGTGATGCCGAATGCCCCACAGGCATTGCCGCGGCACCCACTCTGACACCCTGTCATCATCTGCAAAAAAAATAAGCAGGCCTAATCAGACGACCGTCTGTCCTCCGGGTACTTTTTTGTCCATCGATATAGATCTCTTATAAATTGTATCGAATAACGCACACGAGGAACTAAAAGTACCGCGGACAAAAAGTCCGCGAAATTACTGCGGACACCGAGAGACTGGACTGAACAAAGATCATAAAAAAAAAAAGTTAAAATTAAGTTTTTAAGTTCGCGGTAGTCCGCGAAAAAAATAGAACGAACGTAACTAGGCGCAACAACGCACACAACGAACTTTAGTCTACATTGAACGCTCGATAGTGAAGTACGTTTCCGGGCAACAAATGACCGCACACCGTATGCGTTGAGTCCGCATCCTCGGAGGACATATTTTGGACGTACAGGGACTTTTTGTCCGCCGGGGACAAAAGTCCCTCGTCTGATTATGCCTTTATCTAATGTTCCAATTTCAATGCATCGTATGTATAATAAACTAGCAGATCCTTGCGGTTTTACCCGCGTGGTACCCGTTCCCGTGAGAATATCAGGATAAAATATAGCCTATGTCACTCGGGAAGAATGTAGCTTTCTAATGGTCCAAAAATTTTCAAAATCGGTCCAGTAGTTTTGGAGCCTATTCGATGCAAACAAACAAACAAACAATCAAATCTTTCCTCTTTATAATATTAGTATAGAAGAGTTAATGGGGAGCTTTCATGAGAGCACTTAAAAGGAATGTACCATTAACCGTTGAATCTTTCAGTTGATGAGCTGTTAGTTTATATTGTTGTTTTCAAAATAAATAAATAATAGTTATTTGTAATATAAAGGTCACAGCAGATTATATCAACTCGGAAAGGGATCGACACCGTATCGCCTTTCGCCTCGCGGTCAACCAGGCGTCAACCTAACGTAAGCACTAAGCACGTAACCAAACCGGTACCCCTAGTATGAGTTTGGCAAACTGTATTCGTAATCGAAAATTATCACTCTATCTCTTTCATGTCCTTTGACTGCTTTACTGACATCAGCAGTTCATTCGATAGTTTTCGTAAACGTTGACAGTTAAAATCAACTCATACTAGGGGCACAGATCAGCGTCGGTACGTCGACTCGGCTACGGCTAGGCGACGCCGCGCTTACCGCTCGCTGGTCCCGAGGCGAGGAGATTACGTTACGATTCCGATTAGTGTGCTTTGCAGTAGGGAGTTTCATACAAAGAATACTAAACTGCTCGGGTTGATACGTTTACGTTCCCTTTACGAGTTGATATATATGCTGTGACCTTAAGAGTGTAAAGCTTTTCATTTCAATGTAAGAGCTTTCATTTTCAAGGAATGTTGATTTTAAATCTTGAACTGGCGAAGTAGAGTCTAGAAATTGTAAGACTGCATAATAAGACTTCTAAGCACAGTGAATGATTTAAGGCTCACCAAACGCAGGCCAAAGCAGCGCTGTTTGAATGCGGGCCCTCGAAAGTTGTAATACAAGAAACTTTATGAACTGCGTCACACTAAATTTTAACGCAGGTCCGCGCTCAAACTGCGCCCCGATCGCGGTAATCTCATGCATGACGCATTAGTCGGGTGTACGTGCAGTTGACGTTTACGAGACGTGCAATACCGTTTTTGATAACGCGCGGCGTTGACAGTGCGACAACGTTTTCTGTTTCGGTGATAATCTTTGGAACTAAAACAGTTTTCATTTGACAGTCTATTTTGACAGCTAGTTTCGTATTGCAAGTGGCTCCTCTGTCACGGATGTCACCGGAACAGACAGGATTGTGGGACTACAGGTGTGCGTGACGTGTGCGTCGTTATGTCATTACGGCAATATGAAGTCAAACGTCATGATGCAAACGTGGTCAAGACGCGCTGCATAGAATTACCGCGATCGGGGCGCTGCTGCTCTGCGCCGCACCGCACAGCAACAGTACAGTGCCACAAACTTTGCCGTGCCGGTGGCCAAAATGTGAAACTAACGTGATTTTTTTTATGTCATTTTGCTGTCAAGTTGATGTTCATCCATAGCGCTGCTGGCGGCTGAAGTTCTTAGAAGTCAGGGCCGGTTAAATTACTACAAAAAAAAGAAAAACGTACGTAGCGCCGCTGTCACCGGCACAGAAAAGGTTGTGGCACTGTAACTGTTGGACGACAAACCGGGGGTCGGCGCGGGAGCGGGGCAGAGGAGTTTGAGTGCGGGCCCGCGCTGTTGTATAACTATGGCGGCCATGTAACCATGACACACTCCGGTGTGAAAGAAGTTTTCACTTCAGAGGAGGCAGGGCGTTCGCAGCGCAGCGCAGCGCGTCAAAGCAGTTGCCGAGAGTTGTATTTTTTTCAAACTGCCTGATGGATTCGAGTGAAAAGCTTATTGAATTAGTACGTAAAAATAATGTTTGTATGTTTTTCGAGACAAATATTATAGAAATACAACCCACTTCTCGTCTCCACATTAACAAATATTTTTTTATAAAAACTCACTTCCTAAAACACGTACCTAAAAAGTAAAATTAATTGAATCATTCAATTTTTAAGGGGAAATAATTTTTCCTACTGTTATTTAAACATTTGGTATGTTATTACCATGAAGTTCGACTTAATACTGAGGTAACTGGAGAGTGCAGTACGAACAATTTTTTGAATACCACAAATAACACAGTGGCTGTCTTCCGTCTCACCTACACTTTAAAAAAATACGTATGGTCATATGAGACAGCTGACAGCCACTACATACATAAATGTCAAATTTGCTGGCGACACTTTTTTATTCAGGGTGAGAGCTCCAGTTACCTCAGAGTATATGTCAAACTTCATGGTTATTACGATCAGTTGAAAAAATTATTTGAGCAGTTACTTAATTTTCGGGTGGTTGTAAATTTACTACAACAGTAAAACATGAATAGTAATAAAAAGAAAATTTAGTGGTTAATTCATCCTAAAATGAAGACTCAAAAATTGTTTGAGCAGTGTAATAAATGAATGGCCAGTAAAATAATGGAATGGGCAGTTAGATACATAGTTTGGCAGTTCACGGTGAGCAATTATTATTTCTAGATGTTTTACTTTTTTATTTTAAAAGTTCGTTAGTTTGCCGGAAGTCCTGTAGAACACGTGATAGGTTAGAAATTTTGTCGCGTCGCGATCGCCTTAAATTTCGTGGTTATTTTTTTTGAAAATAATAAACCTAGTGCGGGTTACAGAATTCATCTACCTACCAAGATTCATTGTTTATAGAATTGCTTAGAATGAGATTTCTTACCGACAAATTCCGATTTATTACTGCCCACGCGTAACCGCTCGTTTAATAACTTTTACCGCTCATTTAAGTAAGTAAGTAAGTATTTTTATTGGCACATATAACAAAAAAAAGGATATTACAATTTTATGACAGACAAAAAAAATACAGTTATAAAAAAAAATACACAAAAAACTCATAAAATGAGCCAATCAGGACCCTCCTCAGCTAATGCTGTTACAGCGTGCAGAATGCTCACTATAACAGCGCTGGTATTCTGGAAATTAATTAATTAATTATTTTCCTGCTCAATTATATATTCACTGATCCTTTCATTATTTTTTATTACTCATTTTTGTTTACTTTACTTCTTAGTTTTAACTGCTGAACTAGTTATTAAACGTGCCATTTATAATTTTTAACTTACCAAAACTGCTATTTACAACTGCCTCTTTAAATCAGTGCCATTTTTAAGACGAAAATGCGCGACTTTCACCCAATTGCAAGAAGCTCCATTAAAGTTAATGCTTCATTAAATCTATTGCTGTCACTTTTTATTTCTTGACAACGAAAAGTGACAGCAATAGACTTAATGAAGCATTAACTTTAATGGAGCTTCCTGCAAGTGGGTGTTTATCTAACAATTCTTGGAATTAATTGATCTGTGTAAAGTCGGTGGCAAGCCATAATGTATTAGATAGGTTACAGTTCACATCACTCCGCGCATGGGACCAGCTTTTTTTTATTATTGTGTATATTTTTAAACAAAGTATTTGTTGAAAAATGGAAAATGAAGTATTTCGAAAAAATCGACCCGTCTCACAACCAGCTCCAAAGTATTTGTTCTTGTTACTCTCGGCTTGACACCAACTTCAAACAAATCAGTAAGTTCCAAGATTAATTAGATAAAGTCACGCATTCTTGTTATTGTATTTTACCTGGCAAATACACTGAAGACAATTTTTTGATAGAGGGAACTCTTCAATACCATCATCCGGCACTGTAACAAACGTATAACACCCCTCTTTTTTGTAGTCTGGGGTTGAAAAGGGTTACGTCAATATTAAAATATAAACAATGCCCACCATTACTCTTATGTTAACTTTTAAGTGTTTTTAGCTTTTGGCTACTTTTCTACTTACAATTTTCATTGCTGGCGAAACTTTGATAAAAACACAAAGTTAATATAAATGTTACTATCACTTTCATTCTCGTTATGTCTTTACTCCCCGAATGATGATTGTACAATGCAAGCATCAGATCTGGATATTTTGTATTTAAGTACAGTCAGCGTCAAAATGATCTAAGCGTTCAAACCTACCAAAAGTACCTGAAGATTTGACAAAGATTTTTGTCTTGACATAAAGATGCATTTTCATTTGTTGTTTGAGAACAAACGACAACAAATGATAGTACCTACCTACACCTTAAGTGGCCCGCGACGCGTCAGTCTCCCATACAAGGGTACCTAATACCAAAATAATTTAATAAATTTGAGCATGATTGGTGATGTTATTTGGATTAAGGTAGTTTTATGTATGTTTCTATTAAAAAAGAAATGCAAAATAGTAGATATTTGGGATTTATTTTTTAATACTAATAAAAAAATAATACTTACCAATTACATTTTTACACCATCAAAAGTATAGTCAATCATGCTCAAATTTTAAATCATTTTCGGTATTACGTTAGTATGGGGAGCTGACGTGTCGCCGGCCTCTTAAAGTATTGTGCTAAGAGTGATTTTTGTCAAATCTTCAGATACTTTTGGTAGGTTTTAACACTCAAGATCATTTTGACGCTGATTGTACCTACTAGAAAAAAAACAAAGGTCTAGGTTATCGAATGATATTAATTATCAGTCAATTATGATGCGCGTGACCCCAACCCCGAGAGATGTAAAATATTTATAATTATATTCTACAACATGCATTATTACATAACTAGCGCTCCGCTCACGACTTCGTCTGCATGGACCAATGACGTTTTATTAATAGACACGTTACACTCAAATAAATTGCATTTTAACATGGCGAATTTGTTTTTCATGACGTACAAGAAACAAAAAACAAGCACAAGTTGTCAAAATATATTTATCTCTTCCTAACAACAGTCATTTCCGCATATCTGTCTCCTTTTCACCAGAATAATGTTAGTCAGAGACATACACAAACCCCCACTGTCAAAAAGAGATAAACAATAATTGCAAGCACTGTCTTATGTGTCAGTTTTCTGTCTCTTTCATGCGTTCACAAAACTTTACAAGCTTACTCGCTCATGCATGTCGAACTGGCAACAGCGCAAAAGTCATCAGTAATTATTTAATTTTTAATTTAAATTTGTAATTTCAATAATTACGTATGAAATGAATCAATTTTCTTGTCCTTTAAAGATCCGGCATAGTTTTTGCAACTTCTCTAAACACAGGAAGGCATTAAGTTTATTATTTGAGGCGTAATCGAAAAATTGTTACAGCGCGTTGACACGACAAGGGTCTGTGTGTGACTGAGTAAACTTCGGGCAATTACCTTACTTTTTCGTCGCCACTTTTTAGTTCAGATAACGTATCTGCATATAAAATATCATTGGCATGGACCCCCTTTTTGACCCCCTTAGAGACGGAAATTTCAAAAATCCACTCTTGGTACTCCCCTACACTCCCCAAGGAACATACATGCCAAATTTCAGCCCAGTAGTTTTGGCTGTGCCTTGTCTGTCAGTCAGTCAGTAACGAAAGAGTTTTATACAATATACAGTGTGGATAAAAAGACCGTGGTTGGAGGAAAGCACCCTTAATATTGATGATGGTCAATTTTACTAAAACGAAACATGCCTTTATTTTCAAAAACAATAAAAATTGCAGTGAAAGATTTTTTTAAAAATCACCTGCTTGACCCGGGATTGAACCGGTGGGTGAATTGTGAACAAAAATATTCTGCATAAGGATCAATTTATTTTAAACAACATACACCCAGTTGCAGAAAGCTCCATTAAAGTTAATGCTTCATTACATCTAATGCTGTCACTTTTTCGGTGTCAATAAAATAAGTGAGAGCAATAGATTTAATGAAGCATTAACTTTAATGGAGCTGGGTGATAGTAAACAAATAAAAACTCAAGTTAATGAAAACAAAGTTTAATTCTATAAAATATCAAAGTTTTACAATGGTACAAAATGCGCGCCAACTGATTGTTTTTCTTCACCAAGTCGGTTTAATTCAGCCGATTTTTATTTTCAGCCAGAATCTTTTTGATGTTTTTGTATTAAACTCAATGGGAGACAGTAAACCTCTATGGTAAATTAATTGCTAAATGAAAAAAAATACTGCAAAAAATACGTCCTTTGTGATCGGTTTTGTAGTGATTAATGATAACATTTATACTACGTAGTTGAGAAAAAAAAGTTTACTAACCCTAAATATAAAGTCAAGTAAGTACAGAGAGATTATGTTGAAAATGATGTTTATTAATTTATTTAATAATAAAAACAAATCAGCAGCTAAGCTTTATCAATCTCCAGCCACTTGCCGATCCGCTTGTGGAGGCAGGTGAACAGCTTCTTGCGCTTTCTGGCGGGAAGCTCGTGGTGGCCGCGGCTGGGGCCCAGGATGTGAAGGGCTGCGGCGCTCTCGCACAGCAACCTGTCTGGCCGGCGAGATTGAATGGCCTGGAGGAGGAGAATAGGGGATTTATGCTATCGGTGAAACTGTCGGCTTGGGAAACAAAATGAAACTAAGATGATATTTGCAAATTTAAAAGAAAATGAAATTTAGCATACTGTAACGCACAAATGAAATGTGAAACAAATAAATATTTTAAAACAACACTTAGCGAAGTTAACCATCAATTATAGTGAAGACAAAAATGCAGATATGTGGTGATATGTGGTCGTCCAAATCAAAAGGGACCTTATTGCGGCCGGCACATACGTCTTTATTGTCGTTGTTTTGTATTCGAACAACAGTAGGTAATAAGGCGTAAGTGCCGAGCGCCACAAGGTCCCTTTTGATTTGGACGACCACATATGTTAAACAAGTACTTACTGCATTTATTTCGAATGGCCGAAACTACTTACTTTCGGACTTAGTAACTAGAAAGATACATGGTTTATAATTAAAGATTAATGGGCAAAAGTAAAGATAAAGAGAACACTCATCTTACCGGTAAGTTTTGTCGCATATATCGTTGGACGGTGCGCACGGCACAATATGCGTTTTTGGAGCAGTCTTCATATGCTGAAAGGAAAATAAAATAATGACATGCTTTCTTCTACGTTTTGATGAAGAAATGTTATTGTTCAGCTTAAGTTGGAGGTCCAAACTCGATTGCGGATTTGGTACTGACAACTACGCAGTGTATGTACTGAAAGTATTAAGTTTTAGTGAATCAACTCTGTTCAAGATTTTATATTATTTTTATGCATTCACAATGCAATTTTGTAAGTATAGGAAATAGTTTGTGTTTTTACTATCACACATTTTTCCTATAACTCTGTTCAACTTTGAAATTGGTGAAAAATATGATGTGGTGGAAAAACTTGGATTCGTTTCGAATCTGGCTATAATCTGCAATGTTTATTTATAGTACCTGTTGTCACCTGTTGGTTTTATCCATTATTGAATATTTTAATGTTGATAATGACTATTAAAAATATTTACATATTTATTTGACGATTTAATGAGATCATGTCTGGGCAAAGGAGAAATTGCAGCTCCCATATAAAATTAACCTACGTTGCACAGCTAAGAAAAATATCTCAAAAAATAGATAAACGATGTTATTAACAAACTGCCCACCTCCGATTGTCATCCTTACTGGCTAACATACTTAGAAATTGCTCCAAGGATTCTGGATCCGCTTGAATTGGCGCAGAATACTACTCTATAATATTTTACTTTCAATGATGTAATAGTACCTAAAGACAATAAAAAAGTCGACTCCCAGTACGCGCAGAATTCTGTTGTTACGATTATATAATATGTAAGTCCGGTATACTATCAATACTACCAATGAACTTGTCAAAGCGCCGTACACTCCGTAATGTTGCTACCTACCAATATAATAAGCCATACCTAGACTAATATTGAGAGCAATTTTTCAATGTTTTAGCCAGTAAGGATGATAACCAAAATTATGTCATTCTTTTCTACGTATTTTTAGCTATTTTTGAGGTACTTAACATTGATGTTCGAAGTAGGCTTTTTGGCAACTTCTTCTTTAGATTGTTATTAATATAATTTATAGATCCTGTCCGAAATTTTAGTTGCAAGTTAGGTACCTTGTATATTAGTTTGGTTGTTCTCCCTATGGTGTGCCACCGCCCAGTACCCCATAGTGATGCGGAACACCCCACAGGTGTCGTTGACGCAGCCACTGAGGCACCCCATCACCTACAAGATGTTTATAGAACTCAGTAAGTTGCAGCTTTATTGAGAGAATTAGAATGATGGGAGCTTTTAGATGAGAATAAATAAATAAATAAATATTGGACACCATCAGATTTATTGTTCCAATACCAAGGTATAGTAGCTTAAGCACTAGTATAAAGGAAATTGGAAACAACGACGGGTATTAACGGGTACATAGATCTAGACCCGAGGAAATATTGAAAAGTTCGTTTTCAACATTTACCCTACCGGGGATCGAACCGGCGGTAGAGATAGCGGCACCTTGAAACCGGTGCATACACCACTCGGCCATGGAGGTCGTCAAAACGATGAGATGAAAAGCTTTAAGATAAAAGATAGGTATCTCAAATCATTTTTACTTTTTTGCATTCACAATGCAATTTTTATTATTGACCCTCAGAGAATAAACATCTTTCCGTGTTCTGTGTAGGTACCTATTAGAAAAAATCGACCCGTCTCACCACTAGCTCCGATGGGATCAGATAACGATTTCGTAGATCAGTGGTTAGTGCATTCGCCCGGACAGTGAAAGGTCGTGCGTTCGAGTTCCATCGGAGCTAGTTGTGAGATGGGTCGATTTTTTCTATTATGTACTTCATTTTCAATAAAAGATTCATTGACTGTAATACCTAGTTAGTTATACCGGTTAGCGCTACTAAGCAAATACAAACAAAAATGACAATTAGTAACAAATTACATGCTATTAAAACGGATATAATATTTAATTTTACCTCGCAAAGACACCGTAGGCAGTTTCTTGATAGAGGTAATTCTTCAACATCATCATCCGGTACTGTAACAAAATTGCACTTAGTGAGTATAATGCTATTCAATATAAGTATAAGGTACCTATCTGACATTAGGGGGAGTAAATTTCGTAGTCAACATTTGTAAAACATAAACAAGCACATAATGAGCAGTGACGCAAATGATCCATACCCCAATCACGAAAAACTATCGATAAGTATCGTAATAGTTATTGTGATCATATTATTTTGTATGAAAACCATAGCAGCGCCTCTTGCTGTCGTATAAGAAACTAAAATGCAATATATATTTGACAGCAACACTTTGACAGTTTTTGACGGATGGTATAGTTTACTATTACGATTAGCATATCGAAAAACGTAGTATAAAACTTAAAAAATAATTCATAAAATATAACTAAGTATATGAAATTTAGGAGTAAAAATATTGACTTTACTATAGTTTAACTTGAGTTGTAGGATTTATAAAGTGTTGAACGAAGCGAAAAGAAAGAGATGGATGAATGAGTGAGAGAGAGGTTGTGGTCTTTGGTTTTTGGTGGAGAATAAAGGAAGATGTCATGTAGGCAATGGCGTGTCGTTTGATTTTATATTATTATTATTTCTATACAAAAAATAAGGCGTAATAGAAGCAGTGTTTCATTAACCGAACCACGACCCCATAAAAACTTTTTAAATACATTACTTAGTTTTTTATTACTGTCTACTTACAATAAGTTTCATTTCCAGCTAAACTTTGGTGAAAGCACAAAGTTAATAGAACGATAATAACTATCACATTCATTGTCGATAAGCCTGTACTCTCCGAATGATTCTTGCACAATGCAAACACCAGATCTGGACGCTTAGTATTTAAGCACTCGAAAACAAATATACCTCTAAGATATCGAATGAAATGGGTCAATTGAGTCAATCATTGTGCTCGATGCTTCGTCAATCATTCTGAATTGTAAACAACGTCTGAGGATGAATTAGTTTAATGTACCTACCGATTTTATGTCTGTTTCTTACTTCTTGAATAGGAAGTCATTGTTGTATGAAATAAGTTTCTAGTAAAAATTTCATTTTTATGACAAGCCTTTTTGCTGACTGTACTTTAATATTGGTTGTCATCTGAACCAAACCTGTATACAAAATTTCAGCTCCATTGGACACGGGAAGTGGGTCAAACTAAGCTTACAAGATTTGTCCCCCACTAACTAACTAACATACTAACTATAACTAACTAACTAACATGGCAAGTTATTAAAAAGCTTGTAATAAAGGCGCACACACGTCGTTGGCAGCTCAACCTTATACATACAGCTTTTCTCTACATCTTTTGAAGTTAATAAATATTTTGGGTTTCTTTATTACTTTTTTGATATTATGGAGCCCTAGTAACTAATCGCCGCGCGCTTATCACCAAGTGTGTATTGTATCCGGCGTTTCAATATGAAATCTGAATGTTTTATATTCCGCAACAAAATAATACTCGGCAATCACCGCTTGCGACTGTTGCCGACTGCACACATACCTGGGTGCCTACCATCAACTTTATGACAGCGATTCAAAAATAGCGCGATTCAGAATAGGTTCCTAAAATGAATCGCTTTCTTTCGTACTCTGACCTTCTAAAAACTGGATCGCAAATGAATTGCTAAATGTTAATGACCGAACGATTTGTGTCCTTTTTCTTCTACCCGTCTCTTTCACTCGATTCTGTCATGCCCGGAGAGTGAGAGGGACGGGTATAACCTGCAGGTGACATGTTAAATCGACCGGGTTATAAGTCAAATAAGAGTTTCTGACAGCTTAGCGGCTGTGAAATGTCATTGATCGATCACTGAATCGCTGTCATTGATATTAAGCTGTCGTGGTACGAATAAGCGAAGCAGATCAGTTTAGGTTCCTAAACAAAACCGTAATAAGAGTTGATGGTAAGCACCAAAAAGCTTAGACTAAATACTGAGGTAACTGGAGAGTGCAGTACGAACAATTTTTTGAATACCACAAATAACACAGTGGCTGTCTTCCGTCTCACCTACACTTTAAAAAAATACGTATGGTCATATGAGACAGCTGACAGCCACTACATACATAAATGTCAAATTTGCTGGCGACACTTTTTTATTCAGGGTGAGAGCTCCAGTTACCTCAGAGTATTAAGTCAAACTTCATGGTAAGCACCCTGGGGTAGTGACACCAAGGAGTACGCGCTACCAAAGAGTACGCAGTGCGTTTTATATGCGACAAGGACAAGAAACTTGTACGTTACAGTTCCATGGACAAGGATCATATTTTGGCACTTGGATAACATTGACAGCTAGTTGACTGATTGAATAGCTAGAGAAGAGTTGATTCCCATTTCGACCGCGTGTCAAAAGATCCTTGTCGCACAGTAAAACTACTAAACACACTGCGTATTCTTTATTAGCGCGTAATCTTTGGTGTCTATATACTAAGGTTCTCAAAGTGTGCTCGGCTTAATTTAGCCGCCTTAATCAGGCAACAATGGCAGCCGATGATCGGCTGATGCTGATGCGATTTAGGATGCGCCGGTTGGCTCCATAGTGGCCGTGACAGATTAGCATGCCTGGCTGTGGCCACAGCTAATTGGCCGCAGATGGACGTTCCCACACGATGAAATTATTAACAAGTTAGACAACATATCATTGAAAAAGTTCAGACTCCGAGAGAAATTACACTTGAGTTAGGGACATCAAAATCGACAAAGATATGGTAAGTTATTTAAATGTTTACTTTTTTGCATTCACAATGCAATTTTTATGGTTGAAAAATGGAAAATGAAGTATTTAGAAAAAATCGACCCGTCTCACAACCAGCTCCGCTGGGGCTCAAACCCACGACCTTTCGCTATCCGGGCGACTGCTCTAACCACTGAGCTACGGAGTCGATACGAGAAGCGTCCAATTTATCAAATACTTCTTATACGCTGTATAGTCAGCATTAATTTCGTCAATGTGAAGATATTACTACCCCCACACGCGAAAGAAATACCTTTCCAGATATTTGACAATCGCTAAAGAAGAAATTACTATGGCAAGTTATTTAAATGTTTACTGTTCAAAAATGGAAAATGAAGTGTTTAGAAAAAATGGTTGTGAGACGGGTCGATTTTTTCTATTTTTTCGGGGGTAGTAATATCTACACATTGATGAAATTAACGCTGGCTATACAGTGTCTAAGAAGTATTTGATAAATTCGACGCTTCTTGTAACGACTCCGTAGCTCAGTAGTTAGAGCAGTCGCCCGGATAGCGAAAGGTTGTGGGTTCGAGTCCCATCGGAGCTGGTTGTGAGACGGGTCGATTTTTTCTAAATACTTCATTTTCCATTTTTCAAAAGTATGGTATGCAAATATATAAATGTGGTCGTCCAACTCAAAAGAGGACTCATTGCGGTCGGCACATACGTCTTTATTGTCGTTGTATCGTATTCGAACAAAAGCATTAAACGCGTAAGTGCCGAGCGCCACAAGGTCCCTTTTGATTTGGACGACCACAAATTTTAATATAACAACAAGGTGCAGGACCAACAGAAATTGTCATTTTTATGACTCATCTCCCGATATGATAGAGCAGAAGAAAGGATTTCCTACAAAAAATATCTCTTATTATAAATGAATCTTATTTAAAAAATCATACAGAAACTTATTTTTCAGCTAAAATAGTTTATGCTGAGCTTGAATATTCGAGCAATGTGTATTGCCAGTGATAACTTACGGCTCAAAGTCACTCAACCTCCAATGGAAAGAGCTATACTCTTTGCGCGATAAGATCCGTAATGAGGATATTCGCAAAAGGACCAAGGGTAACGACGTTGCTCGCAGAATCGCTAAGTTGAAGCCGCAATGGGCAGGCCACATCGCTCTTAGAACTGATAGCCGCTGGGGAAGACAGGGTTCTCGAGTGACGACCACGAACTGAAAGACGAAGCGTGGGAAGATAACCTAGTGAAAGTTGCGGGCAGCTGTTGGCTGCAAGTCTCTAACCACTGCTCTTTGTGGCGCTCTGAGGAGGAGGCCTATGTCCAGCAGTTTATTGAGAATTGTTCAAATTTAACTAAGATATGAACCAGGTACGTTTGTGTTAAAAAACACCTATTGTTTGTTGTTTTATATATAAAAGAGTCGTGGCGTATATCTATAAGGTATTAATTTTCACCAGTCAGTACCGTATCACCGATACTTCAGGTCACTACACTATAGTGAGCACTCACTCATCCCCCAGTCATGCTAATTCTGTATCGAGTTAACCCTAGGACGTGCCGATATCGATTGCTGCAACATTATAGCCGTGCAAGGTTGTCGCACTTTAGAATAAAAGGTTACTTATTAAAAACTTACTATTTTAATAATCCTACTAGTACTATCCTACTTAATATTATAAATGTGAAAGTTTAGATGTTTGGATGTTTGTTGCTCAATCACAACAAAACAGCTGAACGGAAGTAGATGATTTGGGACACAGATACTTTGAAGCCTGGAGAGGAACATAGTCACAAAGTAACTACGCGGGCGGTCGCCCTCTTTATTTTGTGACATAGTCTACTTTTTTATGGATATGTATCATAATAACTACTGACGGTCGTTTCGACTATGGTCGAAATAACTACGATCAAAAGACCTACTGTTCAAAATAGCTATTGGTCGATATACATATGTTTGTAATAACTAATGGACGAAATCACTACTGGTCATCTCACCTACGGCTAACTCACCTACGGTTGATTGAACTACTGGTCATTTCAAAAAAAATATTCAAAATTCAAAATTCAATATCGTTTACTCAATTTAGGTTTGTTTAACAACACTTATGAACGTCAATGAAGCTACGTCTTTGGTTCGCAAATCCTACGGCAGGAGACCTTGTAGCGAGAAGAACCGGCAAGAAACTCGCCAAGGGCTATTTCTCCCTGTTTTAACTTATACAGAGTCGTCAAATTTGAAAAATGACCTTCACATAATAGTAAGGTTACTTTCCATCACAATACAGAATACCGCTAAAATTAAGTACAATTTTGCTTATTACCTAAAACAGTAAACAATTTTCAACTAAACAAGGAATCAAATAGTTTAATGGACACACTAATCTTAATCTTATTCACATTATATTATAGGATTAATGAAAAGGAAACTGCAAGTTCACCTACGGTTTATTAGTATAAAATAGTGAGTCACGTACTCCTGATAGGTACGAGCAAGCGAAGCGAGCATGCCTCGGCAGCGGCCGGCGAAGCGCCAGAAACGACTTTATACTATTCCCATTTCATACTACAGTAGGGGGTAGGTAGGGGGAGTATATGAAGTCGGTTCTGGCCGCTGCCGTGTCACGCTTGAAATGTTCGTTTTCAGCAATACTTACCCGACCGGGAATTGAACCCGGGACCCCTAGAGACAGCGGCACCTTAAAAACCGGTGCGTATACCACTCGGCCACGGAGGTCCTCAAATGTGGTTGTCCAAATCAAAAGGGACCTTGTGGCGCTCGGCACTTACGCCTTTATTGCTGCTGTTTAAATACAAAAGAACGACAATAAAGACGTATGTGCCGGCCGCAATAAGGTCCCTTTTGATTTGGACGACCACAAATATTCTCTGTCCACTAAACTTTCCAGTGATATCATACTCGAAAATAAGTTTTCAGGCATCTCGTGCCAGCCCTAAGTCTAGCACAATCACGGCAAGATCTAAGACTAGCTAACAGCGTTAACTTGGCCCTCGCACTAAGTTGGGCCGATCGAGTTAAGATGCGACGACCAATAAACTTGTTTGCTTCTTAATGCTAACTTTGGGAGACGGGATGTGACCCACTCATTACTGGTTTTAGCCCTGGTTTGTGTTTACCGGTTTACGGCTTTTTCAGTAATAAGGTAGGTTTTCATAGTAAGCTGGCGGTAACTCATCATCACAATAATTAAATAGCAAACAAAAAGTCACAAGCGGTTCAGAAAGTAGTAGTCAAAATAATTTTGATTGTACTTATCACTTAGTCCTTACTTCCTCACTTCTATTGCTTAGTTGCGAAAGTTTATGAATGGATGTTTGTTACTCTTCCGCGCAAAAACTACTAAACAGATTTAGTTGGAATTTGGCACACAGATAGTAGATAGCCTGGATTAAAACATAGAATACTTTTTATTCCAATATTCCCACGGAATTGGGAACCCCGCAGGTGAAACCGCGGGTGGCCGCTAATTAATTAATATTCTCATTTTTTTTATTAATAACTAGCTTTCCGCCCGCGGCTTCGCCCGCGTGGACTACACGAGGTTATCCCGCGGGAATGTGATATTTTTCCGGAATAAAAATCAGCCTATGTCTCCAGGCTACAAAGTATCTGTGTCCCAAATTTCAGCCAAATCCGTTCAGCAGTTTTGGCGTGATTGAGTAACAAACATCCAAACATCTAAACTTTCATATTTTTAATATTAGTAGGACTAGCTTTCCACCCGCGTCTTCACCCGCGTGGACTACACGACGTTATCCCAGGGAAATGTGATATTTTTTCGCCAATGTTCTTCTCTAGGCTACATTGTATCTGTGTCCCAAATTTCAGCCAAATCCGTCCAGCCCTTTTGGCGTGATTGAGTAACAAACATCCAAACATCTAGACTTTCACATTTATAATATTAAAGTAGGATATTAGTAGGATATACAAGGTTAGGTAATTGGACGGTTGATACATAAAGTATTTTCGCAACAAACACGGATATAAAGATGGCTCTTTCGAATAATTAGATCAACACTTCCAATATCACTAAATTCGCAACATCACCAATTCCGTAGTGGCTGGCCAGGGCAGTCATTAAGCATCCACTAATCACTTATCTCAATAAACATGAGTCCTCAGATGGAGTCGCGTAAAAGCCCAATCAATGTCTTGAACGTAAAGGCGGCAGCACACTCACTGTAAAAAATTTAGTGTCGCCATAACGGACGCCATTACCTAATGAATTATGTGTGCGCCATTAATCTGCCCGCGAATATCACTCCTCATCTAGCCCCAATTAGATCTAATTGAATATTAAGGGAAGACGGCCGCTTGTAAAACTGAATTGGAGGGAGAGTGTAAAAGAGGCTTATTGCTGAAGTTAAATCCATAGGCCAAGGGGTGATAAATAAAAAAATTACATTTGAATTCATAGTGCTTAGGTAAAGACATTGACTCATGTGAATACGTCTTAATGCATTATCCAGACAAGTTTGTTCTTTATCAACATATGATTAGAAACTATGATCACTATAAAATATGTTATGTAAAAGTTTCCATTTTAGAAGAAGTATCTCTCATTTTATGTTTTTTTTCTCTGAGGTTCATGTAGATCATATTTTGTCTAATACTGCATGAACTGTAACGATTTTTTTTCTTATCGTGCAATCAGGCTCCTGGACTATGAGCAGATTTGTTGCTAAGAATGACATGTAGAGCAAGACGCTCCATCGAGAGCCCACTCATTCTTGAATTATTCTAAGCCGAGTTTTTCATATTGGTAGTTTGCGCCTTTTCAGGCGTCTCATACAATCCGGCAATGTCAGCTGTTTGGCTAGTTCATTTGGGTGATTGTCTAGCCTATTTTTGTATTTGTCAAATATCCCCGAGATTTCATCCCTGACCGTGGTGATATGGAGTAGTTGATGAACTTCTGAGTTGCGAATAAACCAAGGAGCATTTGAGATCTGTTTCAGGATATAATTCTGTGCTCTTTGAATTTTGTTGACATTGGAATCACTGGCCGAACCCCACAATTGAAGCCAAATTGTAACATTTACCGTTCGAAAATGTGTCGTACAGGAAGAAATACAAAATACTAACTGTCAATAAAAATACACGTATCTGCTTTAGTATTGCACCTCGTAAATATCACTCCGGTGTGTGACACACGGAAAACCAAACAGTTACGTACACCAGTCATAAAAAATAAGGTTCTTTTTGCTATAACATTCTTTAAACTCTATACAAATATTTGTTAGTTCCGTTTTTCGCCGCATGAGGAGAGTTGTCGCGAGTTCACGTCGTTTCTCGGCGCCTAATGTATTCGTGTTGTGTGTGAGGGCCTTAATAGCGCATTAAAAATCATATTAGCCATTCATTTTATATTTTATTATTGCATTCGGAACGTGAAATGTCCCTTTATTGGTGTTGAATAGATATTTTATGGCTACGTTTCAAAGTAACACGTTTTTATACGGACAAGGTGATATTGCAACACATCTTCTTGTTTTTTTTCCTATGAAATCTTTTATTCCTTTATTTAAGTAAAATAGGATATTTTAAAATAAGGATTACTCGTAAGTCACAAGTACTTACCTACTTAAAATTTGGAAAAAATATTTGTTATTTTACTATTATTTATCTAGTGCCGTTATATTTTATATTAGTGATACTTTACTGTCCTACTATTCCTACTTATAATCCTACTAATATTATAAATGTGAAAGTTTAGATGTTTGGATGTTTAGATTGGATGTTTGTTACTCAATCACGCCAAAACGGCAGAACGAATTTGGCTGAAATTTGGCACACAGATACTTTGTAGCCTGGAGAGGAAAATAGGCTATATTTTTTATCCCGGAAAAATATCACATTACCGCGGGATAACGTCGTGAAGTCCATGCGGGCGAAGCCGCGGGCGGAAAGCTAGCAATATTATAAATGTGAAAGTTTAGATGTTTGGATGTTTGGATGTTTAGATGTTTGGATGTTTGTTACTTAATCACGCTAAAACGGCTGAACCGATTTGGCTGCAATTTGGGACAAAGATACTTTGTAGCCTGGAGAGGAACATAGGCTACTTTTCTTCCCGGAAAAATCAAATTCCTGCGGAATACAAGGTGTAGTCTACGCGGGCGAAGCCGCGGGCGGAAAGCTAGTATTAAATAAAACTCCAAACATCCGTCTAATCGTAATTCAAATATCCTATTACTTGTTTACAAGTATATTTGGTTTTAGTTAATGAAAAATACCTACTTATACGAAAATAATTGTCTTTAAATAGCCGAGGGATTCCGGCCGTCATAACTTTAAATTTTTTTAAATGCATTCTTCAGTTACTTATTTACATATTTTGCTAAGTATACCGAGACGCTGGGGTCACACCGATGGATGATATTCTTCAATTGTTTCTACGGTCGGGAATCATCGCCATAAAAATAACAGTAAAATATTGTTCGAAAATCTAAACAAAAGAAAAACAATAGTAATCACTTATTTAGGCCAAAATCATTACCGAAGCCCGGTAAGTGAATTCCGTCGTAAGAAAAACACTTTCTCCCAAAGGTATCCATTTTGTTGATCCAGCTTTTTTAAATAACCAATCTGCTTATTTACCCACACGCGACGGTTTATGTAGGAACCAATCCAATTCGGCATTCGCAGAGATTAAGGCCGTATATCGCCGCCCCGGCATAATCCGCATAAATCCACTTTATATTCATCCACCTTAAAGGCCGCTATAAAAGTATCTGCTATATTCTTACGTGCCTCTGGCGGGAGTAAGCTGATTTGTATAAATTGTCGGCCATCACCTTATATCGAATGGTTCGTAAACATGAGACGCCAATTTTGTCGCAGGCTTTCGTGTTGCGCTTGGAAATGTGAAAATAAACAAGTGTATCAGACAACACATACGATGATAATTTATGATATTAAGAAAAGAAGTTTAAATTATTTAAATCCTAGAAAGTACATGGTCAATGTCTAGATGTTAACCTTGGCCATAGATTAGGTTTGGGTTTAAAAAAAAATATTTCTCATACGAACACTTTTACTTATGAGAACTTAAAACTATACAATATTATCTTAAAAATACTAATTACCTACATTCTAATTTCAAAATTTACGTTAAATAGAAATAAAAATGTTCAAAGAGTATTTATCCGCCTTTTTGGATAAATACTCGAGTAAAAATGGATATTTATGAGTATTTATCCATTTTGAGTATTTATCCGGATAAAATCCCATCACTAATTCAAACAAATCAAAACCGCATGCAAAATTTCAGCTCAATCGAACACTGTGAAGTGGATAAAAACACTGTACCTATTTATTAATAATTGTTGATTTCGAGCACAACAGAGATTAATACAAATTGGTCATTATTTTATCAATAACAATAGTCATCATATCATCATCAGCTATTCAATGTCCTCACTGCTGGGGCACTGGCCTTCCTTATGGATGGATAAGGCGAATGGGCCATGACCCACAACGCGGGCCCAGTGTGGATTGGTGGGTCTTTACGACTGCAAACGCAGCCGGGACCAACGGCTTAACGTGCCTTCCGAAGCAAGGAGAAGCTTGAGATGAAAAGTTTTTGGTCACCCATCTTGTGATTGACCATTGCGAAAGTTGCTTAACCTCAACGATCGCAGGCCGAGCGCGCTAACCACTACGCCATGAGATCCTACTCTTCAAACAAACGCTACCATGATGGGAATTTAAGTTTACTTAAGCTCATTACCGTACCATAAGTGAACTCACATAGGTCTGCCGGCCTAGCATGAGCGGCTTATAACGCGCGATATGATATGGTACGGTATGTTGTCTTGCTTACCCCACTAAGGTGTGAGCAAGACGGCTTGCCGTACCATATCATATCGCGTGTTATAAGCCACACATGCTAGGCCGGATTGGTTACGATAGAAACCTTTCCTATTTGTTAGTCCTAATGAAGTTTATTTAATAACTCTGATAAAAAAAATCATCATTATTTTATTTAAAAAAATCATTGTCTAACTATGGAAGCTGCATATCTGTGGAATTAAAACTGTTCCAAAAATTAAAATACAAATCTAGAACTGAACAATCGTTGAAAGAAAAACCAATTCTAGATTGAACACATATTGCCCTGATTTATCACCCCAAAGTAACAGAGAAAATATTTTAAACAAAATACTCCGTTAAACGCCCCAACCGCTTTACCAATCCGTTTGAAAGAGGCATTACCTTAAATCATGCGATATATCAAGAGGCAACAAATACCCTCCGAGGTGTTTAGGCAATACGAGATATGACTCATACTCTGAGTACGGCTGTATTAAACTTGAGATCGGATTCCGACTAAAAGGGGTGGAGCGGCTTTGAAATTTTTTGTAGCCTTTTATTCGGAACATAACTTTGAATCGTACTCGAAAATAGAGAAATTCTCATTTCCAATTATTTGGCTGACTGTAACTTTATACAAAAGAATGAAAAAAAAATTTATGAAAAAACCACCAGTCCTGCAAGTATTCCAGTCTTTCCGCCTGAAAACTACTTTTGTATAATTTTTGTAATTGTTATTATTTTTTATTGTTGTTATTTGTTTAGTTGAAAATTGTTTACTGTTTTAGGTAATAAGCAAAATTGTACTTAATTTAAGCAGTATTCTGTATTGTGATGGAAAGTACCCTTACTATTATGTGAAGGTAATTTTTACATATATTTTATATAAATTAGAACAGGGAGAAAAAAACAGCCCTTGGCGAGTTTCTTACTGGCGTAACGTCATTGACGTTCATAAGTGTTGTTAAACGAACCTAAATTGATAAACGAAATTGAATTTTGAATTTTGAAGAGGTCCCAGTTGCAATTCCCGTTTGGGTAAATATTGCAATGAACTTTTCAATATTTTTCGGGTCTGGGTGTATGTTGTATGACCCGTCGCCGTTTCCAATTTATGTATGTGATTTATTAACTCAATCTCTAAAACCCTTTCTCTCCAATCCAACCGCCTATTCATCGACTCTACAGTTGTCCTGTCCTCGGAGCCATATCGGTCGTAATTCGCAGTTTGTATTCATGCGTCCGCCCAACGAACGACGCGGACGGGCCCAACGCTCGACAATCTGCGAGTGGTTCATTTATTACGCTCTTTTATAATTCCATTTAAATATGATGTAATTGAAATAGCTTGTAGTAATAAGGAATTAACTCGACTAAAAATGTAGTCAAATTCAAAGTGGCGTTGTTATACTGCATATTGATTTTGCTTAATGCACCGGAGTCGATGTGATGCTCATTTATATTTTTCTTACGTTACTAGAATTAGGTACAAAAGTTAGTTATATAGCAAGTAGAGGTAAATAAATACTGTAAATAAAGCAACAGAACTGTTTTTGAAGAAAACGAAAACGCATAATATCAGAATTTAACCCTTTCCAAGAGGGATGATAATTTGCTTTTGAAAAAAATTGTCGCTGTTAATTGGAAAAATTAAAAAAGAATTGTAACTCAAAGAATTACTACTTGACGTAAGATACCTGACGAATGTAACTACCACAGAACACGGAAAGATTTTTTGTACCTACCTATTGTTAGCAAGGTGTATGTTCCTATTGGTCAACCAAAACGATAAATTAATATCCTGAGTGGACCCTCCTTCTAGGAGTCCATCCAACATAACGGTCGGCCAAGTCCATATATCCGCATGCACGATAAAAGCCCGTATCTGCCGGCCCTATGCTATGCCCTACTATTAACTTATGAAAATAAGCTACAATAACACGTTGTTTATTTTGCGTTATTCCTTTGCAAGGGAAATTTGTGACTGGACGAAGATTTGCTACGTGGGACTCTCAAACTGTACGCGTCTTTTATTCCACAAAATGGTACTGAAAGGATGCGATGGATTTTTTTGTCTTAATTGGAGGAAAAATACAAAGGTCTTAATTTTTATTTTATTTTTATTTGTAAAATGGAAAATGAAGTATTTTGAAAAAATCGACCCGTCTCACAACCAGCTCCGATGGGACTCGAACCCACGACCTTTCGCTATCCGGGCGACTGCTCTAACCACTGAGCTACGGAGTCGTTACGAGAAGCGTCGAATTTATCAAATACTTCTTACACGCTGAATAGCCAGCGTTAATTTCATCAATGTGAAGATATTACTACCCCCACAAGTTTTTTTTTCAAAATACTTCATTTTCCATTTTTCAACTATAAAAATTGCATTGTGAATGCAAAAAAGTAAAAATTTAAATAACTTATTTTTATTTTATTTAATAAGGTACACCAACAGCATAACATGTACATACATTGTAAAAAATATTGTTCATTAAGGGTACAGTTCTTACATGAATGCCCATAACAGGTATACACAACAATTACAATAATGAAAATCAGTTTTTAAACTTTAAATAAAGATTATCTACAAATTTATATTATTATACATTAAATACATAGGTAATATGTGACATTTTTACCTATAACTCCACAGATCCAATATGTTTCAGCAGTTTCCTCTTGAAAGCATTGTTAATAATTAAAATTACAGGGTATTACAACATTAATCTAACCGTATAGGTATGAGGCTTTGCATGTTAAGGTTGAACATGGCCTTATCACCCTTATCGAATAAGTACCTACAAATATGCCTGCTGTTTTACGTAATAAAAACAACTATAAAACCCGAGAATATATTATAATACAGTTTATTTTTCTACAACTCCGGTTATTTCTGCTCAGTAAAAAAAAAATTGAACACCATTACACACATTCTTCCAATACTAACCCATAGTAGCCTGAGCACTAGTATTACGGTTATTGGAAACAGCGAGGTTTTTTACCACATACACGCAGACCCGAGGAAATATTAAAAAGTTCGTTTTCAATATTCATAAATCATAAATCATTTATTCATATACATAATGCTACAAATTTACAATAGAGAACATTGGAAATATAGTGAACATTATGACCTCTTCCGAGGCACTCATGAATTAATTATACTTAAAAAAATAAAAAATAAATTGGCATTATATTATGTAGAATTAGATTGAATACAATAGCATTATACTTTTAGTAAAAAAAAGAAATGATTAAAATATTCATACAAATTATAAAATGGAAATAAATAAAAATATTGGCATTATAGAATTAGATTAAGGATTACACTAGCATTATAGTTATAGTTAAAAATTTTCATTAAAATATTCATTTAAATTATAAAATGGTTTATCATACAGAAATTTTATCAGTGCATTTTCAAACTTTCGACTCGACCGGGAATCGAGCCCGGGACTAGATATAGCTTTACCTTGAAAACCGGTGCGTACACCACTCGGCCACGGAGGTCATCAGTAAAGAGAATCATAACAATGAAATTCGTGAAAATAATACCGAACTTTACGACGCACAATGATCTCCTGAGTGCAAAGTTTGAGAAGGCATTGTAGGCGAGGTTTGCAGCGCCATATTTTGACAAGGGCCGGTGGCCGGCGCCACGGCCGGGCTTCCTAATGGATGTTGTTACTACAAACAACCCCGTGCCGCGGCGTTCCCGCTTTCTTTATGGATCACTCACAAATCATGCGAACTGTCTAGTTTGTCACGCCTGTCAGGATGTACGGCTGTTGTTATGTGACGTTGTGTTAAGATTGTAGGTCAGGTATTACAATATATAACTCAATAATTAATATTCAATTTCATTTATTCAAGTTATTATTAAGCCTTTGTGATTGTCAAGGATGCTACGCTATTGGTTCAGAAAACCCTACGGCGGGAGACCTTGTAACGAGAAGAACCAGCAAGAAACTCGCCAAGGGGTGCAATTCTCCCTGCATCAAACACTTTTATTTTCATAAAACACGTCAGACAATTACATTTTTTAGCGTGAAATGCACAATGTGTATTTGAATTATAACCATACTGATAATAGTTTTAATACATTTACAACAATAGAATATTGTGACAAAGAATAACAAATTCCAACAGAAACTATTTGATGCTAATTCAAGATTGTTTCGTATTAGATATCTAACAATTTACAACACCAATAATATCACTTCTCTCATCGATGTAATAGAAATAATAGAATACTTAGCTTTGGATTCCCGATGCAGAATGAGCCCCGCTCCGCCTTATCCTACCTCCTTTATACCTCGCTCAAAACAATATGGCCGGTAACACCAAACGGCCTTCTGCCGAGTTTGTTTCCGGCCAATCTGTTATTATTTTTGGTTATATAAACTTCATGCAAGTATGAATATAATTATAACTTTATAAAGCCAACATTTGTTTAACTTTCAATAAAAATCTAACAACAATTGTGTACTTTTAATTAATGCTCATGACTAGCAGAGTCAATACACTGTCCTTTATAACATTAAAGGACAGTGCATTCTAATTACATTTGCATTCTAATTTAACTTCTCATATAACAATTTACCATTTCTATTGAATTTCCTGTGATAATAATAACATGTATTATGTACTATAATAGTAATAGTTATTATAGTTGTGAGGTCGTATGTTAAGGTTTGGAGTGTTGATAAAAGGTTATCGCCTTCGTCATCTACGTGTTCAATCTTATAGCTCTATTTTATTCACTGATAAGTAATTATTTGAATTATTTTGTTTTAGGTAAAAGTTTTAGGCAATAGACCTACACATTGCCTAGAAATAAAACTAAAAATTTCATGAAGAACATTTAAGCGATAGCTAAACATTTAGGTAAAACCATTGTACGATGCACGTACATGCGGTTTATTTTGTTAGTAGATAAAATTATAACTGACGCGGCGTAGCATTGACCGCATTTCGACTACTAGTTTGACGGTGCACTTTAAGACAAAATGTATTCTTATTGATTAGTGTTCGATTAGATTCCTTGACAACAACTCATGCGTTTCTTTTCTTAGCACTCATCTGCATTCTGCATATCAACCTGCATCTGATACCTTGCATCACTGCATTTCATTTATTACATTTTGCATCAAACATTTTTTAGTCCATCGCGACCAACATTTTTGGTCCTTCGATAAAGGACTTTAGATTCAATTTTTTCGCGTTAGTATTTCGGGAAAGAGTTGTTTCGAAGTCCTGGGTATCAACCAGTGACATCGCGAGTGAACCTGACCGCGTCCGCGCATCGGCGTTGCATCCTGTTGAACCTGCGTCGACGTGAGTCCAGCGATCCAGAGCTGCACATTCAGGAAGGAAGAGGTCCAGTAGTTCAAGTAAGATCTTTCCATATTTTTCTTGCATTGCAATGGAGGCCTTAATTGAGCGTCAGAAGCATATCTTTGAGGAGATCAAGAGAATCCATGCTAATTTTAAGAAGGATTCGGCCAGTCGTAAGTCTAGAGAATATATTGAAAAGAGATTGAAGGCTTTAGATAACTTATGGGCGGAGTGTCAGCAAAACGACGGAGAACTGATGAAGGCGGAGCAGAAAACTCATCAGTATTATGTTGAAGGCATCATCGGTGTAATCCAGAAATGGTATGAAGGTACACGCTTTGACTTATTATCGTGGAAAGCGGAGCAGAAGGAGGTTCCAGTTGTGGTGGAGGAACCGAAACCACCAACCAGTTCCGGGCTTCTTGAGCAGTTACAGCAAACCAGGTTTGACAGCACACAGTTTGTAAGTCATGACGGGAAAGCTGAAGCTTTGCAGCAAAAGAGCGATTTGCAGCGTGCCTATTTTAGAGCATTTAGCAGGTTAGTGGACTCGATTAGAGTGGATGAAATAACAGAAAAGTGGGAAATTGATGACAAATTGAAGTGCCTAGAGTCTCGCTGGAAGCCGATAGATAATTTACATTTGCACATCGATGGTATTTTGCTTGGAATGGATGCTGAATACTATAGAACTTTTAATGAACTTGAAACAAAATATGAGCATGTGAAACGGCAATTAAATATTAAATTAAATGCGTCAGTATGTCAACAACAATCGGTGCCAAAATATGAAATTCCTTTGTTTGGCGGCAATTATACCGTGTGGCCTACATTCATGGATTTGTATTCGGAAGCTATACATAATAATCCAGCTCTTACAAAAACACAAAAGATGCAACATTTAAAGGGAAGGTTGCGGGGCGAGGCGGAAAAGCTCGTCCAACATTTGCATGTTGCACCAGAGAATTATGATACGTGTTGGGATTTATTATGTCATAGGTATAATAATAAGCAACTTTTATTCACTAAGAACTTTCAAATATTTATGCGACAACCTAATGTGCAAAATCAAACATCTTACGAATTAAAACGGTTATATGACACATCTATGGAGACTATTCACGCTATACATAATTTGAACGTAGACACATCGACGTGGGATCCGATGTTGGTACATATATTATGTGAAAAGCTCGATTCCGAAACCTATTCAGATTATATGCAATCTAGATCCAATACACGTGAGTTGCCTAAGTTCGACCAGTTTATGCAATTCGTGGAAAGTAAATTTATTGCATTAGAGCCATTGCAACGAAAAAGGCCTGAAAACGGTGTTAGTTCATCTCAAAAACCAATGAAACTACAATTTAATGCATCTCGTTCTTATGATAGAAATTACAACTCAAAAGCTCGACATGCTATCAGAGAACCAGGTCATGGGCGTCACCCGGCATGCAACTTTAGTTTAGGAAAAATTACGTGTCCATTATGCAAAAATGATCACGCACTGTTTAAGTGTGCCAAGTTTATTGAAATGACAAATAGAGAAAAATTGCACGTTTTAACTAAACACAACATATGCAAAAATTGTTTGTACGTGCATAACAAAGGTTTTTGTGGGTCAGACAAAAGGTGCAAAGAATGCAATTTGCCGCATAATACTTTGTTACATAGCGCTCTTAGCAACGTAGAACGGCCACCTATGACATCATCGGCAGCGCCGAAGTTGCCCTACGACAAACCAATGCAAAACAATTACGTCTCGAATACTGATGACGAAATACTATTACCGACTACATTAGTTCAGGTGGCAACGGTTAGAGGAGAATATGTGACGTTGCGTGCCCTAGTCGATCAAGGGTCACAAATTACTCTGATTACGGAGAATGCAGCCCAAAGATTAGGTTTACAGAGAGAAAAATTAGATGCAAGCGTATCAGGTGTTGGTACTTTGTCAAATAAAAGTAAAGGTAAAGTACACTTGAGTTGCAAATCAGTCTGCACCGACTATCAATTTGAAACCGATGCATTAATTATGACACGCGTCGTTAGTAATTTACCGAATGCGTCATTTGCAGTTAGCGACACGGAGTACTTTAAAAACATTACATTAGCCGATCCCGAGTATAACGTTTCGAGGCCCATAGATATTCTTTTTGATGCACACGTGTTTTCGGAAATATTGTTGTGTGGTCTGATTAAAGGACATCCAAACCAACCAATAGCGCAGCAGACACAATTAGGTTGGATCATGTCGGGCCACGTCAAAACATTTAACTGTCACGTGATCACGAATAATAGCGATGATTTTGCAAGATACTGGGAGGTAGAGGATATTCAGGATAAGCCTGGCTCCATGACGTCACAGGAACAATACTGCGAGGAATATTACATTGCAACAACGACACGGTTACCAGATGGACGATATGAGGTTCGATACCCCATGAAGTCAGGGTTCGAGAGCCTACTGGGTAAATCAAAACATCTTGCGTCAGCACAGTTTAAACATCTGGAAGGAAAATTAAATAAAAATACCCAGTTTTCAGACAGTTACAAAAAAATAATGACAGAATATTTGGAAATGGGTCACATGAAACCGAGCCCCATAGATCGTGAACCGACTTGTTATTTGCCCCATCATGGTGTTTTGAAACAGGATTCAGTGACTACGAAGTTAAGAGTAGTTTTTAATGCATCACAAAAAACTGGATCGGGTTTCAGTCTTAACGACCTCATGGAGTGTGGACCAAAACTACACCAGGATCTGTTGACATTGTTAATACGATGGAGATTACACAAATACGTTTTTACCGCTGATTGTGAGAAGATGTATAGAATGATCAAGGTCAGCGAGGAAGATCAACAATTGCAAAAAATTCTTTGGAGGGACAATAGAGAACAACAAATACAGCAATATCATTTATGTACCGTAACGTTTGGCGTAAAGGCAGCCCCGTTCCTGGCCTTACGAACACTGAAACAGTTAGCGCTAGACGATCAGGACAAGTACCCCCTAGCCAGTGACGTCATAAACCACGCTATGTACGTTGATGATGTACTATGTGGTAGTAATAGTTTAGAAATCGCCAAAGCAATGCAGCAACAGCTTATTGACATGCTCCGGGGTGCAGGGTTGACATTACGAAAGTGGTCGAGTAATAATCCAGAGTTATTACATAACATCAGTGACAATGAGTTGAGCCAGACAACGTTACACTTTAAAAGCGAAGGCACAACAAAAGCGCTGGGGTTGCAATGGAATCCACAAACAGATTACTTTGCGTTTTCGAATAAAATCAACATAAACTGCACTAAATTGACAAAACGCGTGCTGCTCTCGGAAATTTCAAAAATTTTCGATCCGCTTGGGTGGCTCACTCCCGTAACACTTAGAGCGAAATTATTATTCCAACAATGCTGGCTGTCAGAGTGCGATTGGGATGACGCGGTGTCGGAAGATATACAGACCAAATGGCGACAATTTTGCAAAGACATTGATGACATTCGACAGGTGGAAGTACCGCGACACTTGGGAGATACTTCAAGACCTGTGCAATTACATGGGTTTTGTGATGCGTCTGAAAAGGCGTATGCTTGCATTATTTATTTACGCACTTTGACGCAAGATGGTGACAGTATGATTCGAGTCATCGCGGCGAAATCGAGATTAGCGCCAGTTAATACCAAACTATCTTTGCCACGTAAGGAACTTTGCGCGGCAGTACTGCTTTCAAGACTCATGAAAACAGTATTACGTGCTAATACATGGGAGAACCTAAGTTATGACATTTTCGCGTGGACCGACTCAATGATAGTCCTTGCATGGTTAAAACGAGATCCTAATACATGGAAAACCTTTGTCAGCAATCGAGTACGACAGATTCGTGACGACATCCCGAATATGCAGTGGGGTCATGTCAAATCTGAAGAAAACGCCGCTGATTGTGCCACTCGAGGGTTGACGTGCACACAACTTCTAAATCATTCTCTTTGGTGGCAAGGTCCGGGGTGGCTAAAAACTTTTGACAAGTCTTTGAACAAAAAGGAACACATTACTGACACAGATTATGAATTAAAACAAAAGCAAACATGCATAACACAATTACAATCGTCGTCAATTGTCATTGAATTAATATATAAACATAGTAGTATGAGTCACGTTATTAGAATCGTCGCATGGCTACTACGAATGACACATCGATTTACTCACGGCGGCTATCTGACACCGCAAGAATTACATGTTGCAGAAAAATTTATCGTAAAACAAATACAACTACACGAGTTCAAGGACGAGATACTTTAGTATCTTTAGTAGCAGTTGTCATGTTCTATTTTTAAATAGAACATGACAACTGCATCAGTACCAGAAGTAACATCCGTAGTTTAAACCCCTTTCTTGATAACGACAAAATTTTGCGAGTTGGGGGGAGGTTGAGAAATGCAAACTTAAAGGAAGACACCAAACAACCAATGCTTTTGCCCCATAATCACCGATTGACCGACATGCTTATCGAGCAGGCTCATCTACAACTTCTGCATGGGGGACCTAAACTTACATTAGCACATTTGCGACAAAAGTATTGGATTGTCGGAGGTTATCGTGCAGTAAAAAGGGTGATTCATAAATGTGTCACGTGCCGCCGTTTTAATGCAAAAACACAAAACCAAATCATGGCTGACCTCCCTACGCCTAGGGTAACAGTCTCTCGACCCATCACACATACAGGGGTCGACTTTTCAAGCCACGTAGAAATCAAGGCCAACAAAGGTCGTGAGATAAAAACGCTACTAGCTTACATCGCTGTCTTTGTTTGTTTTGCAACCAAAGCTGTCCATCTAGAGCTTGTGACGGAGTTGAGTACAGCAGCGTTCTTAGCATTTAAAAGATTTTGTGCAAGGGTCACCGGGACGGAACTTCTAACCATCCCCGAACCAGACGACTTCAGCATCGATTTTAGAAAGAGATGGCAACTGGTACAAAAATTGGGTAAGGATTTCTGGGATAAATGGTCTAGCGAATATTTACAACAACTACAAGCTAGATCAAAATGGCAGCAATCCAAACCAGACCCTCAATTAAATGACATTGTGTGCATCAAGGACGAACACTTACCAGCAGGAAAATGGGCACTCGGCAGAGTTATACAATTACATCCTGGAAGGGACGGCCATTCACGGGTGGTTACATTGAAAACCGCCAAGGGAGAACTTAAAAGGCCCATAACTAAATTAGTGCGTCTTCTTGAAATAGAAAAACCTGCAAATGACGAACAGACATACACGCGTAAAAGAAATCGAGGAAAAAATATGACGTGGAAAAGTTTATTTTGTTATACATTATTATTATTTATTGGAGTTTTGTCACCCTCGATGCAACAAAATCACTCTGGCTTTACTCTTACTTCAGTGAGTAACAACCAATCACTTTATTTTGATAAGGTCGGAGAACTGCAAGAGATCAAAGAAGAATGGAAATTAATATTTTACTATAATATGACAAATTATTGGCATAACATCGTAGTACTGGATCAATACGTAACGCATATCAAAGACTTTCAGAGAGAAAATTGGGTCATGCAATTCCAAGTGTTACTAAACCAATTAGATCAGAACATGAAAGAGTTACATTATTATAACAGCTTATTAACTTCTCAACATTTGATGCAGAGCAGAGTAAAAAGGGGGCTGGTAAATGGAGTCGGGTACTTAGCCAATACCTTATTTGGGGTACTCGACGAAAGATTCGCTGCAAAATATGAGACCGACATAACAACTGTTCAACAAAATGAAAACCACTTATTAACATTAATCAAGAACCAGACAAGCATTTTAGAAGCTGAACGTAACATTGTACAGAGAAACGAGCAAACCATGATAAAACACCTAGATATGATACGTAAACACCTTGCAACACTTGACAGAGAATATTTAGCTAAAAAATCAAAAGATGAAACCTCATTTTACGTTTTGACATCTATTATGGCCGCCGAAAGCATACTGACAAACCTTAAATTCATGCAACAAACCTTAATAAACACACTGACTAACCTGTATCAAGGTCACATCGATGTGCATTTAATATCGCCTGGTCAATTACAACAAGAACTAGATAAAATAGCTCGACATTTAGCTCACAACTTAGCGCTACCTGAGACTCATGACAACATAAAAGACGTTTATAAACTTCTTAGAGTTCATAGCCGCATCACACAAAATTATTTAATAATGGAAGTCAAGGTACCGTTGTTGAATGACGAGCCTTATGAACTAATTAAATTAATTAACATCCCACAACGCATTAGCCGGACTAAGGTTCTAAATATTATTCCTGCAACAAACCTTATCGCTATAAATATACACCGAGACACTTTTGTGCCGCTAGATCAAACCGATATTTATGAATGTCAAACAATTAGTCAACAGAATATGATGTGCAAGTTCAATCACCCAGTATATGACATAACTCGACAGAAGTCTATTTGCGATACACAATTAATTAATTACCGTGATAAACACGAATCATTTTGCCGCGCAGAAAGTACGCTATGCAGCGATAACTGGGTCAAGCTACATCAATTAAACACCTGGTTTTATTATTGTTGCGGCGAGTGCATTGTACGCATCATATGTCCAACGGCCTTGACGTCACAGACGCTACGTCACATGGGACTGATAACGTTAGAGAAAGGGTGTGTACTGAAAGGAAACACCTTTATGTTATATGCAAATATGCAATATAGCGATAAAATTACAATTGAAACACCAAGCCTGATAATTCCAGAACTTTCACCTCTTAACAAGATTATCAATACTTCAGTTAATGTCCAGAATTTGTCAGTATTCCCGGAGACACATGAAACTCAATTTAGGAAACTACATAGCGATATCCAAAAGTTAAAAGATCAATCCACTATAGAGCCACTAACCTCGCACGATATGCATCATTATATTATGATTTATGTGATTATAGGCATAGGCGTTTTGCTTTTAATTGTCACTGTATACTGCTGGAAGGTCAAAACCGGAAAGAGTGGTAATTCGAGAGGGGGGAAGACTCATTGTGAGGACGCGAAGCCAAGCACAAGTGAGGATATCTATAGTGTAGTGCAATATGACAACAAAAAACATAAAATAGTGAATAAGTTACCAAGTGAATGTGATAGGGCTCGGCCCTCAGTGAACACCGTGACATTTGACACTAGTGAACCTAGATAGAACCTTTAGGAACATTAAGACTATGTGTTTAAGTGTGTGACATTTTACAGCTCTTTTATAATTTTATATTTTCTATTTTTTAGTTTTACATATCAAGTTTACTTTTACCTTTATACCTGATTATTTTTTACAATAAGTAATAAAAACAAAAAAAAAAAGGGTGTTACGTTAAGTTATGGTTTATTGCACTAGTTCAGATTTAAATTTTATTGCATAGTTTTACTTTCATTTTGTTAAAGAAATTTTATTGTATAGTTTTACTTTCATTTTGTTTTTCTCGGTGGCAGTATGTACGATGCACGTACATGCGGTTTATTTTGTTAGTAGATAAAATTATAACTGACGCGGCGTAGCATTGACCGCATTTCGACTACTAGTTTGACGGTGCACTTTAAGACAAAATGTATTCTTATTGATTAGTGTTCGATTAGATTCCTTGACAACAACTCATGCGTTTCTTTTCTTAGCACTCATCTGCATTCTGCATATCAACCTGCATCTGATACCTTGCATCACTGCATTACATTTATTACATTTTGCATCAAACATTTTTTAGTCCTTCGCGACAGAACAACCATAAAAAGGAAAATCAGAAAAATATCAGGCTAAAATACGTTATCAAAACCATATTGCGTTAGAGCTATGAAGATATTATGATACATTTTGGAAACGATGATTTTAGTCTAAATCTAATTACCAATAATTTCTTATCATTTAAGTATTTTAATTGAATGTATCGAACCCTAATTGTAAAGAACATTAAACTGTATATAAATCGAAACAGGAATCCATAGTAATCGCAAATCCATAATCCATATAGATAGTAAGAAATAAGTATAAAGCTACCGAACGCAAAGGCAAAAAGCAAAATCTGTCACCACTCACAAAATATTCTACGAAACCAATTCAATCAGTGGAGCGCCACAAACTTTACAAGATCGCCCTATTCATTACATATCCTTAGCTCCTAAACACGCAACAACATTGTAACATGTCAAACGCATAAATAAAATCTCCCATCGCATAAATACAGATGTGATCCCAAGGGGGGCGAGCAATCGCGCCGCGGCCGAGCATTACATTCCGGGATACACTCAAAAATGCCCTCCAATACCCGTGAAATCTCGACCTACCTCATAAAACAGGAGAAACAATATCTTGAACGCACCATAACCTACCAACTTACAATTTACCACCTAAACAACCCTTATTCCGTCAATCATAAAATTGACTTTACCAAGTCTTAGATAGAAACGAAGTTGGCAGAGTTTCGGCTTCTCCTGGGCCATAAAAGTGTATTGTGCGACTGTAAAGGCGCCTGTTTGTCACCATTTGCATATAGATGTCGCTGCCGACGTTTTTGAATTCCTGTTGAAATGGAATATTAGCCTCTGGATTGATAGCCAGGTGATAAAGGAGGAAACACGAATAAAATAAGGAGAAAGTTCACATTTGACTCACTGAATTCTTGTTAATTTTATTTTATATCCAGGATATTGTAGAGGGTTCAATAAATAGTACAGTCAATTATTACGGTAGATTTTTTAAGAATTCAACCTTTACTAATATATAAAAAAGAGGAATGATTTGATTTTATTTATGTATGTTTGTTTGTGAAATATAAGTAACACTCTTTCTGCGTGACGGCTGTATTTTACTCCGATATTTTAGGGAAACAGGTAGGTACCACGCAGAGCGACTAGTAAGTTTATATTTTTGGATATTTTGATCCTTTTTCAGCGACCTAGTCACGGGGGAATGATTATGATCACCTGGGTGCCTACCATCAACTCTTATTGCGGTTTTGTTTAGGAACCTAAACTGATCTGCTTCGCTTATTCGTACCACGACAGCTTAATATCAATGACAGCGATTCAGTGATCATTCAATGACATTTCACAGCCGCTGAGCTGTCATCAACTCTTATTTGACTTATAACTCGGCCAAGTTAACATGCCACCTGCAGGTTATACCCGTCCCTTTCACTCTCCGGGCATGACAGAATCGAGTGAAAGAGACGGGTAGAAGAAATAAGGACACAAATCGTTCGGTCATTCACATTTAGCAATTCATTTGCGATCCAGTTTTTAGAAGGTCAGAGTACGAAAGAAAGCAATTCATTTTAGGAACCTATTCTGCATCGCGCTATTTTTGAATCGCTGTCTTAAAGTTGATGGTAGGCACCCTGTAACCTAGCAAGAGTGTTTCGTATGACAGGTTATAATGTCTACATTTCGGTAGGTATGTATTATGTGCCGAATCGAGCTTCCAGAGATTTTTTTAAATACAGGGTTTTATTTTATTTTTATTATCCAGCTAACTTTATGTACCCTAATCATATATTTATAATTTTAAACTTTCTACGTCACTTGCTTTCCCCACTCATTCCTAGCAGCTTCAATCCTCTACAAGCAAATTGGACACCGCCGCCCGCAAGAGCGAAATGGGTACAGGAGAAAAAAACAAATGCGGAACGGAAAAATACTCTTTGGAGAAAATAAAAAAAAAACTGGTTCTGAATTTGAATATATTCATGATGGTTTATCCTCTGGAATTAATGAACGCGAGAGAGGTGCCGCACAGGGACGCACTCAGGTGGAAGGCTGTAAACGAGTGACTTTTATTGTTGCAGCGTTGCCGTTTGCTAAATGTGATTTTGAACGGGATGTTTGTATGTAAATTTTAGGCTCCTTTTGTGTTGAAATACGCGGAATGAGATTTTTACGGTTGAATTTTGTTGGTAGAAGTTTTAGTTGTAAAAACAAAACATCAAGTATTTTTTCAAGTTCAATTGTTATCTAAGTACTTGTCGAAAATTTGAAAAGTAGTTTTTTTTAAATCCACTACATGGTAGCACTCCGCCTTCATCACACCAGCCGGCCTAGCATTAGCGGCTTATAACGCGCGATATGATGGTACGGCATGCCGTCTTGCTTACACCTTAGTGGGGTAAGCAAGACAACTTGCCGTACCATATCATATCGCGCGTTTTATGCCGCTCATGCTAGGCCGGCTGATGTTAAGTGGCGATAAGGGTGAAAATGGAAACGCACTACTCAACAACCAAGGAACTTATAGATATAGAACTTAGAGATATAATGGTAGCCATTATATCTCTAAATGCGGAACACAACAATGCTGATCACATCGGTGAACTTTTGGCGTCAGACTTAGATAAGATGGTGGTAGTTAGCCAGGAGGACTTAGAACAAGTCCTACCAGACTTATAACAAGTCCTACCAGACTTATAACAAGTCCTACCACCAACCAAACTGTTAACGCCATCTATCTGATACCTAAGGCAACAATATCAGTCATTGCCTTTCCTGTCAAACCAATAGTACCTTTGGTTTTGGATGGATGGCGCTAGCTCTTTGTCGATAAAGCAGTAGTAGTACTGCTTTACCTATCACGTTACATGTCATCTTTCGACACTCTGCCATTTTTGCAATATATTCTCAAGCGCAACGCGCAACGCCAACTATTGTACTTAATATTGTAATAAAGACAATTTAAAACTTTTTTGGGGCGTTCACCTTTTCCTAAACACAAACCGAATATGATAATCAGGTACCTCTACCTACCACACAGGTCTACCACAAGATCACATAGGTAGTTATAATCAGCTGTATATCATGAATCAATTTAACTAAGATATCTCTAAGACTCTAGACCGTAGTATATTATCATAATTATTTGTATTGTCCAAAGTGGGGGTTTGTGGGAGCCTGTCATGAAATAAAAAAAAATGGACATCATCACATACATTGTTCCAATACCAAAGTATAGTGGTTAAGCACTAGTATTATGGATACAACGACGGGTATTATCACATACACCCAGACCCGAGGAAATATTGAAAAGTTCGATTACAATATTTACCCGACCGGGGATCGAACCCGGGACCTCTAGAGATAGCGGCACCATAAAAACCGGTACGTACACCACTCGGCCACGAAGGTCGTCAAATACCCAATTCACCTCAACTGACATATTTTTAGCAAAGAACCTCAATGCCACTCTGTCATCCCAAGTGCTATGAGCACTAAACAGGATGGCAATACGCGCCGCACGTACGCTCCGCCGATATATACGCGTGCTGACATAACAACGCACTTTCTTAATCATATATACTCCAGTAAACATACTACACAAACATATAGGCTATACCAAAATGAGATATCGCCTCAAAACGCCTTTTTTCGGGAACTAGTAGGCAAATCACGACTTGCAAGTATGGTGGAAGCACATAACTGTAGGCCATTGAGCGGATTAGTTGCTATTTGTTCTTATGGGAACAAATGGAGAAGCGTTAACCTAAATTCAATTTACAAATTGGACACGTTCTGGGTATGTAGTTAAATTTTAGTAGCGCTTATGTTTGTTCGTTACACTTTGATTATGAATGTTGATGCTTTTTAACTTATGACACCTAGGTATAAACTATGAGATACTTTTAGAAGGGTTACTGCCTTATATAGCTAATTATTAGAAATAGCATTGGTTGCAACGAGTTTTCAAACAACTTGACAAATACATGATCATCCTTTACTACCTCCAAAACGTAGCAAGTATTTAGTGAAACAGCTCGATTAATTTTAATTAATTTATTCAAGGATGTAAACAAATACTTGAAATTACCTTCCTTTCCCTTTCGATTCCACTTAGCTCGCAGTGAGGTCTGGGCTTTGAACAAGACAGGACCACTGCTTACCTCGAGCCGATACAACTTATTATCCAACTAATCGCAAGCATGGGCGACTACTCGCGTGGGCAAGGATCATATTTCAGTCCAGACTATCACCGCAAGTTGTCCGATAGTCGGCCTTTACCAGCCACTTCGAGAAGTATTCGATAGGTGGTTGCGTTGTATTAGGTATAGCCATTTGCCTGTCACAATAAAAACGAACTTCATTTTGATTATAAACGAGAGTAACGGGACTCAACGCAACATTTTATTATGTACTTACAGCTTGACGTTTCGGCTATGTTGCTACAGCCGTGGTCACATATCGCGTTGAGTCCCGTTACTCTCGTTTATAATCATAATGGAACGCGAAAGTTTAAGGATATAGCATAGGTAAAAAAAATATCGTCGATGGCCGTTGCTTACACAAGCGAGGGGGTGCTGGGATCGGTAAGACTCCGGCCGCGGCACTCTCGTAGACTGAGAAATACGTGTAGACGCGGCATGCAGCGCGCATTCTATTTACATCTAAAATATCACCTATGTGCGCTTTTACTAAGGAAATTATATTATGTAGAATACAAGAAGAATTATTATGAATATTTATTGTAAACGTCGGTTTGTAGGAAGAGTAGATCTTAGATATAATTCGTACATATGTAGTCAAAAAAGCTTTTTTTAACAAAGATAGTCACTTCAAACGATTCTTCAAAATGCAGAACACAGCAGCAGCTATTTATATTCATTTTCTATCTCTAGACCATTTCGATAATATATCCATTATCGAAATGATCTTCGCAGGCAAAACTACAACATTTGCTACAAAATACACTGAAAATAATAAATAATGTATACTGCTCTAACCAGTAGGTACATTTTCAGATTTATTCCAATCAAATTAATAAAAATTATAATTTAATATGAAAAAATATAAATAACTCATACTAGCCCATCATCCAATACTTTTTTACAAAATAAATCTACTTAGGTAATCAATATTTAAATAAGTATACCGTTTATATAAAATCACGCTATCAATCTATAATATAAATCAATATATAAAAAAACACTTAAATAAAAATATTGTTTAAGTACAAAAAAAATACATATTATTCCAATACCAAAAATGATAATATCAAATAATACAATAACTTGTGTCATTGAAAATTGGAAGCAACGATCACATACACCCAGATACAAGAAAATATCTAAAAGTTAGTTTTCGACATTTACCCGTCCGAGAATCGAACCCGGGATCTCAGAGATAGTGGCACCTGGAAAACCGGTGCGTACACCAATCGGCCACGGAGATCGTCGAATTTGTTTATATAAACAAAATGTAGCGCAACTGAAATAATTGATACTTTGTTTACTAATGTAAACTTGCCAGTTTTATAATGTGGTTAGTTATAGTACTTGAATAAAATTTTGTGTGAATAGATTCACCCAGAAGATGCCTATTCACTTGCGACTTTAAGAGGTTTGGGTTGTAGTTGTAGGTACTCGGGCAAACAGAAGCCGGCATGGTATTCCAGGCATGATGAAGGAGTACTTAATTCTCTGAGCGTGAGTTTAAAGGAGAGGGCGGAATGAGGTTATGCAACTCAGATGCACACTCGTTAAAGCATACCTGACAAGTGACTCAGGGGATGAAACTCATAGCTGAAGTCCCCCGTCGACAGTATGGGAGTGCTTATTCGCCAGGCCAGATAAAGAGGTACGCACTGTGTATCAGACTAACACCAGTAACATAGAGATCCTTACTACCGAACTTAGTAACTGTACGGTCACTTCAGTCTACAAACCTCCCAATGCACCGTATTACTTCAGCTGTCCGCCGAACTTTAACTCCCATCCGGTTAGATTCGTTCTTGGTAATTTTAATAGCCATAGCGAGAACTGGGGATACAGAACCAGTGATGACAACGGAGTGAAGGTTGAAGAATGGGTTGATGGACACATAGGTACCTACTATCTTTGATCCATGATCCAAAACTTCCGTCATCATTCCTACCTAGTTAAATAGGAAGAGCGCTGCTGTCTGAATTACAGATATTATTTAGTATCTAGTTCAGACACAGACGAATAAATTGTAAGTGTATTTTTAAGAAAAACTTGTACTTATGTATATTTAGCTGTATGTTTTTGTAAGCTCTTTTGAAAAAAATATCATTATCATTATCATTATCATTATCATAACAGCGGTCGCTGGAAAAGGGGTTAAAACCCTGATCTAATCTTTGCCAGTGATCACATAGATCACCAGTGCGTGAAGACAGTAAGTGGTGCAATACGGACAACCTAATTATGTGCCAGGCCTTACGACCTGAAGGATAAAATAATAAAATAAAATAAAAAATATATTTATTCAACTTGACTTAAGAAATTTTAACTGATAAGAAGAACAGGCGCAATAAACTTATCAGCTTTAATAATTTGAGTAACGATATTTCCAAAGATTTATATCGTTAACTTTTACAACTTTTTCATTATAATATTACATTAGTTCAGCTAAGGTTATGTGTTACATCAAATCCATGCATTACGGTCTTTCAAATAGTCGTCTACTTTATAATATCCTTTACCCATGAGCGATTTTTTGCCATGACTTTTGAATTTGTGCAAAGGCAGCTCTACTAAATTCTGTGGAACTTTATTAAAACTAGCTACGCTTTTCCCCAAAAACGAACTTCTTGTTTTTTCAAGTCGAATCCTTGGAACGGCAATCTTATTTTTATTTCTTGTTTTGAATTGATGTATATTGCTACGTTTTACAAATGTATTGAGATACTTCTTCACATATACCATATTCTCATATATGTATTGTCCTGCAACAGTTAATATGTTGATTTCTTTTAAAGAATCTCTTGGCCGAAGTTTATATATGGCGCGAATAGCTCTTTTCTGAAGCACAAAAATACTTTCGATGTTAGCTGCTGAACCCCAAAGTAATAGGCCGTAGGACAATACACTCTGAAAATAGCTAAAATAGATTAACCTTGCCGTTTCAATATCGGTTAAGAGCCTTATTTCTTTAACAGCAAATGCCGCGGAACTGAGTCTACCGGCCAATGCTTCAATATGAGGGTCCCATTGAAGTCGATAATCTAATGTTATATCTAAAAATTTTGTACTGTTAATTAATTCTACTACATTGTCATCCAATTTTATGTGAATATCAACCTGTCTTACATTTGGCAGGGATTTTTTTTCACATTTTGTTTTTTTCGAGTTTAATGATAGATTAATTGATGGTACCACGGCAAAAAGAAATTGCCACAGTACCATCAATGGTACTGTGTAATGGTACCATGGTAAAGGAATGGATTATTGCTATGAAACCAATGCGCAACTTTCGATAAAGTACTGTTTACTTCGTCAGAACAACTATTACCTCCGTCAACTTTAAAGACTAGAGGAAGTGTCATCAGCAAATAGCACTGTCTCGCATAAATTCTTTGCTTAAAAAGGAAGGTCATTTATATAAATTAAAAACAGCAAAAGGGACCTGTTCAGTACACCCCCGCTTAGACCCGGGGAGCCGGCATGGCGCAGTGGAAGGTTATCATGAGTATAGACTCCGGACAAAACTTGGTTTCAGCCGGGATGTAACTGAACAATTGGACTGCGATACACAGCGACTTAATTCAAATCAAGGTGAATGTTACATACGGGTCTGAGGTGTCTAAAGTCCCTGGGCAGCGTGGGGAGAAGGGGGGCGCCCCCTGGTAGCTCCTTTCTTCGTCTGCCGACCTTACCAATTCGTCACCTTACTCACAAAACACACAACACAACGACACACGCGGGGCTTGTTTTATTAATATATATTTTCCCGACAACAACGCGTGTGGTGGCACTCTTTATTTCAAAACGCCGCGACCGGCCCGATCGTCACGATGGCGTCAAAATCTTGGTCGTACAAAACGGGATGAAAGGAATAATTCAGGATTCAATTCAAACTCGATATGCCAGGCATATTCAACGCGAGCGGTTTTTAACAATTCAGCAAAATTAATCCGACATGTTTTTTACAAGAATTCCAATCAAGTCAGAGCTGTCAACTTCAAGTGACAGCTAATGTCAATTTGACGTGACATTAGAGATGCGTTCAGGAATGTCGATCTTTTCCGAACAGGACCAGTATTGACCCCTGGGGTACGCCCATGTTGATAGGGGCTCCAGTAGACTCAGTTTTGTTGATAACTACTTTCTGTGTTCTTTCACATAGATATGATTGCATAAGGCTAACCGATTTATCATAGACACCATAATGTTTTAATTTCCTTAAAAGCGTTTGGTGATTAACACAATCGAAAGCTTTGGAGAGGTCACAATAAATACCAACTAGATCTCGCTTGCTCTCCCAAGCATCAAATATATGTTTTTAAATATAATATGATAGGATGACATACCAAGACCAGTATGAATTAGATCCCATCTCACAGGACACCATCGATTTTGGGAATGAATTGCTAGAAGCCATATCCGAAACAACGATAGAAAAGTGGAACAAGCTAATCGAAGGCGTAGATATGACGCATAAAAGCAAGAAGGCATGGTGTTTTATAAGGAAACTAAATAATGATCCTAAAATCGCTGATCGTCATTCCAATGTGACCACAAACCAGATCGCTCACCACTTACTCCAAAATGGGAAAGCTTCCACGAAAAGTCTCCAGAAGAAATTTACACGAGACCCTGGTAAAGAGGTTAACCACTTGGACGAGGCTTTTACAGAAACAGAGCTCAAGTTTGCCCTTGATAAGCTCAAAGAAGGTAAAGCCGCTGGCTTTGACAACATCAGGGTCGAGCAGCTGAAACGGTTTGGTTTCGTACTACTTATACAAAACTGTCATTTCTTCCATGGCCGCTTCCAAAGGGTATGTAATCTAATCACTGACGTTTTAGCCACCTACTTTTAATAAATGACATTTGTGGCAGAGAGTGTATATAAAACTTCTTCGAGATTATTTATTTTTATGAGTTTATTATCTTTGATATAATATGTTAGTCAGTTTAAAGTTAGCCCGCCATTTGTTTATACTTTGTGCAATGAAATTTAAACAATGAAATAAATATTCCTCCTTCGGAAGTACTTGTACCTATGCAATATTTCATTAGAGTATCAAAAATTTTACTCCGACTATGCAAGTCTCCTTACATAACTCCGCAAACTTATCTGACGCGGTGGTTAAATTTGAGAGTTAAAACTGTCAATACAGCTGACAGACTTTTCATTCTTTTTTATTGCTACTGGCGCCTCAACAATCGGTTTTAGATATTGTTGTGGGGATTTCGAATTTCGAATTTCAAAACCGCGAGAGAATTTCTTGCAAGAAATTGTATGCATGCTCTATTATGTACTAATAATGGATAAGAGAATCAGTAATAAAAATGTTTTGAACCTGAAATTTACACAAAATGGTGCGGTTTATGTTCCTCACTCAAAGGAAAGAAGCTGGACTTATCACAGTCTCAAAAAAGTGTAATGGTGATATTAGATCAACTAGGTATATAAAATTCTTACATCGGTTTTATTTCAAGAATTGCTTTTACATTATGTCTCTGTAAAAAACTTTTTCAACAAGCGAGTTTCTTATTTCTTGATGCAATTTTTTACACCTACCTATCTTAACTTTCTCACATTTTCAATTTTGAGGAACCTAAAACGAACATAAATTTAATATACAGTAGTAGAAGTTAGAAACTTAGACTAATTATGTACCTACAACACAACAAAATGTTGGTACTCAAATAGGTATAACTTTTATGGGCTCTTAAGTATCTTAGGCAATATTATCCGTCACTTTTATTTCAAACTATTGATGTTTGCTTTAGGTAATGAGTAAAATAACTTGTCCTAGGTTACATAGGTCTATGGTTATGCAATGAATGGCAAAGCACTCATCTAAACCCAATCCTGAAGCGCTATTTCAATATTTCCTAGCAAAATAAGCATGATTGAAAAAAATTAGGATCCTAGTGTGAGTTTTTTTTTTCAATTTTGGCGCAATCGGAGCGATACAGTCTCCACGTCCAAACGCCGCCAATACCAGGCGGAGACTGAACAATTTTGCTGCGAAGCGGTGCACGATGCATTTTGGGATACTAGTTATTGACTATAAATATAACAAAAAAAAATTTTAGTAACTTCCCTAGATATGACTAAGAACTACTTACACAAAAAAAATTAGCTTGATTACTCTACTAGTTATTGAGATAATTGAGTTTAAGACGGAAAAAAGGGGTCTTGAAAATATTTTTTTTAGTACATTGTATTTATTTGATTCAAATAAATTTTAGTAACTTCCCTTCATAAAGAAAAGATCTATCACATATAATATTTTGAAAAGCCTAGCAATGATACTTTGTCAGGAAATTTAATTTAAAAACATTGAAAATTCTGAGTTTGATCGCCGCAATAGCCTTAAGAACTTCATTTTGGTTCCAAATCGCTCGCAGTGTGTACTAGCCTGACTCCTGGCGTGGACAGGGATCGCCGCTGTTTCCACCCGGACTAACTGTCGCCGCAAGTTGCCCGACAGTCGGCCATTATTAGCCACTTGGGAAGTATTCGATAGGTGGCTGCGTTGGGTTATGGTAATTTGCTTGTTGGAACTAAAACGAGCAGTGTGTACTAGGCTTTGAAAATGACAAAGCCACTGTTTACCTCACGAACCGATAGAATTCAAAACGCAAGCATGGCTGACTCCTGGCGTGGACAGGGATCGCCACTGTTTCCACCCGGACTAACTGTCGCCGCAAGTTGCCCGTCAGTCTACCATTAGGGTAAAACCGGGTAATGCCGGTCAGGAGGTAATACCGGTCACTTCAATATTAGCCGTATTACTAAATTTATGCGCATGCACACATGCAAAGTGTGTGGTGTGATCGTATTCCGCGGCGGAGTACTGACACCCGCTCAATTCCCAGCTCTCATCGAGGGTGGACGAACGTCGGTTGGTTTTGCGCCAAATCGATCTAAATTTTCAACATTTGAATATAAGAGGTGAGTGTTTGATTAATCGTGTTTGTTACATTGTTAGTTGTGATTTATCAAGTGTTATTATCTATTATTCTAAGTAGTCATTGATTTTTAACTTATCGCAATGAGTTTTTAATTTATAAATGTTTTTTCGAAAATGTTCCTTTGCGTGTAATGCCGGTCAAGCTGACCGGTAATACCCGCTAGTAAAATTTGAACATGATAGTACATATAAACATATAGATATAGAACATGAAGAAGAGAGTACTTCAAAAGAAGGATACGAGTGACAATAGTACGTCGAATTCAGAAATAGCAATGACAGACTTGCGTGAAGATGATGATACTGGATGATACTGACATTGATGAGGACTTGCAAGATAAATGCGTTATCTGTGATGATTACTGACGACACAATGAACTGTGGTATAGGTGTAAAATAAAATAAAATAAAAAATAAAATTCGTTTATTTGACAAGTTTCTTAAGTTAATAACAATGTCACTTATAAAGATAAAGACATTAATGGTACAAAATAAATGGCAATACATTCCACGCTCCATCCGTTTGCCACCCACCATCGAACTAAGTAAAAATACCTTGTATTCCGAGTGATGGGAAGCAAAACGAGAATATAACGAAGAGTTACAATTTGAAATTTAAAGTTTAATTAACTTAAACGAAACAGAGAAAAGAATTTAACTTAATGTTTGCAGTAATTCCCAAACTAGAATAATCTGTTTTATTGGGAATTGATGCCTCAACCGTGCCGCATGTGATCGTGTTTGTGCTTGTGTGTCCATGATAGTATGTGTATATTTTTGTGTTTGTAAATGTTTGTGTGTTTATGTGTATATTTGTGTGGGCCATTGAAGAAGTGAATATGTAACTTAATTCTACTAAAATGTACCTATATATACCTATTTTACTTTAATGTTATCAAAAAGTCTTCCGTCTCTGCATACGTTAGGGTTCCTAGCCAACTTTGAAGCTTATGTTTAGTTTCGCGTTTTGTGCAGGGGTAAATGTTATGTAACTTATTAGCTTTGTTATAGATAATGCAACTAAGAACTCTAAAGTGGCGTTTAGCTAGTTCAGTTCTGTGGCGGGGGGTGCAGCAGACACGATCTGATCTCCGCTTACGGGTGTAGATAGAAGGATCAAAGGGCAGCTGGGAGTGTTTGCGGAGAATGGTACACATGAGGAATAATTGTCTTACTGTCAAGACCGAGGTGTCAGCATAGAGTTTTACAGTAGGGTACCTAAAAGGTTTTCTGGCCATAACTTTGAGTACCGCCCTTTGAGCTCTTTCCAGCGGGAATAGTGAAGTTTTAGCTGCACCACCCCAAGTCGTCATACAATAAGTCAGTATAGACTGTGCTAACGCGAGATAAACCATTTTTAGCGTGTTGAAATCTGCTACTGAATTTAGATTTTTAAAAACGTATTTAAGTTTTCTTATTCTTGGTATTAGTGAATTTATGTGGTCATTCCATCGCAGAAATTGGTCAATATAAATACCTAGATATTTAACGGTTGTCACTCTCGATATTCCCATGCAATGACAGTCGCTAGCAGTTCCCAAACAGTTATGCGCCTTGATACTTAAACTGTCATCTTCAGGCAGTGACTGAGTATTTGAAGCAAAAGCTATGAAGTTAGTTTTCTTTATATTAAGTGTTAGTAAATTACAATCCATCCAATACAAAACTTTAGATAGTGCAATTTCAGCGCGGAGATTGGTGTCGGCCCAGTTCGATCCCTTAACAATAAGTGCGGTGTCATCTGCGTATGCATATATTTGGCAATGAGGGATATTAAGCTTGCATAGGTCATTGATGTAGATGGTAAACAGCGTAGGGCCCAGAATTGACCCCTGGGGGACACCAAATGTCAGTTTTTCAGGGTCACTGATAAATTCACCAATTTTTACAGACTGGGTACGGTTCAAAAGATAATCTTAAAATAATGAAAGGGGTATTCCACGTATCCCAATCTACTCTAGTTTTGTTATAAGTATGTGTGTGGTGTGTGCTATGTGGTCGTTGGGCTCACGCTGATTGTTCAGGATGTGATACTGCAGAGGGCTATGTTTGCGACTTTATGCCGTTATAAAGTTTGACCGGTATTACCAGCCTAGTGACTGGTATTACCTGCCATTGGTGCTAATACCGGTCAAAGCTACCTTTTTTTTAATGTTGATTATGCTAAAAATATATTATTATTATCTATTGATCTCAGCAATTGTGTTTATATAAGAAGAATACATAAACTGTAATTAATAAAAAGTTTTATTAATAAATATTGATTATTTATTGATTTGTGATTATTTATCCTTAAGTGACCGGTAATACCCATTCATACCCTATTAGCCACTTGGGAAGTATTCGATAGGTGGCTGCGTTGGGTTATGGTAATTTGCTTGTTGGAACTAAAACGAGCAGTGTGTACTAGGCTTTGAAAATGACAAAGCCACTGTTTACCTCACGAACCGATAGAATTCAAAACGCAAGCATGGCTGACTCCTGGCGTGGACAGGGATCGCCGCTGTTTCCACCCGGACTAACTGTCGCCGCAAGTTGGCTGACTGTCGGTCATTACAAGCTACTTGGGAAGTATTCGATAGGTGGCTTCGTTGGGTTATGGAAGTTATTTAATGGAGCGCAGCGGACATGTTTTGTGTACAAATGTTATTTAGTTGTACTGTATTGTTTGTTGTACGTACTACCTATCCGTGTTCTTACTTATCTTACGATTGAGACTAAAAGAGGGAATAAAAGCTGCTAAGACAAAGAAATATTATTGCGAGATCAGTCGTAGGCAATCGCTTGTTTATTTATGAAAATTGACGATATGATAAACAAAGAAAAAATTGGTAAAATCACGGCGTCATTTAACTATACAATTTCGTATAAAATCATGGCTTCGTGTACGACTAAATTACTTATGTGACTCCTTCCACCTTATTACAAAACGTGGACTATAATAGTCCTGATTTAAAACTGGTACTAAACTGGTGCTGTCACTTTCATTTTCCAAATGAAAGACTGAATAAGCATCAATTTTAAACCAAGTGTAACTTTAGTCGAGCGACGTTTTGTAATAAAGGGGCTTATGTTTTTTTTCATAAATCTTTATGAAGCCTTTGTTACAAAAAATTTTTTTCTACGTGGCTATTGCCAGTACCTACCTACTTATATTGTAACGACACCACAGATCACCTGTATGTAGCAAGGTAAACGACACCGATCACTGCCGGTAAGGACGATTTAGGCCGGCGAATTATATAGTAATTGCTGCCTTATTTCCACAGAGATAAGGTAGCATTTCAGTTTGGCCCCATTGCGCCGACTTGGAAATGAAGGGCAGTCCTCGAAACAATCATTCTTCTTCTCTTCAATAATTATTCTTCTTCTGACCGATGTTCTTACCTTGCCCACTGAGCCAGTAGGTATAACTTCGATCAAACAAATATACAGTGTTTGTGTATTTCGGTATCTAGATTTAAAAAATCAAAGCTTTATAGGCTCTGATATATGTGGCACGTTTTGATTACTTATCTGGAAACAAAAAAATTATCATATCACACGTCATGTATATTATTATACAAAAATAACTGACTTTACCCCCTATCTAGCATCAATAGGGCCTGATGCATCCATTGATTCGGAAACGCCGTCTCGATTTATTGAAAGTGCTACCTACGGCAACATTCCGACTGATTGTGTATATCCCGATGTACTTAAAGCTGATTTTAGCTTGGCAGAGAGTAATGAGACGAATGAGCAGTCAAACGCAGTGTCATTGTCACTTAGTGGATGCGTTGCGAAGCCGTGTCCGATTCGTGGGGAAATGATTTTTATGCTTTCTGACTTCGTTAGATGACGAGGGCGAGGGGCGGTTGTTGTTATGTAGAAATATTAATAATATAAATATCTAGTACCTACTGTAAGTAAGTATTGGTACAAGCATTTCACTTTTAAGATAATTTTCAGAGTATCGGAAGACTGACTGTCGATATAATGATCAATCTGCCTTATCTGACTTATTTATACAACCTTAACGTAAACCGTTGTTATCCTGAAATAAAAACAATACCAGTAAGAAATATAAAATGCTGTCTCAATTTTACGATTGTCGTTTTTATTTAAAATTTCACTTCCTAGGTTCATTAAGTAAACTCAATTGACAATCCTGCTTCTTTCTCCCCTTTTGCATTATACCTCCAACAGCTACACAGAAAAATCCCTGATCCTTCCGCCATCCTTCAGCCGCGTGGCTCGGAAGGAAGTTCCCATAAGGCCGCTCCGGAAGCAGTCGCGACACGTGCCCGAGACAATTAGCCCCTTGGACACCAGCGGGGGAGTTTTTTGGGACATCTTGCAACGTATTGCAATAAATTTAGCAAAGGTTGCAAGCTAATGGCAAATATGTATTGCTTATATTCATATTATTGTACTTTGGCAAAGTAGTGATGAGCTAACGGGAAACCGACAACATCACTGAGTTAGAGATGTTATGTTAAACAACAAGATAAAAAGAGTTTTTAAAGCAACGATTGTAGTAAAATATTGAATATACTGTATATAATGATAAGGTTTTGATATTTTGTTGTTACGCTCATAGTTAAATGGTTGTAGTAAGTAGTAAATGGCAGCCATTAGTAATTCAAACAATATAATTTAATATCACTAATGTCAACTTCGACGTATCGCTGCACGGAAATAGATTCAGACAAAACAATTCTTGTCTGCCTGAGTACACCTTCATCAATCTCATAAGATTATCGTTTTCAAAAGTCATTAGAGCAGTATCGAAAATAGACATCAAACATTTAATGAATTATATCGATATAAAAGAAAGAACAAAAGCTGATATTAATTTTGATCTCGACGGTGAAATTGATGGGCACGAATCCGTCAGTGGTAGCGGGTTACCGGTTGGCCGACCTCTGGGCCAAAACGAACAGAAGGACAGACAGCAAATCATCATAGTAATGCCCCCGCTGACTGCTTGATACCTCTCGTATAACGACCGATAATATATTACGCGAGTTACGACGGGCCTCTTTGGGAAGTGTTGCTTGTGATTTATGCGTCTCACCTAGTGTAAGCGCTAAATACTACTATTTTGTTATTTGACATAAATAAAGCGTTGTGTGGGTGTACATCAACAAGTGATTTAAGAGCGTTATGTATGACATAGATTTTGAGTAAGCGCTATCGTATAATAGCAACAAAGTTTATGAATAATCAGAACAGTTTCACTACTTAGTTTTGTAGGAATACTCGTATATTTATTAATGAGACACTTAATGTCTAATAATAATAACTAAAGGATTACAAATGAAATGAACAGCTTAGTTAATTCTTATGCTGTTGTTTTTTTTTTGAAACGATATTTTTTTATGATTTTCGAAACGTTGTCAATACATTAAACTTTTTTAAAAATAAATTTATCCTCCTAAATTTCTATTCTTACATCTTTAAGCTGTATTGTATCAATGATTTATACAGCAACTACTTCATCTATACTTACCTTCGAAACATCATTGCTATCATGAACCGCCTCTATTTCAGTTTCACCTTTAATTGTGTATTTCCTTTTACCCTAAAGAGAAATTGGAAACGTGAGTGAAATAATCAGACGCGATTAGCGTGTTTCCTTGAACCGTGCGCGGCGCACGCGCACAGATAAATCACCCGTGTCCTCTCCCAGAATAGAGCGACGCAAGTCTTTTTTGACTGGTATTTTTATAGGTAGTTAACCAAGTTTTTAGTAACGTTAATCTCTAAAAGGTGACGTTTTAATCTCTCTTTTAATAGCAGTGAGAGATAAGGATAAGAGTTCATTTTTCATAATTATTTAGCTATTAATCTCTAAACAATGAGCTTAAATTCATTTCAAAGGCATAGGTACAAATGTTCTCTACGAAAAGAAATAAAGGGAATCCCTTACATTTTGTTTTGCCCGAACTGAAAAAGAACTTCATCAATTTTGTTACATTCAGAAAAAAACAGACTGGGTAGGTAGGTATTATATTTCAGTTGGATTTACCACAATTAGACATTTAAGACTGTTTCGAAACTGCTTCCTAATTTTGTTACTTCTACATATTATTTGAAATCACTCTTACTTTGTATAATTATATAGGTAATAATTATGTGCACGTTCACTTCGGCAATTCAACCAACTACGACGACTGTTTATCGTCTGTCTATCGCAAATATCGGGATAAAAATGTTAGGTACTCGGGAATAGGTAATGTAGCTTTATAAAATCAGTCCAGTAGTTTTATAGTTCATCTTTTACAAACAGACTAAAAATCAAATATTTCCTTGTTATAATATGATGAGTAAGTACCTTTATAAGTATTAGTATAGATTGATGGATGTAGAGATTATCATAATCAATGATTCGAGTTACACATTAAGGAAACTTTTTCAAATGAGACGGTGAAGAGCTCAAATATATCAGCTTAATTGATCGCGTCACCGTCTAATCCCGTGTGTTTCCAAACATACAATTACCCCATTTGTCTCCCGACGCTTAAATTGACTGACTGACCGTCTCGATTGAAGTCCTGTCCACGATTGGGGCTTCAGATATGCGGGAACATTATTGTTTATTTCTTTGGAGAGTTTTAAGGATTTATGTACAACTGTCCATTTGACTAAATGTTTTTGTAAATTATTGTCTATGACGTCTTATTTGTTGCGGGTACTTGGGAAATGTGTTTCTATTGAATATTGTTTTGAAACCAATTAACGTATTGTTCCAACAAAATGGATACGCAAGGTGTGATCTATAATAGCACAGACAAAACCATTCGGCGTTAATCGGCGCTATTAATGCATCATCCACATATCAACGGAACAATGGTCGCTCGCACAATCGCCCGCCGTCCGCGTCCCAGCCTCCACCTGAAAATCCGAATTATTCCGCATTATTCATATTCCGACGCGGAACAATGCGCTCCGCCGGAAACCTGTCCGTGGTCTACACGCGGATTTTACACGCAAATTTACACCAACCATAATCTGCAAGTAACCAAAAACAGACTCCAACAGCATCACTTAAAGTTCGCTTTCCGTCGACCACGTTAAACCGTTAAACACTGGCCAACGAGATGATCTCTCCCAACTGTTTTGTAAATGGAACACGATTCGAATTGTCACCTGAAAGTGACAAGCAATCTGTTTTGCACTTTATTGGAAACAAGTTTGGTTTAATTTCCCTTGCCCACCGCTGCTGCAGTGCTGATTGAAATTTCGTATTTCGTGCTATCGAAAGCGAACTCTATAGCATGGCTATAAAGTTCTGTTTGGTTTGTGATGTGAGCTATATATCACTATGAGTGGATATTCACAGGTGCAACAGCGCGGAAGGTTTGACAAGCGGCCGATCTCACATACAATATGGCGGACTTTCCGTTTCCGGTAGCGATTACGAGGTGACGTGTGGTGTTTGGTTATTTGCGGCGCAGATAACCGGTCCGGTTAAATGAACTTCAATGTACAACAACGTGCGGTAGAGATGGTGGTTTTGTGTTATTGCCTTCAAGTTAATTTGTTACTTGTAGAATAATGTTCAAAGTCGTCTTGCGGTCAACGTCGTTATGAGTGATGTAACGAAGGTTAATTTTTAAACATTCGCGAATACGAATGCGGTTGCGAATATCTGCCGCTGATATTCGCGAATGCGAATACGAATGAGAATGTTTCACACAAGATTCAAAACGTATTGAAAGAAAGGCTCAAAGCTCTCAACAAACTGTCACAGCCGCCTTACAAAATGTAAGTACAAAGATCAGAACACCTTTTCATCACTCGAATTCTACTCAAGACGAGAAGAATATATAATAGGCTCGTCTCAAGATTAAACAAGAGTGTCTTTCTAGATGGAACAGCAACTTTTATATATTACACCGTTTTTAGAAGTCCAGGAGTCTTAATGAATTTACGAATCCACAAAAAAAAACCCCCAACCGACTTCTGAAAAGTGGATATTTTTTCTTTAATGCGAATGCGAATATCAAGAAATAAGCGAATATTCGCGGATGCGAATGCGTCGTTATTTTCTTATGAGCTAACTTTCAGGTGTATTAGATTGCAATTTGGGAAATCTGAAATATTTCATAATATATGATCGTTTTAATGTTTGTTAAACATAATAATCTGCAAAATGATTTCTAACTTTTTCGAAATGATACTTACAGTTTTCCTTTCATATATTGATTTACTCATATCACCTTACCCTAAACTATCTAATACTGTCAGTCCCGTTGACTCTCTAACACACGGGAAGGCATAAAAACCGCCTCGTCACCGGCAGAGCAGTTTCCAGTCATTGTGCACCTGCCACTCTTGAAGTAATTAATTATCCCCCCTCCCTAACCCACGTAACCCCCCTTGCGTAAAGGTGAACCCATTGTTTTGATCCGCAACAAACCATAGGGATTCCTCTAAATAGCTCAGTGGTTAAGTTTGCTGATTAGTTTTGTTGCCAGATCGATCAGACTTGAAGTTTCAAGTAATTCTAACATTTTCAAGGAATGCTTTGAAGATATTGTTGAAATAAGTTTGGTTTAACCTTGACAAATTAGAACAAGAAAAGAACTGCTTACTTTGATGATTAAGTAATTTTTTTTTTTATAAAAATATTAGAAGGATTTTAATATTCATTATCGGTTTAAAGCCTTTCCGAAGTTACCGTGACCGACTTACTTTTAACGACAAACGAATGACTTTGTGGCAAATTCAACTATAATATGCGAAGTCCCGGGTAAATTGGATAATAACAATGACTTTTCACCATCAGCATCAGCTAATTAATCATTGCCCCCGGTGTCAGTCCCTGGGAAGGTGAGAGCGAGAGGTGAGAGGCGGTGACAAACGATCACGGTGACGTGTTTATTGTTCTACCGCAAGTCACGCGGTGAGTCGCCGGCGCTGTCTCCGGCGTTATGGCTTTATTAAATTGCACGGTAATCTCGGGAAAACCTGGCTGAGTGCTCATGGTGTTTCGCAAAAGTTGTTCACGATTTTATCACAATGTAGTAAATATCAGACTATAAACAGCGATAGCTAAAAATATTTTTTTTACATAAATTCTTAAAATTTTATTAGGAAGTCTGCCGAATTCCCAAAAAATATGATAGCGACAGTTACTACCGTGATTATGCAAAAAGCAAGTGCATTTGTGATAAAAATTGTAAATCAACCAAAAGAAGTGAAATCGATTCCAACAGAATGTGTTGTACTATAATTTGGATGTGGTGTGGTGGATAATTACCAATAGTCTGAATATCTTAATAAAAAAATCTCATCTATCTACTCGGCCGTTACTGTCTGGCAGACAACGCACAGCTGAAACTACTGGATGCAAGAAACTGAAATTCGATGAGTGGACGGGAACACTAAGAGAGGATTTTTGGAAATTTCTTACCTAAGGGGATAAAATAGGGGTCAGTGTTTATACGAAACTTACTTACTTACTTTTATATTTCAATTCCACGCGGACAAAGTCGCGGGCGGAGCGCTAGTTACGTATAAAAGAAAATGAGGATACTTAAGCAACTTACCCGTTTGCGAACTGATACGACTAAACGGATAACTAAACAAACTACCTTAATATTGACAGTTAATTACTCGCAGGTTCCTCATTTCCTAGCCTAGTGTCTGGATCCGAAATCCCCGAATTGGCTGAAACATTCCGCGGTGTCGCGCGACGTAGTCGCTTGTCGCGTCGGAGATTGGAACTGTCGCGAGGTGGAGTTAGTTTAATGAGGTAGCTCGCCGGTGGAGTTCCGCAGTTTTGTGGTTTGGCGACACGCGGCGTCAGGCGTGTCGTCGCGAGCGCGTCATTGTGCGGGTTCTGAATTGTGTGGGTTATGTTTACTACATTTACTATAAAATGTAAATTCATTTGGAAAGTGTTAAAGGTCTCATTGACAAATCCATATTTTATCGACCCAACATCTAAAGTCAGAACTATCTAAATACTATTTCGGTTAGGTATCTATCACTGTTTGAAATCTTCTTTGATTTAACTTTAAAATCATTTTCATCGACGGAAGCCGTTATTGTAGTAATACTTTAACTAAGTTTCTATTTCAGGTAAGTCTTTTCAGTCGGTACATTGGAAGTGAGTGAAAACTAATTCAAAATTAAAGTATTTCTATTTCCGCAGTACCTATAACCTCGTGTCCGTTAAGTTCAGTGTAGCTTGAGGGCCCAATCTCCGAAGAAGCCCAAGTATGTCGCACCTAAGGCCGTAAATTCGCGCGGCCTAAGGTTGGCGCAACAATTAAATGTTTCGGCGACTTCTCCCAACTATGCGAATGGAGAAAGCCTTGACTTAGAGGCTATGAAGTAGGCGTTACTTAATTATATAAAAGAGAATCAAGTATTTCTTGAACGAAATTTGATAACGCACCATTTTGATCATTTTAATTAAGTGTTGTCTCTTCAGCGATATCTCAATGAGTTTATGATTAAAGACAACATTATAATAATATTCGTTTAATAAATTTCGTACACCTTATGATAAAAAACGTCATAACATAAATAATAAGATCAGACATTTCGCCTTTTCTAAGAATGCTTGCAGCTTTGTTATTACAAATTCTTTTACACATCCCTTCTAGACAAACCTTAAGTACTAAAACAGTATCTCCAGGATTTCAAGCTATAGCTCGCTCGTTTCGTGGCACCGCCCGAGGCCCTCGACTGATATTAACTTTTGTCAAGGTATTTGAATCCCGAGGGATCGACGTTATGTTACAAATGGAGATATTTAGTTGCGAACTTCTTACGGAGGTATGTGGGAGTTTCAGTGTGTTGTGCTGTATTATCTGGGAGCAGAGGCAATTAATCTTCATTGGCTGGAAGGTGCGATATTTCATAGTTTTCAGGTAGTAGAAACAGTAAATTTCAGGCATTAAATTGTGAGAAAAATAGTACTGCCGCTCTTACTGTGATATTATTATAAATAATTTGCGAAAAATAAAATAAATAAAATAGCCCAAAATACTGGATTAATTATAAATCATTCGACAGTTGACACTCACAACGATTGTTATGATGATTGGAAGAAGAAAAACTAAAAGTTGTTCATACAAAGATTCCTTCCTTTCCTACAAATCTATTAAATTTGTATAAGAGATTTAACTAAAAAATGATTGAAGCTAAATTATTGCTTTCATGTAATATGTTTGGCAAGTTTGTTATAACCACAACACAGGCCATTTACGTGAGATATGTGTGACACACCTATTAGCACGATAGTATTTATGGTTTGAGGTCGATCACATAGACTTATGAATAATGATCACATAGACGATGGGATTCACATAATTAATGACTTTTGTTTTAAGACCTTACAAATCATTAACTCCAATTTCATCTACTGTATGCATCAGTTTCCATCTTTAATAGTCTAATCATCTTCAAGGAGTTCATAACACAAACCCGATATTATAACACGTTCAAACCAGTCTGTAACTTACAGTTAATTAACAGTTCACTTGCTCAAGTCTCATTATTACCTCGTTCAAGGTATTCAGACACTGTGCGCCTAATAATACAAATATAAGGCGCGGCACACACGGAACGCTCGTAAATAGCGCACCGTCTGCGCTGTGTGGACGTGCCATTACTAATGCAGGTGTCATACGTGATACAAAACGGGGGAAAATGTAGCATGATATTAAATTTAAAATTTTACTTTTTGATGTGTAAAATATGAAAGCAACAGTTTTGACTGCATTCTTAGTATAAACAAGATTAGCGAGCATTGATTTTAAGAATTAAAAATCATAGTTGGGTGTTACATGTTTCATGCTGCCTACGAGTTTGTGTTCTTAAATTAAAATGAGAAATAAATTAAATGTTTTCTATTAGACAAAATAAACTAACAATCACGGTCAGTCATAGAATGATGATGATCACATTTTGTTGCACAATTTATGAAACGAAAGTAGATTACACTGATCCAGGAAAAGAAACAAATTAACAACAAATTATTAGGATCTTCATGATAAAAGGCAGAATCTTCATCAACGGTCAAAAGTTCATCAAAAGACTCGGGATCGGTGTGAAATTGAGTCAGTTCTTGATCAGTGGACTCATGTTGAGGGCTGTCGCGGATATGATATTAACGGTGTTCCTTTGTCTGCGCGATTGATTGCCTCAGCCCTGTGGGATCTTGTCTGCCCGAGGCGGTGAGCGAGGGGCTATTCTGGTGAAGGAGGGATTAAGAGACAGTAGACCCTTTAAAGCTATTCGCTCTTGGTTTTTAATTGCCACTAGTACAATCGCATCTATAGGGTTCATGACCTAGAAGGGGTATTGGGGCACCCATTTGTTGCATCAGTGTTTTATTATTTTATTATGTTTACTATTGGTGACCGCTATAGAAGGCCGTCTTTCTGTCTGTCTTTCTGTGATTGGTTTGAAGAGTTATATTCATGTAGATATTCATCCTACTTCTTACTAATATTATAAATGTGAAAAATAAGATGTTTGGATGTTTAGATGTTTAGATGTTTAGATGTTTGGATGTTTGTTACTCAATCACGCCAAAACAGCTGAACGAATTTGGCTGAAATTAGAGACACAGATACTTTGTAGCCTGGAGAGGAACATAAGCTATTTTTTATCACATTCCCGCGGAATAACGTTGTGTAGTCCACGCGGGCGTAGCCGCGGGCGGAAAGCTAGTACCTACAAGATAAAGATGAGGTAAAACAATAAACTCAATAATTTTATAAAATCATTTTATAGACTTTCATACGTATTACTGTAAGTACTACTGTTACTTTACTACAGTTACTGTTTACTTTTTAAAAGGAAAAACGAAGTGCCTTAATTTTCGTTATACCTAGCCGCAGGTGTGTTTCCAGAATAATCCTTCTCAGTGTCTTGAGAGGGTGTAACCCTTCCGCTGCACATTCAATTAACCGACACATGGCAGAGCTGATGGGAAAAATCGCACCGTAATAGAAAACAATGCACGCCTTATGAAAGCTAATTGGGAAATCTGGTTAGGGTGCGACTTTGATTGGTTATGTTGAGACTTTTATGGAACCCATCAGAGTCATGGTCGGAAGTTGAGGAGTATTTGGATTGACACACTGTTTTCCTTTTAGATAAAGATAGGGAAACTAACTTCGGTTTTGTTTTGGCTGTATGTTTTAGTTAAAATTTTAACTCTTTTACTAGATAAACTAAGAAATAAATTAAACCGACTTAAAAGGAACTGCAGACAAAAACTTACTTCCTAAAAACACGTATAAAATGAAAAATCTATTGAATCATTCAATTCAAAGGACGAAAGTGCCGGACTTTTTCTAATTAATCTTGGATTATTTGTTTTTGTTACTTTTGGCTTGACATCTAAATGCATCTTAAAATTTCTGATAATTTATAGTATTAAACTAATTCAAAATAAAAACTAAAACACTTATACCTATACCACTTATAATAATGTTCCCCTTTGCGCCGATAAGTTACTTCATCATCATCATTAGAATAGAATAGAATAGGATTGTATACAGTACCTACCTACTAGTACTTTTTACCTATACCAAGAAGTGAAGAAGATTCTTTGCATCCCAAGATATTTATTCAAATATCCACCTCTGCAGCTTCATGGATGGGAAAACAAGTCATAACAAACTGGCAACTAATATCTTCCACGCTCGAGCAGATTCCACAATTCATATGATTCCTGCTCCCGTAACACGGGTAATAACAGTAACATAATGTTGCACGTGGGGGCCGATGAATAATTCCACACGCCTTATGGAACCTCTATGCTGATATTTTCCATAGGAGGAAAGCATGGAATGAATTAGGTGCTTATCAAGGAAAGAGGTATAATATTATGAGTCGTGATGACGTTACAGATGAAATGAATGATTTTATTAAAAGATACCATTATAAAAACTTTTTTTGTAGGTTTTGCTAGGAATGACGTAAGAGTTATTAGAGATTAGTAACTTCAGCCATTGATCGCGCTCAGCTCAGCCACTGATCGTGCTCGATGGCGTACTCTTGGAGAGGCCTATGCAGTGGACGTTAATAGGCTGATGATGATGATGAAGGTTAAGGCTAGCTAATCTTTGACGGAATAAGTTTCCTTGAAATTAATAACAGCATACTAGGAAATGAAGGTAAATCTAGTATTATTATCAACCTCGGCACGTTATGAAATTTCGGTCTATATACTAGCTGTGGTTCTTGAGACAGCTGTAGAAATAAGGTATGTGTGTGTATATTTGAATATGATTATTCTATAATCAATATAACTGTCTACAATCAGTCAGTATATAAGTAAGATACCTATCTACCTACAATCTGCGATCTGAAGACATTGTTTGCTCTCAAAAGTTATTAATTTTACCTGAGGGGTGGGATGCCGTTTGTTTGCGCTCAAACAATAGGCGGATTGATTCCTACCCTCCCGTGAATTCCCAATATAAATTACAATCGGTGGAACTACTGCTACTATCCTACTATAATATTATAAATGTGAAAGTTTAGATGTTTGGATGTTTAGATGTTTGTTACTCAATCACGCCTAAACGGCTGAACGGATTTGGCTGAATTTGGGACACAGATACTTTGTAGCCTGGAGAGGAACATAGGCTACTTTTTATCCCGGAAAATATCACATTCCCGCGGGATAACGTCGTGTAGTCCACGCGGGCGAAGCCGCGGGTGGAAAGCTATTAGTAGAATACAAATCCTGTGAGGCTGTGAAGTATCTAAGTTTTGTAAAACTTTGTCAGCTGTTTTCAAGTTGCCCTATCCGTTACTCTTTTTAAATTCAGTCAGTTTCTAAAGGTCTTTGTCCTGTTATTGCGAAGCCATGAACTATGAATTAGTTTTTTTTATTAGCGTAGTGAAAAATAAGTCTGTGTTGTAGGTAATAATAATTGTAGTCCTATTTTGAGTGGCTATAAAAACGTTTCTTGGATTTGATAAGCTTATTGTAAAAAATAGTACAATCATTTGGATACCTAAATAAATTATTTGGAACACATTTACTTACACACATTTTTATACAAATTACATTTATCTTTCGACTTTCATTTAACACTCCGCAGTTCCGCACGCGCCAAATTGTTACTTTTCACCCGGAAGCTCGCATTGCCCCGGGCGCAACACACCTCCGTGGCTGCTCAAACATCCCGGGCGAGTTATTAAAACATCTCGGCTACATCACGTTAATTACTACCCCGTAAGTCCCGTAACCCGTGTTTGCTCGGGCCTGCCGATTAATAAAACCGGTGTTTGACTTGGAACCGGGTCATCGGTTGTAAGCTGATTACAGGTTTAGTGGTAATCAAACCGGATGAACAGGGTTAATCGTCGCTGGTTTGTGGATGGGTTTTAGGTGGGTTATTAGTTTGGTGATTGTCTTGTGTGTGAAGGTATCGTCATTATGATTGTCATTATTAACCTAGTTGCAATGTTTTAACAACTTACCTAACTGTCCCCATAAAATAAGTTTCACAAAAAATTCAACTACACGCCCATTACATTTTCGTCTCTATTGGGTAGGCATAGCATTCACTCTGTTAGATAAGTATATTATTCACACTGTAATAAAATAATATATTTCGTAATTTATGACCTACTATATATGGCTCATGGGCGTGTGATTACTTTTTTTTATTCTTATGCTCAAAGAATAACATTGTCACTCCTGAACTTATTCTAAAAGTTCCTCGTGAGTCATATGTGACTCATTGGACAGTTAAGTTGTTAATAATCGTCATCGTCTTCTATTCAGTCATCATCATCATCAGCCATTAAACTCGGCGGGAGGCGCGCCTCATTTAAGAACACAAAAGGTCACTATACCGGGTAAAAAACCCCCATGTTTTCTATGTACGTTATTTAAATATAGTGGTGATTATATAAAATTTCTTTTACATAATTTGTATATTTAAACCCTTTTCTTAAAATAAAAGTTAATAATTTATAAAACGATGTATTTTATAGAAATTAGAGAGCGTACCTTCAATATTAGAAAATTTTTGGAAAAATGATTGTTGTCTCAGAATTTTAACAATAAAATCTTTATTTCTTCAGTTATGTGCAAAACATTATCAGATCCATAAAATATATTAACTATTCTTACAAACAAACATAAAAATTGGAACTTTTGTAATTAAAGGACATTAACTTAACTTCAATTATCACTAAAAACAAACACCGAAATATGATAATTTTTTGTTTTATAATTATTTATTATCATTATTTGTAAGTTGATTTTATTCTTGTTTAGTGAAAAATACTCAAAATAATAAAAAAAAAATAAAGGAAATGATAGCTCTTAACATTTTTCAGTATTTAGGGGTAAATCACAAACACTATAGAAAATTGCTTTCTGCTCAGACCGCTACTATAATTTACTATGATCGTCCACTTTGCGAACTATGGCTTAAAAAGTGGCGAATCAGAGCTAGTGCTACAAAATCTGTCCACATTACCTTTACCCTTCGCAGAAACAACTGTCCACCGGTAATCTTCAATGGAAACCTACTACCACAGGAAAATACCGTCAAATACCTAGGCATGCAAAAATTTTGGTACACAAAGGGTATTTTACACCCATTTTCACTTTACACCTCCGTTGCGTCCGAATGCGGGGCGCCAATGGGCAGCCGCATGGTCAGTGTGTTCCTTGTTTCTCTGAAGAATGGTACTGAAAGCGGTTTAAGCTTTAACATGCACCAGAGAAAAAGATATATGCACTTTTATAACCTGCTGGGTGTTTTTTACCCGGTAGCGCCTCCTGCCGGGTTAAAGGCTCCACTGCTGGGGCAGTAGTCTTCCTTATGGATGGATAAGGAGAATGGCCAATGACTCAGCACGGCCCAATGCGGATTGGAAATGCAGCCGGGATCAACGGCTTAACGTCCCTTCCGAAGCACGGAGGAGCTCGAGATACAGAATTTCTGGTCACCCATCCCGTGACTGACCATTGCGAAAGTTGCTTAACTTCAACGATCGCAGGTCAAGCGCGCTAACCACTGTGCCACGGACTTCTCTTCTACTCAGTGTGAGTTTATTAACGTAGTTTAACTAATATGTAACACGTAACAAAGCGCTTACCCGCTATCTAGCCCAAGAACTATCTGATATTTTTGTAAAAAATTCAATAACAGGCAAAATTTTTGTAAACGGCCATTAAATATAATTTTAAGGGACTATAAAATGGAATCCAACATAATCTCGCATAAGAAGGTATAAAAAAAGTTATACCTACCCCGAAAATGGTGCAACTTTACAGCAAATATGCTATCACCAATTTTATCGTGAACATGTGTTTATGTTCACCATATCTAAGTTCCAAAGTCGAAATCCATAAAGATATAAAACGGGAAACTAATATTTTAGTAAGAAGTCGTTTGATTCTGATAGCATTTTTAACATTATAGGTGTAATGCCAATTTGAGTTTACGTAGAGAGTTTTTTTAAAGTTTATTTGTTTTTCATTTACATATACAGGGGGATTATATACTTTTACGAAAGATAATTAATAAATGTATTCAAATGTAAAGTGAATAATACTATACCATTTTTCCCATTTTTTATAGATTTTTTATAGCTTTGTAATTGTTTTTTTAATGTCACTGTCATAAATATTGGTGGATTACTAATGAATTATTTATTAAACTAGATAATCAAATTTTCCATGTTAAGAAATTACTGATATAGAATTATTGTTTAGTCTCCATAGAGCGAATGAGTTTGGCTCTCGGGCTAATCTCGCCTGATGGTAAGTCATGATGCGATCTAGGATAGATCGTGCTTGTCTAGAAGATACCTATTCACTCGCGACTTGAAGGCCCCCAGATTGTACCTATCGGGAAACACACAATCAGGCAAGGAGTTCCATTCTCTAGCGATGCGGATGTTAAAATTTGAGGCAAACCGCTTAGTTCTCGTTTTTTGGAATATCTACCGAAAAACGGTGGCGCTGATTGATAAGTCTGGTATTTTTTTATTTACAGTAATTTGGTGCATTTTATAAACTTTAGGTATTTATTTCAGTTAACTCATCTCTGGCAGGCAATTAGGTACTCTCAAATTTACTCGTGTTTTGACTTAACTATCTGTTAATATCAAAAACATATTATTAGTTTCTATGACAGACGGACAATTCAAAGCCAATCCCGGCGTATAATTTGAAACGAGTTCACCGCCGTGTGTTAACCCTTGTTGTTTCAATCGATCGCGATCAAGTTTCGCAGCAACAATGGTGCCTGGGGGTTAGAACACCTGCGGGCATCCTGGACCCGTGTGCCGGTGTAGGGTTACTAATAGCGAAACTTAGTTTTACCCCTACCATGGGACTCATCGGCTGTGCCAATAGGAGAAAGTTATCACAATTCACTTTGCTTTGCTTTTGTTTTTTTTTTTTTTCGTTTTACGGGGTAACGCTTAGCTTTTTAACCCTTAATATATCGTCTTCACTTCTTGTACATACTTCCGCTCGCAACTTTGCAATGGCGCATTTTGCAAATTTTTGTTTGAAAATTTGCATTTGCAAATTTTTTTCGTTCAACGAAATGGATCTATTCCTTTCTAATCCCAAAAACTAATACCAATAGTATCTTTCCTATCGTAATTAGTTTAAGATAATACCATTGGTGTTAGTTTTTGGAATTAGAACGGAATGGATCACGAAATGGGACAGTACGTAACTACCGTTGAAATTTTTAAGATTTGATGAAGAATGTATCTATAAGGAATGATATGAAATCTTTTGCAATGGCTTGCGAAGTAAATAAAAAGCATAAATTACGTTAATATATTATGTCGCAAAAATGATACTTCCACATATAAAAATTGTATAAAAATGATAATAAAATCACATCCTAATAGTGAATGATGATAAAAGAGAAGGTTGAATTGCGGTTCTCATACAATTATCAACAACTGAAGAACAAAAATTGACTATCCCCAACTACCGGTACACCACAAAAACAAACAGTGGCAGACTTAGATAAGATAGCTTGTATTGTACACCTACAGAAGAGATATAAGTTAAATTAAAAATACCTTTATACACAACTAGCTTTTAACTGGCTTCGCTCGCGTGCTTCGAGGGACTTTAATTTAACAAAATTCTTTCTAAGCGGACGCTTACGTCATCATAACATCTATCTGCGTGGCTGCGTGCCCAATTTCAGCTGGATCCGTCCAGTAGTTTGAGTGTGCAGTCAGTCAGTCACCTTTGCTATCAAAGTTGGCTAGAGTGTAGTGTGTGGTTTTAAAATAGCCTTTACAATAATAATTTATTTGATGGCATCAAACGTCCAAATTCAGATTCAGTTGAAAACAAAATGTAGGTACTTACTCTCGATGTGTCTCTACAATTCCATGTTAGGGGTCACGGAGGAATGATCGCTTGATGAACGACACATACGGCTATTAAACTGCACAATTATCTCAAAATCAACCTCAAAAACGGGCGATAGTCAGCTAAGCAGTCAATTGTTTTACTGATGGATAGGTATTTTTACGCCGTGTTATTTATCTTTGCGTTTTTCATTATTTGTAATTTTTTTTAATAAACCATACTTTTTCATGTTTTTAAATTTTATTAATAAAGCCTTTCATCGAATCTGTAATATCTGTTATACTGCTATCTGTATTGCTGCTTGACCACGGATATCATCAAGACAGAGAATTGTAGGTACTAAATACATTCTTCCGATCAATTTCTGATTACCCGTAAATCGGAGTCGCCTACCTACCCAATCCATTTGGTGATCTTATTGTTCACAGGTCGACGCAGGGTTCCGCGAAGCCCGCATCATCTACAATTGCCGTCAATGAGCCCGCCAGACGGGATAACGACGCAGCTGATGAAAAATAAACCGTTACGAAATAATTGCCAGGAGTACGGTAAGTATACTGGGTCAAAGTATCAATACAGAAGAATACCAAGCATTCCAAAAGTTTAGTACTAAATAAACCTTTAAAAGATGATATATCATTGAAGAAATATTGATTAAATTCGGATAAAGTAAATTAACAGAATTGACTAAATATGACAACCTTTTTAGTGAACCAGAAATATTTCTGCATTTCATAGGGTTATGTTTTCATCAAAGAAAACTAATCAATTTGGATTACTGAAACACTATCTATGCAATTGAGCCAACTCATATTAAACACTGGTAAAAGTCAAATAAGCTACCATCAGTTTAAAATTCCCGTGGCATCTTCAGGAGATGTGGAAAATGCCCCAGGTTGGGGCGAAACACGTGTAGAGTAGTCTAATCGGTGTAGGTGCAAGTGATGTCTTTTTGCGGAAGTAAGCTACATAATATTAAATTTTTTACAATTGCTTTGCTCAATTTACCATTCAAAAAGTTCACAAGGATGCCATTTGCTTAAAAGGGGCCTAATCAAAGTGTTTTGAACCACTGGCTCCTATCAGCATCGAGAGTAACCCAGTTGCGTCAATTGGTGGCAGTTACGGTGGCCCGCCAGGTGGCCGCTGACTCAACCAACAATTTGTTTGATGAAGCTCACGTGGACGACATGAAAACTGTAGAGGACTGATTTTAAGGTTTTATTTAGGCCTGAAAGATTTTGACGACTCAGACTATTGCAAAATAATTGATAATGCGAAGTTAAACCTCAAAAATTGCTATAATCATGTTGTAATCAAAAATACAATGCCATTAGATAAAAACTTAACACATTTAGACAATACAAAAAACTTTGCTAAAACTAAGACCCTGCGCATTATTATCAAATTTCACATTTCATTTCAGGGATTTCATAAATTTTCATTATCTGTAGAATAGAAACTCTAACAGAATTTGGGTATTTTCACTACAAATCTGATATAAACATTTTATGTAAATAGGTACCTGTTGTTGCAATTAGCGAAAATGATATGCAAAGACTAAACTCGGTGTTCTTGTGAAAGATTGCAAAGGCAAAATTGTAATCTAAATAAATATGTAGTTTAAAAAACTAAAGAAACACACTTTTATAGGAACAGACAAAAAGTACAAAATAACCAGACGGTTATTTATACGAGCGTGGTGCTCGTTGTCAATATTAAGTACTTGAATGCATGCTTTGCAAAGGGCGCAACACGCTTTTTAATTTCAGTTACTGAATAGACGATTATTTTGTACTTTTTGTCTGTTCCTATAAAGTGTGTTTTTTTAGTTTTTTAAACTACATATTTATTTTTTACTTTTTAGTTTAATAAATGGCAAGCTATGGATGGATGGTAATCGATTTCACAATCCATTCATGTGTCTGCCCACCCCGTAAACATTATAACTCAAAAACGTGACTGTATGTATTTAGTTTTACAAATTCAAGTAGAGTCTATTAATTACCAGATGCGCGAGCCGAACCCTTACTTCCTCCCTGCTCCATCATCAGACCCTCACCACCAAGTGTAGCGAATAGGTCTCATCAGATCGAAACAAATGAGCCCAAACTCGAGGGGTTTCCTAGTGGTCATTAAGGAGCGCCACTGGCTTCCTCCCAACTCCATCATCAGACCCTCACCACCAAGTGCAGCTAATAAGTCTCATCAAAACGAAACAACAGAGCCCAAACTCGAGGGGTTTCCTAGTGGTCATTAAAAAGTGCCACTGGCTTCCTCCCTGCTCCATCATCAGACCCTCACCATCAAATGTAGCGAATAGGTCTCATCGGAACAAAATAAATGAGCCTAAACTCGGGGGGTTTCCTAGCAGCCATTGAAGAGTTCTATTGCCCTCCTCTTGACTCCATCATCAAATCAGCTCAATGGTAGCAAATTATTGTTTTGTCATTGGATTCATATTGACTTGCAAAGTTTCAAATCAATACAAGAATCAGAAGTAGGTTAAAATTGAATTCCAATATTTTCTTACATTGTGACTTAGTTACAAGTGAAGCTAATAAAAGTGTGGTAAAAAACCACACAGCCCTAGATTCAGTAGTGCTTTGTATTAGCAGATTTTCGAACGGGTTTTTCAAAACGGATTTAAAATCATGAAGAAAGCCAATTTCATTGTTATGTAAGCGACTCCACATCTTTCTCGTCGGGCGACCCACATCGTGGCCAATTGAGAGTCAGTTTAGGTGATCGCCGCAGGTACGGGCGCGTAGGTGCGTCAATTGATACAACTATGTTTAATTGGAGCGGTATTTTTATTGCTTCCGTGCTGAGCCGTGGCGTCACGGTTGGACTGTATAACCCTTTATCTGGAGTGGATCTTACGGTGACCTAAAAGTTTATTCAATCATCTCCCAAATATGTTTACGTAACAGTCTTCAGATTTCAAGATTATTATCTTAGAACTATTATGCTGTCTGTCAAGGTCGCGGGAAGCTGCTGGATGCGGGCAGCGCAGGACCGATCGTTGTGGTGATCCTTGGGGGACGCCTATGCCCAGCAGTGGGCGTCGTTCGGCTAACATGATGATGATGATGATAATGATGATATGCTGTCTTACATTAAAGCATTTAGGTTTTAGAATCTTCATTTGAGGCATGCTTATTAGTTTGATTGTTCTTCTTGTGTAAACAAAGAATAAATATATGCATCCTCACCTAACAACTATAGTCAGGACGAGAATACCAAATAGTTCTAACAGATATACTGCTGCGAAGATATCTCGAGAGTGAGTATACGCGTTGAGTTTTCAGACGATTATGCTATCAGTAGGTTTTATTGACTCTTTTTTCTTTTTGTGTATTTCCAATCAACCTTCTAAATACCAAAATATTTGAAAGATTCCTTTAAACTTAGAATACAACCAACGATGTTAAGCACTGTCGCAGATTTAAATATTTCAAAACACCCAGAGTTACAATCGCCCTCTTGTCCAGACATACCTAACAATTTGCTTAAACAAAACGGCCGCAACTATCTCAATTCCACATTCTAATCTCATTAGCCGCCACGAGCCCACCCATGTCAACTTTTTGATAAAGAACTCCACCTAAAAGGGTTTCTCGATCCCAAAACCTAAAACTAGTTACCCTTTGTCGTGTGCGAGTTAAAACGTGTGAAATTAAATAAAAGCGCTTTGTAAAGGTGTTGGTAGGACCCGCATGAGATGCAGAGAGTAGTTCACCGCTTTTAGTATTAATTGTAGGTAAGATTTATTACAGAGAAGCGGGTACTTTGAATCTGATGAGGGGTCTTGATATGGGATATGGTATGATGTGATGTGAATCAGCATGATCTACATTTTTATTATTTGATCGAGAAATTATGTCTTTATGAGCCTGTGGTCAGAGTTTATATTTTACTAGCATTCCCAAATTTCAGCCAAATCCGTTCAGCCGTTTTAGGGTGATTGAGTAACAAACATACAAACATCCAAACATCTAAACTTTCACATTTATAATATTAGTAGGATAGTGTAATTTACCAGCGGAATTAATGTTACTTTCATATTTTTGTGTAAAATTTGTTCTACAGGATTTCAAGAACAGAATTCATATTATTTATACTTTTTATGCAATTTTTTACTATGAAGTATTAGAAAAAAATCGTCCCATCGAAGCTGGTTGTGAGACGGTTTTTTTCTAATACTTACTTCGTTTTAAATAACAGTACGAAATCATACTAAGTAAGTAAGTCTTGAAATGTGCAATCGTGATTGGGAGATACTCGTAAGGACTACAAAATGGAAATAAATGATGGATAATAATGTAATAATAATAATGGATAATAAATGGACTACTTATTTCTTATTAGAAAACGTACTTATTAAAGCTGCAAAGAGTATCTGTTACATTGAATGAAACAAAAGAGGAGTTAAGCCTTACTTTTCGTAAACAAATTGGCACACTGATTGCTCGTCAACTTGACTAACTTTTGGAATATGCTAAACACTGCAGCCATTAATATTTTGCGAAGCAATTATCGGTTGGCAGGGGTGCCCAAGGTGAGGTCCTGATAAATGGGGCCCAATTTGCGTCGTGCCGAAGTTCAGAGGACCAGATGCTCATCCTTCATAACGTCATAGACAAATACACGAGCTCACCGAGCTCCCAACACTCATTTATTGTTAAAAAGGTAACCCAAGGTGGATAACATCTGACAATTTAAAGTTTCAGTGTTTGAAACTCTATTCCTGTTACAATGAAGTTGGTTTTTGTTTGATGCGTGTTTGTTAGTATGTGTAAGTGGGGGACCTTTTTGCTGCCCGTCTCAATTGCTGCGAAGGTAATTTTAATGGTCCAAATTAATAATTTCCTTGGCGCCCGCATGGGCATTCGCCGATTGTTCCGACGATAGACGTCCCTTAACCCTTTGTCTCGTAATTGGAACTCATTTTTGGTTATTTCGTGTGGAATTTTTAATATGGTCAGTGGTGAAAGCCGGCACAATTAAACTCGTCTGTTGAAGGTTTGCGTGTTGCTGCTCGTATTTATTCGTTTGTGGTATCACGGTGACTCGACAATCAATTAATTTTAACTTTACTGTAGTTATGTGAGAGTACTGGTTATTCCATTTTAAGTTTTTTTTTAATTATATCTGTAATACGAATTTGTGACAGACGAAAAAGAAATTCATCAGGCAATCCATGAGAGATCAGTTTTGTGTCTTCTTATAATTCGCAACGCAAGTGAGTCTTTTATCTTTAAAGCAAGTTTTCAACCCTCGAAATCATCATCTAGCTAGTCAATTGTAATAACTGTTTCGTAAACACAAAATATTTATTTCTTATACATACCTTTTGAGACAGGCCTTAAATTTTCAAAACAGGCTTAATTAAGCCGTTTTAACACACTCAAAAGAGTTTATAATCGCCAAAAATAACGTTAGACCAAAATAAAAACATCTCCCAGTCGTCCGTCCAATTCCTGCCGGATTATCGCGGAGGGTGCGCTTGCGGCTCGCGGGGGGCGAAACAATGGACTGTCGCGTGCGGAGGGGGGCGAGGAGCGGGAGGGGTAATGCAATATTTGTTCGGCGACACACGGGTGACACGCGCGCTATTGTGCACCTATGCCAGAGGTGGGTAACAGTTTTGGAGGACAACTTTTTTATATCGGTATTACATATTATTATTCCCTTTATTACATTTTAAATACCTACAAAATTATATTTCTAAACATTAAATTTTTACAATGTATAACACAAAAAAATATAACATTTAAAAATACAAAAATGCAGTTCCCCAACGGCAGCAAGATCAGGGTCCCGGCTACCGATGGTTAAGGATCCAGAGACAGGAACCTTCTCACTATACGGGCCGTGTCCAGAAGTACTGCCTTCTGCATCTGACTCCCGATCCATCCACCTAACGCAAGCCTCTTAAGGTGTTTATCGAGGCTCTTGGCTATTAGACCATGGGCAGATATGACTATCGGAACAATAATTGCTGAATCAATGTCCCACATGTCAGCAATCTCGTGAGCTAAATCAAGATATTTGTTTTCTTTATCTTTTTCAGCTTTCACAAGGTTGTCGTCATGGGGAACAGTGACATCAACAATTATTGCGCGGCGTTCGTGTCGATCTATCAATACAATATCAGGCTTATTAGCTACAATAGTCCTGTCTGTAATGATAGATCGATCCCAATACAATGTGGCATGGCTATTTTCAAGGACCTGTTCTGGTGCATACCTGTAGTACGGCACCTCGGATGCCACAAGACTATGTTTCAGAGCAAGTTGTTGGTGTATTATCTTGGCCACTTGGTTATGTCTATGCAAATACTCGCCGTTTGCGAGACGAGAACAACCGGAGATTATATGCCTAAGGGATTCACCCGGACGATGACACGCTCGGCAAATATCCACTGTGCCATCCCTTAGGATATACTTTCGGTAGTTATTCGTCATCACAACCTCATCCATAATTGCACAGACAAAACCTTCGGTTTCACCAAAAAGATCACCGAAACGGAGCCAGGATACTGAGGCTAGTAAATCTACGTCGGGCCCATGGAGAGCCCGGTAGAATCTGCCATGTAACTCCTTGCTTTGCCACACAGTGCTGCGGTCGGACGTACTAAGTACTACAGGTTTGCGCCAGTTTTCTTTTGCTAAAAATAGAGGAGTCAGTCCATTGTCAACAGCAACTACATCTCTATGAGACCCCATATCGACTTGGAGAAAATACTCCCTAAGATTGCATATCTCGCGGTTATGCAATGTCTTAGCATTTAAGAAGCCACGACCACCGCACTTCCGCGGGATATACAATCTCATGGTCGATGAACGTGGGTGATGTATGCGGTGTGCTGTTAGCAATGTACGAACTTTTCTATCCAGGGCATCCAGTTCAGTTTGAGTCCATTTAAGTATGCCGAAGGAATACATCAGTACCGGCATGACCCATCCATTGTATGCGCGAACCTTGTTTCCGCCAGACAAAAGACTTTTAAGGACTTTTGATAGGCGCCCCAAGAAACGCTCACGCAACGACTGTTTCATGTCAGCATCGTTGATGCCTAATGCCTGTGACATACCTAAATATATTTATTATATTTTATTATTATTTATGTTATACCTAAATATTATTATTATTACTTTTTTAAATTTAAAAATACCTTACTAAATTCTTTAAAAAAAATATCCCTTTCATAAATGGATTGTTTACTTTTATTAAAAAGGAATTATAACTGTTGTAAGATAATTTACAATGTTTTTTCTTCACAGGAACCGAAAAGGCTGTCAAAGTGGCCAAGTTCTGGGCAGCATCAATTTTAGTCTTCGGGGGCTGTATCACATTTATTTGTGTGCGAAGATTTTTTTTGAATAAATATTGTATGAAGGTATTTTTGCACTTTTTTATGTTATTAATCCCATAACTTGTTTTATGCACTCTGCGGTCGCTCAGCTGGAAATTGTGTATGCTTCAGAATAGTTATCAAATTTTTTTAGAACCCTACTTGTTTTGCTGTAACATGACGTGTGATTGTTTCATATAAAACCCTCATTTTAAAGCAAACAAGTATGCCTAAAAAGAGATATTAAAAAGTTCAGGAACAAAAAAAAATCCCAACTTTAATTTTTTTTAACTGAACAAAAAAGTAAACGGTTCTTCGCCACTGGCGCACTAATCCTCGCATGGGGTGCAACGATAAAAAGATAATACCCCCGTCGCGTGCGCACTGGGTGCACTCTAATGACGCACCTATGCGCGGCTTATATGCGCGTTTTGGCTTACATGTGCGGCTTGGCTTATATGCGAGGCTTATCGCGCCTGCGTCTGTACCGCACAAACGGACTTAATTGCATGCACAATGGGAAAAGAGTTGCCCGTGAGAAATAAAAACGGGGAGACCAGACTGAGATATTTTAAGCTTTGGAAGAATTGGCACTATTGTCACAGAATAAATAATAGTACAAGTCTATTGTCTAAAGATATTCGAGCTACTAAGATATACCTACCTACTTTTATTTTAGGCTACTAAGATGTAAGTAGGTACTAGTGACGTGCCGATTAGGTGTTAAAGTGCCTATACATATGTGTATTTTTTTAACTAGTTTAAGCTTCAGGCCAAAGTTCAAACATCAGTTAAATATTTCAACAACATTTATTCAATAATTATTAGTTTTACAACATTCCGCCATTTTTCGTGTCCAAAACATCATCTGCCGCTTTTTCCTTTTTCTTTTTTAATTTCCTCTAAGGCAGCGGCACCAAAGAGGTTTTAAGAAAAACGTACCTATTTATAATTTGGCTTTAACAAAACGATATGTGAAAATATTTAAAATAATCGAATACCGCACCTTAACCATAATTAATAATTTTAATACAACTTAGAGTTCATGTTACAACAACTATACAACCAAAATATTAGTTATATCCTTTAACAATCGACGTTATTGTACGTGTACCTAACAGCTCGGCCTTCCTGCTAGACGCGAGTCCCTTCGCGTTTTATGCAAAGCAAAGAAAAACATTATACTTTCAGCGAATACAAAATCAAAGAACAAATTATTTACACAAAGTACTAGGTACTTACTCAAAATATTCTTATACGAACAGCAAAAATATGAAAAATATATAAATAGGCCAGCTCATTTAATTATTATTACAATTTTCAATTCACCGTAACTAGGGTAAGTACAATACAATGCAGTTGGTCGTATTTTTTAAAACTTATACCTACCTATTTTTAGCCATTTGTTACACTTAGTACTTACCTGACTTTCACAATTAATACCTACCTGCCATGCTCCTCAACCATTATTATGATTACAATCATTAACATAATCATTTACACAATTAAAATAAGTATGTTTATTTATACCTAGGTGCACATATTTATCAGTCACCCAATAAAATGTCTTATTCCTTAGTACCTACATTTACAAGATCACAATTTCAAAAGCATAGACTACCACAGAACTATTCCGTAAAATATAAGAAAAATGTGCATCCCATGCATCAAACATTTTGGTAGATACTATTGCCCTGAAACGCTAATAAAATACATCGTTCGATTAACCAGAAAAATTTTTTTATATCTGACACTTACATTGTATCAGTACCAAATAGTCTGTCTAGAGCATCTTCAAAATTATTGTCATAATCATCATCATCATCACCAGAACTTCTATCAATGTCCTGATCTTAACTCATCTAAGGTTGAGTTTTATCCATAGCTATCATTCTCTCATAAATATTCGCCCGTCTTTGCCGACAATGGTGCATCCATAATGGCGTTTTTCTCTTTACAAGAACAACCGCGTAGGGCGATGCTGACTCCCTAACTACTACAACAATCAATAAATAATTCATCTATTTCCAATAAATTCTATTAACATAGGCACGCCGCCCGCGACCGCTTCCTGGACCATAACTACAGATCAATAATTTAATACAAAATAATTATTACAAATGCCAACATTTTAGTTCAATAAAATAAGTAACACCTTTGATTTGAATAGTACAATAATGTTTAACAAATTTAGAAACGAATTCTATAAACAAACACAGTAGGCGATATATTTTACAACTTTTAACGTTGCATACCAAAGTCGAAATAGTGGCGATATTATATCTTGGGACGTTTTCAAGCTACTGTTATATATCTGATACCAATGTTTCTATTTTCATTTATATAGTTATCTCGCGCCTATTGGGACATGAGACAATGTCAATTTTATCTAAGAGAATCCAAACTATATGATGTTTGTAAATACACCACACCACCGAAGCTTTGCGCAAAAGCCCTCGCAAGAGCCTTATCTGTTTCTTATTTTAACACAATGTAAATCAAGTCCTTGTCTTCTTCATCTCGGGTGACTATTTCTTGGCGCGAGCCTCTTTATAGCGCATCGGCTCATCGGGGCGCTCACGCACGGTTGACTCGGTCATCGGACCTACCCCAGTCAGTACTCTTCACCGTCGTCGCGTGGTCTGCCCCGCCAGGTGAGACCCGTTTGGGAGGCCCAGCGGAGGCGACCAGCGGACGAACGACGGGCTTATGTGCGGGGGCGTGATTAAACCATGTTAACGGGCAATTCAGCAAGCCAATAATGCCATTTATTTATTGTAGTAAATGACTATTCTCCATTCTTCATCCTACTTTGTTAATAAAACAATAGTGATTGGCTGTTATCATGAGCTATAAACAAAACCCTATAAAGCCATTTCATCCATTTTACCATAACGCCAGCGCCAACGCCAACCAACTACAGCTCCAACGTAGCTCCAGCTTCGATTCCAGCTCCAGCTCCAACTCAGGCTCCAGCTTCGTCTCCGACTCCAGCTCCAGCTCCAGCGCCAGCTCTAGCTCCAGTGCCAGCTCCAACTCAAGCTCCGGCTCCAGCTCCAGCTCCAACGCCAGCCCTAGCTTCAGTGCCAGCTCCAACTCCAACTCAGGCTCCAGCTCCAGCTCCAGCTTAAGCTCTAACGCCAGCTCTAGCTCCAGTGCCAGATCCAGGTCCAGCTCCAGCTCCAATTTCAATTCCAATTCCAACTCAGATTCCAACTCCAGCTCAGGCTCCAGCTCCAGCTCCTGCTCAAGCTCTAACGCCAGCTCTAGCTCCAGTGCCAGATCCAGGTCCAGCTCCAACTCCAATTCCAATTCCAATTCAGATTCCAATTCCAATTCAAATCTCAATCCTAAATTAGGATTCCTAATACAATGCAACATAATGCAATCCAATTCAATCTAATTCCAAACGTATCATCATGCTCACCCACAACAAACGCCCATGCACCTATACATACATTTCACACTCACTGACACACACATACACTCACACACACACAATCATCAACACTTGATATATAATCTGGCTAGAACATAGACTTTGTTGTGTTACTGTTTAATTTTTTTTTGTTTCCTTTATTTTTGTTTTTTATACAAACCTATGTGTTAACATAGTGTAACTAATAGTGATATTGACAAAATGCTATCTGAGGGTGGGGGCCTGGTGACCTGTAGTACAGGGTCTTCTCTGATACCTATCTCAGGCACCAGTCCCACACAAGGCTCTCAAGAATACTTGTATTAGCAATAAGTACCTTAGAGTTGTGAAGGGATCAATAAAGATTTTTATTTATTTTTATTTAAACACTATTCCAAATCTAATTTCCATTCCCATTCTAATTCCAATTTCCATTCCAATTCCAAATCCAATCCCAATCCCAAATCCAATCATAAATCCAATTCCAATCCCAAATCCAATCCTATATCCCATCCTAAATCCAATCCCAAATCAAATCATAAATTTATTCCCCAAATCCAATTCCAAATCCAATCATAAATCCAATCCCAAATCCAATCCCATATCCAATCCCAAATCCAATCTCAAATCCCAAGTTAAATCTCGAATCCAATCCCGAATCAGTTCCCGAATTCAATCCTGGACCAAACCTCAGATCCGATCCCAGTTCCAATCCAGGATCTAAATCACGAATTCAATTCCGAATGCTATCTCAAATGCAATGCCAAATCCAAATCTAATCTCAATCTAATCCTCAATCTCAATCTCACTCGCAAACGCAATCTCAACCTAAATTCTCAATCTAAATCTCAATCTCAATATCAATCCCAATCTCAATCTCAGTCACACACGCAATCGCAATCTCAATCTCAGTCGCAATCTCAATCTCAATCTCAATCCCAATCTCAATCTGAATCTGAATCTCAATCTCAATCTTAACCTCAAACTCAGTCGCACACACAATCGCAATCTCAATTCTCCATTTCAATCTCAATTTCTCAATCTCAATCTCAATTTAAACTTCGATCTCAATCTCAGTCGAAAACGCAATCGCAATCTCAATCTCAGTCACACACACAATCGCAATCTCAATCTCAGTCGCAATTTCAATCTCAATTTCAATCTGAATCTGAATCTCAATCTCAATCTCAAATCGCAATTCTCAATTCTCAATTCTCAATTCGCAATCTCAATTCTCAATTCTCAATTCTCAATTCTCAATCTCAATTCTCAATTCTCAATCTCAATTCTCAATCTCAATTCTCAATCTCAATTATCAATCTTAATTCTCAATCTCAATTTTCAATAACAATTCTCCCTCTCAAATCTCAATATCAATTCTCAATCTCAATTCACAATCTCAATCTAAACCTCAATCTCAGTCGCACACGCAATCTCAATTCTCAATCTCCATCTCAATCTCATGCATTTGCTTACCACCACTGTAGTCCCACTGAAGCTATGCTATGGGTCTATCCTGTTTTTAACGCCCTTACCGTTGCACAAACTTGCGTCTTATCCGACCCCCGAGGATCTCGACGATATAGCACGCTATAAGTCCTTGCTATTGCTCAAACTTCACAATACATAACGGAAAGAACTTGTTAGCGCTTCATATTATATTTCTTATATTGTTACATAGTTGGGTATGGAATAAGTATCGTTAAAGTTATTCAAACAGACTTTCACCGCAGCCTTCTCAAGAAGTTTAAAGTTAAACTAATTCACACTGAAAATACCTAATGTTAATGGCTAATGACGATAGTACTGCCTACTCCATCAATTTCATAATGACCTGGAGAAAAAGGTCATACTGTCACATTAGCCTCAAAGAACACCCATTATTACGAATCACTTGCTATACTAATTCAAATAATTGAAATTTCGCATTTAAAAATAATGTTTGCAAGTCGAATATGTCGATCTACAAGTCGCAAAGCCACCACAAGTGAGTGATACTATGGCGTTCATACGGGCACACCTCTCATACGATTAAATATTATACCTAAATCGTGTTGTGACTTGTATCACATCTTAGGTGATCCACGTTTTTTTTTTACGGCACAAAACGTGCATGTACTAACGGAAAATCATAAGTCAATCAATGTCGTACACAGAACATTATTGAAATACTTACTTAAGTTTAGATAGACAATCCTTCAGCTATAATGTTTGCTTGACCAGAATTAACCCGTGCTCAAATAATATGGTTGCATTGACTCGCAACGTTCCTTTCGTAAAAACACCGGTTTGTCCTTCGTCTCACTCTTCCATAGGCTAGGGAGTCTATGGGAGTCTCGCTCCAGCCTTCACCAACTTCATCTTCTGTATCCGGTCCGGCCCTTAACCCCGGGCATCATCATACATCATCATCATGTCAGCCGAACGTCGCCGTCGCCCACTGATGGGCACAAACATCCCCCAAGGATCCCCACAACGATCGGTCCCGCGCCGCCCGCATCCAGCGGCTCTGCGCGACCCTGACCAGATCGTCGGTCCACCCTGCAGGGGGCCCACCCACAGAACGTCGTCCGGTACACGACACCAGCCCTTCACCTCGGGCAGCATCACATACCAGCTCTTAACCTCGAACATCATCACATATTAGCCCTTGTCCTCGGGCATCCCAATAAACCAGCTCTTAACCTCGAGCATCATCACATATTAACCCTTATCCTCGGGCATCCTAATAAACCAGCTCTTAACCTCGAGCATCATCACATATTAACCCTTATCCTCGGGCATCCTAATAACCCAGCTCTTAACCTCGAGCATCATCACATATTAACCCTTATCCTCGGGCATCCTAATAACCCAGCTCTTAACCTCGAGCATCATCACATATTAGCCCTTGTCCTCAGGCATCATCATATACCAGCTCTTAACCTCGAGCATCATCACATATTAGCCCTTGTCCTCAGGCATCATATACCAGCTCTTAACCTCGAGCATCATCACATTTTAGCCCTTGATTTCGGGTGTGTCGTTGCCATCATTGTCTCTGGAATTTAGAGAAACGCATAGATCAAAATGTTATAATTAAAAACCTTTACAAAAGAAAAACGGCTTTATGTAAGAAGAACCCCGGAATGAAACTCCATCAAAAACTCTTTATCTCTCTTTAATCCAATAAAAATAAACTGCTTATTTCTTGAGACAATGCTGTCTAAACCTTCATACTAACCACTCAACACCCGCCATCTACATAATCTTTTTTTCATCCGCGCACGGCTCATTATCAAAGGCAAATTCCTTTTTGGACGGTTACAATTTTATTCTGTATTATCAATTGCCGAATTTTAACTTAATGTTTTTTTTTTTACTTGCATGAATTTTACATAAATCTTACATTTATTAAAAGCAAGATTATAGAATCCTTAACTTGTACCTAAACAGGATTCTTAACCGAAACCATAACGCAATAATAATTTTGATTTGCTGCATAACGTTATTTTTACATTTAGAATAGCTTTGAATCATAAAAGAAAACAATAAAATTAGTATGTACCTACCTATTTCGTTATATTTGATCAACATCTTTGCATTGCCAACAATATTAAATAAAAGGTTTTTTTGTTTTAATTAAACTATCAGGATCCTTAGGTTCATTTATTACTTTTATTACAATAAAAAAATACTATCACAAGTTGTAGCAGCTTGACAATAACTTAAATAGCAACTGTTTGAAGTTTGTAATCTGCTTGAACGGAACATAATGACAGCTGTTATTCCGAACGGGAATCGAGATCTATGGTATGGTTAGATATACAGCGCTCAGCTGCAGCTGCTTTTTAGGGTTCCAAATCAAAATGGTAAAAAGGAACCCTTATGGTGCGATTCAGTCTGTCTGTCACAGCTGGACATCTCGAGAACCACTAATGCCATCAACTTGAAATCTTGTTTAAGAAGACGTTTGCCAAACCATTCCGCAAATAAGAGAGAATTAAAAATATTTCATTGTTTTTTGCAACAGGTTCTGAAGAACAGAAGAAACAGAAAGAAGTTTATGTAATGATTACAGGAAAAATAAAACGATGTCTCCAAACAGCAAACCTTTTCAGAAATAATCAACAAAAACCACATTAGTTCTACTATCGGGCAAGAGATGGCGCCGACCCAAAACTGCAATAATTCTACACCGCAAATTTTTTGACGAATATAGCCTCGCCGATGAAAACATCCTCACGTTTTACCCATTCACATGATTGTACGGAACCCTCGACGCGCGAGTCCGACTCGCTCTTGACCGTTTTTTTTTTGGTCATTGATTCCATTCCAAAATACTATAACACAGATTTTATTATTTATCATTAAAATCTTGTAGGCTTACAGAAAAAAAAATCAATGCAATTCCAATTTCAAATCACACTAAGTACAACAATTTTCTCTTGTCAATTTTCACAATTCATTCCAATCAAATAACACCAAATGAGTATAATTATTGTCAAATACATAAATCATGCGATCTCAATACTTTTTCAACAAAAATTGCCTTGAAACTTTACGCTAAGGTTTTATTTTGCAATAAAAACTATCTTCTTTAGCCATATAATAACATGCAACAAGTTCACTTAACTTTGGTTTTGCAGGCGTGGAAGGAAATTTTGTATATCCTTTACGTGTCCCCTTCTGAACTTTAAGCTTCAGGCCAAAGTTCAAACATCAGTTAAATATTTCAACAACATTTATTCAATAATTATTAGTTTTACAACATTCCGCCATTTTTCGTGTCCAAAACATCATCTGCCGCTTTTTCCTTTTTCTTTTTTAATTTCCTCTAAGGCAGCGGCACCAAAGAGGTTTTAAGAAAAACGTACCTATTTATAATTTGGCTTTAACAAAACGATATGTGAAAATATTTAAAATAATCGAATACCGCACCTTAACCATAATTAATAATTTTAATACAACTTAGAGTTCATGTTACAACAACTATACAACCAAAATATTAGTTATATCCTTTAACAATCGACGTTATTGTACGTGTACCTAACACTAGGTATTAAAAATATTAAGATGAACAATTAACTTCAACACCATGCATTTGCACACCCTGACTGCTTTTTGTATTCTGAATATTTTTTTAAGTGAAATCAAGATCTCTAATAGGTACCATTTATGCCCGTTTGCACTAAACTCGGGTTGAGCTTGTCATAGAAAAGATACATCTTAAACAGCCTAAAACAGCCGAGCTAAAATTTTTGTGTGCACTGACAGACTACGTCGTAAATTAGTCATCACTTTGCTAAAAGAATGAATGAATGAATTCAAATATTAATTGTTTATGGATTTTAAACCTGGCGAGGTAAAGTAGGTCACTGGATATTTTTTTGGTTGAAACTTCTCATTGATTCCTTCGTAAGTTAAAAGGAGACAAAAGCTAAGGCGTTGTCTATTTTATTTGGTAGGAGTAATTCACCGAGAAAAGAAAAAGTCAACTGAGCTCAACTGTCAGGAAAAACATAAATACAGTGCGCAACCTTTTCTGTTCCGGTGGCCAAAACTAGAACTAACGAGTTTTGTTTTTAATGTCATTTTGCTAATACTTTCATGTTTTGCTGCTAAACATAAGCGCCGCTGTCATGGGAACAGAAAAGATTGTCGATCTGTGATGTTTTTTAAATAAATGAGGAATGACGTATGTCACATGTGTTGTGTCTCTATCTAGCAAACAAGAATACAAAAGCCACAAGCTTTTCTGTTCCGGTGACAGCCGTGACACAGGAGTCACTTGCAATACGAAATTAGTTGTCAAAATGGACTGTCGTATGAAAACTGTTTTAGTTCCAAAGATAATCACCGGAACAGAAAAGCTTGTCGCACTACTCTTTGCTCACAATGCCACAGACAATAATCACTGATATAGGTATTTCTTAAGCCTTAGGCGCTCGATATTGGGCCCGTAAGTTAAGAATAGCCAAAAGTGCATTTAAGAATGTCCTAAGGTTAGTGCAAAGCAATTTTTTGTTAAGAATGTCTTAAGTTAGCTAGGAAAAGACTTAGGCGATTTTTAAGTTTAGTGCAAACGGGTGTTATTCGTTTAACTTCCTGTCATGTGTCAGGCCCAATAATAACAATAAAAAATCACGTTTTAAATCGGTCAAAATCCTTGTTTTACGCTAATACAGGAAAAACTATTAAAATATCTTATTGATTAATATTATTATTTTTGGAAGCGTTTACTTATAACCTACCTAGCTTCCATTGTAAAGTACCTCTGTAGGGTTCCGCGTATTTTTAATGCACGCGTGCTGCGCAGTCAATGTTGCGAGAGAAATAACGAGTATGATGGTTCTGTGATTTATAAAGGGCCCATGATTTTTACCTAACTGTTTGTGAAAGTTTTTATAGGAAGGGTAGGTTTTAATTTTTTGCGTAATCTTTATCTTTGTTGTAAAATAATTTGAGTGATTGATAAAATTCTATTGCGATTTTAAATTATTTTTATGCATTCACAATGCTGTAAGAATAAAGGAAAAATTGAGACAGAAAAAACTACCAGCCTTGCAAGTTACTTGAAAGAAATACTAGGTACTTGCCAAACTACCAGTTTATTACTAGTTATTAGTTTTTTCTATCACAATTTTTCCTTTACTAACATTTTATTGTACCTACTTAATTTTGCAGGTATTCTTGAGCTTGCTATGGTGGAAAACTGCATTGGTTTCCACTAACAAGCTTTATTGCTGGCTCAGAAGCAAAGTGCTACAACAGAAGAAGGTTAGGCCAGCGCACTCAATACTTGGTTCCTGACGCCAGCAGAGCTAAAAAAGCTTTTCGAATATAATAAAGAGCAAAATGAACCTCTGTTTGTCTAAGAGAGTTTCATTTCGCTGTCACAAAAAGTGTTGCGCTGTCTCATTTGATTTTAAGGCGCTACTCGGAAAAAGTATGGACCTTTTGATTTAAAACTATAGGACGGTTACAGTTGTTACAAATCTGGTAATAAGATATATCTTTCTTCATACCTTTTTCTAGAATCGTATAGTTTCAAAAACACGATTTTATGATTTTGCCTTGACACTTTTTCTTTTCGAAAAGACCTCTAAAATTTACGAAAATTTATGATTATTCTTAAATGGGGTACTTACACTATTGGAAATTGGTTTAATTAGTGGATACCAATAATATTTAAGATCGTATAGAAGCATTTTTTTAAAATCGCTGTAGTTTTTTAATACGAAGTGATTTTGTGTTTTTTTTTTTTGCCTAATCTGCAAAATCTCGCTCCCGCGCGCGTCGTTTTCTCATTGCTATCTCGCTTCAGCACAATTTTTCCGAGTATCGCCTTAAAAGCATTGTCGATTTACTACAATAAAAATTAAGTTCAAAAACTAAAACCCGACTACTGAAAAATCACGCTCTAAAAAGTATGAAACAAGAAAATATTCTCATCTGAAATTGCCGTGGTCGTATGCCACCTTTCCCTAGAACGAAAATATTGTTTTGTTATAGTATATGGTCGTGGGCATACGACCACGGCAATTTCAGATGAGAATATTTTCTTGTTTCATACTTTTTAGAGCGTGATTTTTCAGTAGTCGGGTTTTAGTTTTTGAACTTAATTTTTATTTACATTATTTTGGGGTCATAATTTTGCGCTGTGTAGTGCCGGCACATAAAAATAATAGCACTACCCCCTCTCTTCTCGAGCGTGTCGTAAGAGGCGACAGATGGAAAACTGCCATCAAGAGAGGGCCAGCAGCGTCTCCATGTAACAGCAGGACATACTGCGATCGCCAACACTTGGCAGGCCAAGCGTGGCCATTATGGCAACAACGGAGAACCTCTTTATGATGAACTCCTTCTCCAGGAAGCCCGTAACCGGCAAATGGACTGGATCAGCCCGGACCAGGCGGTACAGTCAAAAACGAGATCGATTTTAACATGTGGACTAAGAAGCACATCCTCAATGATGTCAGTGTGATCACCGCTGTTAAGACAGTAAGCGATCACCGTATGGTCAGAGGCACATTGAATATCAATGTTAAGCTTGAAAGATCGCGGCTGATAAAATCCACGCTTCGACCAATACCGGCTCAAATTTACCATATTTAACAATGGCTCTCAAGCAGCTTAAAAACAACAAGGCGGCGGGCGGGCACAACAGAGCTTCTGAAAGCGGGCGGAAAGCCGATACTTAAAGCTTTTCAATTCAATCACCCTCGAGGGCAAAACGCCAAAAGCATGGGGCAGAAGCGTTTTTCAAGAAGGGTGATAGGACTCTTTTGAAGAACCAAAGACCCATCACGTTTCTGAGCAATATCTATAAGTTGTTCGACGACTTCCAACCTCCCGAACAAGCCGGGTTCTGGAAAGGCTATAGCACCAAAGACCACATTCATACGCTGCGGCTAGTTATGCAGAAGACCGAAGAGTACAACTTGCCACTTTGCTAGGCGTTCGTGGGCTACGAGAAAGCCTTTGATTCGATTGAGAGCTGGGCGGTACTGCAGTCTCTCCAGAGGTGCCAAGAAGACCACAGGTACATCTATGTGCTCAGGTACTTATACCAAAACGCCACCATGTCAATCCGATTACAGAACCAGAGCTGTAAACCTATCCAACTACAGCGAGGTGTGAGACAGGGAGACGTCGTCATCTGTCCGAAACTGTTCACAACAGCGTTGGAGGATATTTTTAAGCTTCTGGATTGGAAAGGATGCGGCATCAACATCAATGGCGAGCACCTAACACACATACGGTTTGCCGATGATGTATTTCTTATGGCTGAGACCTTGGAAGACCTGAACATAATGCTCGAAGATCTCAGTAATGCTTCTCAAAGAGCGGGTCTAAAGATGAACATGGATGAGACGAAAATCATAATACCCATGTTTCACCCGCTCCAGTCGTTGGGAACATTACGCTCGAAGTTGTTGACCGCTTTGTTTACCTAGGGCAAACGGTCCAGTCAGTAAGTCCAACTCCGAGAAAGAGATCTCTCGACGAATTCAGCTCGGATAGGTAGTTTTCGGGAAGCTCCGGCGGCATATATTCGCGTCCGAAATACCTCAATGTCTCAAGACGAAAGTCTTTGACCAGTGTGTGTTGCCAGTCATTACTGGCTTACTGACCTATGGAAGTGAGACGTGGTCTTTTACAATGGGTCTCAAAAGAAGGCTCAAAGTCACCTAGCGAGCAATGGAGAGAGCGATGCTTGGTATTTCCCTGCTCGATCGAATCAGAAACGATGAGATCCACAGGAGAACTAAAACAACCGACATCGCTCGAAGGGTTGTACCGTTGAAGTGGCAGTGGGCGGAACAGAAAGCGCGGAGAAACGATGGCCGTTGGGGCGGAAAGGTTCTCGAATAGCGATCGCGTACCGGTTCCGTGGGCAGGCCCCCTACAAGGTGGACCGACGATCTGGTCAAAGTCGCGAGAAGCCGCTGGATGCGGGCAGCGCTTGATCGATTGTTGTGGAGTTGAGGCCTATGCCCAGCAGTGGGCGTCGTTCGACGATATGATGATGATGAATTTCGTGATAAAGTCATAATTTGATTTATGCAAGCAAAGCCGCTAGCAACAACTAATAAAATATATATTTTTAAAACGAGCTCACCAAGAGCTTTCATTTGATACCAAACACGATATTCTTCTCAAAAAAAAGTTTTTTAGTTCACAACTATATGTCGTCTAGAGGGCGCCATATTCAATTTCATGTGATGTGACATAGCCTATAACCAGCAGACAATCAAGACGCTTCCAACGATACCTCAATTGTGAATATATGATCAGCAGTTTAGAAGTTATGTGGGAACAGATGAACATACATACAAACATACATACATACATACATACCGGTCAAACTCATAACCCTCCTTTTTTTTGCTTTGCCGTAGTCGGGTAAAAAATAATGAAGAGGACAAAATATAACATCAAATCGGCGTGTAAAAAGGGACGCTCGAAGCTTACTTAAAACAATTAAGGTGTGTCGCTCCGTGCTCCACGCACATGCGGGGCAATTATTGGTCCGGCACAAGGGCTCATACAGAGTCATACAGACGCATACAGGCGCATATAGGCCCGCGCGTTTCATAACCGTCGTCGCCTATTGTGCGCGGGCGATAAATCACGACCTGTCGCGCTGCTAAAAATCGTTGCCTAGTAATTTATAGGTGGGAATACAGTGTAGCGCAGTCGGCAGTAGGTTTGGAGGCAAAACAGTTGAATAATTGCAAGTTCATTGGTGCTTTTTACTTCATTTAAAAAAAATCGATAAGTATAGATATAGATAAGTACATTAAAATAAATAAATTTTAATTTTTCCATTTACATATTCAATCTACGATGGCTTAGCTCAAATCTGTTGGAAAAATTAGCGCCAACAGCAGTGGCTGATAGCTTATGTAGGTAGTTATTACATCTTCTTATAATCATATATACCAAAGGACATTAAATGCTTACCGACGACTAAATTTAAAAAGGCCTTGCGTCAATGGCTTCTCTAAAATACTTTTTACTCTGTAGGTGAATTTTTAAGAAGTTAATAGGGTTAGAATATACTTAATCATTTATATTATCAACTAGCTTTCCGCCCGCGGCTTCGCCCGCGTGGACCTCGCGACGTTATCCCGCGGGAATGTGACATTTTTCCAGGATAAAAAGTAGCCTATGTTCCTCTCCAGGCTACAAAGTATCTATGTTCCAAATTTCAGCCAAATCCGTTCAGCCGCTTTGGCGTGATTGAGTAACAAACATCCAAACATCCAAACATCCAAACATCTAAACTTTCACATTTATAATATTAGTAGGATGTGGTCGATGCATTGACATAATAATTGTTGCATGCTGTACTATGGCTAAATAGGTTTAAGCGACATTTTTCTTTTCTTTTGACCATCTGTATTCTATATACCCTATTTATGGCAAATAAAATATTTGTATTGGTATTTGTATTAATACTAATTATAGAACTACAAATTCTTGTAAAAAATACGATTATTCAAAGTTTTTTATAATTTTATTCTTAGGTAAGTATTAGTTATTTTACTCTTTTGCATTATGTTCACAATGCAATTTTTTATTACTGAAATAAAGTATTAGAAGAAATCGACCCGTCTCACAAGTCTCACAAGTCACAACTGCCCCCATTGGAGCTTGTTGTGAGCCGAGACGAAATTTTCTAAAACTCTATTTCAGAAATTTTATTCTTTTTATATCACACTATAGTTCTTACTTCTTAAATCGAGCAAACCTACTGCTTGACGTCCCTACTGTAATTCACCGTACTAATATAACAGGGTACCAAAAAGGTGAGGGCGACTTTTTGTCACTATTGTTCGTCACATAGGGGCTCGACACATGTGCAACCGATGCAATTGCAGCAATCTGACCTATACGCGTAGCCGTTTCTCTTTTGCATTACAATTACCCTAGCTTAGCTCTGGTAGCTACCAGTTTCCGTGATGATAATACTTATTATTTTTTTTTTAATACTGTAGCCTCTTCTGATCTTTTAACTTTAATAAAATAACTAAGCAATCCATGCAGTAGTGATTGCGCTAGGAAGTAACAAACTTTCATCAATCCTCTCAAACTTTCTAGCATACATTATAAGTGGGATAGTATTAGGTATTTCTTTTTATCTCATGAACGCTCTTAAAGCGCGAAGCTTATAATAAAGTTAAAACTAGGTATTTCAATGTAGGGCAGGCGTACCGGTTTTGGCCACTGTACTGGTTCTGGCCACTTTTTGCTCTAAAAGCTTTCTAAACAACTTTTAGCCATTTTTGATAAAGACAATTAAAATAAGGTATTTTAAGGTAATAATAACAACCGTTAGAATTCCTTATGTCATAAGATTTTTTTCAATAAATTCCATTTTCTGACAGAAAATTTTTTGAATGAAAATTTTAAGAAATTTGTTTTGGATGAAATACTTTATAAACATTGTTTTTTACAATTAAATTGTTGTTTTGCAATTGACTGGTTTCTAGCGCATAAGAATATATTGATTTTACCTGGGTTTGGTTTTGATTTTTCGTAATACTTACAAAAGTTTAACTATCAGTAAGTGGCCAAAACCGGTACATTTGGCACCTCTCACACATTGTGTGTAATATAAAAAAAAATATTTTACTTTTATAAATTTGAAAAATGTACCTTTAAAGTTAGATAAATTATCTATAATTAAAGATATAATTGGTGTCTTAAATACCTAAGACCATTTAGTAGTTAGTGCTTAAAAGTCAAAAAATCCTTAAAGTGGCCAAAAAGGGTACCTCTGCCCTACTTACCTTTTTCGTAACAGTACCCTTTCATTTGCTTTATTGCTGACTGCCCTTGTATCCAGTGAACTAGTCACGCGTCACACGGCAGGGGATGTCGGTTTACAGTCACACGCCGGTTTTTTTTATTGTATTCTTTTTTAATGACATTGACAGATGTCACTTTGACATACGCTCTTTGATAGGATTTTGGAATGAATTTTTTTTTTCAATTAAGTTTTTATGTGTGAACAAAAAAGCACTCTTAGTTAGTAGGTATCATCACTCAATTCAGACAGTAATTTTATATCGACATAGAACATGAAACAGTCCACAGTCAAAGTTTCTAAAACGTCAGCAGATTACACTAAATTAAATGATGGACAATTTCACGAATTATGACACATTTTGATTACGCAAAATGACATACGCAAAATGACACATACGCAAAATGACACATACGCGAAATGACAAATACGCGAAATGACAAATACGTGAAGTGACATATACGCGAATTGACACATACGCGAAATGACATGAATTAAAGACGTAAAATTTTGTTGCGCGTAGATTTGTTTGAGACAGAGTCCTTTATTGGCTGCACACACCTCTTTACCTACTAGGTACTTTCTTTCTTTTATCTTTCTCTCATTGTCTGTGTATGTGTATGTACCTACTTACCTACTCTTGCTCTGTCGTAATATTGTTGTGTGTGTGATGTGTGTGTATTCCAATTAAAAAAATCTTTCTTTCTTAAAATTTAAAGCTACTTCAACTGTGATTTCAGGCGAATAACATTTAAAAAAGCCTTCTAAAAGGCCTTTTGTTACCATTGATTTAAGTTTAGAATGTGAACCAAGAAATCAGTTTCCACTTCAAAAAGGAGGATGTGACGATTCACACCAAAAAACCCCAAAATTAGGTTATGATAATAACTTTCTTCTTTGCAGCTTTTCATTGTATTGCAATGTCACCAAAAAAGGTTGGCACCCGCAGAAACCGTTTATTAAACCTATATCCTTTTTGCTTGTACACTTTTTCACAATCGCGTATCATGCTGGCAGGTTAGGGCGACAATCTAATAAAGTGTCCTACCCCTGCTGGGACCGTCCGATTATGTGCTCCAAATCTTGTTACCCTACTGATTAATACTACGGCTGTTCATGATGCGGCATAACGTAGCGAAGAGCGGTAGGGAAAATGATTTTGTTTTCAAAATAAAATGAATTTGTTAGTACAAATAAGGATTTTGACTTGGGGGAGGCCTATGCCCAGCTTTGGGCGTAGTATGGCTGATGATGTCATAGTCATAGTCATAGTCATATTTTTTTTATTAATATAGATTAAATAAAATTAATGCTTATGAATCGTCCAATATTTTTTACCTACCACCTGTTATGGACATCTTTTAACTGACAAGAAAAACAGGCGAAAAAAACTCATCAGCTTTAACAGAAGATGATGATGATGAAGGATTTTGATAAAAAATCCTACTGCTATAAAATAATTTTTTAACAACTCAGCTGCTTTATCATTATTATAAATTATGTAAGTAACTACAACGTGTTAATGCTATAATCGAAAAGCCCATACACCCTAACAAATTTCTTTTATATCAAATTGGATTCCATTAAAATGTTTTTTTTTTTGATGAAGAGTCCCCGTGACTTTCTGACAGGTTTTAAGCTCTACTATGACGTAAGAGAGGAAGTGACGGGTCGCGCGCGTATTGAATGAACAGAAGCGGCAAAAGTGAAAATTTTTTTTTTTTTAATATAACCCCTATCAAAAATGCTTGGAATTTATTCTACTCTCGATTCCGAACAAACTATTTTGCTTAGTTTCGGTTAAAGTGTAAATACGTTATACAGGGTAAATTTTTAATCGGTGCACAAATTTTTAAGATTGACTCAGAATCGGTAAGTGAACAACTTTCTCCTAGAAACATAGGTCGAAATATGACAAAAATTTATTGACTCTTCATACAAATCGGACTGATCACGTGATCGGATTAGTATGGGAAGTCCTAAAATTTTTGTCGTATTTCGACCCATGTTTCTAGGAGAAAGTTGTTCACTTACCGATTCTGAGTTGATCCTAAAAATTTGTGCACTGGTCAAAAAATTTTCCTGTATAATTAATTATATTAAATTCAATGTAGGTAATATAGTTTTATTTTTAATAATTCAGAAGTAGTAAGAAACAATATTTAGGTAAATGCGTTTCATACTTTTGACATGATAGGTGAAGCAAGCTCTATTTAAATGTAGGGCGGAAACATCTCTACTTCGTTCCTTCCTTTCCACTGCAGTGAAAATTCATATTACTTAGTATACTGATGAATTTTTCGTTATGCCCTTACGGTCGCATTTTGTGAAATTGGAATGTGTGCGTAATGATTTTAGCGGGCGATGAGCGGCGAGGTATATTGTTTATGACGGATACCTACCTCAAATTGAAATAAATGAATGAATATGATAAAAACTTCATAATTATGTCTTCATAATGGTACAAAGCTACTAAGCTTTGTATGAGTTCCGACACCGACACAATGCATTACACGGCTAAGTATTTGATTGAATCAGGCGTCACCTGGTGGAAGTCCTAACCATTGTGAAAAATAAAAATACACACTTCATAATCACCGAAATCATCCGTATGCAATCCAGCTTCGGTGCTGGATTGCATACGGTCAAACATATCCTGAAGACTTCGGGTTGGGGCGAAACACGTGTAGAGTAGTGTGATCGGTGAAGGTGTACGTTTTGAGTAGTGTGATTGGTGAAGGTGCACGTTTTGTGATTATTTGCGGAGGAAAACTATATATTTTTATTTTTCACAATAACACGGCTAAATTAAAAACTGTAGCAAGTGGCTCAACATTCTCGTGTCGTGACTGTAGGTATTAATAAGTGCATGCGATGCGAATGTAAGTATCATAAATTAAGGTAAACTTTATAATAGGTGTTATAAAACCTGAATAGCTGGATCGAGGAGCCCGTAGAAGCAGTGGTTGGCGAGCTCGGACTGCGATCGTTGAGGTTACCAAACTTTCGTAATGGTCGATCACGGGATGGTTGACTAAAAACTTTTCATCTCTAGCTCCTCCGTGCTTCGGTAGGCACGATAAGCCGCTGGTGCCGGCTGCATTTGCAGTCGTTACGTGTCGTTACTATCAATCCGCACTGAACAAGCGTGGTGGGTAATGGCCCGTTCTCCTTATCCATCCATAAGGAAGGCCAGTGCCCCAGCAGTGGCAACATTAAATGGCTGCTGATGATAAATAGCTGATGTTTCTCAAATGGTTCATAATAAATTAAAACAAATTTCCTCCTTCCCAAAAGGGCAACATATTGTTCTCTAATGTCTAACAACAGTCATTGTCTGTTTTTACAAAGTAATACAAAAAAATAATAACTCTAAGAGCAGCACATAAAGCATGCTTGTAAAACAGTGCATTAGTGCAGGGTTTAACGAGTGCTTACAATGTAGACAAATCGTCCGCCGCGCCTGTTTACCGAATACGCCTAAACTACTCATTTGAATAACTGATGCGGCTGTAGCGATATCGATAAATTCTAATAAAGTTGCAGTCAAAAAATATGCAAATATCATTATGTGTGACAAATAGTAACATTGTTTGGGTTTGGTTAAATACGAGATTTGTAGCCGTAGCAATCGTAACAGTAAACTATACCTTCCGTCATAAGCTGTCAAAGTGCTGCTGTCAAATATGTATTGAATTTTAGTTTCTCACACGAGTCACCGAGAGAGTAATTCGTCCAAGAGAGGTGCTACGCAGGTTTTCATCATGACGCCGACTTCAGACAGATCCAAGTAAGTACTAAGATTAGTTAGAAAAAGTCACGCAGAAAAAAAAGGCGGCTTTCAGGCGGGATTAGCGGGATAGCTACTTGCAGGGCTCGTGGTTTTTTACTATCACATTTTTCCTATAGGTACTTACAGAATTGCATTGTGAATGCATAAAAATAATTTAAAATCTCGAAGTCACGCATTTTCGTCCTTTGAATTAAAAATTCACTTGTTTTTAGGTAAAGAGTTTTTGTTAAGAAAAATTTTGAAGTCGATTTTTGTCTATCCAACCTTCTATTTGCAACCTGGGATTGCTAAGTCGACCTCCAATTTTTATAAAGAGCTAATTTGAATACCTTTAGAAAGTGCGGGTACAATTCAAAACTATATCGATGTCGATAAACGCATGCCAACCATAACTATTCCGGTAAAGGAGTGCGTCAGCGGCAGGCGGGCGGGTTTGCATAAAATCGTCATTTGTCAGGCAGTAATGCGTCCGCGCCAGACCTCCACCGGCATGATGAGACACGTGGGTAGTCGCCATGATATTGATATTAGCGTCGAAGCAAGGGGGAGGCTGGAAGTTAAGAGAATCTAAGCTTAGCTGTTTTCTTGAAGCAACGAAACCTCCATGTACCTACATGGTACAAACCTAACACTTATCGTCATTTATGATGCAGTAATGCCCAGTGCCAGACCTCCATCGGGCATGATGAGATACGTGTGTAGTTGCGATGTTATTGATATTAGTGTCAATGCAAGGGGGCGGATATAAGTTAAGAAAATCTAAGCTTAGCTGTTTTCTTGAAGCAATGAAACCTCCATGTACAAACCTAACAATGATCGTCCTTTCTTAGGCAGTAATGCGTCCGCGCCACACCTCCACCGGCATAATAAGACACGTGGGTAGTCGCGATATTGTTGATATTAGCGTCGAAAACAAGTGGGGGCTGGAAGTTTGGAGAATCTAATGTTTTCTTGAAGTAAAACCTCCATGTTCAAACCTAACAATGATCGTTATTTAACAGGCAGTAATGCCCAGCGCCAGACCTCCACCGGCATGATGAGACACGTGGGTAGTCGCGATGTTATTAATTTTAGTACCTACCGAAATAAGAGGGAGGCTGGAAATTAAGAGTATCTAAGTTTAGCCGTTTTCTTGAAGCAATGAAACCTCCATGTACAAACCTAACACTGATCGTCATTTATCAGGCAGTAATGCATCCGTGCTAGACCTCTATCGGGTATGATGAGGCCGTGAATAGTTGCGATGTAATTGATATAAGCAAAAGTTGGAAGTTTAGAAAATATAAAATGTTTGAGTTCGAACTAAACAGTAATGTCATTTTGTCAGGCAGTAGGTAAAGTTTAAAACACACAGAAAGCGGTATCTGTAATACTTACATACTTACCTTCACCAGGTGTGATGACACACGTGGGTAATTGCGATGCTTTTGATATTGGTGTTGAAGCAGGGGAACGCTAAGCTAAGAGAGTCCAAGCTTAGAATCAGATAATTCCTACGTTCAGAGAAAATAAAACCTCTCTATAAGAAACAAAGCATCGAATTGCATAGGTCATTTGCTTCATCGCAAAAAATTACAAATAATACTTAGTTAAGCTTGGGACTTGTTGGGTTGTGAAGTGGGGAAAGTTGTGACGTATAAAATATCATAATTATTACGGTAAATTATATATACAAACATAAAAAGGGGTAAAGGTCATAATTGAATATTATTTTCTGCATACTATTTAATTATCAATTATGAATATTTCTTGAATATGCAAAAACTGTTCTGACTCGTTTTATCTCGAACAAAACTTTTTAGATTACATACCCTCTCGTGCAAGTTCTTTCACCTTAATCAAGTCCACTAAGATAGCGGTATCATTAAAGTTGGAAAGTTTAATTCCAAAAGTTCGTTGTTCATTACTCATACCGTCGTAAGACGCAAATTCATCTCGGCAATCCATTTAACGAAGTAGGAGGCGTGACTTTGAAGAGACCTCCACATAAACACTTCAATAAACGCACATTAAAAGATATGTCTCCAATTTAACTTGAATTTATGGTCACCATAACCCGTAAACTACTGACTACGTCACCTTAATTCAACGTTTTATCTGAACCACCCATCCATTGCTGGATTTATTTGACGGTCAATTTTTCAGTATCAACAAAAATTGCAATGGATTACAATTCATTCAATTTGCCGTTAGCAATAAACGGATGTTTTAGTGGGAGGGCGTTAGATTTAGGTGCTTAGCCCCCTGCGAGTGCTTGCCCCATAAACTTTTAGAAATGCCCCGTTTATACTTCATAAAATTTATATGCACTTTTATTCCATCAATAAAGATCGATTTAACTATTTTGTCTGCTGCACTATACTTTTTGGCGAGGGTAGGTGAGCGAGAGACTTATTTAATTACTTAAGGATTAACTCAATAAGGAAGAAAGTTAGTTCTTTTGTTCAGATAAAATTGAAATAAACAGCAGTCCTATATTTCCATAACTCATATTTACCCAGTTGTTTATGTCACCTCAGTCTGAATAAACTTAGGTCTCATATTTGCTACGTTATTTATGTCACCTCTGGCGGAATAAATAAATAAATAACTTTTCACAATCACACCAATTATCTAGCTCACATATAGTTATCATTAAGAAACTGTGTTATGGAAACTAGATAACGGATAAATATAACCTGCCTTCTGCCCCAAAGGTCTCGGGTGCGATCCCCGAACAAGACAAATATTTGTGTTCATGAACATGTCTATTTTGTCTTGGTCTGGGTTGGGTGTTTTCTATGTATATTATTTACAAAAAAAGTATATAAGTATAATATATCATGCTAACTTTTAATTGATTGATTTACAAAAAAAGTATATAAGTATAATATACTTATATACTTTTTTAGTAAATATATACATAATATACATAGAAAACACCCAGACCAAGACAAAATAGACATGTTCATGAACACAATTATTTGTCTTGTTCGGGGATCGAACCCGAGACCTTTGGGGCAGAAGGCAGGTATCCTACCCGTGCGCCAAATCGGTCGTCAAATAAACTTAGGTTGTTTCTTAATATTTTTTTTACGTATAATGCAGTGTTATGGTTGCATTACAGTGAAAGTGTATGTTGTTATTTTTAAAACTATTTCAGATGTTGTTTATCTTGTCGCTTGTATCCTTCCGCTATGCAGTTCACACATTCAATCTAAATTCAATCAAAGAATCTAATGCCCGAATACTCGTATGCTACTTATCTTTGGGAGCGTCTCACACATCGCCCTGTCACTTTAAATGTCAAACGTATGTAAGAGATGCCATGATGTTTGAGATGCTCCCAAAGATGATTTGCGTACGAGGATTCGGGCGTAAATCAGAATGATATTTCGTTAACAAGTCATGAACTACAACAAAGTGCAATAAAATTTATATGCACCACATGACACACTTTGCACATCACATTTCATGAGCTCATAATACCTTTAAATCATCCCAACAGCAACGAAACGACAATATTCATGATTCTTTATTATACAACAAAACAACCACTTACGAGTTTACGACTATGTTTGTACCTTATATATTGAAATTTAACGCAGCCGCAAAAACGACTTTACGATGCACTGAAAATTTTATTAATCACTCGATTGATATCAAGTTTTTATTACCCGTGAGAGTGATAGCTCGTAAATTGTCAATGTAATTTGCTCTTCTATGGTTCAGTTTTACTGCCAATGAAGAAGGTAACGATAATGTCTCATTAGGTATATTTTGAGACTGTCCAGCCCTTTTCATAAACGGGGCAGTTGTATAATTCGCATACTTCAAAGACATACTAGCTTTTACTCGAGCAACTTCCCAGAATTCAATTAAACACTGTTCACTATTCAAATGTATCATTGCACAGGTTATAACACCTTCAATATTAAAACGGATCAAATGTTTCCTCCGAGATAAAGGTTTCTAATACTCGAGCATTCATCTTGTAACGACATTTCGCAAACATCCCTCTGTAAAAGGGCTTCGAAATTCTCGAATTAAGGCCTTCCAAGAGATAGATTTGTCTTCTCGATTTGATTCGCGACTGCTCACAGCTCGCCCGTGTTTATGTTAATTTAATATTTTAGGGGTACAGAGGTTGTAATGGTGTGGATTTTGAAGGGTGAAGACGCATTGGGTTAACGATTCGACACGAATTCGAAAATGTATACGTTGAATAACATCGGGCTTAGAAGAGACCCCTGAGGAACTCCTGTGTTCAGGTGTGATCCTCTGTGGCCGGACCACATATCAGTACCCAGATGCTATATAGTGCAATAACAGCTACCTGTAGTCTACTTTCATAGGAATGTATTAAAATTAAAAGTACCTCAACAGATAATGAAATATTCAGTAGCTTTTGTGGTCCGGCTGCAAAGCAGTGCTCTCTGGCCGGACCACCTCGAATTCAGAAAAGAGTGATGCACTTTCCAAGAAACTAATACCTCAAAAAAAGCTACTTAAAGAGTACCTTCCATACATACAAGTGTGGTACGATAGAAGTCATTGGTTCCGAAGTTACTAGTCGTAGATTGTGGTCCGGCTGGAGAGTATACTCTGCAGCAAGTCATTTTGATAATTTTAAACATCAACGATGCGTGAATCTATTTAAACATAATCTACCTTTTCTCTACCTCTCGTTGCTACTATTTTTTCTCTCGTGAAGCTATTAATTTGTTTGATTATCCGCAAAATATGTGGCGCGGCTAGGGAGAACTACTTTTGCGCGAATAAAAAGAAATTTGACTTTTTCTTCATAACAACCAATACTGCATAAAAAGTACCCTTTAAAAAAAGCTTGACTTCATTTAAAATCTTTTGTTTTAAGTACCACTAACGATTTACAGGAAGTTCGCTTGCATTATTAAGGAGAATGGGCAAGAATAGGTTCACCTGTTAGGTATTACTTACCTACCTATTTTATAATAATTGGGTATTTGACTGTTGTTAAAATGTAGATATTTAATTATGACATTCAGAAATATAACATTATTGAATAACAAATGTGAAAAAAGAAATTCAATCTGTATTATAACAAGCAAATTATGAGCTACTTAATTGTGACTCTAGCTGTCTCTTCCTAAAACGGAATTTACTATCGCGAGTGTATGGCGCTATAGAAATGTGACGTCACATTTCTATAGCGCTCTCCTGGTCAAATTAGAAAGTTTGATGCTCTATATTGCAGAAAATATTCAAGATATTTAAAAATAAATACCTATTTTGTGTTGCTACTAATTCAATGAACATTTGAAGTCAATAAAAAAAAACAGTCTAATACCCAAGTAATAGGTGAATGTTCAGGTAAATAAAGACCAAATAAATACTAAAAACAAATCATATATTCCTTAACCAAATGGACTCCCATTACTTATGTATCACTTATGTACTTAATAATAAAAAAAAACAAAAATTCGTCTTCTTATTAACTAGGTACCATTTAAAAAAATCAAACTAAAATATATCTTATTCTTTTTTCTTATTAACTATTAAAAAATAAAACAAAAATAAATCTTAAATTTCTATACTCAAGTGTCTAACTTACAGTATTGTAAAGGACAATGGGTAACAGCGTACCCAGACACGAAAATAGATCAAACATTATGGGTTATGTCTATAATAATTTTTTATTAGTAGAACGGTAGCCCCGGTTTTGGCCACTTTTTGCTCCAAAAAATTTATATTTAACTTTTCGTCCTTTTTGCCAAAGCTCAATTTAAATAAGGTATTTTAAGGAAATAATAACAATCGTTTGAATTTGAATCGTTTTCTAAAAATAGCTGACAATATACAAAAAATAACTTTTATTTGAAAAAAAAATACTTTGAAGCCAAATCTATAATTAGCTTTTTTCTAAGTGGATTTCAGAATCGTCGTCATACAAAGAAATATTTCTCTAATTGGTTGCTTTCCAATGACATATAGACCAAAGGGCACCAATATTTTGTCTAATTTGTCCATTCTACTGTACAAATTTTATTATTGCTGTGTTAGGCATTTTTGCAGCAGTAGTGGCATCTTCCATTTCTCGTCAGCAAAATCATCATCAATATTAAGGGAAGGTACATTTCCTCCAACCACGGTCTTTTTTTTCCACCCTGTATATAAAGTTGAAAGGTGATAACTTACTCATCACGAAATCTCAAAAACGACTGGACCAATGAAGATGAAATTTGGCAAGAAGGTAGATTATGACTAGGAGACATCTGCTAGGATTTTGGAAAACTCTTCCTCTGTAGGGGTAAAATGTGGGAGTTAAGGTTAATGGAACTTGCTCATTTATGGATTTAGAAGCATTAACATTGGTACGTTGGATACTGGTTACGATTGAAAATGATCTGCGTTATCAAAGTTAAAAACTCCCCGCTAATGGGGTAAAATAGGAGGGTCAAGTTTATATGGAACTTCCTCATTTCTGAACTTAGAAGTACCTATGTAAATTGGTATGTTGGATTGTTGGTTGGGTATGTTAATGGTCAGGATTTAAAGTGATCTGCGTAAGTAAAGCTAAAATCTCTCCCCTAAGGGGGTAGAAAGGGGGGTTAAATTTTATATGGAAACTTCCACATTTCTGGGCTAAGGAGTATGGAAATTGATATGTAGGATACTGGTCAGGTTTAAAAATGATCTGCGTTAGCAAAGTTCTGCGCTGGTGGGTTATATCTATATCGGATTGTTGCTCTCTTAAAGTAGAGCGGAAGCCTCGGTTTTGGCCACTTTTTGCTCCTAAAAGGGCAATGGGCAAATTTGTATGACCCCCCCCCCCCCCCTCCCTCCTAGATACCTTTTATGTGCGTCGACAATTTCATACGTATCTATAAAGAGATTAATAGCTATATTCAATGTCAAAATGTTTTTTTTATTAACTTTGGTGTTACTTTTGTAATAAATAACAATATTAAACTAATATTTTCCGAGAATTCCCACACATTTGAGGGGTGTCGCCATAGTAAAAAGTTGTCACTATATTATCTTTCACCTGAAATACATTTCAAATCTATTGGTCGGAAATGGGTTTTGGGGGACGTTTTTTTCCACCATTCTATTCTATTTAACTTTTCGTCCTTATTGCCAAAGCTCAATTAAAATAAGGTATTTTAAGGTAATAATAACAATAGTTTGAGTTCTTGATGTCATACGATTTTTTTTTGATGAACATTATTTTCTGTTTAATTGAATGAAAATTTTAAGATTTTTTTTATGGATTGTATTATAAACCTTTTTTTACAATTAAATTGTTATTTTACAATTGATTCGTTTCCTTTTAAAAATCGTATGATATAAGGAATTCAAACGATTGTTATTATTTCCTTAAAATACCTTATTTAAATTGAGCTTTGGCAAAAAGGACGAAAAGTTAAATATACATTTTTTGGAGCAAAAAGTGGCCAAAACCGGGGCTACCGTTCTACTAATAAAAAATTAATATAGACATAACCCATAATGTTTGATCTATTTTCGTGTCTGGGTACGCTGTTACCCATTGTCCTTTACAATACTGTAAGTTAGACACTTGAGTATAGAAATTTAAGATTTATTTTTGTTTTATTTTTTAATAGTTAATAAGAAAAAAGAATAAGATATATTTTAGTTTGATTTTTTTAAATGGTACCTAGTTAATAAGAAGACGAATTTTTGTTTTTTTTATTATTAAGTACATAAGTGATACATAAGTAATGGGAGTCCATTTGGTTAAGGAATATATGATTTGTTTTTAGTATTTATTTGGTCTTTATTTACCTGAACATTCACCTATTACTTGGGTATTAGACTGTTTTTTTTTATTGACTTCAAATGTTCATTGAATTAGTAGCAACACAAAATAGGTATTTATTTTTAAATATCTTGAATATTTTCTGCAATATAGAGCATCAAACTTTCTAATTTGACCAGGAGAGCGCTATAGAAATGTGACGTCACATTTCTATAGCGCCATACACTCGCGATAGTAAATTCCGTTTTAGGAAGAGACAGCTAGAGTCACAATTAAGTAGCTCATAATTTGCTTGTTATAATACAGATTGAATTTCTTTTTTCACATTTGTTATTCAATAATGTTATATTTCTGAATGTCATAATTAAATATCTACATTTTAACAACAGTCAAATACCCAATTATTATAAAATTAAGTTCAAAAACTAAAACCCGACTACTGAAAAATCACGCTCTAAAAAGTATGAAACAAGAAAATATTCTCATCTGAAATTGCCGTGGTCGTATGCCACTTTTCCCTAGAATGAAAATATTGTTTTGTTATAGTAAGGGGCATACGACCACGGCAATTTCAGATGAGAATATTTTCTTGTTTCATACTTTTTAGAGCGTGATTTTTCAGTAGTCGGGTTTTAGTTTTTGAACTTAATTTTTATTTATATTATTTTGGGGTCATAATTTTTCGCTGTGTAGTGCCGGCACATAAAAAGAATAGCACTACCCTCTCTCTTCTCGTGGGTGTCTTAAGAGGCGAAAGAGGGAAAACTGCATCAGGAGATGGGCAGCAGCATCTCCATGTAACAGCAGGCCATACGCGATCGCCAACACTTGGCAGGCCAAGCGTGGCGATTATGGCAACCCTTTCCCCCAAAAATGGCTTTACACCAAAAAAATCAGGCCCACTCCACGGCGACCCCGCTATTCCTAGCTACGGTAGCGGCCATGGTAACGGCGGTTCAGGGGGTGCTGAGAATCCCCGGGTAAGTGACAGCCGAGTGACAAGAAAGCTCATAGAGTTGGAAGAGGCTGTTAGTAAGTTACACTGGGACATCATTGGATTATCTGAAGTCTAAAGAGAGGGGAAGGACTCGATTATCCTGCAATTCGGTAACTTACTATACCACCGGGAGGGCGAACAACAGTCCCTAGGTGGTGTCGGAAGCGTGTCGCGCAGGGCAGCGTACCTGATACTCAGAATATCGAAACGGTATTCGCTAAATATCATACAAGTATGCGCTCGAGAGTATGAGATCGATTTTATCATGTCGACCAAGAAGCACATATTCAATGATGTCAGTGTGATCAACGCTGTTAAGACAGGAAGCGAAAGACTTTGACCAGGTGTGTGTTGCCAGTAATGGATGTGAGACTGGCCTATAGAAGTCAGACGTGGTCTTTTACTATGTATCTCATAAGAAGGCTCAAAGTCACCCAGCGAGCAATGGAGAGAGCGATGCTTGTTATTTCCCTGCTCGATCGAATCAGAAACGATAAGATCCGCAGGAGAACTAAAACAACCGACACCGCTCGAAGGATTGCATCGTTGAAGTGGCAGTGGGCGGGACACATAGCGCGGAGAACCGATGGCCGTTGGTGCGGTAAGGTTCTCGAATGGCGATCGCGTACCGGACGACTTTCCGTGGGCAGGCCCCTACAGGGTGGACCGACGATCTGGTCAAAGTTGCGGGAAGCCGCTGGATGCGGGCAGCGCAGGATCTATTGTTGTTGAGTTCCTTGGGGGAGGCCTAGGCCCAGCATCGGGCGTCGTTCGGCTGATGTGATGAACTAAATTATTACCTAATAATGTAAATATTCTACCTACCTATTTTCATCAAACAATGCTGGGGTGAACTATGGAATGCCATAAACATATATTATATTTAGGGAATGCAATCTCGAACCAAGATTGACCATTCAAGATCTTGAAGTCTTTATTCTGAATCAAGATTGGTCAGTTCGAGATCTTGTCGAGATTCGGGTCAAGATCTCGATCTCGAATCAAGATTATCGGGATTTTATTCGAGATTGAGCAGCATAAATCAAAAAGGCGTTATTTTTGTGTCAAATACTGTAAATTGAGAGTAACCAGTATTTTTGGATTATTTTTAAATTATGTTATGAAATGAAGAGCAAAAAAAAAAATTAACATTTTGAAAGTGTCATCACCCAATCGGCACCGTATATCAGTGGCTAAATAGCCCGCGGCTGAAAAGGCCCTTTCTTCCTCCACACTAGTAGGGACAAAAGTTAAAAGGCTGTTAAAAGCTAATTTCATGTATTGCCCCCGTTCTCCTCCGAATTCGTAAAGATTCATTTCTTTTTTCAAAATTGTGTCAATTCAGAAATCAGCGCGCTACCTGCGCAGGTATGAACACGTATGATAACACGTAGGGGTACGAGCGCTCAGTCTGAAAATCTCGAAATCTTGTTACGATCTTGGTCTATTTTGTCGAGATCGCGAACGGGATTTCAAAATTCGATTTGATGGCCTTCAAGATTGAATCTTGGAAAATCACTCGAGATCTTGGTGGAATCTCGATCTTGCAAGATCAAGATTGCATTCCCTAATTATATTATACAAGGGCCTAATCATGTAGGATAATATTTGCTAGGGGAAATAGTCTTAGTTCGCTGACCCTGTAAAGATGTCAAAATTCGATTTATGCAAGCAAAGCCGCAAGCAACAACCAATAAAATTTATATTTTTGAAACGAGCTCGCTAAGAGCTTTCATTTAATACCAAACACGATATTCTATTTTAAAAAAAGTTTTTTAGTTCACAACTTTATGTCGTGTAGAGGGCGCCATATTCAATTTCATGTGACGTGACATAGCCTATAACCAGCAGACAATCGAGACGCTTCCAACGATACCTAAATTGTGAATATATGATCAGCAGTTTAGAAGTTATGCGGGAACAGATGAACATACATACATACATACATACATACCGGTCAAACTCATAACCCTCCTTTTTTTGCTTTGCCGTAGTCGGGTAAAAATAGGTAGGTAAGTAATACCTAACAGGTGAACCTATTCTTGCCCATTCTCCTTAATAATGCAAGCGAACTTCCTGTAAATCGTTAGTGGTACTTAAAACAAAAGATTATAAATGAAGTCAAGCTTTTTTTAAAGGGTACTTTTTATGCAGTATTGGTTGTTATGAAGAAAAAGTCAAATTTCTTTTTATTCGCGCAAAAGTAGTTCTCCCTAGCCGCGCCACATATTTTGCGGATAATCAAACAAATTAATAGCTTCACGAGAGAAAAAATAGTAGCAACGAGAGGTAGAGAAAAGGTAGATTATGTTTAAATAGATTCACGCATCGTTGATGTTTAAAATTATCAAAATGACTTGCTGCAGAGTATACTCTCCAGCCGGACCACAATCTACGACTAGTAACTTCGGAACCAATGACTTCTATCGTACCACACTTGTATGTATGGAAGGTACTCTTTAAGTAGCTTTTTTTGAGGTATTAGTTTCTTGGAAAGTGCATCACTCTTTTCTGAATTCGAGGTGGTCCGGCCAGAGAGCACTGCTTTGCAGCCGGACCACAAAAGCTACTGAATATTTCATTATCTGTTGAGGTACTTTTAATTTTAATACATTCCTATGAAAGTAGACTACAGGTAGCTGTTATTGCACTATATAGCATCTGGGTACTGATATGTGGTCCGGCCACAGAGGATCACACTGTGTTCAGTTGTAATGGAAGGAGCTAAGTAATTCAATTTGTAGCGGCATTCATTTCCATTCATCATTTTGTTTTCATTGAGGTGGATAATATAATATTTGTTTTAGTATAGGGGTTCGTTGAAATGTTTATCAAACTCGAAGGTGATATTAATATCAGACAATTTTTATAGACTACCTACAGTTTCGTATTGTTTGCAAAAATAACAGATTTAAACAAGAATTTCGATAAAAATAGAAAATCATATCTAAGCGAGTTAATTATCTAATATCACACGTTAATAAAATAAATAATCTACATATTACTACAAGCTATAATCTCCCGTCATAATACATAACACGTTTTTGTTATGGTATAATTAAATCAAGACCATAAATCCCGATTTGAATGCATCACTGACGCTAAGTAGAGAGTCCCATTTCTATAATTAAATCACATCACGGGGAGTATAATAATATTTTTATCGATCCTAAAATTTCTCATGGTTAAAAATAAATGGAAATTTTTAGAAAAACGTAGCTCTGTAATAACTTTCGGTCTTAAACTTCTGATGATATCTGAAGCATAATTCAAATTAATTAAAAGGTAGCATGATATTTTTGACGAAAGGTATTATTATAAAAAAAATCACAGGAAATGTAGATGATATGATTAGTAATTAATAATAATATAATGACAAATTTTCTGACTTTCAATTGTTTTAAAATAATATTGGTTTATTATTATTTTTATAAAAATCAGGATAACCTTCAAAAAGTTTAGATGGCTGACCTTTTAAAAAAGGGTTGTTAAAAATTAAAAAAACAACAATGGTCCGAATCCTCAAAGTCACAGAGCACAATAACAAAGGCGACGTGTCAGATGCGACACAATCATATTAGGGCCGGTGTGCGTGGGTCCTGTGACGTCACGGGCACGTGGGGAGTGCAGGGGTGCACTGATTGTGCACGCGTCATTGCACTCGTCACACGGGAGGTATCGATCGAGGTGATTTGGGGATTTGATGGTAATCACCGTTGAGAAATGGCGTTTACTGAAATCATAAGCGTTGTTCTGATATTACATATACTGTGGAATATTATTAGAATTTAGAAATTAATCATTAATTTCTTCTTTCTTTTGTTACTTATTTTATTGACTTCGAAGAATACTATATAAACTTAATTTTCTTCTATTGATTAGTTATATAGTCGTCTTTTAGTAGGTTTTCGGTCATTCATTCAAAATATTCATCCTCAGAATTAAATAAACTATTTCTTTATTAATCTGAATCAATTCAAATCATGCTCGGTAAAAAACAAAGTAAAGATGATTAGAACTTTAAATTAATTTAAAATTTCTGTTTATTTCTGTTTGATGTTAATTTCTATGCCTTCACATCACGAAAAATCAAAATTTGTCTTTTCCTCCTTAAACAGCTTAGCCATTTTATTGTGAATGAACATTGACTTATCCACAGGACCTGGGAACGCGTCCATTCACGTGAAACCACACACCTCACACACACATTTCTGGCGCATTCACAAAAATCAAGGGGAGATGAATCAAGGTGCACGCGCGCGTCGCCCGCGCATTGTCCTCTCCCCACGACAGTTAAATATTATTATTACGAGATTTATCGCGTGGAAAATTGCACTTATTGTAGTCACAGAGCCATATTTCATATCATTATGAATATATTTTTATGTTAATTACATGTTTAATGGGGGAAAGTCATGTTGAGAGTAACGGTCGTGGATACTGCTTACGTAATTCCAATTTTTTTGCATGACACCAGTTTTAACCTCAAGAGGTGAAAGGGTAGTATATTTACAACATAGAATAATAAAAAATCCGATGCCGTATATATATTACATTGAGAAAATCTAGATAAAAAAAATCTGTGTTGGAAATGTAGTTTTTTCAACACAGATTTTATTCCCATTTTTGGAGACCAGCTACTAAATCGATCCTGCTTATTTTTACTAAAATTCCTGTAAAAAGGTTCGTGGTTCTCAGGAGGTTAAAGCATAATTATGCTGGGTTGCTGATGATATGCGTTTACAGAATCCAACAGAAGGAGTTTATTTAACAGTTAAATCTTACCAATCAATACAGAAAAGTACTAAAAATAACTAAATGTGACAAAAAGTATACCTACGACAAAGCTTATTGAATGTATTTACGAAAAGTCCTCATTTAATCTCTCAAAATCGTAATTTAAATCAACTTAATGGCAACAAAGCATTTTAGCGTTTCCCGTACAAATAAACGGTTTACCTTTCGTTCTCCCCTTTCAGCGGGAGTAAAAACAATCTTTTTTAATCGCTCAAAACAGCAAAGCGGGGCAGTAAGCCCGTCCTGTCCTGTTTCGTCCCGTGGGGCGACACAACAATACTCCCGGTTAATACCCGGAGTGAACGTAGTTCGCACGGACGCGGACCGCCAATGTGGAGGAGATTATATTCAAGTCTAATACAATACGTCATAAAGGTCAATAAGGCCTAACATACCTCAGAAGAATTTTTTAGTGATAGATTTTTAGATTTTTTAGATTTTAAGTTGCAGAGCCCTTTCAGGGTGTCACATACTGATCTCGAAACTTTTGTTAACAACTTTTCTATGTACTGTGACTAGCAATGAATTAGTGAATGTGAATAAGGTTTTTTTTTACTTTTGCTTAGTTGAGATGCCTACAATATTGAGTATACTTGACAGAACCTCAAGCTTGATAGTGTTCTATGAAAATTACTTTTATTATGGACACGATAGCGGTGCCCTCGGTCAACAGGTGAATTGTTGAGGCAGGATGGTTCGACATACACTCAGCGAGAAGGGGTGTTCTACCACTTCTACCTCCGAGCTAGGTGTCTATGCTCGGGGTCCGCAGCCCAACTATTCCGTGTTTTGGCGTGAATTTGTGTTTCCAATACGATTCTTTCTGTCAGAGGTGGCTTGCTCGTCAACTTTAACATTCGTATGTTTTGCTGTTCTTGCATTTCTTTGATATATGACGTCGTGCTTATGTAGCGATGTAGGTATGTCTCGTAACACACCATGTTAATGCTTCGTCAACGACTCTTTTCTCAATTTGTATATTTAGGTACCAGTAGGTATTTTTTATTTTATACGGCTACATATTGGAAATACCACATAATTTAAACATTTAAGAATAAACATTTATTAGCAACATACAAAAAAGATAATAAGTAAATGAAATTAAAAACAAAACAGTAAATAAGAAGACAGAAAGAAAACACAGCAGAAGCTTCTTTTGTCTGTCACTCATAGATGGGGAGAGTGACAAAGACGCTGTTATTCTGACAGGGCCGAAATTACCTAACATTTTCCATTTTACAAGCTTTTAATTAACTTGCAGTGTATGTAGGTATGTACGTATGCATGTAATACATATGTCCGTTCGGGTCAAATCTTGCAAGCTTAAATTTGACCCACTTCCCAGTGTCCGATTGAGCTGAAATTTTGTATGCAACTTTGGTTTAGATGACAATACAATATTAAAGTACAGTCAGCAAAAAAGCTTGTCATGAAAATAAATTTTTTACTAAAAACTGATTCTATTTCCCATCGCTAATATCTAACCAATATATTCTCATAACACATAGGGTAAATTCACCAACTACTGTCAGTACATTCACAGTTAGGGTGCATCGCAAATCTATTGAGATTTAAATAAGGATAAATAGCAGGACGGCGACAAACAAAAGGTGAGGGTGCAGTGGGGTAGGCTGGTCGCACACGTCGATTATACACGCTTATATTGATCATAAGCGATGTTGCTTTTTCGCATGACTGCCGCACAATGTGGACGCTAGCGATTGAATCGTAGTGTTGAAAAGAAATTAAATGAACTAGAATGTGCGAACTCAGTTGTTTTGGTCGTTATTTTCGTGATTAGTAGTGTGAAATCCTTTTGAATGTTGGGCTTAGATATTGAATGCATTGATCAAAAGATTGAATTTTAGATTTAAAGACTATAATATTGTGAACGTAAGAAATCTTAATTCATAGTTTGCATTTAAAAAAATCAACTCGTAGTCACATCGAGCGCTATAAATTATTGGCGAAAATGCAGTTATTGGCAACTCTTTTTTGTGTATGTCCCGATATTTGATTACAGTTCGTGATTACGGCCCACGAAACGGAATATTAAGGACATTATTTTTTTACTTGGTTTAAATCCTGTTTATTGTCTTTTGTAGTTTTGCTCTAATGACTATAATATTATTATGTTATCTAATTTAACACGGAACTATACTAGTTAGTACTCGCAACTAGAATACTCTAATGCGACAAAGTCCGCGGAAGCGTAACTAAATCAATTTCCAATTATGGCACAATCAGTCGTGCATTTGTAGCGAGCACTCCATGATACACCGGCGGCGCTGAACGCTCTTCTCGTGATCAGCTAGATGATAATTAAAAATAACTAATACTAGTCATAAATCCACAATATACCTACTAACAATGGCAGCGTCATCGGCCCAAAAGTTCGCTGCATCATAACTCAATCAGTTTCCAATTATGGCACAATCAGCCTGTTCATCTGACGCAATCACTCCTTGACACACCGGCGGGCGGCGCTGACCGCTCTTCTCGTGATCAGCTACATCATCATCAAAAGTACCTAATACCAGCCTCTTATCCACAATATACTAACAGTAGTAGCGTCATCGGCCCAAGAGTTCGCGCCATCGTTACTCTATCAGTTTCCAATTATGGCACAATCAGCCTGTTTATCTGACGCAATCACTCCTTGACACACCGGCGGGCGGCGCTGACCGCTCTTCTCGTGATCAGCTACATCATCATCAAAAGTACCTTATACCAGCCACCAATCCACAATATAACTAACAGTGACAGCGTCATCGGCTCAAGAGTCCGCGACATCGTAACTCAATCAGATTCCAATTACGGCACAATCATGCCCGAATACTCGTACGCTACTTATCTTTGGGAGCGTCTCACACATCACACTGTCGCTTTAATTGTCAAACGTATGAAAGAGATGCCGTGATGTTGGAGACGCTCCCAAAGATGATTAGCGTTCGAGAATTCGGGCGACAGACTGTTCATCTGACGCAATCACTCCTTGACACACCGGCGGGCGGCGCTGACCGCTCTTCTCGTGATCAGCTACATCATCATCATCATCAAAAGAACCTAATAATACCAGCCACTAATCCGTAATATACTAACAGTGGCAGCGTCATCGGCCCAAGAGTCCGCGCCATCGTAACTCAATTAATCAGATTCCAATTACGGCACAATCAGCCGTGCATCTGCAGCGAGCACTCCGTGACACACCGGCGGCGCTGACCGCTCTTCTCGTGATCAGTTGCATCATCATCAAAAGTACCTAATACCAGCCACAAATCCACAATATAACTAACAGTGACAGCGTCATCGGCTCAAGAGTCCGCGGCATCGTAACTCAATCAGATTCCAATTACGGCACAATCAGCCCGTGCATCTGTCGCAAGCACCTCCGCTCGCGACTGACCGCTCCCCTTTAATAATAAGATAGGTTATGAGAAGATAGGTTAATTATAGGATATGTTTAGAAATCGATTGTCTATCTAAAAAATTTTTTTTCAAGAAAATGTGTTTGTAATACAGATTATGTATGTAGGTATATATCAAAGCTACACGCGATTTTGCCCACGTGAACTACCTACATGATGTTTTCACTTGGGAATTAGATATTTTCTCGGTGTGAAAAGTATTTAGGTACTTACCTATAATATTCTAGACTATAATTAATCTATCTCTGTGACAAAATTCATCCAGATCCGTTGCAGATTGTTCATTTGATTAACCAAACACTAAAGTATAAAATACACTCGAAAAATTTAAAATGAAGTAAGCCCATCTTAGCATCTGCAGCTCAGCTCAATAAGCTGACAATTCTCGAAAAGTACCTTAACTTTGCATACTACTAATTTTTGTACAACAGCAGTTTTATTCACGAAATGAGCATTCTAAAGTACGTGCCTAACAGTTCCAAAAAGTCACTGTTCCGTACTGCGTTACCTCACAAAACTGTCACGTGATACGAATCACAGTGACCGCGCGCCGGCTATCGGCGAGGGGATCTTTTCATTAAGGTAATCTGATCGCATCAGGCGACACGTGGACCTCATTTCTGCGTCGCAATATGGCGAGTCTGGACTATGTCGCTCCCAAAGCGACGATAAAAAAAGAAGATCCATTCGAAAGGCCATATTACTTCATTACCAGTAAAAATATTTCAAATATTGATAACATTATACATTTCAAAATATTTAAAGTTGTTAAATAAAAATATCTTTGATTCACTTGTTCAAGGTTTACACCCACATACTTATTTCACCCTTTTCAGACTAAAGTTTTGATAATCTGCTCTTTTAAATTTAAGTTCAGTTTAAGTTTTCGTGTTTCATTGTTCATGTGCCTAAACAGCTGCAACTTGATGGAGGCCAATGACACAGAATAATATGCCAATGAGTCGACAAAAGTGATCGCTGACTACTGGGTGCCTACCATCAACTTTAAGACAGCGATTCAAAAATAGCGCGATGCAGAATAGGTTCCTAAAATGAATTGCTTTCTTTCGTACTCTGACCTTCTAAAAACTGGATCGCAAATGAATTGCTAAATGTGAATGATGAATGAATGTGAATGTGAACCAAAAGATTTGTATCCTTATTTCTTCTACCCGTCTCTTTCACTCGAATCTGTCATGCCCGGAGAGTGAAAGGGACGGGTATAACCTGAAGGTGTCATGTTAGCTTGGCCGAGTTATAAGTCAAATAAGAGTTGATGACAGCTCAGCGGCTGTGAAATGTCATTGAATGATCACTGAATCGCTGACATTGATATTAAGCTGTCGTGGTACGAATAAGCCAAGCAGATCAGTTTAGGTCCTCAACAAAACCGCAATAAGAGTTGATGGTAGGCACCCAGCCGGCCTAGCATGAGCGGCTTTTATCACGCGATATGATATGGTACTGTGGTATCATATTGTTAGGATATGATACCTCCTTGCATTGTCTATGGTTGATTTATGTTTAAATCAGTATTCAAAAATATCGAATGCATTGTCATCATTACGCGAGCAGTTTGTTTTAGTCCAGACGATTCCGCGGGCGCGGGTTGTAGTAGATAGAATATATCGGCCATGGTGCCGCAGTAAAGATTTATATCGCTAATACATTTATTATTTAATAGAATCCCAGTGTAGGGCTTCTCATGGTGGAGGCGCCGGGTACCGATCCCGGTACCTCTCGCAGATCTATACTGTAGTTTTCATGTTTCAGGAGGAAACCCTGATGGTCCAATAAGGACCAGGGTCATATCCTGTTTGTTGCAGGATCCCTCTAACCCTGACTGGCAATGTTGTCGACACCACGCTACATAAACTGTGGTGGCCCCTAGTAGACAGTCTGCTTGAGGTTACCACAGGTTTATGAAGTTCCAAGCTTGTTGTCGGGTACCTTTTGAGATGAGGGTTATTTTTGGGTAATTTCGTAGTCAATATATTATTGGTGCTTGTCCGACATGTTTGATCTTGGAATTTCGACTTAGTTAATGCTTAAATGAGCTAGGGTTAGCTTTGATTGTAACTACATATGATGTATTAAGGTTAGGTTTAAGGCTGGGCAGACCTTTTCCCTTGGTTTTGGTATGTCGAGCCAATGCAATGGTTGGTTTGTTTTGATTTCAAGAAATTAATAATTATATCAACCATTGTCCTGGCTGTCCGTTAGTGAGGACCAGTCTTATTGATGTGATATCGTTCCAAGGTAGGCAGGGCCTTCGCTTTAGGGTAATCCATGTAGGAAAAAACATTTCTTTAGTAAGAAAGGTTTTTTTGTTGCGGCAGCGGCATGTGGTATCATATTGTTAGGATATGATACCTCCTTGCATTGTCTATGGTTGATTTATGTTTAAATCAGTATTCAAAAATATCGAATGCATTGTCATCATTACGCGAGCAGTTTGTTTTAGTCCAGACGATTCCGCGGGCGCGGGTTGTAGTAGATAGAATATATCGGCCATGGTGCCGCAGTAAAGATTTATATCGCTAATACATTTATTATTTAATAGAATCCCAGTGTAGGGCTTCTCAGTACGGCATGCCATCTTGCTTACACCTTAGCGGGGTAAGAAAGACAAGTTGCCGTACCATATCATATCGCGCGATAAAAGCCGCTCATGCTAGGCCGGCTGGTCCTCAAGAATATAGCTGAACCACTGACAAGAAAAGAAAATATTTTATGAGACATTAAAAACTATTAGAAGTAAATCGCTAAGAAAAAAAAGAGTTGGATTACGTAAAGATTAAGTGACGACCGATTTGGCGCAGGGGTAGGCTACCCACCTTCTGCGCCAGAGGTCTCGGGTTCGATTCCCGAACAAGACAAATATTTCTGTGCATGAACATGTCTATTTGTCTTGGTCTGGGTGTTTACTATGTATATTAAGTATGTATTTACAAACAAAAAGTATTTAAGTATATATTTATCCGTTATCAAGTTTTCCATGATACTGTTTCTTAATGAAATTAAAATGGGCTTAGATAATTGGTGTGAATTTACATTCAAACTTAACTACTTACGTAGTTATTTATTTATTTAAAAAAATGTAAAGAGTAATCGCTATACAATCAAAATTAATGCTTTAATTAAAAGTACCGCGATTGCAGCAACAATGCATGCTAATTGCGTGCGTTTCTCACGGACGCAGGGTAAGGCACTCAAGTTTGGCAGTTATTAATCTCACTCGGAGGAAAGGTTTTTAATTTGCGACACACGTGCGCGGCCGACGGCGGCGCGTGTGGTGAACGCGAGGGACCTGAGTACCTATAATGACGAGCTTATTTACTGAGGTGAGCTGCGATTGTTTGGATAGCTTTTGAATGTTTTCTTTTACAAAAATGAAAGAACTGATTACACCTATTCACTAGATGTAGAGGTGAAGCCTTGAAAACAGCTTGGGAAATGCATTTAAATTAATGGCATACCTAATTTCAATTGAGTAATAGCATTTTGTGTTAACTATCTGGCCTTAATGAACCAAATGTTTATTGATCATCAATTCAATATTATAAAAGGTTACTTTATACCATCGAGCACACTGTTTCTTCAACCATAAAATTTCGTAACAAATCTCCAGTGTAAATACGATCCACAGCTTAGCGAGCTCCGAAAAGCTGGTAAACTTTCCAATAAAAATATTTGCATGAAAACGCTGCGGTATTCGAGCACTTTTATCAATGTTCGCTTTTCAACAAACCTCTAACAAACTGGCCAGTCGACTCGCAGCTTTTTTCCGCCAATACAGTCGCTTCCGGTGGCCGGACGCGGCCCGGTCGGCGATTCCCGCCCGGATGGGCCACAACAGGAGCGCTTACCTTAGTTTTTTATTTGTGCCTTCCCTGATTTATGCTTGTTTTGAGTTTGTTCGGGGCGTGGACGCGCCAAAATACTTTCTACAGTCAGCCTTTGCGAGCTTTCCAGCGCTTTGTAATTTAGAATTTTTGCAGTCGTTGTAAGTATAACAAATGTGACTTCGTAGAGATAGAATATTATTAAATTTAAGGCTTTTTCATAATTTTTGCTCGTTTTGGTTTCTTATCTCACATTTTTTTACAACAACTCGAAAAATTAACGTCACTTTCCTGAGTGGATGTTAACTGTTTTTTGCAATGAAATATTCAGAAGTCCCTTCTTAAAACACATCTTAGATATCTGCGCGAACTACTGGGTGCCTACCATCAACTCTTATTGCGGTTTTGTTTAGGAACCTAAACTGATCTGCTTCACTTATTCGTACCACGACAGCTTAATATCAATGACAGCGATTCAGTGGTTATTCAATGACATTTCACAGCCGCTAAGCTGTCAAGAACTCTTATTTGACTTATAACCCGGTAGATTTAACATGTCACCTGCAGGTTATACCCGTCCCTCTCTCTCTCCGGGCATGACAGAATCGAGTGAAAGAGACGGGTAGAAGAAATAAGGAGACAAATCGTTCGGTCATTCACATTTAGCGATTCATTTGCGATCCAGTTTTTAGAAGGTCATAGTACGAAAGAAAGCAATTCATTTTAGGAACCTATTCTGCATCGCGCTATTTTTGAATCGCTGTCTTAAAGTTGATGGTAGGCACCCTGTTCATAATAGGTCTTTACATATGAAATTGCCGTTTTTTTCTTTTGTACATAAAACTTAACAACTTTTATAATATTAGAAATATATAATTTCTTTAATATTGCGTTACATTAAGACCGTATCGAGCAACTTTTGATAATTTAATAACCACGATATTTGATTATTTACATAGAAAAAACTTATTCCGAAAGTTACGACTATTTTTGTTTCCAGAATTTCGTACTTTATTAGTAGTAACTTAGTGAAAAAAAATTTTTTTCCCTTAACGAATGTGTCATTTAGTAGTTAAAATGTCCATAAATACGTGTGTAAAATTTTGTAAATTTACTTAATATTAGTCGTTAAATAATAACAAAAACGTTAGTATGGAAAAAAAAATATTACAGAAATCTCCATACAAAACGGCAATTTCATAGGTAAAGACCTATTATAAATAAAACACTTTCACGGATTTTCACGCATTTATTTAACAACTTGGTTAAATGTTTTGTTGTTTTTATAGGTTTATTGGTTTATTCGACGTTTCGGCAACTTTCCAGGGGCCGAAGTCACGGTCTTTCACAAGTCTTTTTTTTCAGTTCAGTCAACAGTTTCCCCTTGAAAGGTGCCGTGAAAAATCCGTGAAAGTGTTTTATTAATTTATACCTTCTTCTTCTTTTCGTGTCAACGGTAGATATTTTAATTTTAAGTATTTTCTAATCAAATTAAAAAAAATAAAACCGCCTTCAAAAAAATGACATCAAAAGTAAAAAATAATCCCTCACCAAATAACGTAAGTACTTTGAAGTCGGGCGTGAACCATGTACTTACCTACAATTTTTTGTTGTTTTTGTTAAAACCCGCCCGACTTCAAAGTTAAGTACTTATACTTATTTGGTGAGGGATTATTTTTTACTTTTTGATGTCATTTTTTTGAAGGCGGTTTTATTTTTTTGTAAAAATAAATTTTATTTCACTCTTTTTAAGGTATCCCCTTTTCAACAAAACAAGAATCATCTAAAACGGTTTATAAACAAAGAAGTTATGCCTAAAGATATGTTGTGAATTCACATAAAGTGGTAACGAAAACGACAGTATTTTCAAGACTCCCTGAAAACTACTAAACCGATTTCAAAATTTCAAAAAATGGGACCAACTTGGGAACAAACCTGATGTTATAACGTTTGAATCATTTCAATCGGTTCAGCCGTCTTCGAGTAATCAGTGTACATACATATATATAAAAAAAAAATATACGCGACGAATAGATAACCTCCTCCTTTAAAATTTTTGAAGTCGGTTAAAAAGAGTTTTTTTAAATTTCACAATTTGTTTCCATCTCTTACTTACCACAGTGATGTAATCTGTCCATTTCAAACACTTGGGGAGGGAAACAAAATATTTTTCATTAGACCAACCCAGCACTGACAATTGAATTCCCCACCACCTTCCAAGATTAGGAGACTTATTGCGACTCGGCAATAACCTCCACTCCGCTCAAAAGAATAATACGTCTTTATAAAGGATCCCACGGCTTTCCCTGCCTTACTTCTTACACATTTTTCAGTAAAATGTAAGAGCATCTTTAGTTTTCTCTCACGAAACATCCGAATTTCAACCTTATCTGGAAACTTTAAAGGTTGAGTATCATTTGCTACAGCACTTTTGAGGATAGATTGCATTGTCTTCCAGTGTAAATCATTCCAGGATAAGATAATAAACCATCGCCTTTTCACTTTAAATCTTGTAACAGGAGCTTTAAGGTTGAAATTCGTTTGATTGATAAACGGAATAGTTCTTTAAGTTCTAGACTATGGCCTCACGTGGTTAGAGGTCACTTGAGCAGAAAAGGGCGAATTAAATTCGTGAAATGAAGAAGTCTTCTTCAGTGTTAGCATATTTGCTGATTTAAATAAGAAGGCATTTTCTATTTCGTTATATAATACAAAGAACAAAGTTGGTTTTGCTAAAAGATTCTAAAAGATTCTATTCCATTCCAACACGTCCAAAAAATCAGAAGTTACATTTATCCCAGGAATATAGAGGAAATTTTATTAGGCAGGTCCGCACCTTAACTCGATAAACATAATCTTTCATTTGTCGCTTTCTTTACGGTAACGGCTTTGTTGTTATTCCGTCCTTTTCGTGTTCGCATGTGGGTGATATTTTCGTCTCTTTTCGGGGAAAGGTGGGTTGTATTGTTTGAACTTTTTGTAATGATGATTGGTTTGCCGGAGTGTATCGGAGGTGGCGGGACATACGAATTCACTTAGCGGCGCATTCCGTGGCCGCTTAATGTTATGTTACATGTAACACATTAATAAATGTTACGCACGTTGAATGCGAGAAACAACATTCGTGTTTTGTTTCGAATGAGATCTTTCGTTGTTGTTTTGTTTTAGTGAAGAACAAAACTATGCTGAAGTTACTTTGTTCTCTGAGTGGGACATAAACATCTATAATTTTGGAGAACAGTTTTTGTTCATCCTAAAATATAAGTAATAAATATTATTATTCTTGAAAGTACGGTCGCCAGCACGTCAGGTTACTACAAAATGTCAAAAGGACATTTTTCATTTTCGGCTATGACTCTGTACACTATTCCTACTAATAGTAAAAATATAGTAAAGTCATATAAAATATTTAAAATTTCATTGTCTTTCTGGATAAATGGTACAAAAATAAACTTTAAAATAAAAATTCTTTGCCATCCATGGTCACACTGGCAACCATATTTAAATCACGTTCGGAAACATTATTGTTTCTGTACGAAAAAACGATGACATTGACGACTGATTAACCTTTTTTTTAATGTAAGTGTGACGTTTTACCGCCATATTGAATCGGGGTTGCATAAAATTAAGACTAGATAATGCTTTTGTACCATCAAACGTGTTAGCTTATAGCGATATAATTAGTTTTCATTTATTATATTTATCTTTTGCTTGCCTATGGTATAGTGTACAAAGTCCTAGCCGAGGCTCCATACAAAACTGAAAAATATCCTTTATTAATTGAACCTGAACTCTTTCTGTTAGAGATAAGGTTGAATTTTATTTAAAGAAATTTGACAGTGTAGTAACCTGACGTGCTGGCGACTGTACAATCGTAGGCACATCAACTTTACAATTGATCTTTATTTATCATTTAGTGCAAACAAGAATGAAAAATTATATAAGCATTAGAATCGGAGCTTAACCAAGTAAGGGCATTTTGAAAATTACTGTGTTTATCTATTTAATAAAAACTCAGCTATGTTAATTTGACTATAAAATTACAATTTTACATGCGATCGGATACTATTTGAACTAATAACAATTTTTTTCATAGGGTGCATACCATCAACTTTAAGACAGCGATTCAAAAATAGCGCGATGCAGAATAGGTTCCTAAAATGAATTGCTTTCTTTCGTACCATGACCTTCTAAAAACTGGATCGCAAATGAATTGCTAAATGTGAATGACCGAACGATTTGTGTCCTTATTTCTTCTACCCGTCTCTTTCACTCGATTCTGTCATGCCAGGAGAGTGAAAGGGACGGGTATAACCTGCAGGTGACATGTTAGCTTGGCCAAGTTATACGTCAAATAAGAGTTGATGACAGCTCAGCGGCTGTGAAATGTCATTGAATGATCACTGAATCGCTGTCATTGATATTAAGCTGTCGTGGTACGAAGAAGCGAAGCAGATCAGTTTAGGTTCCTAAACAAAACCGCAATAAGAGTTGATGGTAGGCACCCAGGTATTTTTAAAACAAAACCCTATCCTAAAGTGACGTTAAATTATTACCAAAGAGTTTCCATCACACTCTGAGTACGTTACAGGCTTAGAGTGATCACTTTTTCTCATATTCAATAGTTTGTAAAGTTTGATTTTCAAAAAATAATCTCACTCTGGCGAAATGAAGGTTAGTAGGTATATCTATTCTCATGAAAAATAAACGGTTTTATTGAATAGGTACTTTCTAGCGAAAATAATAAACAAATCTTCATCATTTGATGTTCTAGCGATCGTTAAACGTCTCTTCTGAGCGATATTTCAGCTGAAACAAAACGTGGAGGCATAAAAACGCCCAATAAAGTCCTGGAGACTTTAGCCTCCAAACAAACCTATAGCGAGGTAATGACGCGGGATCAGATCACCCTTCACCAGTTTTATGAACGGAAGTAGCCCCATAAGTTTGTACAGTCACTGGCAATAATTTGTACACACTATGGACTATGTCACATTAGAAATGTAACGATGTCGTTTCGTTCCAGTCATTATGGATGGTTAAAAACTCCATAATGGCTGGAAACTCCATAGTTCTACATACTGGCCATCAATTTTATCTAATCCTATCCTGTTCTTTCCAAAGATATTATAATATAACGTTCTTTCCTAATTTAAATTCAAATTCTTCGCTCCACGTGCCCTGTCCAGCATTTTGATTCAGTCCTACCAAAACAATCAGGCTAAACAGAGCTCACGTGCGAGCTAGCGTACCAAATTATAATAGTGAAATTATGACTGTGATAGTTCTGTTATTTATATAGCCAATAATATTATTATATTGTGAAAGTTTCTTTCTACCTATTTCTAAAAACCCAATAAAACAAGTATCTGGTTGATTGACCTTTTATTCAATACCGCCCAGTATTCAATTTGTAGATAATGTAGAGATACATTATCTACAAATTGAAAACTGGGCGGTGACTTCCGACGTTCCGGCTATAGTGTACCGCTCGCTGGCCGACGAGGAGGTCCTGTTACAGAATATTGAATGAGTTCTATGTATAAACAGCTTGGTTTCAGCACGTTTCAAGGAGACAAGGTCATGTAAATTGTTGGTAATTTTTCATTCAAAGAATAGCAGCATATCATAAGCTAATGTTACTTACTAAACTGAGGCATGTATTGGTGAACATAGTATGTATCGAGAATATTTTTGTTCAAATGTACTAAGTTGCTGTGCCATTTTATTTTTTGGAATGGAGTGTTGATGTCTTGAAAATTATTATTCACTAGATCAGGGTGCCTACCATCAACTTTAGGACAGCGATTCAAAAATAGCGCGATCGAAATAGCACGATAGGTTCCTAAAATGAATTGCTTCCTTTCGTACTATGACCTTCTAAAAACTGGATCGCAAATGAATTGCTAAATGTGAATGACCGAACGATTTGTGTCCTTATTTCTTCTACTCGTCTCTTTCACTCGATTCTGTCATGCCCGGAGAGTGAGAGGGACGGGTATAACCTGCAGGTGTCATGTTAGCTTGGCCGAGTTATAAGTCAAATAAGAGTACATGACAGCTTAGCGGCTGTGAAATGTCATTGAATGATCACTGAATCGCTGTCATTGATATTAAGCTGTCGTGATACGAATAAGCGAAGGATCAGTTTATATCCTAAACAAAACCGCAATAAAAGTTGATGGTAGGCACCTAGGGCCTGGAAAGACTGATCATAATGAAGGTAATTGGAGAAAGTTTATGCCATCGTTAGGCTGACAAAACAATGTACCTACATTTTAGATTATAACCACAATTAAGTAGTATCCAAAAGAAATGTATGTTTCCACTTAACTTAACTTCACTCGTAAATTCAAACCAACATGTATAATATTGCTTTCTCAAAAAACAACTTACGTGGTAACTGGCACTAACCTGATTGAAATAAAATTGTAAGTTCTGTTGATTGGATAGCTTCGAGATATTCCTATTAAGGTGCTACTCGGAAAAAGTATGGACTTTTTGATATAAAACTATAGGACGGTTAGAGTTGTTACAAATCTGGTAAAAGATATATATTTCTTCAGACCTTTATCTAAATTCGTATAGTTTCAGAAACACGATTTTAAGATTTTTTTTCTTTTCGAAAAGACCTCTAAAAATACGAAATTTTAAGATTATTCTTAAATGGGGTTACATTACATATACTATTGAAAATTGGTTTAATTAGTGGACACCGGTAGTAGTTAGGATCGTGTAGAAGCAATTTTAAAAAATCGCAATAGTTTTTTAATACAAAGTGATTTTGAGTTTTTTTTGCCAAATCTGTAAAATCGGTCTTGCTCCCGCGCGCGTCGTTTTCTCATTGCTATCTCGCTTCAGCATAATTTTTCCGAGTATCGCCTTAATAAGCTTACAAATTGTTTTACGTCTAAATAGTGTATAATGAAAAGCCATTTCACATACCTCGACTTCTAACGACTCCCCAATTTCCACAACAAAAGTTGCAATTGAAACAATTAATTCAAGCAATTCGTTTCCACTAGAGCGAGCTTCCTAGCACGCGTACCTCTGACTGACGCGTCTAATTGCAGCCCGACGCGCACGTGTCGCGCAGTGTGGAGCCGGCCTTATTTGTGCATTCTCATATCAACTGCTATAACCAAAATTGAACTGTAAAGCTTGTCTTATAGGGTTGGGTTTTCCTTGAGTTTTGTTTTAAAGTATTGAACTGTGACAAATGATTGTGAATATGAAGTTTTGAGCGTTTGGATGAGTCTGAATGGCGATCCCATTGTAGGGAACGGGATTAGAGCACGCCATCAGATAGCGCGTGCCGCGTGACGAATGCGGAGCTAATTGTGAAAATAATCGCTTCAATTTCGGTGATTTTTTAGTTTTGGAAAATGAATAGGGAAAATCTGCTTTCGATTAATTTGAAAGTACGTACGTATGTACACAATCTCTTTCATGGTTCTCTATTTCTTCTCATAATATTTATTTCCTTAATCGTCATTTGTCCAAATGGTAACTTTCCCTAATTCTATAATACCTACTTAATAATATTAATATGGTTGCTAAATTTTATAGCAACGCTGTTATGGAAAATGACATTCGGACAAGAAAACTTGGGATAAGAAAAGGGATACCCTCTTTGATATTGTCCGTAAAGATATTATCTACCCTGAAAATAGTTATATTTGGTCTTTTTGTCGTTGAATTATACCTAATTAACCACAATATTAATGTAACACAGACACAGTACATTTTTAACCGACTTCTAAATAAAAAAGGAGGAGGTTCTCTATTCGTCTGTATGTATGTTTTTTTTTTTTTTTTGTGTATGTCCACCGATTATACTGTGTAGAGTCAGTCATCCTGTGTGAACACGGTCTTTACAAGGACACGTCATCTAATTAATGTTGATTTCTGTACGAACTAGTCGCAATATTTACAAGCAATGTCGACTTCCTAACTTTTTTAACTTTTACACATGTAAAAAAGATGGTTCTGTAATCAGTTCAAAAAACTTCAATGCGTTACTTTACTTTATGAGACCCATTTTCAATTTCCACGTTCATATTTTCATAACATCGAATAATGTTCGGGTTAGCAAAATATTTACCTGTCCATAAACATGTCGGGGCACGTCCGTCCAGCAATATCCACACATTAAAAAAAGAATCTCCATCATAGACCACCTATCCCAAACCAAAGACATATTAATATGGAACTCATATCAATTTCAACCCTAAAAGTTTACCTATAAGACAGATTTTCTTTCGAATTTTCCACCAACCGGTTAGAAAAGAAATCTCAAACGAAAGTGGTGTTTAACGTTAAACAGAATAAGGTAGAAAATCGCCAAAAAATTTATCCGTAGTGGACATATTAAAAGCAACCGGCCAGCAAAATGAACTGTGGAAGATGTATGGGCGTGCGGATTAAAAATATTTGTACGCGCCATTATACAGGGTGTAATGAAAGACCCAACGTGCCTCTTTATTAACATACAGGGTGTTTTAATTGCGGCCGATATTGAATAAAGCTTTTGAGCGGTTGACGGAGGTCTGATGGTGATCAAAAGTAAAGGAGTAGGTTGTCAGTTTTTGTGCGATATTAAAGTTAGACCCGAGGCAGGGCTTTATGCGGCCGCTAATGTGACGCGCGATAAACCTACCACGGATGTTAATGGATGTTGTAATACCTTCGTTCGGAGCTATAATGGAAGGCTTATCGTTAGAGAGATGTACTTAAATCTAACATTTATTAGTAATATTATGGTGATAAAGAAAAAACTAGTCACACAAGGTAGCAATCTAGCTCAGATAAGTAAATATTTCTTATTTATAATGGTACATGTCAAAGTAGGTACTTGCCAATGTAAGAACAGGAAAAAATAACATTCAGTATGAAGAAAACGAACAACATTTGATCAGAAAGTAAATTAGCCACCTTTGTGGTCTAGTGGTTCTCACCACCGATTTTAGACAGAGGTCCCGGGTTCGATTCCCAGTAGGGGTACATATTGTATTCGGTTTGGTTGGTGGTAGGACTTGTTCTTAGTCTCCCAGCTACCACCATCTTATCTAAGTTTGTCGCCATAACAATGTTTTCGGCATTATTTTGTTCCGGCAGTGATTGAGAATTCCGGTAGTAGTGCGCTTCCACCTTCAGCATTATGACCACTTAACATCAGGTGTGATGAAGGCTAAGTGCTACCCCGTTGTGGATAAAAAAATGAAATAAACCTCGATAATGGTAAGATTTAAATTTAAAAGAAACTTACCAACAATTTATAAGATAGGTATTTATATTCACTTATATTCATAAGAGATTCATATTCACTTTTTATCATATTGAATACGTACAAGGAGTGTTCACATGTTAGTAATTGCAACAGCCTGTATGGAGCGGTGTAGCGTGCGCGGAAAATCATTAGAGTGCATAATGAGTGGCCTTTTCCGGCATAGATTATGCAAACTCAACAGATTGGACATTGTTGGTTTCAGCCTGTGTATTTAAGTTTTTTTGTTTTGTTAGGGGCAGTTTCATATGGACTTATTTTACATTTTTCTTATCCACAACGGGGTAGCACGGAGCACTTAGCCTTCATCACACCTGATGATAAGTGGTGATAAGGCTGAAGGTAGAAGCACACTACTCCCGGAATCCTCAATCACTGAGGAACTGGCTATCTTATCTCTAACTGCCGGAACATAATAATGCTGAAAACATCATTGTTATGGCGTCAGACTTAGATAAGATGGTGGTAGCTAGCCAGGTGGGCTAGGAACAAGTCCTACCACCAACCAAACCGAATACAATTTGTACCCCCACTGGGAATCGAACCCGGGACCTCTGGGTCTGAAATCGTTATTTTACATACCTACATGTCAAAAGTGGGCCGGAGTGCGATAACGACCCCTGTAAAAGTAGAATAACTGAAAGTTATAAATTTTTATGATAAATTATGATCGAAGTTGTATAGGTAAGCACTCAGATCTAATAGTAGCGCTAGTGACTTCTAACTCAAACTACTAGCCATAGTAAACGTGTCGTGAAATCACGGCACTCACTAGTTTATAGGTTCGTTATATGTCATATGGGCACTTCCTGAGTCTGGTGGCTGATCAAATAATTTGTACAGCCTACATCATATCTTACTGATGGTTATACAGTATATCATAGTATACCTAGTACAGAGTTAGTTACCTTACTGTTTGTTGCTCAGTCTGTGACAGCATACAGGCACCTTCTGAGTCTGGTGGCTAATCAGCCTGCAGCTTTATTATCACGCCCTTTATTCCGCCGCCACGTGCGAGATTACTTCTACACAATAGCGAAGGCGGGATGTGGGAATTAACAGTTATTTTACACGTAGGTAGGATTTGCATATAAAAACTAACAAGTGTCTGTAACGTTTTTAGGAAAATATGTAAGAGTAAATTATTTAATAAATCTTGTTATGCAACTTCTGTTACAATAATCAGTCAACATAATAAAGATGCCACACACAGGTTTGACATTATAGCTAATGTACATAAATGATGATGATAATGATTCTCTTAATAGTCCGCGGGCCCCATATCCAGTATAATAGACATCTTGAATTGCATAGCCGTGAGAGTCCGACACGTGAGTTCAAAACATTTTCTTTTATATATTTTTTTATACAGTAAGTACGTGGTTGCACATAACCTTTATCACACCTGATGTTAAGTGGTTATAAGCCTGGAGGTGGAAGCGCACTACTGCCGGAATCCTCAATCACTGAGGAGCAGGATTATCAACTGCCGGAATACAATAATGCTGAAACCATAATTGTTAGGGCGTCAGACTTAGATAAGATGGTGGTAGCTAGCCAGGTGGACTAAGAACAGGTCCTACCACCAACCAAACCGTATATAATGCGTACCTATCCCCTCTGTGAATCGAACCCGGGACCTCTGGGTCTGTAGCCGAGATGGTTGTGAACCACTAGCACGACCACAGAAGCGGTATTTGGGCTTATTAAATATTAATTAGTTTGATTTACTAATGTCAATGCCAATAGAAATGCTTCTAGAACACTCAAACCCATAATGTTTACCACGTTATCGTATACGGATGCAAAACATGTTTTCGCCGCTGGTAACACCACAAGATTTGATTTACAACTGCCGCCCTCAAAGTTGGCACACCTAGAGGAAATGAAGAACTGACCGCGTAAATAATTTTAGACGGTCAAACATTTACTGGATTACATTAGAAGTTCCGTAGGTATATAAGAAGTAGCAACAAACAACTGAGCTAAAACTCGACGTTGGCAGAATCCAAAAGGGCACTGCCATTATATAAAACAGAAGTAAAGAAAACAGCATAGTATATTAGTTATAATTAAGTGCTAAATTAATCACTGAATTGATCATTGAATGCATAAAAACATGTACCTACCTACACCTCATTTCCGACATATTTATGTACTTAACTACGTTGATTAAGAACAATACATTTAATTTATTTCGTAAGAACCAGTGACTAACAAAAAAGGTAAAGTTATTTAAGCAGTCCTCGCAGGCGGGATCGCAGATTTTTGATATTGTATGATGTTGAGTACATCAATTTTATTTGTATAGAAATCGCCCAGTCTCACACACCGAAACGGCGACATAGCGCGGGAACGCGTGCCACTAGCAATACGCGCGGACGACGCGGCGACCGACGGTGCGATCGCAAGGTACGGTCGCCAGCACGTCGGGTTACTACAAAATTTCAAAATTTATTAATTGAAACTGAACTCTTTTTGATGGAGATAAGGTTGAATTTTATTTAAAGAAATTTGACACAGTTTGTAGTAATCTGACGTGCTGGCGACTGTACAACACACTGAGCTCCACACTATCGCCGTCATCGCTCGACGCCGTCGCGCGGAGGCGCGATGCAATCTGCGTGGAGAGGCGATCTGCTCCTCCACCGCCACGCGTGTGATTTGCGGATCTGCATGCCGCGGCGAAGCGCGTTGCCAGGTGTGAGAACTACCTTAGGTACTCAGTCTACGAACATGCAACCAAAGTCCTACTCACGCGATTCAGCACATTTCACAACGGGACCCTAAAGAAAGGTGGTCACATAAATATTTCAATCTGAAATGCCAAAGAGTTAGATTAATAAATTGCCATTTGTACCTACGACAAGATCAAAGAGCCGGATAACATAATTTCAGTGGACGACGTTATACGACTTTAATCGGGACGGACAGACACGTCGACGACATCATACGCCGCCGGAAGCTGATAGTAAATTTTTAACTGTTAACCTTGTGCCCGAGATGCTAAATTATTTATTATTTATGAGTTTTTTTTTTTAATAATAACTGGATGTTATTATGACCCCTCTTCAATCAAATTGCAGACTGACATTTTTAAATTGTATAAATAAAGGTCTCTATTTCTTGGTGACAATTTGACGTAGATTTATAAAAAAACTTTAATATTAGACAAGAATGTGACATTGATCTGATTCATATGAAAGTTACCTTTTAAAATTGCGTTTTGAATATCAGAACCAATAACAAGATATTGGCCTGTTGTTACCTATTTAAACACTAGCTTTCCGCCCGCAGCTTCACCCGCCAGGACTATACGATGCCGCCCCGACGTTATCCCGCGGGAATGTAATAAAAAGTAATTCCGAGATAAAAAGATTCCGGGATAAAAATTAGCATATGTTCCTCTACAGGCTACAAAGTATCTGTGTCCAAAATTTCGGCCAAATCCGCTTAGCCGTTTTGGCGTGATAGAGTAACAAACACCCAAACATCTAAACTGTCACATTTATAATATCAGTAGGATAACTCAACTTGTCGTATCTACGGTATTTGTATTAAGATCAAGCATCAACTTCAATTTTCTCATAAGATGACTACGTGATTAGAAAACTACTCGCATTCCCTTGGGTTTTATTACAAAAATTCATAAAGAGCTCGTAATAAAGGTATCGCAATATAGCCAGGAATGTAATAAAGCCTAGGTGATGTCGTGGCTTTTTATGGCCGCTCCGGGCGCCACGAGCCGGCCGGCGACCGGAATTGAAATACAGGCGACACTAGCCGCCATCAGAAGGCTGCATGCTCTCAGATGCTTTTTGTTAGTAGATTTATTAAAAAGTATTGATATGGGTTGAAGAGAAATTTATAGACATGAAGTTCGACTTAATACTGAGGTAACTGGAGCTCTCACCCTGAATAAAAAAGTGTCGCCAGCAAATTTGACATTTATGTATGTAGTGGCTGTCAGTTGTCTCATATGACCATACGTATTTTTTTAAAGTTTAGGTGAGACGGAAGACAGCCACTGTGTAATTTGTGGTGGACAAAAAATTGTTCGTACTGCACCCTCCAGTTACTTCAGTATTAAGTCGAGCTTCATGTTTATAGAGGTCAAGGAATTTTTATTATTTTAAAAAAGTATAGAATTTTTTATGTACATACATAGACTAAACTAACCTTATTAGTTGAGCTAAATTATCAAAGAAACATGATTATCGAAACTTTATTTTCATATTAATTTGAGACAAAACAAAATATCAAAAAAATATCTTTAATACGATAGTTAAAATTAGGTACTGTTTTTCCCACGTCTTTTTGTAAGTACTTTATTATGTAAGTTGTCTTCATAACAATCTTAAACATATTTAAATATTTACTAATATTAATATTAAATTATAATTACCTCCTACAAGGCAGACCCCCTACAAGGTGGACCGACGATCTGGTCAAGATCGCGGGAAGCCGCTGGATGCGGGCAGCGTAGGACCGATTGTTGTGGAGATCCTTGGGGGAGGCCTATGCCCAGCAGTGGGCGTCGTTCGGCTGACATGATGATGATGATGATGATGATAATTACCTATTATACTTCAGATCGTTCAGAAAGTAGATTCTCGTTAATTATAATTTAAATATAGCTTCTATGCATCATCATCATCATCATCATGTCAGCCGAACGACGCCCACTGCTGGGCATAGGCCTCCCCCAAGGATCTCCACAACGATCGGTCCTGCGCTGCCCGCATCCAGCGGCTTCCCGCGATCTTGACCAGATCGTCGGTCCACCTTGTAGGGGGCCTGCCCACGGAACGTCGTCCGGTACGCGGTCGCCATTCGAGAACCTTTCCGCCCCAACGGCCATCGGTTCTCCGCGCTATGTGTCCCGCCCACTGCCACTTCAATGATGCAATCCTTCGAGCTATGTCGGTTGTTTTAGTTCTCCTGCGGATCTCATCATTTCTGATTCGATCGAGCAGGGAAATACCAAGCATCGCTCTCTCCATTGCTCGCTGGGTGACTTTGAGCCTTCTTATGAGACCCATAGTAAAAGACCACGTCTCACTTCCATAGGTCATTACTGGCAACACACACTGGTCAAAGACTTTCGTCTTGAGACATTGAGGTATTTCGGACGCGAATATATGTCGGAGCTTCCCAAACGCTGCCCATCCGAGCTGGATTCGACGAGAGATCTCTTTCTCAAAGTTGGACTTACCTAACTGGACCGTCTGTCCTAGGTAAACATAGTGGTCAACAACTTCGAGTGTAATGTTCCCAACATTAACTGGAGCGGGTGCAACATGGGCATTGAACATGATTTTCGTCTTGTCCATGTTCATCTTAAGACCCACTCTTTGCGAAGCATTACCGAGATCTTCGAGCATTGTGTTCAGGTCTTCCAAGGTCTCAGCCATAAGAACTACATCATCGGCAAACCGTAGGTGTGTTAGGTACTCGCCATTGATGTTGATGCCGTATCCTTTCCAGTCCAGCAGCTTAAAAATATCCTCCAACGCAGCTGTGAACAGTTTGGGAGAGATGACATCTCCCTGTCTCACACCTCGCTGTAGTTGGATAGGATTAGAGCTCTGGTTCTGTAATCGGACCGACATGGTGGCGTTTTGGTATAAGTACCTCAGCACCTCGATGTATCTGTAGTCTATTTGGCACCTCTGGAGAGACTGCAGCACCGCCCAAGTCTCAATCGAATCAAAGGCTTTCTCATAGTCCACGAACGCCAAGCAAAGTGGCAAATTATACTCTTCGGTCTTCTGTATAACTTGCCGCAGCGTATGAATGTGGTCTATGGTACTGTAGCCTTTCCGGAACCCGGCTTGTTCGGGAGGTTGGAAGTCGTCGAACCTGCGAGCGAGCCGATTCGTAATGACTCTCGAAAACAACTTATAGATATGGCTCAGAAGCGAGATGGGTCTATAGTTCTTCAAGAGAGTTTTATCACCCTTCTTGAAAAACAGCATCACATCGCTTCTGCCCCATGCCTTTGGCGTTTTGCCCTCAAGGATGTCTGAATTGAAAAGCTTCTGGAGGACCTTAAGTATCGGCTTACCGCCCGCTCTCAGAAGCTCTGTTGTGATTCCGTCATCGCCCGCCGCCTTGTTGTTTTTAAGCTGCTTGAGAGCCATTCTAATCTCGTACAGGCTGACGTCCGGGATATCTTCGGTATGGTGTCGGGTAAGCTTGGCTCTAGGGTCTGTAGCCTTGCTTTCAACAGGTGTTTGTGTGGAATATAGCTGTCCATAGAAACTCTCAATCTCCCTCAGGATTTCAGGTGTTGACGAAATGATGCTACCTTCCTCAGTTTTCAGCCTCGTCAATTGACTTTGCCCGATAGACAGATCTCTCGCGAACACTTTGGAGCCTTTGTTCCGCTCAATGGCTTCTTTAATACGCTCGGTATTAAATTGGCGAAGGTCGCGCGTCAAAGACTTAGATATCTGTCTATTAAGCTGTCGATAACGATGGGCATCCGCTGAGTTCTGCAGCTTCATTTCGTGTCTCTGATCCATGAGTAGGAGAGTCTGACTGGAGAGTTTCTTCAATTTGGGACGGCGGGTTTTATAGTACTTAGACCCTACCGTGCAGACAGTATCCACCACCATGTTGTATAGATCGTCCACGTCTATGCTGTTCTCAAGGGCTTCGAAGCGGTTTTGAAGCTCGAGCTGAAAGCACTCGGGGTTTTGAATTTGAGCTGGTATTGGTCGGAGCGTGGATTTTATCAGTCGCGATCTTTCGAGCTTGAGATCGATATTCAATGTGCCTCTCACCATACGGTGATCGCTTCCTGTCTTAACAGCGTTGATCACACTGACATCATTGAATATGTGCTTCTTCGTCGACATGATAAAATCGATCTCGTTTTTGACTTTACCGTCCGGACTGATCCAGGTCCATTTGCGGCTTACGGGCTTCCTAAAGAAGGAGTTCATCATATAGAGGTTCTCCCTCTCCATGAAGTCTGCCAGCATCTGGCCTCTATCGTTCCGTTGCCCAAATCCGAATTGCCCCACTCTCAGCTCATCACCGCAACGTTGCCCCAACTTTGCATTGAAATCCCCCATCGCAACCGTGTAGTGGGTTTTATAGCTATGCATGGCTTTTGAGATCTCTTCATACATAGCCTCCACTTCGACATCGTCGTGTTTCGAGGTCGGAGCGTAGACCTGGATAACATTCAGCGAATATCGTTTCGATAATCTGAGTATCAGGTACGCTACCCTGCTCGAGACACTTCCGATGGTGATCACGTTGTTGACAAGGGATTTATGGACGATGAACCCGACACCACCAATGGACTGTTGGTCGCCCTCCCGGTGGTAAAGTAAGTTACCGGATTGCAGGGTTATCGAGTCCTCCCCCTCTCTTCGGACTTCAGATAACCCAATGATATCCCAATGTGTTCGGAAAAGATCGACGTTTCTGAACGCAACTCTAATGTCACGTCAAATTGACATTAGCTGTCACTTGAAGTTGACAGTGACACTTGATTGGAATTCTTCTTGGAAAAATGTCGGAATAATTTTGCTGAATTTGTTAAAAATCGCTCGCGTTGAATGTGCCTGGCATATCGAGTTTGAATACATCTTAAATTATCTATGTGATCCCGTTTTGTACGACCAAGGTTTTGATGCCATCTCTGGAGTGGCCGGTCGCGGATGCTTTGAAAGATAACCTTTTCTACCACACGCGCTTGTTGTCGAGACACTATATCGTAATAAAAAAAGCTCCCACGTGTGTGTCTTTGTGTATCTATTGTTGAAACGCCCGGTGTCTTGTGAACGCTGTTATTTGTGTTATGAGTGAGGTGACTAATTGGTAAGGTCTGCAGAAGAAGACGGAGCCACAGGGGGGGCCCCCCTTACACCACTTCTGCCTTGGAGACGGTCGACCCACAGACCCGTATGTAACCTTACCTTACTTAAAAGTCTCTCCGCTGTGTATCGCAGTCCTATTGTTCAGTTACATCCCGGCTGAAACCAAGATTTGTCCGGAGTCTATACTCATGATAGCCTTCCACTGCGCCAATGCTGACTCCGCGGTCTAGGCAGGGGTGTACTGAACATTTCTTGGTAGCAGAGCGTAGTTTGAAGGCCTGAGAGGCCCACGCCAAAACTTTGTATTAATCAGTGCCGTTTGATGACCCAGTCTGGTCCGGACTAGATTAATTTGTACTTGTAAATGGTAATTAACTTGCATTTGAAAAGTAAAGGGCATTCCTTTGTTATTGGTTCCATGTCTTGTAATTAATTGTCATGTATTGAAGTTCCAAAATGTAAACAGATACCTTTCTTTGTTCATAATAATTATTATTTAGTTTTGTCAGCAAACTTGAGTTGTGAATATTGACAAGTTTGTTGCTAAAATAATAGCTAATAAAAGGTCAGCTAATAAGTTTGCACTCAATACTTAGTGAAACTTAAATGATTTGGGACATTGTTTACACATTGAAACTCATTGAAACTTGTGCTTTGAAATAATTGAAATTAACTTGTTGTTGTGTAACAGTATGTTGTGTTGATATCCAAGTGAATTTCAATAGTCAGTGAGTTTTGTTGTTTTCTGATAACCTCCAGATATTTAAGAGTTTGTGTCATTATAAATACTTTGTTGTTGTAATATTGGAATTTTGTGGTTAGTAATAACCTCCAAATATTGGAGATTTTGTGGTATAGTGAATATTTTGAATTTGTTGTTTTTGTTGATAAATTTGTGACGTTACAATGACGGCCTCCTCTGCTAAAGCCAAAATACGTTCTGAGTTACGGTGGTTAGCGTCTGCAGTCGCGTTGTTGGATCGACCGGATAGAACGGAGGCCTTGTTGAACAGATACGTAGATCTGCCCATACGTTTGGCTGTTGTTGATGAGCAGTATGCCTTATTTTTGGAAAGGACTGTTGAGGCCGAGGTGGAAATGCGACAAGAAGTCGGTTTGGATGTGGACCAGTGTTATGATTTTGCGGACAGAATTACCCAGGTAGCTCGACCTTTGCAAGTGGCAAGAGAGAATGAACCGAGCCCGTCCCCGGTCACATCTAAAAGTATGCCCCCTCTCTTTGCTAGATTGGCCCCCTTAGACTTAAGGCGCTTTGTTGGTCGTCTAGAGGACTGGGAGGGCTTTATTAATATTTTTGATAGTCTTGTACATGCCCGGGACGATTTGACCCAGGGCCAGAAGTTAGCTTATTTGTTATCCGTGTTGGAAGGGGAGGCCCTTGAATCGGTTCAACATTTGGCCCCCTCGGATGAAAACTACCCTATTGCTAGGGATTTGATTGCCCGTCGGTACCAGAACGTACGACGTCTGGCGGACAACCATGTTGCCGCCATTTTGAATTTACCCCGCGTTGCCAGCGTGATGCACTTGAGAGTGGCTTTGTTGAATCCGCTGTTGGTTGCCTACAACGCATTGAAAAACTTAAAACTCCCAGTGGAGCAGTGGTCGTTTTTGTTACTGCACATTGTCCTGGGAAAGTTGCCGGACTCTGTTAAGGTCCGTTTTGAGCAGCAGTATGGTGGGGATAGTGCGACTTATCTGCCACCCTTCTCGGACCTCTTGACGTTCCTGGAAGGAGAAAGTAGACTGGCAGATAATTCCTCTCTGGCCGGTCCTATGGGACCCGAACGACCTGTGCCACAGAGTAGATCCCCCACCGGACCCCCCCGTAGGGGGCGTATGGCCCCTCGCGCGCCCGGCCGCTATGCCGCCGTCCAGGAGACCGCCCGCTGCTTGTATTGTCGGGAACCGGGTCACAGCACGACCCGTTGTGATAAGTTCCTCGACCAGCGCGTCCAAGGCCGTCGAGCGATCGCGCGACAACGGACATGGTGCTACTCGTGCTTGGGCCTGCACATGCAGCGCGAATGTACCCAAGCGCACCCATGCCGCTTTTGTAAGGGCAACCACCATCCCCTCCTCTGCATGAACAGCCCAGAGGGCGGCGGAGCGCCGCAGCGCGTCGCTGCAGGATCACCTCGTATGGGTGGGGGGCTCGGACCCCCCGCGGTGTTTGCATCCCGCAGCAGTTCTAGTGGCCACCAGAGTGGCCCCAGACGCTCTCCGCCACGTTTGGACCCTCAAACGGGCGGGGGTCCCAGGGACCCCCCCATGGGAAACCGATCCCCAAGGATGGGGATGAGTTACGCGAGCGTTGCCGGAGGTCGTAGAGGCCCCCCGCGACGTTTTGAGCCTCGCACGGGCGGGGGTCCCACGGACCCCCCAATGGGAAACCGATCCCCAAGGATGGGGATGAATTATGCGGGCGTTGCCGGAGGTCGTAGAGGCCCCCCGCGACGTTTTGAGCCTCGCACGGGCGGGGGTCCCACGGACCCCCCCATGGGAAATCGGTCCCCAACTAGGGGGTTCGATTTTGCGAGCGATGCGGGAGGTCGTAGAAGCCCCCCGCGACGTTTTGAGCCTCGCACGGGCGGGGGTCCCCGGGACCCCCCTTCTGAAAATCGGTCACCGTGCCCCCGCGACTATGGGGCGACGTACACGGTGGATGATAGGCACCGATTCTCGCCGCCGCTCGCCGAATACCCGCGTTTGGAGCGGCGCCCGCCCCGTCTTCAAGGGGCCGGGAGATATAACCCGCCTGATGCCGGGCGAATTGGACGTAGGCAGTATGTGGGAGATTGGGACCCACTGGATCGCTATGAGCGACCCCCTTACCATGGGGGGACGTCTGGGGACCCCACATACTAGCAATCAACGTGTTTACGGTCGATTGTAGCCACCCCTCCAGAGACCGTTTTGTTGCCCACGGCCTCTGTGCTTGTCAGGGGATTGAATGGCGACCTTGTGGAAGTTCGCGCCTTGTTGGATTCCGGTGCTCAGGGGTGTGTTGTGTCATCTTGGTTAGTTAGGCGGTTGGGCCTCAAGGTGCACCCCCACACGGAAGGCGTGAGAGGTGTTGGCGATGTGAAAGTCCCCGGGTTGTTAGGGCATGTTGACTTCACATTTACCTCACGTAATAAGTCCACGCCAGGCATTAAGACCTCGGCGATTGTGTTGGACACAGTTGTTGGCCGTCAACCTTCAGTTGACTTGGGACCGAGTATGTTGTCTTTGGTGTCTGATTCCCCACTCGCCGATCCAAATTTCTTCCGCCCAGGCCCGATCGATGCTCTCCTTGGAGCCGATGTCCTGGGGCGAGTTTTGTTGACGGGGAAGCGAGTTTTGCAGCCAGATGGCTTGGTAGCTCTGCAGACGACACTCGGTACCGTTGTGATGGGCCCTGCTCGCCGCGTTTTGGATTCCCTTGATGAGGATCGCGGTCTTGTTTTTAATGTGTCTCTCTCCGAAGTGGTGCAGAAGTTTTGGGAGGTTGAGGAACCTCCACCAGCCCCGCGGGTTGACCCAGTAGCGGATGAATGCGAGTTGTATTACCAGAATAACACTGGTCGCCTCCGCTCTGGTCGTTTGATCACCCGTCTCCCCTTTCGTGCCGGCCGACCTCCTCTGGGCGAATCCCGACCGCTAGCGGAACGTAGGCTAGTGGCGATGGAGCGTCGCATGAGCAAGGATCCGGTCTTCCGCCAGAAGTATGTTGAATTCATGCGGGAGTATGAGGAGTTAGGGCACATGTCCGTGAGCGATTTGGATTGGCGCTCCGTTGAGCACTTCTTTCTGCCGCACCACGCCGTTTTGAAATCCGGAAAGATTCGGGTGGTCTTTGACGGTTCGGCTCCCACCTCTACTGGAGCGTCCTTGAACCAGTGTCTGCATGTAGGTCCCAAGCTGCACACGGAGATCTCAGACATTTTGACCAACTTCCGGCGGCACCAAATTGTATTTATGACTGACATCCGGATGATGTTCAGACAAACGGTCATCCATCCCGAGGATAGGAGGTACCAATTGATTTTGTGGAGAGAGAGTCCTAGGGACCCCTTGTTGATTTATGAATTGAATACGAATACGTACGGTTTGGCTTCGAGCCCGTTTGTTGCGATTCGTTCTTTGTTGGAGTTGGCCGAGAAGGAGCGCTTGAGATACCCTCGCGCCTCCGCCATTTTGGCCAGTGACGTCTATGTGGATGACATTTGCACGGGCGCCTCATCTGTCTCAGAGGCGATTGTCCTGAGAGACGAACTCACCGCCCTTTTGAAGTCGGGAGGTTACGAGTTGAGGAAATGGATATCCAACTCGCCTGATGTACTGGTAGGTTTGCCCGAAGAGCACCAGCAGGACCCCCACCTATTCGAAAATGTTGATAATCCCCATGTGGTGACCGTCCTTGGCGTACAGTACAAACCGGTCTCTGACACTTTCACGTATTGTGTGGATTTACGACCACCGAAAGTCTGGACCAAGCGTTTAGTATTGTCTACTGTCGCACGTACCTTTGACCCCAATGGGTGGATTTGCCCCGTGCTGTTTATGGCCAAGTGTTTCTTGCAACGGTTATGGGCTTCGGGTGTGTCGTGGGATGAACCCCTCTCGGACGAGTTACTCCGAGATTGGTCGAGCTTCGTTTCATCCCTCCCCGAGATTAATGAAGTGCATTTGCCGAGGCTATTCCTCCCTTCTGAAAATTGTAAAGTTACTCTTCACGGCTTTTCCGATGCCTCCGAACGTGGATTTGCTGCGGCCGTGTACCTCCGCACCGTTACTGTTGACGGAGTTGTTGCTGTGCATCTGGTGATAGCGAAAAGCAAAGTCGCTCCCCTTCGGACTCGTCATACGATCCCGAGGTTGGAATTGTGTGGAGCTGCCCTCCTAATGCGTTTGTTGAACCACGTATGGCTCACATTAGGTCGATCTATTAAGATACAAGAGGTTTATGCTTGGACGGACAGTCAGGTCGTCCTTTGTTGGTTGAAGGCTCCGGCGCACACCTTGGACGTGTTTGTGGCCAATCGAGTGTCGCAGATTTGTAATTCCGACATCGAGTTGATTTGGAGACACGTGCCGGGAACCATGAATCCCGCGGATTGTGCGTCTCGGGGTTGTGTAGCCCCAACCCTAATTAACCACCCCCTCTGGTGGGGCCCACAGTGGTTGATGCGGCCTGAGTCGGAGTGGCCGCCCTCTCCAGCGTTGTCGAACGTAGCCGTTCCTGATATGCGGGCATGCGTCCTGGAGACTAACCCCGCCGGGGAAAAGGATTTGTTGTTGGATCGGTACAGCTCCTTACAGAAGCTGCTTGGTGTTACCGCTTGGATCAGACGTTTTGTGTACAATTGCAGAAACCCACGCGCGAGGCGTGATTCGTCGGTTCTCACTCCGGACGAGCGTAGGGACGCGCTCTTGTTTTGGGTCCGGAGAGTACAAGCTGATAGTTTTGAGTCCGAGATTGAAATTTTGCGTTTAGGCCGTCGCAAGTTGAAGGGCGCGGTATCGCGATTAAATCCCTTCCTGGACGAGAGTGGGCTTTTGCGAGTCGGCGGAAGACTTCGAAATGCGAACCTGCCGTATGGAGCTCGTCACCCCCTTTTGTTACCTAAAGCCGGACATTTGACTCAACTGATAATAACAGATCGCCATGTGAATGCACAACATGCTGGCTGTAATGCTTTGTTGGCCATTTTGCAGCGTGAATTTTGGATTTTGTCTGCTCGTCGAGCCATTCGCACTGTGGTTTTCCGTTGCCTGCCTTGTTATCGATTGAAGGCCGCGACCATGCAGCCCCAGATGGGTGATTTGCCTGCTGATCGCGTCACGGAATGTAGAGCTTTTGCCGGAGTCGCCACCGACTTCGCCGGTCCCTTTACTGTAAAGGCTTCGAGACTGCGTAATGCTAAAACCTATAAGGCGTACTTGTGCGTGTTTGTGTGTTTGTCCACCAAGGCTGTCCATTTGGAAATTGTCTCGGAATTGTCTACCGAAGCCTTTGTCGCCGCCTTGAGCAGATTTGTTTCCCGTAGAGGACTGCCGTCATTGATACGTTCCGATTGTGGTACTAATTATAAGGGAACGTGTAATTATCTTAAGGAAGTAGTTAAGTTTTTTGTTGATAATAAAATAGACATTGGAACCACCCTCTCCCGGCGTGGGATAATCTGGAAGTTTAGCCCTCCAGCTTGTCCGACCTGGGGAGGAATTTTTGAAGCTTGTGTAAAGGCTGCCAAGACACACTTGCGTCGCGTGATTGGAGAAACTATTCTCACGTTTGAGGAACTTGATACGGTATTTTGTAAAATTGAGGCCGTCCTCAACTCGCGACCCTTGTGCCCGTTGTCTTCGGACCCGAATGACCTGGAAGCGTTGACGCCAGGTCATTTCTTGATCGGACAGCCCCTTTTGGCGTTGCCTGAATATCCGATTCAGGATGTAGGATCCCATCGTTTGTCGCGATACCAACTTTTGAAACAGATGTCCCAAAACTTCTGGGCACGTTGGTCGATGGAGTATTTGCATATCCTACAACAGCGCGTGAAGTGGACAGATAAAACCACCCCACCCCAGACTGGCGACCTCGTGTTGATTAAGGATGCTAACCTGCCGCCCCTATGTTGGCGAAGGGGGCGCATTGTTAAACTCTACCCCGGAACTGACGGAGTTCCTCGTTTTGCTGAGGTTTTGGTTCGAGATTCGGTTTTGAAGAGAGCAGTTAGTGGGCTCTCCCGATTACCCGTAGATTGACGTACCGTTCTTAACGGTCCGGGGCGGGGGGATGTTCGGAAAAGATCGACGTTTCTGAACGCAACTCTAATGTCACGTCAAATTGACATTAGCTGTCACTTGAAGTTGACAGTGACACTTGATTGGAATTCTTCTTGGAAAAATGTCGGAATAATTTTGCTGAATTTGTTAAAAATCGCTCGCGTTGAATGTGCCTGGCATATCGAGTTTGAATACATCTTAAATTATCTATGTGATCCCGTTTTGTACGACCAAGGTTTTGATGCCATCTCTGGAGTGGCCGGTCGCGGATGCTTTGAAAGATAACCTTTTCTACCACACGCGCTTGTTGTCGAGACACTATATCGTAATAAAAAAAGCTCCCACGTGTGTGTCTTTGTGTATCTATTGTTGAAACGCCCGGTGTCTTGTGAACGCTGTTATTTGTGTTATGAGTGAGGTGACTAATTGGTAAGGTCTGCAGAAGAAGACGGAGCCACAGGGGGGGCCCCCCTTACACCACTTCTGCCTTGGAGACGGTCGACCCACAGACCCGTATGTAACCTTACCTTACTTAAAAGTCTCTCCGCTGTGTATCGCAGTCCTATTGTTCAGTTACATCCCGGCTGAAACCAAGATTTGTCCGGAGTCTATACTCATGATAGCCTTCCACTGCGCCAATGCTGACTCCGCGGTCTAGGCAGGGGTGTACTGAACACAATGTAACTTACTTATTGCCTCTTCCAACTCTACGATCTTCTCGTCGAGCCTATGCCTATGCTTCTCGTCGTCTATGCATAGACAAAACTTAATAAAAAGTGAGTGAGAAGTCATCAACTTCCTATATAATTTGTAAGATGCGACCAATATCAGGTATAGTCCGTTCGGTTAGATAGTGTGCCACGGCACCCGCACGGCATTGTGGCAGAGCGACACTATCTAAGCGAATGGACTATACCTACCTATTTATAAAAAAACACAATTTAACCAGCGACTTTTCATCAGTAATTTTACAATAAATTATAAAGTCATCAACATAATAAAACGTCAGTACCTATGCAAAAGACATTCCACCAAGAATCCGTAATCACCATCAATCTGGACTGGTCCGGTACAAAACTGAGTCCGTTGGGCATCCGTCACTGTACAGAGCAGCAACATTCCGGCTAATTGTGGCGTATAATAAGGCTATAATCTGTCTGTTCCTCTGTGGTAAGAGGCGGCTAATGGACCCAGTATTATCACAAGTGGACTAAGGATAATCGGTAACGTTTTTTTTTGAACAAAGTGTGATCTAGATGTCCTTTGCTTTATTTCTTATTCGAAGTTCATGAATTAAACCAATAAAATGAGTCCATTATTATAGCAGGTTGCACACTTTTTTTGAATGTGGATAATTAAGGCACTTACCCCCTTATTCCAAAACGTTAGACCGGTTTAAAACTGATGCTAATTCTGTCTTTCATTTGGAAAATGAAAGTGACAGCACCAGTTTAGTACCAGTTTTAAGCCACGACTATTTAGTTCACGTTTTGGAATAAGGGGGTTAAAGTTTTATGTGATATTAGAGAACTTATGTAACTACTAGCGGCCGCCCGCGGTTTCACCCGCGTGGTTCTCGTTCCCGTGGGAATATCGGAATAAAAAGTAAGTCTAAGTTACTTTTTATTACATCAGCTACCTGCCAGTGAAAGTCTTGTCAAAATTGGTCCTGCCGTTTCAGAGATTAGCCGGAACAAACAGACAGACAGACAGACAAAAATTGTAAAATAAAAGTAGCCTAAGTTACTCCTTATTACATCAGCTACCTGCCAGTGAAAGTACCGTCAAAATTGGTCCAGCCGTTTCAGAGATTAGCCGGAACAAACAGACAGACAGACAGACAAAAATTGTAAAAAATGATATTTTGGTATATGTACCGTATATTTAATCATATGCATGTAGTAAAAAGCGGGTATTTTAATATTACATACAGACACTCCAATTTTATTTATTTGTATAAATTGTATAGATATAACGGATTATTATTGTATCGAATTGTATTATTTCTTTTCTGTTTAAATTGTATTTGATTGATTAATAATTTGCATGCTATTTTTAATAGTGAAACATGAGAACTAAATTAAATAACAACTTTTTATACCATGTTTCAAGTGAATAAATGATTATGATTATGAACGTATCTTAAATTGAGTTGTCATAAAATAGCCCTTCGAAGCTTTATAAAATCAATCATAGCTTTCGTGAAAATCTCTCTTGAATCAAACCTACCTGCATAAAACATACAGGATTATTGTCTCAAATCTAAAATTTTAAAAAATTTTGTGAAGGTAAAACTTTTAAAGGTATACCCCATCTTAAACTTTTTGCGTTGAAACTGTGAACAACTTCACACCCGAGTCAATCTAAAGAAAAACGTTAAAGTTCAAAGCAAACACGAGTAAAACCCGATTAAGGTACATCTGACCCCAACCTTCGAGTGGACACTCAAAAACCTTCACGTGGGTGGTTGTGGGTCAGTGCAGAGGCGAGCAAACATTTTAACCTCGCAAACATTTGGCGCAAACACGCCTCGCCTCGATGCAGTGCGGGGTTCAGTTTCTGCGGATGTACGGGTCAATTTTGAAGTGACTAGGTGGAATTTTGAGGGGTAACATTGGATTATTGAGAAAAAAACTAAAGGTGGAGACTGACGCGTGAAAGTCGGTATATCGAGCTCCTCAGGGATCACTAAACATTTTCGGGGCCAAAGACTTAATATCAGTGTAGTAGTCTAGGCGTAAAGGTCACAGCACATTACATCAACTCGGAAAGGGATCGACACCGTATCGCCTTTCACCTCGCCGTCAACCAGGCGTCAACCTAACGCAAGCACGTAACCAAACCGGATCAGCGTCGGTACGTCGGCTCGGGTACGGCTTTATTGTACCGATCGAAGGGCTCGATTATACCTAAGCATTTCTTCTAAGTAACAGCATTTTAAATAAAAGGAAGACTATGAAATTAACATTTAATGTTGAATACCAAGTTTGTAAAAAATTATAAAAAATAAAGAAAAAAAACATAAAATAATAAAAAAAAATTAAAAAAAAAATTGTGATGTGGTTAGTTCATTTTTTCATTTTCAGACCACTGCCTGTGCGTAGAGCCGTAAGCTCGGGTACGGAGAGACGTGAGCGCGTGGACGACTAGCGGTAAGCGCGGGGATAGCCAGTTGCTCGACCCGCAAAGCGGTTCGTGAGCTGGTCCCGAGGCGAGGCGATTACGTTACGATTCCGATTAGTGTGCTTTGCAGTAGGGGGTTTCATACAAAGTATACTGAACCGCTCGAGTTGATACGTTTACGTTCCGTTTACGAGTTGATATTCATATATTTTTCTAATGAAAACAGAAACTTTCACGCTCATAATCCATCTTCATCATCATCATCATCGTCACAGCATATATATATGCTGTGACCTTTAAAAGGTAAGTCAGACATTCAGAGAATAATTTCGCAATAAATTAAATGATGGTGATGAGGATGGATTATGAGCGTGAAAGTTTCTGTTTTCATTAGAAAAATATATGAAATGAATCTATGTGTGAAAACACTTAGATTACACGCACTATGCTACTCATATAGGTAGGTATATTGATTGATGACCTCTACGCATCTTGCAAATTACTGGTTACAAAAAATTAAACCGCCTTCTAAAAAACCACATCAAAAAAGTAAGAAATAATTCCTCACCAAATAAATAACGTAAGTACTTTGAAGTCGGGCGTGAAACATGTACAATGTTTTGTTGTTTTTGTTAAAACCCGCCCGACTTCAAAGTACTTACGTTATTTATTTGGTGAGGAATTATTTCTTACTTTTTTGATGTGGTTTTTTAGAAGGCGGTTTAATTTTTTTATAAAAATAATTTTTATTTCACTCTTTTTAGTGCATCGTGCAGGCAATTTACGTATTTTCTGGTAAATAGGTATGTGATCAAACTCAAAACCTCCTTTTTCGAAGTCGGTTAAAATACCTTGAGGTATCCCCTTTCCAACAAAACAAGAATCATCTAAATCGGTTTATAAACAAAGGAGTTATGCCTAAAGATACGTATTAAATTCACATAAAGTAATAACGAAAACGACAGTATTTTCAAGATTTCCTGAAAACTACTGAACCGATTTCGAAATTTCAAAAAATGGGACCAACTTGGGAACCAACCTGATGTAATAACGTTTGAACCATTTCAATCGGTTCAGCCGTCTTCGAGTAATCGGTGGACATACATAAAAAAAAAAAAAAAAAAAAACATACATACCTACAGACGAATAGAGAACCTCCTCCTTTTTGATTTAGAAGTCGGTTAAAAAGATAAAATTAATTAAAATAAAAATCCTCTTATAGTCACTAGTGACAACACCAATAGTACAATGCTTACCTTCAAAATAAAGGTAAAATAAAAAGTTGCTTTTATACAAGTCCTCTTCGGCACTATGCCAGTTTTCTTTTAAATTTCTAATAGCATTGGCTTCATAGTAAATCAGAATGTAATATGAGTATCGACGTAGCGCGCAGCGAACGCCGCAAATTGAACAGTATTCAGCGCTGTAAAGTGAGTTAGGGCTCGAGGCGGTGGATGAGGGTCAGGGCTTGGTAGAAAGAGGAAGCGGCTTAGAAACGCTTCTCCTTATACAGACTAAAAGTTTTACTCTACTTCTTCTTACTCTACTTCTTCTTATGTGTGATGTGTCGATCCATAGCAAAACGTCTATATTGTAGGACGAAATTGCGTTATAAGTTCTTCCTGCGTGCAGCTAGATCATTTTTTCCATGTTTTTTTGCAGAAGTGATGTAATTGAAGAGAAAACCATTACCTTATGATGTAATAGGAATATATGCAATGCCAAATCTTTATTATTTTTTGCTTATCAATTCAATGCTCTATAGATGCTTTAGTTGATTCCCTACAACCAATTTAAGAATTTAGAGCACTGGGTGCCTACAGACAGCGATTCAAAAATAGCGCGATGCAGAATAGGTTCCTAAAATGAATTGCTTTCTTTCGTACTACAACCTTCTAAAAACTGGATCGCAAATGAATTGCTAAATGAGAATGACCGAATGATTTGTGTCCTTATTTCTTCTACCCGTCTCTTTCACTCGATTCTGTCATGCCCAGAGAGTGAAAGGGACGGGTATCACCTGCAGGTGTAATGTTAGCTTGGCCGAGTTATAAGTCAAATAAGAGTTGATGACAGCTCAGCGGTTGTGAAATGTCATTGAATGATCACTGAATCGCTGTCATTGATATAAAGCTGTCGTGGTACGAATAAGCGAAGCAGTTCAGTTTAGGTCCTAAACAAAACCGCAATAAGAGTTGATGGTAGGCACCCTGATCCTCTCATTTTGTCAAAGATTTAAGTACTAGACTTCCGCCCACGTCTGTCTGTTTTTTAAATAAGTATGTTTTAGATAATTACCTTAAAAACACCCATATCTGAAGAGATTAGTTTGGTCTTTTGGATTATAATATAGATCCAACTAATATTTTAAATGCGAAAGTTTGTGAGTATGGATGTTTGGATGTTTGTTACTCTTTCACGCAATAACTACTGAACGCATCTAGATGAAATGTGCAACAGAGATAGATTATATGTTGGAATAACACATAAAATACTTATAACTTAATACTTAAAGCTTATCCCGATATTCCCACGGGAACGGGAACCACGCGGGGGAAAACCGCGGGCGGCGGCTAGTAAGTAATAATTGCTTATGAAAACAATTTAAACATATACCCTGCAATGGAACCTCACCTTAACTCGGTCGTTTTATGATCCGCAGTGACAGTAAATTACGCGCCTGCAAAGAGTTCCGTTACGACTTAGGTGAGACTAGTTTGTTATTAAGTTGCACCTCTTTTATTGCACCGCGGCGATGCACTTTGTTACAGGTCCAGCCAGATATAGCTAACTATACAATAGTCTCACATAACGGTAAACATGGTTCAGTAATACTAACAATGAAGGAAAATTGTGAAGATTTTCTTCAATCGTTGAACTTTGTAAGGTGCTGCAGCTGCAGCTGATTTTTTATGAACCAATGTCTGTTTTAATCAAAATTAAATAAATTTGAAAATTTAATCATCATAATTTTTGGCTTTCAGGTTTTGGTTGAATCGTCCTACCTATTGGTAAAATTGTCACAATTAATGTTATTATATGCCTATTAGTTCAATAGGGTATATTACTGTTTTTTTTTATTTAAAATATTTCAAAGTTATAGGACATCAAACTGTCTAATTAGATAAGGAGGGAACGACAATCTTTGTGACGTCACCAAGTCCCTAGTGTCATTATCTCGCGATAGATGATTTAGTTTAGAAAGAGACAGCTAAAGTCAAGATACAGCTTGTAATTTGTTAAAAACAGTATGTTTTTTCCTTCGGGTATTCTTAAATGTAATTTTTTTTTTACTTCGTTATTAAATACTAGCTTTCCGCCCGCGGCTTCACCCGCGTGGACTACACGACGTTATCCCGCCGGAATTTGATACCTTTCCGGGATAAAAAGTAGCCTATGTTCCTCTCCAGGCTACAAAGTATCTATGTCTGAAATTTTAGCCAAATCCGTTCAGCCGTTTTGGCGTGATTGAGTAACAAACATCCAAACATCCAAACATCTAAACATCCAAACATCTAAACTTTCACATTTATAATATTAGTAGGATCTACATTTCAACAACAGTGAAATGCCTTTCTGATTTGGTTACTTAAGATTTGATTAGAACTTTTCCTACATTTATCGTACCTACCTTTTAGTTTTCAAGATTGCCATTAAAATCAAAATCCAAAACTTTCCACTAACTCAAAAGGTTCCTTATTTATCCACATTCAGTATTACATTACCGCTCAATCTTCTTTCATAATTAGCGTGGCTTTTACCTACCCCCTCCCCGCCCCTTTACCCAGAGGGGGAGGGGGGGTCCTTTGAGCGGGCTCCGGCTCATTACCTAGGACTTAGGTAGCGTTCTAGTGCTTCAGTAATTAGACATCGCTACGCCAGGAGGTACAGAAGCCTTTGTTACGAGGAGATGGGCATTTGTTATTTTAGGGAATACTTACCTTATTATGTAATAGCCAAGCTTTGGTCGAAGTTTGGCAAATCAGTTTTGAGACAAAGAAAAACATAATTTAGGTAAAAGGGATTAAACTTTGATTTGCCTTTTTAATGACTCTAGTAAACGCTCTTGTGATGTGACTTACTAATTTTATTGATACCATTCCATAAGACTATACTTAAGGGCTTATTACACTTGGCTAAATTCAGCATCTAATTAAGCATACATTGCTTTCTTTGAGCTCATTTGTAGCAAGTGATGCAATCAAAACAAGCAATGTATGCTTAATTAGATGCTGAATTTAGCCAAGTGTAATAAGCCCTTTACCCTTAAGACTAGCATCAACTCTATATTATATTGGTATGATATCGTAATGATACAAGTAATACTTAATTAATAACTTAATTGTGGCAAACCTTTTAATTCTTTATAGCAAAACATTTATCAACCGTAGTCTTATTTATAGACTAGTTTCTTTCTTTTTATTATGAGCAATTTTTAGAAATCTGGTAGATATGAAAGTTCAATAAATAGTCTTACTTGTGTACGCCTACTTACGGTTTCGTATCGATGTCTCAAGCCGCCAACGACCTTGCGAGAAGGTCGCGGCGCTCCCACCTCCACCTAAATTTAGCACACCTCAAGGAAACATCAATCGCACAACACATGCGCACAATTTTTGCCACTTAACACCTTCCGACGCACCTTGGAAACCGCCCAAGCACCTCTAGTACTGAACACTGACTAACCGTGGAATCCAAACTGAGGACACACCTGAATCGACAGGTGTATACCTGTCGTACCTTCGCCGACCAATCAACGCGCATCTTACCTGCGCAGCTCGATAAAAAGGGGCGTGGCAGGGCGTAGGCGGCGAGGTAGTACCTGTGCGCACCTGTTTACCTGTCTCGACCTGTTGGTTGGTCGGCTGGCACCCAATAGCGGGTGGGTTACCTGCCAGGTGAGTCGGTAGGCTATTAACCTGTGTCCCCGTTGGTGGGCGCAAGTAGGTCGGCTATGTAGGTCACGCCGTACCTACGTTGCACGCTCGCAGGTTTACGCCCGGTATTTTGAGCGTTGCGGTGAATTGCTGCAAAGCTCTCAGGGAAGTAAATAGAGCCTTCTATGTAGGATGCTTACGTTGGATTCCGGATGTGGAAATAAATGGCGTAGATTTTGAAGCAGTTGATGTGAATTTAACACTGCTGGTACCTACGTGTGTGTTCGATACGGTTTTGGTATTGAGTTCAGTAAATTATTGGCATAAATAGGTACCACAATAGGCATTTTCTTTCCAATTTCCACGCAGAAAAGTTTAAGAAAGTACTTAAGACTTATAACTTAGACTTAGGTACTCATAAAATTGTGTGCGGCTTACCCTATAAGGTACTTTCTAGGTGCCTACTTATTTTTGGTGTAAACTTGCGCAGCTTCATCTGTTCAGAGTACCCACCTACTGAAAAATATACCTACAGAATAGCTTGAGGTCTTTAAGAAGACATTTTCTTTGTCAGATAACACATAGAACTATAGAACACCTAGAACTTTTATTACATTTTCTCACATCTTAAGACGTGTGTGTGTAACTTGGCAATTGCCAAACTACCGTTTCATCATCATCATCATCATCATGTCAGCCGTACGACGGCGACACCCACTGCTGGGCATAGGTCTCCCCCAAGGATCTTCACAACGATCGGTCCTGCGCTACTAAACTACCGTTTACTCATATCTATTTCTTCATGGGGTACCTTTTTTTTACCATCACCTATGGCTTTGAAATTTTTTTTTTTTTATCCACAACGGGGTAGCACTTAGCCTTCATCACACCTGATGTTAAGTGGTGATAAGGCTGAAGGTGGAAGCGCACTACTCCCGGAATCCTCAATTACTGAGGAACTGGCTATCTTATCTCTAACTGCCGGAACACAATAATGCTGAAAACATCATTGTTATGGCGTCAGACTTAGATAAGATGGTGGTAGCTAGCCAGGCGGACTAAGAACAAGTCCTACCACCAACCAAACCGAATACAATATGTATCCCCACTGGGAATCGAACCCGGGACCTCTTGGTCTGAAATCGGTGGTGTGAACCACTAGACCACTGAGGCGGTTAAGATATCAATAAATTGAATTACCTGACACCTATCATAACAATACTTTGACGTAAACATGCTTTTCAGGGTGCCTACCATCAACTTTAAGACAGCGATTCAAAAATAGCGCGATGCAGAATAGGTTCCTAAAATGAATTGCTTTCTTTCGTACTCTGACCTTCTAAAAACTGGATCACAAATGAATTGCTAAATGTGAATGACCGAACGATTTGTCTCCTTATTTCTTCTACCCGTCTCTTTCACTCGATTCTGTCATGCCCGGAGAGAGATAGGGACGGGTATAACCTGCAGGTGACATGTTAAATCGACCGGGTTATAAGTCAAATAAGAGTTCCTGACAGCTTAGCGGCTGTGAAATGTCATTGAATAACCACTGAATCGCTGTCATTGATAATAAGCTGTCGTGGTACGAATAAGCGAAGCAGATCAGTTTAGGTCCTAAACAAAATCGCAATAAGAGTTGATGGTAGGCACCCAGGTCGTGTTAAATATAATACACACATAGTACCTCTGGGAAATTAATATAGCCGCAATAGTGGCAAGCAACATAGGTACCAAAGTACCTCAGGCCGAGGCTTCACCTAGGTGGGGGCAGCTGATTACATGGGCGGTGGGGAAAGACAAATTGTGGGAGGGGGGAAAAAATGGCCGCCGATGACGGCTGCTACGTTTTAAAGCTGAGATTGGAAAGTTGGAAATATGGAGTTGTATGGAGTTTATGATTGGTGGATGTTGTGACAGTTTGTGTTGTGGCGTCTTGTAAACAGGTGTTTTAGACACATACGTACCGTTAGGATTAGCATTGTCTTTTTTGGATTTAGTTAAATAACTTCTCGATAACCTAGTATGGTACTACCTAGAGAATTAACTCAAACAATAAAAGCAATGTATTTATAATAAATTTCTGCCAATGTTATAAACTTCTTTGTGCAAATATGTATTCTTTTTTACGTCTGTATTCTTTGCTTTTCTTTTAGTTCGAGTTCTGCCAAATACTAATAAAAACCTGAAGTACAAGTTCAATTTGGTGTTATTTATTATCACAATAAACCTTTATTCCTATGTTTTTTTTATCTGTAGTAGATACCTACCTATAGCTGTAATATACCTACCTACCTTACTAGTAGGTATATACTGACCTCACTCCCAAGCTCCCACCTCCACTTCCCGAGCGATCGCAACTGTAAGCGAGCAAAACTTTTTATTTCGCTTCGCTCGCTCGCTTGTTATAAGTTCGGCTTCCGCGGCCGCTGTTGTTGCTAACTTGTGCTTTGTGTTTACCTTAGCCTGTTGTCTTTAATAGTTTTTTTTTATCTTTTGATTTACTTAGACTAAGCAAAAAGGCTGTTTCTTTTAGCAGATTGTTTCTACATTTTGGTATTAAGTGAAATGAGCAGTAGATAATAATGTGCCTCTTATATAGGCAATAGGTATAAAACATAAAAAAGTTTTAGTAAATTTGACTTGCGTTGCTCGTGACTTCATCTACGTGGACCTAAGGATTGTTCCATGATTATATTGTTGACCATAAGTCAGAACAAAAATCACATTTCACAACAAAGTAGCCTAATGTCAGCCCCAGAAGTCTGATATCTCTAAATTCTGAAGGATTCGCGTTGTATTATAAAGAGACAGAGGTTATTTTGCGTTTCACTTATCGCAAGTTTTTAGTAAAATTACGTGGTAAGTTAACCTTTTCGTACCTCGGTCCATGAAGCAAGATAATTTGCACCTTACAAGATTTTAAACTTTCATAGTCAATATCACTATAACTATTATGAACTCTTTAATCATGGCGCATGCAACTGCGCCGAAATATCAGAGACTCGACTAGAAAAAACATGGTAAAGATTCATACACTAACTTAATTTGAACACAACGGGGTAGCACTTAGCCTTCATCACACCTGATGTTAAGTGGTGATAAGGCTGAAGGTGGAAGAGCACTACTCCTGGAATTCTCAATCACTGAGGAACTGGCTATCATATCTCTAACTGCTGGAACACAATAATGCTGAAAACATAATTGTTCTGGCGACAGTCTAAGATAAGATGCTGGTAGCTAGCCAGGCGGACTAAGAACAAGTCCAACCAAACCGAATACAATATGTACCCCCACTGGGAATCCAACCCAAGACCTCTTGGTCTGAAATTGGTGGAGTGAACCACTTGACCACAGAGGCGGTTAAAATAAAATATACATACTTACAGATTTATCGTTAAATAGAGAGAATAAAAGAACTAACCCTTGAAATATTACGACTATAGGCTTAGGAAAAATGTGATAGTAAAAAACCACGAGCCCCATAAGTAGCTTTCAGGCGGGATTCGAACCCGCGCCTCCGGGAATCCGGCCCGATGCTCTGACCAACTAAGCTACCGAAAGGCCTACACGACTCGTCGAATTTTGCTATCACTTGTTACGCTGTAGGCCAGCGTTGCTTCATCAATGTGAGGAAACCCTCGCATCCGAAAGAAACATTTTTACAAATGTTTAACAATCGAATAAGATGAAACAGCCATATTGAGATTTTATATTATTTTTTATGCATTCACAATGCAATTTTGTAAGTATAGGTTTTTTACTATCACATTTTTCCTATACTTACAAAATTGCATTGTGAATGCATAAAAAATAATATAAAATCTCATGACTATAGGCTTTTATAATGATAACAAATTTTAGTTCTACATCCAAAGGTTTTATAAGTTGGCTTTAATAGCTGCCATGGCCCACTTACACCATAAGCTGGGCACCTGCCAAATAGGTATTGCTCATCTCCCATGGCACAGTGTCGCGTACGTCCGTTCCAACTCGAAAACTTGGAAAACTATTATTTTGTTTGGAACGGACAATGATATCCGTGATGTTTAGGTGAAAAAGCTGCACGTGTTAGGACCTATCTATATACCTTGTGTGTGTGAAGATATCAGTAACTAACGGATAACTGGGCGACCGCCCGCGTAGTTACTCTGTGCTTCTGCGGTGGTGTCGTGTGAGGCGGGTCGTTACGTTCCCTAAAATATGGTTAAGCGAAGCGATGGCTGGTTCATGCATCATGCTCGTGAACGGGTGCCACCAGTGGGATGGGTCTGCTCCTGGCTTCTTGTCTCAAAATGTGCAGATTTTTTATGTTTTATTATTACTTATTTAAATTTTTAGTTTTTTGCATTCACAATGCAATTTTTATTACTGAATACTATAATATTTTCTAAATACTTCATTTTCCATTTTTCACGTTTTATTGTTATTAGTTTTATTTTATCGTAGCTTGTATGGCATTGTTTATTATTGACTCTTATGTTCTTAAATTATTCAAAGTTTTATTACCCTTGTTTGGCATTTATATTTATTATTTTATTCGCTACGTTTTTGGTTGGTGTGTATTTTAAAGAAACTACCTTTTGGATGTCTATTTCCCAAGTTATGGAAAATTATTTACTGCTATGATTACCGGGTTATTTATTTTGTTTTTAAATATAAGATGAATTTGAGATGGAAAGTGACTTTACGTCATATTATATTATGTTAAAGTCACTTTTCAATATGACGACTCTGTATGAAATATGACAGGGAGAAAAAAAAGCCCTTGGCGAGTTTCTTGCCAGTTCTTCTCGTTACAAGGCCTCCCGCCGTAGGATTTGCGAACCGATAGCGTAGCTTCATTGACTTTTTGATGAGATATCATTACTTTTTGTAGAGAAATTATTAGTAGGTACTTATTCATAATAAAATTAATACCAAATGTTTCAGTATATTTTATTTGGTCAGTTATATTACTTTGCCCTTGTGTATCAGCTACTGACAATGAAACTAATTTTATGCTCGTGTTTGGTGTGGACGTAGAAATATCATTTTTAACAGATTTTCCTATTTCCAACAGTTTCTTTTTCCTAGTCGTAATAGTTTATGGTGTTTTGCTCGACGAAGTTGCAGTAGGTATTTAATGTTCCTGAGCAGATATTGCATTTCCATTTGCGTTTTGATTCTGGTTTCATTAAGCGATAAAGCTTTCCGGACAAACTACGAAACTATGTAATTGCTAACGGAATTACGGATCTTTACGAAACAGAACATAGCAAATAACAAATTTAACAAACAAAAGTATAATTTAGATTATTTGACATTATTTTCCATAAGTACACTTTACTCTCTATAAAGTTATACTCTTCTATCAACTTTCAACAATATAGTATAGAAAAAAAGGATTTTTCTCTTGTTTTCTATACTGTGGGTGGGTGTATATGGAGTCATCTATCGTTAACTTTAGTGAACTATTTATGTGCAAAGGGTGCACCTACAGGGAGAACATAGCAACTTTCGCATTTTTTGGCTTCTCGTTAGTTCCTATTTGAATGTATGAAGATTGCGCCCCCTGGTGGTCGGGTTATAAGTACTATGCTCCGTTTTGACATGAAAGAAGGACAAACAAACAAACAAACACACTTTCACATTTATCATTACGACTCCGTAGCTCAGTGGTTAGAGCAGTCGCCCGGAAAGCGAAAGGTCGTGGGTTCGAGTCCCATCGGAGCTGGTTGTGAGATGAAGGTCGATTTTGTCTAAATTCTTCATTTTTCATTTTTCAATAATAAAAATTGGATTGTGAATGCAAAAAAGTAAAAACTTCAATAACTTTATAGTTTATATTAATATTAATAAATAATAATATGGATAATTATGTAGCTTACTTCAGCAATAACAAAACATGCTAGATGCACCGCCCGTCCGCCCGCAAAGAATTGCACATGCTCACAACGAAAATATCAGTGCACAATACCTGCATTTAGCTAGACAGCAATACACCTTGCACCTTCACCGTTTAGACTATAGGTACTACTACTGCTCTACACGTGTTACGCCTCAAGTGGCCTCAACCCAATTATCTTACCTGCTAAATTATTTACTTATACTTGTTGATGTACTACATATTGTGATACCGTTTGTTTGACCACAATAAATGAAAAAAAAAACCCGGTGTATCTTTAGGAGTTCCATCGTGCGAAAACGATTTCGGTGCTGTAATTGCTGTCTTGCTAAATGCCGGTATTGTGCACTGATATTTTCGTAGTGAGCATGTGCAGTTTTTTGCGGGCGGGCGGCCGGTGCATCTTTGTGTGCATGTTGTATTTTTTTGCAGAAGTAAGCTACATAGTTCTTTCTTCACAATAGTTACTATAATACCTAATACCTAGGTACCTATCTTACCAAAGTATTCTGTTGCACTCAAATGAAATTTCCTTACTGAACATGCTTAACACTCAAGAAAGGTTGTCTAGCTCTCAACAAAATTGTGTTTAGCAAATATCGTGATGGTGAGGCGATGTCACGTGGAGCCCCGGCGACGTGTCGGCGACGTGTCAGTGACGTGTTGGCGACGATGTGACGCCGCGGGTACACCGCCGGCTAACATCGCATGCTACTTCGAGTCTTTGTTTGCTTACTTTCAATAAACTTAGTACCTATTAAAAGTTCTAAAAGTACCTACATTTTATGAAAAGAAAACATAATGCATTTTACAGTATATATCGTTTTGGCAAAGATTTCTCATAAAAGATGCGCTAATGCAATAATGATCAATGGGCTCATATTGTATTTATGTAATTCGTTATTATTTAGTAAATAGGTACTTGAATACTGTAATTCTTTTTTTTCCACTTGCACGTGAAAAGCTTGATTCCTTATGGAACCCTCTTCCCCTTATTACAAAACGTGGACTAAAATAGACCGGTTTAAAACTGGTACTACACTGGTGCTGTCACTTTCATTTTCCAAATGAAAGACAGAATTAGCATGAATTTTAAACCAGGTCTACCTTTAGTCCACGTTTTGTAATAAGGGGGTCTGGGTTTACAATTTTTCGATAAGGCTACATTTAGCCTCTATCGTATTCGTTCTCCAATACTAAATACATTTTATAATTTTACTGAAAATTATAACATTTTTTAAGTACCTAATGCCCGAATACTCGTACGCTACTTATCTTTGGGAGCGTCTCAAACATCGCCCTGTCACTTAAAATGTCAAACGTATAAAAGAGATGCCATAATGTTTGAGACGCTCCCAAAGATAATTTGCGTTCGAGAATTCGGGCGTAAGTAATTCACTTCCTTATAGATAGAGAAAGGTAAGAAAGAGTAAGCATTTATAAAATTGACATGATTTTAACACAATCGATGATTAACTTGCCTACCTACAGATACATTTAAAAATACATTCGAATCTCTTCCATACCGTTACAGTAGCACTACCTTAACCAACCCCACTATAAACGTGGCCTCAAGCCGACCCGTGGCCCACTCGCAGGCCGCTAACAGGCCGTGACGTCATCAAAGCGGCCTAATGACGTGTCCTGTTTCACCGTAATAGCGCGTGACCGGGCCACCTCTCCAGCCTGAATTAAATATGGAAGCGGCTTATCATGGTACTATGGCTATGTAGGATGGGGCTGGAACTAGTGTCTTTTTATACCTACCTAAGATGTTGATTAATCTAGCTAAAAACTGTGTATTGGTAATATAAAAAATTTTTGGGTGATAGTATCTATCAGTACGAACAATTTTTAGTTTTACTATGTGGCCAACCACGGAATAACGAAAAAAAAATCAGCTGTTCCCTTCGATCATATAAACCCTTACAGAATTCCATACTAAATGCGCTTGAAAAAGTGATTCCAACAGTGCTGTCATTAGTAGTTATACTTATAGATATTTCGATTTCGAATACTGCCGTCACCACATTTGATATTCGACCCTAAGCAACAGTAATTGGATTTAAATTCGGTCGGCATGGTAGTACTTACGATCTTATTACATGGAAAGCTCAGATGGTCGGCCGACGACGGACGCTAGAACAGCGAATGGTATTTCGTCATGTCGTCTGCATCTCTGTTTTACTAACGCAAATAGAAGAAACGGTTGCGCGGCAAGGAATATTGCAACATTTTAGTATAAATATTGAAATTATGATAGTTTCAGTACATGTTTGACTTTAAATTAATTGTGCAATTTTACTTACGTTCAATACTGACTGAAAATATGATATAACATCTCATTTTTTCCTTTTTCGAATTGTTTTCTCCCATCTTCTCAGCACATTTAGGCATCGTTTCGCCGGGCGGTCAAATGGCTACTGAGAGCAATCTAATGCTCCCTTTCGAATGGAGCATTCGTTGGCGGCTTCACTTTCTGTGCGTTTACGCTGTATCTAGGGTTTATATGATCGAAGGCTGTTCCCTACATTTCAGTCGAGTTGATGTTGTACTTTTGTATGGAACAGCTGAATTTTCGCGATTCCGTAGTTTGCCCGAGTTCGATGACATATGACAAACTCGCTGTCAGTCAAGTATGACTTAAGTCAAACCCGCTGTCAGTCAAGTTCTTGTAACGCCAAGTCCTTTTTTCGTCTTATTTCAGTTTTAGTCAAATTCTCTTTTCGTCAAGTCTTCAATTGGTCAAATTACTTTCGACCCATAGTAAAAATTGTTTCTATTGATGGACACTGTCTTATCATCCCCTAAAATCTTTGTACTAGGTAATTAAAATTTTGTGGTGTATACAGTGCGACCTTTGCTGTCTAGTCCCCTGATTCACAAACTGTCGGAAAAGTTCCCGACAGCGGAATGTATGCACCGTCTCTTTCGCTCACTAAAGAATAGACAAAGACAAAGTACTTACACAGAATTCGAATCCGATTCCGTTTCTGACGGTTTGTAAATCAGGAGATTGATATTATGGATTGACACTAAGGGACATCAAGACATCATACATAAATAAGTACTTACCTATTATACCTACTGTTCAGTACACCCCTGCCTATACCGCGGAGTCAGCTAGCGCAGTGGAAGCTGGTATTACTAGTATAGACTCCGGACAAAAAACTAGGTTTCAGCCGGGATGTAACTGAACAATTGGACTGCGATACACAGCGGAGAGAATTTTAAGTAAGGTAAGGTTACATACGGGTCTGTGGGTCGACCGTCTCCAAGGCAGAAGTGGTGTAAGGGGGCGCGCGCGCCCCTGGGGTCCTGGTAAATCTTCTTCTTCTGCAGACCTTACCAATTAGTCACTTCACTCACAACACAAATAACAGCGTTCACAAGACACTGGGCGTTTCAACAATAGATACACAATAACACACGGAGGAGCCTTTTGTCAAGATATATATTGCCCCTGCAACAACACGTGTGGTGGATGATTATCCTTCAAGGCATCGCGACCGGCCACTCATCAGGATGGCATCAAAATCGTGGTCGTACAACACGGGATCGGCAGGATAATTTAAGATGTATTCAAACTCGATATGCCAGGCACATTCAACGCGAGCGATTTTTAAACAAATTCAGCAAAATTAATCCGACATTTTCCTACCAGAATTTCAATCAAGTGTCACTGTCAACTTCAAGTGACAGCTAATGTCAATTTGACGTGACATTAGAGTTGCGTTCAGAAACGTCGATCTTTTCCGAACATCCCCCCGCCCCGGACCGTTAAGAACGGTACGTCAATCTACGGGTAATCGGGAGAGCCCACTAACTGCTCTCTTCAAAACCGAATCTCGAACCAAAACCTCAGCAAAACGAGGAACTCCGTCAGTTCCAGGGTAGAGTTTAACAATGCGCCCCCTTCGCCAACATAGGGGCGGCAGGTTAGCATCCTTAATCAACACGAGGTCGCCAGTCTGGGGTGGGGTGGTTTTATCTGTCCACTTCACGCGCTGTTGTAGGATATGCAAATACTCCATCGACCAACGTGCCCAGAAGTTTTGGGACATCTGTTTCAAAAGTTGGTATCGCGACAAACGATGGGATCCTACATCCTGAATCGGATATTCAGGCAACGCCAAAAGGGGCTGTCCGATCAAGAAATGACCTGGGGTCAACGCTTCCAGGTCATTCGGGTCCGAAGACAACGGGCACAAGGGTCGCGAGTTGAGGACGGCCTCAATTTTACAAAATACCGTATCAAGTTCCTCAAACGTGAGAATAGTTTCTCCAATCACGCGACGCAAGTGTGTCTTGGCAGCCTTTACACAAGCTTCAAAAATTCCTCCCCAGGTCGGACAAGCTGGAGGGCTAAACTTCCAGATTATCCCACGCCGGGAGAGGGTGGTTCCAATGTCTATTTTATTATCAACAAAAAACTTAACTACTTCCTTAAGATAATTACACGTTCCCTTATAACTAGTACCACAATCGGAACGTATCAATGACGGCAGTCCTCTACGGGAAACAAATCTGCTCAAGGCGGCGACAAAGGCTTCGGTAGACAATTCCGAGACAATTTCCAAGTGGACAGCCTTGGTGGACAAACACACAAACACGCACAAGTACGCCTTATAGGTTTTAGCATTACGCAGTCTCGAAGCCTTTACAGTAAAGGGACCGGCGAAGTCGGTGGCGACTCCGGCAAAAGCTCTACATTCCGTGACGCGATCAGCAGGCAAATCACCCATCTGGGGCTGCATGGTCGCGGCCTTCAATCGATAACAAGGCAGGCAACGGAAAACCACAGTGCGAATGGCTCGACGAGCAGACAAAATCCAAAATTCACGCTGCAAAATGGCCAACAAAGCATTACAGCCAGCATGTTGTGCATTCACATGGCGATCTGTTATTATCAGTTGAGTCAAATGTCCGGCTTTAGGTAACAAAAGGGGGTGACGAGCTCCATACGGCAGGTTCGCATTTCGAAGTCTTCCGCCGACTCGCAAAAGCCCACTCTCGTCCAGGAAGGGATTCAATCGCGATACCGCGCCCTTCAACTTGCGACGGCCTAAACGCAAAATTTCAATCTCGGACTCAAAACTATCAGCTTGTACTCTCCGGACCCAAAACAAGAGCGCGTCCCTACGCTCGTCCGGAGTGAGAACCGACGAATCACGCCTCGCGCGTGGGTTTCTGCAATTGTACACAAAACGTCTGATCCAAGCGGTAACACCAAGCAGCTTCTGTAAGGAGCTGTACCGATCCAACAACAAATCCTTTTTCCCGGCGGGGTTAGTCTCCAGGACGCATGCCCGCATGTCAGGAACGGCTACGTTCGACAACGCTGGAGAGGGCGGCCACTCCGACTCAGGCCGCATCAACCACTGTGGGCCCCACCAGAGGGGGTGGTTAATTAGGGTTGGGGCTACACAACCCCGAGACGCACAATCCGCGGGATTCATGGTTCCCGGCACGTGTCTCCAAATCAACTCGATGTCGGAATTACAAATCTGCGACACTCGATTGGCCACAAACACGTCCAAGGTGTGCGCCGGAGCCTTCAACCAACAAAGGACGACCTGACTGTCCGTCCAAGCATAAACCTCTTGTATCTTAATAGATCGACCTAATGTGAGCCATACGTGGTTCAACAAACGCATTAGGAGGGCAGCTCCACACAATTCCAACCTCGGGATCGTATGACGAGTCCGAAGGGGAGCGACTTTGCTTTTCGCTATCACCAGATGCACAGCAACAACTCCGTCAACAGTAACGGTGCGGAGGTACACGGCCGCAGCAAATCCACGTTCGGAGGCATCGGAAAAGCCGTGAAGAGTAACTTTACAATTTTCAGAAGGGAGGAATAGCCTCGGCAAATGCACTTCATTAATCTCGGGGAGGGATGAAACGAAGCTCGACCAATCTCGGAGTAACTCGTCCGAGAGGGGTTCATCCCACGACACACCCGAAGCCCATAACCGTTGCAAGAAACACTTGGCCATAAACAGCACGGGGCAAATCCACCCATTGGGGTCAAAGGTACGTGCGACAGTAGACAATACTAAACGCTTGGTCCAGACTTTCGGTGGTCGTAAATCCACACAATACGTGAAAGTGTCAGAGACCGGTTTGTACTGTACGCCAAGGACGGTCACCACATGGGGATTATCAACATTTTCGAATAGGTGGGGGTCCTGCTGGTGCTCTTCGGGCAAACCTACCAGTACATCAGGCGAGTTGGATATCCATTTCCTCAACTCGTAACCTCCCGACTTCAAAAGGGCGGTGAGTTCGTCTCTCAGGACAATCGCCTCTGAGACAGATGAGGCGCCCGTGCAAATGTCATCCACATAGACGTCACTGGCCAAAATGGCGGAGGCGCGAGGGTATCTCAAGCGCTCCTTCTCGGCCAACTCCAACAAAGAACGAATCGCAACAAACGGGCTCGAAGCCAAACCGTACGTATTCGTATTCAATTCATAAATCAACAAGGGGTCCCTAGGACTCTCTCTCCACAAAATCAATTGGTACCTCCTATCCTCGGGATGGATGACCGTTTGTCTGAACATCATCCGGATGTCAGTCATAAATACAATTTGGTGCCGCCGGAAGTTGGTCAAAATGTCTGAGATCTCCGTGTGCAGCTTGGGACCTACATGCAGACACTGGTTCAAGGACGCTCCAGTAGAGGTGGGAGCCGAACCGTCAAAGACCACCCGAATCTTTCCGGATTTCAAAACGGCGTGGTGCGGCAAAAAGAAGTGCTCAACGGAGCGCCAATCCAAATCGCTCACGGACATGTGCCCTAACTCCTCATACTCCCGCATGAATTCAACATACTTCTGGCGGAAGACCGGATCCTTGCTCATGCGACGCTCCATCGCCACTAGCCTACGTTCCGCTAGCGGTCGGGATTCGCCCAGAGGAGGTCGGCCGGCACGAAAGGGGAGACGGGTGATCAAACGACCAGAGCGGAGGCGACCAGTGTTATTCTGGTAATACAACTCGCATTCATCCGCTACTGGGTCAACCCGCGGGGCTGGTGGAGGTTCCTCAACCTCCCAAAACTTCTGCACCACTTCGGAGAGAGACACATTAAAAACAAGGCCGCGATCCTCATCAAGGGAATCCAAAACGCGGCGAGCAGGGCCCATCACAACTGTACCGAGTGTCGTCTGCAGAGCTACCAAGCCATCTGGCTGCAAAACTCGCTTCCCCGTCAACAAAACTCGCCCCAAGACATCGGCTCCAAGGAGAGCATCAATCGGGCCTGGGCGGAAGAAATTTGGATCGGCGAGTGGGGAATCAGACACCAAAGACAACATACTCGGTCCCAAGTCAACTGAAGGTTGACGGCCAACAACTGTGTCCAACACAATCGCCGAGGTCTTAATGCCTGGCGTGGACTTATTACGTGATGTAAATGTGAAGTCAACATGCCCTAACAACCCGGGGACTTTCACATCGCCAACACCTCTCACGCCTTCCGTGTGGGGGTGCACCTTGAGGCCCAACCGCCTAACTAACCAAGATGACACAACACACCCCTGAGCACCGGAATCCAACAAGGCGCGAACTTCCACAAGGTCGCCATTCAATCCCCTGACAAGCACAGAGGCCGTGGGCAACAAGACGGTCTCTGGAGGGGTGGCTACAATCGACCGTAAACACGTTGATTGCTAGTATGTGGGGTCCCCAGACATCCCCCCCTGGTAAGGGGGTCGCTCATAGCGATCCAGTGGGTCCCATTCTCCCACATACTGCCTACGTCCAATTCGCCCGGTATCAGGCGAGTTATATCTCCCGGCCCCTTGAAGACGGGGCGGGCGCCGCTCCAAACGCGGGTATTCGGCGAGCGGCGGCGAGAATCGGTGCCTATCATCCACCGTGTACGTCGCCCCATAGTCGCGGGGGCACGGTGACCGATTTTCAGAGGGGGGGTCCCGGGGACCCCCGCCCGTGCGAGGCTCAAAACGTCGCGGGGGGCTTCTACGACCTCCCGCATCGCTCGCAAAATCGAACCCCCTAGTTGGGGACCGATTTCCCATGGGGGGGTCCGTGGGACCCCCGCCCGTGCGAGGCTCAAAACGTCGCGGGGGGCCTCTACGACCTCCGGCAACGCTCGCATTACTCATCCCCATCCTTGGGGATCGGTTTCCCATGGGGGGGTCCGTGGGACCCCCGCCCGTGCGAGGGTCCAAACGTGGCGGAGAGCGTCTGGGGCCACTCTGGTGGCCACTAGAACTGCTGCGGGATGCAAACACCGCGGGGGGTCCGAGCCCCCCACCCATACGAGGTGATCCTGCAGCGACGCGCTGCGGCGCTCCGCCGCCCTCTGGGCTGTTCATGCAGAGGAGGGGATGGTGGTTGCCCTTACAAAAGCGGCATGGGTGCGCTTGGGTACATTCGCGCTGCATGTGCAGGCCCAAGCACGAGTAGCACCATGTCCGTTGTCGCGCGATCGCTCGACGGCCTTGGACGCGCTGGTCGAGGAACTTATCACAACGGGTCGTGCTATGACCCGGTTCCCGACAGTACAAGCAGCGGGCGGTCTCCTGGACGGCGGCATAGCGGCCGGGCGCGCGAGGGGCCATACGCCCCCTACGGGGGGGTCCGGTGGGGGATCCACTCTGTGGCACAGGTCGTTCGGGTCCCATAGGACCGGCCAGAGAGGAATTATCTGCCAGTCTACTTTCTCCTTCCAGGAACGTCAAGAGGTCCGAGAAGGGTGGCAGATAAGTCGCACTATCCCCACCATACTGCTGCTCAAAACGGACCTTAACAGAGTCCGGCAACTTTCCCAGGACAATGTGCAGTAACAAAACCGACCACTGCTCCACTGGGAGTTTTAAGTTTTTTAATGCGTTGTAGGCAACCAACAGCGGATTCAACAAAGCCACTCTCAAGTGCATCACGCTGGCAACGCGGGGTAAATTCAAAATGGCGGCAACATGGTTGTCCGCCAGACGTCGTACGTTCTGGTACCGACGGGCAATCAAATCCCTAGCAATAGGGTAGTTTTCATCCGAGGGGGCCAAATGTTGAACTGATTCAAGGGCCTCCCCTTCCAACACGGATAACAAATAAGCTAACTTCTGGCCCTGGGTCAAATCGTCCCGGGCATGTACAAGACTATCAAAAATATTAATAAAGCCCTCCCAGTCCTCTAGACGACCAGCAAAACGCCTTAAGTCTAAGGGGGCCAATCTAGCAAAGAGAGGGGGCATACTCTTAGATGTGACCGGGGACGGGCTCGGTTCATTCTCTCTTGCCACTTGCAAAGGTCGAGCCACCTGGATAATTCTGTCCGCAAAATCATAACACTGGTCCACATCCAAATCGACTTCTTGTCGCATTTCCACATCGGCCTCAACAGTCCTTTCCAAAAATAAGGCATACTGCTCATCAACAACAGCCAAACGTACGGGCAGATCTACGTATCTGTTCAACAAGGCCTCCGTTCTATCCGGTCGATCCAACAATGCGACTGCAGACGCTAACCACCGTAACTCAGAACGTATTTTGGCTTTAGCCGAGGAGGCCGTCATTGTAACGTCCCAAATTTATCAACAAAAACAACAAATTCAAAATATTCACTATAACACAAAATCTCCAATATTTGGAGGTTAGGGGCCATCCATAAAGTACGTCACACTAATTTCATGAGTTTTTGAGCCCCCCCCCGTCCTTGTCACAGGTGGTCACATTTCTGAGACCCCCCCCCTCCCTAGTGTGACGTCACATGTTTTGCAATTTAACATCGAAAAATTATTAAATTAAAACAGCAGTTCCGAAATTAGTTTTATTTCCATTTAAATTAAGTACTTTTTTATGAAATCAACATAATATCAAATATTTGAAACAATAACAAAAAAATAAACTAATGAATATAAAGAAAAAGAAGAAAAAGAAACTCAATCATCTTCAGTCCATGGACTTTGAACCCAGTCCTTTAAATTATTTATAACTGGCATGGCAGTCACTTCACAGTTCACTTCGTTTTTCACGTCAGGAACATTTGTGGTGTCAACATCTTTTTCATCCAACCATAAGGCATCATCATTAATATCCAAACAAAGAATTTCTCTGGCACGTCTAGCTGCTATTCTTTGAGGGCGTATCTTTGCAATGGGAACTTCATCTTGCTTAATCTTATGAAGTTGTTTGTGTTGGTTAGTGGCTTTATATGATGCAAAATATAGACCACAGAAGCCGCAAGATCGCTTACACAAGTATCCCTCAACACTAGGGCAGTAACTATCATACGGTACTTGCTTTAAATGTGATGACGCGCTCAGTTTTAAAGATAATTGAAGTAATAGTGGAGCGAATTTACCTTCGATATCATCCTTTTCTGTTGTTATATACCCGCTTGACGTCTGTTTAATTAAAACAGGTGGTGGCAAAAAACCTTCTCGTAGTAGTCGCCGAAGGCTAGATCGTTGCACACCACAGCACGAAACCACTTCACATTTTACTATTTGCAGTAAATATTGTGATTCCCGGACATGATTTGCGTACCAAATCGCATCACGTTTCAATGCCTTAGCCTGTTCAACATCCAGTCTAGTTTCTGTAGGCATAATATATTTGGCAACCACAGGATATCCATCAATGACCAATTGGCTCCAAATATTACTCAGTACTGTGCCTGCACTCTCAAAGTTTCGTTTTTCCAAGTCCAGGTCAGTAGTTTTATTACTGGAATCGAGATGTGAACCGAAATTATCGTGTTTTAATACAACACCAGTAAGTTCACGACTAAGAGGTGCCATTCGTCGTTCTACTCTGTTAAAAGCACTTCTTCCTGGGGCATTTGTGGCAATGTAAACAGCATCCAAATCAAAATCTTTAAAATGTTGTATAGGTGAAATTATAACTCGCTCGTATCTTGGATTTTCGTCGGGACCACCATCGCAAGTAAAAATAAATACGGGTTTTACAAAACCTTCTCGAGTTTTCATGAAGTTCTCGAAGGCCGATATTTCAGTAAGTTTGTGTATATCTGTGGCATGAGTCTCTGCATTAGAGGACGAATGCTTTCCACTGCGAATTGCTACATATGTAGGCCCGGAATGTGTCACAGCTTCAGGTTTTCCTTCACCATCTTTCTTTACTACAATACCTGCATAAACAGAGGGAATAAGTTTATGTTTTTCCGCAACCACGAAATCATGGTCCGGTAATTTTACACGATAATCAAGGTGCATTAATATTGGTGCTTGAGCGTTTGCTGCTGTAATACCTAATGGCACGCGTGCTTTGTCATCCATCGATAAAAAGAAAACTTGTTCAGGGCCCAAAATTGAAGCTAACGATTCAAGGTTTCTTATCGTCGCAGTACAAAATGGACCATCTTGATGTTTCATATGTAGCGTAGAGTCGGGTTTGCATAGTTTGACAGGAACAGTTACGACATGTCTTTTTCCTTCCTCTGTATTGACTCGTCTGGGCAGAAGTCTCAAGTATAACCCTGATCGACTGATAGTATATCCCAGTTTACAAAGTTCAGCTTGTAAGTCGTCTAATGTTTTACAGCACCTTATAGCTTCAGTGCGACGTCGATCATCAGCTGCGCCACCAAAAACTGCAAGGTCCTTTATGACTCCAAGTAAACCGGATTGTGTTTCTTCTATTCTAGGCCGACCAAGAGTATCTCGAAGTTTTAGTGCTGCGGCTAAATCGGTATTTTTTTCGCAAAGTTCTACAATTTTTTGTTTTTTAAAATCACGACTTTTTTTCTGTCTTTCTGCTGCGCTAATCTTTTGCTTTAATATATTTTTTTCCTGCTGAATATTTTTCTTTAAAGTTGAGATTTTTTTTATTGCTTCATTTGAGGCTATACCAGCATCGCGTGCTAACAACAAGCTATTGAGTTCAGATTCTAAAACTACAATTTTATTCCGTGAAGCACTCTGACTAGGCGTTGGTTTAGGTATTGTTTGAAGCTGACTTTCACTTGACGGTATATTAACCATATCAGTGTTTTCTGGTAGTGGTGTCTGACCTTCGTTAGTATTTCCCTGCAAATTATATGTTATATTGTAATAAAATTCCAATTAATATTATTATATCGTTACTTTTTATACCGCGGTCTTGAACCGCACCATATTAGAATTACTTGTATGAAGTCCTATGAAACCGTAGGTGTAAAAACAAACACATAATCGTAGTACACGAGGGCAAAACTACGAGCGGCAAGCTAGTCTTAAATAATATTAGTACCTAATGCGGCGCGTGCGATGCGATTCAAGTCCGCGTCCATCTTTGACTCCTGAGCGCGATAATTAAGGATTGTAATTAAATTCGTAATAACTTACTTGTACTTTTCCCTCTTTTTCCCGCTCTAGTTTTATTCGTGATGTTGACGCCGAAGGAATTTTCGAAAAAAAATTCATTAGTGTCGCTTTTTTTTTCGTCATTTGTATCTGCAGCTCTTTGATTTTCAATTCCACATCACCTTCGATATTGTCACTACTTTTCAAAATTTTCCATAAAGTATTAACTTCTTCCTGTATATGCTGTTTTTTTTTATCAGCGTAAGTCGCACTGTATGTTTCGTATAATCTACGGTAAAGATTACCTAAATCTATCTTTTTGTTCATTTTGAACTTGATTTATTAAACTATGTTTATATCCACAAAATAGCACAACTAAAAAAACGACGTAGTTCACTCAGCGAAAGCAAATTGTCGAAAGAAAATATAGAAACAAAAACATTACCTACGCGAGGTGCGGTGCGTTTGGCGGCATTAGTCAAAGGGCTCGTCGGCGATCGGCACGTGTAAGCCGCTATGAACTTGTCAACAAAACAATTTAAACCGTATTGCCCTGAAGATAGAGTTGGACATATTTTTTAGTTTAATTAATATTTCAAATTACGCGATTAGTACCTCTAGATTTTGAAATGTGATGTCACGAAACTTAGGACCCCTCCCACCCCTTGTCACACCATGTCACACTTTGACGACCCCCTCCCCCCCCCTTTACGTGTGACGTACTTTATGGATGGCCCCTTATTACTAACCACAAAATTCCAATATTACAACAACAAAGTATTTATAATGACACAAACTCTTAAATATCTGGAGGTTATCAGAAAACAACAAAACTCAAGTATATAATTACAACTCTAACTCTCAAGAGGTTATAACTTAGACACAAACTAACTTTGACTTTATAAGTCAAAGGTTATTCAGTTCAAACAAATCACTGACCATTGAAATTCACTTGGATATCAACACAACAACAAGTCAATTTCAATTATTTCAAAGCACAAGTTTCAATGAGTTTCAATGTGTAAACAATGTCCCAAATCATTTAAGTTTCACTAAGTATTGAGTGCAAACTTATTAGCTAACCTTTTATTAGCTATTATTTTAGCAACAAACTTGTCAATATTCACAACTCAAATTTGCTAACAAAACTGAATAATAATTATTATGAGCAAAGAAAGGCATCTGTTTACATTTTGGAACCTCAATACATGACAATTAATTACAAGACATGGAACCAATAACAAAGGAATGCTCTTTACTTTTCAAATGCAAGTTAATTACCATTTACAAGTACAAATTAATCTAGTCCGGACCAGATGGTCATCAAACGGCACTGATTAATAGACAAACTTTTGGCGTGGGCCTCTCAGGCCTTCAAGCTACGCTCTTGCTACCAAGAAATGTTCAGTACACCCCTGCCTATACCGCGGAGTCAGCTAGCGCAGTGGAAGCTGGTATTACTAGTATAGACTCCGGACAAAAAACTAGGTTTCAGCCGGGATGTAACTGAACAATTGGACTGCGATACACAGCGGAGAGAATTTTAAGTAAGGTAAGGTTACATACGGGTCTGTGGGTCGACCGTCTCCAAGGCAGAAGTGGTGTAAGGGGGCGCGCGCGCCCCTGGGGTCCTGGTAAATCTTCTTCTTCTGCAGACCTTACCAATTAGTCACTTCACTCACAACACAAATAACAGCGTTCACAAGACACTGGGCGTTTCAACAATAGATACACAATAACACACGGAGGAGCCTTTTGTCAAGATATATATTGCCCCTGCAACAACACGTGTGGTGGATGATTATCCTTCAAGGCATCGCGACCGGCCACTCATCAGGATGGCATCAAAATCGTGGTCGTACAACACGGGATCGGCAGGATAATTTAAGATGTATTCAAACTCGATATGCCAGGCACATTCAACGCGAGCGATTTTTAAACAAATTCAGCAAAATTAATCCGACATTTTCCTACCAGAATTTCAATCAAGTGTCACTGTCAACTTCAAGTGACAGCTAATGTCAATTTGACGTGACATTAGAGTTGCGTTCAGAAACGTCGATCTTTTCCGAACACCTACGTTTGTGTTATTTTAATTGTATTATTGTAACTACTACTACTCACGACTATGAATTATTATTATTTAAAATAGGTACTAAATAGAAGCAGCATCATTGAAATAAATTACAGATTATAATATGTTAGTATAAAATTACTTATGAAATTGTATTAAAGCATTATGCAGCTTTCCTAATGCAGACCTAAAAGTTATACACATACTTAAACGAACAGAGACTAAACATTACGTTTTTATAAATATTTTTGCACAAAAATCGGCGATGAGTCTGTTAAAAATAATAGTTTTACCGATTTTGTATCTATTCACCACTTTAAACCAATATGAACAAAAAACATTAAATTCTTATTATAATAATATTATTTAATTTTTTTAAAGTGAGTGCACTATTGAAAAGAATAAATTGATTGATTGAATGAACCTTTGAACCTTTGGCATGAATATTACAAACACAAAGTCCAATCGACTCTGATATTACAAAAAGCATTCATACAATTTTGTTTTTATTTTATTCATACAGACAGGTAGAGTGCGACAAACTTAGTCACAGGTGATCAAATTTGAAACATTTTTTTTTAGAGCCGACAGCTAATTCGGTAATAGTTGTGGCATAGTCGACAATTATGGCAAAACCCCCCAAAATGTGGTTAAATATCTATTGAATTTTAGTTCCTTATACTGCCGAAAGAGGCAGCGCTCTGGTTTTCATATTAAATAAGACGATCACGATAACGACTACGACTGCCCTAGCCGAGTGATGAACGCACCGGTCCCAGGTTCAATTCCCGTTCGGTTAAATATTGAAAACGAGTTTTTCAATATTTCCTCGGGTCTGGGTGTAAGTATGTGGTTATACCCGTTGTTGTTTTCAATTTCCATAATAGGTACTAGTGCTAAAGCTACTGCAGTTTAGTATTAGAGCAATGTAAGTATGTGATGGTGTCCTATATATTTACTACAATAACGATAGTTTTCCGTGCTAGGGGTACTAATCAGCATCGCTCTCGGCTTCATTTGAGAGATGTTTGTGATAGGAACATTGCTACTTTTTTATGATAAGTTTTTATTGGTGCAAAAATGAAGTAGCAATGGGTCACATGCATCTGTTAAATGAAGCCGATAGCGATGCCGACGACACTTGGGCGGTAGGGCCTCTGTTCGCTTTCCCTAACCTGTGTCGTAGGTGGCGTTTGTCTCGGTAGTGGCATTACGCGCGAGCTCCCACGGGTGAGGAGCAATCTTCGCGGGCGAAACCGGAAAATTAGACATAGCTCGCGTCGGGTGCACCGGGAGCACCGGGAGTACCGGGACCGCCGCAATAAGCCGTCATGCGCACTTTTTGTGCATGCAACTATCATGGAAGCTGAGTTGTGTTCTTGTCATTGTTTTAATGTTTGGAATGTGGAATTTTGAAGAGGCGTAGCAGTTTGCAGCGTAATGTCGTTTTTGACATATTGTTTTGGCCTGTTTACTTGGGTCAAAAAATGGCTGCATATAATATGATTGACTTTTGCAATTTTAATTCAGATCGGTTTGAATCATTAGGAAAAAAATGCAGCTGTAGTTGTACCAAAATAAATAGTCATTCATGTCAAAATGAGACATTAGACCTGACTCCGCAGGAGGTTATTTTACCAACCAACCCTGAAGTCCCTAACACTGATACTATGGATTATATTAATAGTTTATTGCTGAATAATGAAAATAGCCCACCTACTAAAACTAATGACACTAAAACAATTATGTTCTGCGATGAGATTGGGAAAAATTTAGGCCAATTCATCCAGAAACACTCTGAAGAAAGCATTATTAATTATTGTATGCCTGGCTCAACCTTAAATGAGATAATGAAATTAATTGTCAGAAAATCTTATGATGAAAACACTAATTTGATAGTTTTAATTGGAAATAGAGGTAATATTAATAAAAGCCAATTAATATCATACTGTAACTCATTATGCTCTTTAAATGTAAAAAAAGTTGTTATGTTTACATTTCCTTATAGTCAAGGTTTTTCACAGCTAGAAAATAAAATTAGACATAACTTAAACTTAACCTTAAGCACAATAGCTTATCATAATAGTCAGCAGATGCATTTAATTGACATCAACACATTGTTATACAAATTTAACTTGACTAAAGATAAATATTATCTGCCTAATTATCTTAAGCGACAAATAGCGGTATCGCTATCATTTTATTTTAAACAATTAGCCAACAACTTGGCTAGTATAACCTCTGCTTCTATTGAGCAGTTTAACTTTGATACTTCTAATGTAACTTTGGAATCTGTTCCAAATAATTCGATTCTTTTGAATCCAAATACTGACATGGTTAATTTAAATTACCATTAGAGACAACGGAGGCATACTCTAGCCCAGTATTGACAAGAGGAAGGCCTAAATGTTTAAAAATAGTACACCAGAATATCCAAGGCTTTTCTGCTGGCAAAGACCTAGAAATAAGTTTATTTTTAAATTGTGAAAATATTGATGTGTTATGTGTTACTGAACATTGGTTAAAAGAATATGAATTATTGTTAAATTTGGATAATTATAGTGTTGTAAGTTCATTTAATAGAAAAACTACAATAAGGGGGGGTTCTTTAATAATTTTACCTAATAACACACAATATAAAGAGCGAAAGGATATAGTATCCCTCTCTGTTGAACGAATTTGTGAGATATCATGCGTGGAACTTGAACAAATGATTATAATCTGTGTATATAGCCCCCCTGGAGCAAATTACACAGTCTTTGAGTCCACTATGGAGGATGTTTTGAAAATATGCTGTCGTAAGAATAAAAAAATTGTAGTTTGTGGAGATTTTAATATAGACATCTTAGATATTAAATTAGCACAACTCTAAGGTAAATTCCTTAATCTTTTTAAATCATTTAATTTGCTTCACACTTTTAATGAACCGACGCGAATTACGCCAACATCGGCCACTTGCTTAGATAACATCTTTTCCAACTGTAACTTAATTGAGAAATCGGTAATTAATATTATTAAATCCGACCACAGTGGACAACTAGCTTCTTTTGAGCACTATAATGTTACTCCTAAACGCGAAGTAATTTGCAGGCCAATACCGAAACGTGGTATTAATAAATTTAGAAATAATGTACAAGATAAAGTTCAATGTTTGCCAGCTTCTGCTGACGCTAATAACTCTTATCAATCATTATTTGATATTGTTGAAAAAGAATTTAGTAACAATTTTAAACAAAAAGTTATAAAGTGTAATGATCGTAAGAAGTTCAGTGCCTGGGCCACACCTGGTATTTATAATAGTAGAAGAAAGTTATTTGAACTCTATGCACAAAAAACGACCTCCTGTGATCCTAGCTTCATTGAATATGTCAAGAAATATTCAAAAACATTTAGGAAAGTATGTGCTTTGGCAAAATCTAGGTATATTTCAAATAAAATTAAATCATCTGAAAATAAAATAAAAGCTACCTGGAGTATTATAAACCAAGAAACTGGCAAAACAAAAAGCAAAATTAATTCATTTAACTTAAAAATTAGTGATCAGACTTTTGAATCGGATATTGAGGTGGCTAGTGCTTTTGAAGGTTTCTTTGCTCGAATACCGTTAGAAACTACTAGCAGACTTAATTCTTGCCCCAACACCGCTGTCTCTCTTATGGAATCTAGTGTGAACAAGTGCCAGGAAACATTTAGTTTTAGCTATGTCACTACCGAAGATATTATTAAAGCATTCAAAGCAATAAATATTAAGAAAACAGAAGATCTCTGGGGCATATCTACAAGTATCATCAAATCAATAATTGATGTGATAGCTCCATCATTAGCAATAATTTTTAACCAATGTATAAGTGAAGGGGTCTTTCCTAATTTAATGAAGAATAGTAAAATTATTCCTCTGTTTAAAGCTGGTGACAAAAGTGACCCAGCAAATTTTAGACCTATATCCATACTACCAGCAATAAGTAAAATATTTGAGAAATTAATTTATGCTCAACTTTTAGAATATTTTAAATTAAATAGTATACTGCATGAGAAACAGTTTGGTTTTTCAAAAGGTAAAAGTACCACTGATGCTGGGGTTGCATTTCTAAAACATGTACTTGATGCCTGGGAGGACAAGCAGGATGTAATCGCTATTTTTTGTGACCTTTCCAAGGCATTCGATTGTGTTGATCACCAAACACTATTAAGGAAGTTAAAACATTATGGTGTTTCTGAAATGTCAGTAAGCCTTATGCATTCATATCTGTATGAAAGAACTCAGAAGGTAGTTATTAATAAAACTGAGTCTACCGGAGCTCCCATTACTATGGGCGTACCCCAAGGATCAATATTGGGCCCGCTGTTGTTTTTAATATACATAAATGACCTTCCTTACTACGCGAAGAATTTATGTGAGACGGTGCTATTTGCCGATGATACATCTCTAGTCTTTAAAGTAGATAGAGGTGATGACTGTTCTGACGAAGTAAATAGTGCTCTTTCAAAAGTGTCACATTGGTTTAATAGTAATAATTTATCATTAAACTCAAAGAAAACTAAGTGTTTAAAATTTTCGTTACCTAATGTAAGACAAGTTGATTTTCATATTAGACTAGACGGCGATACGGTCGAATTCATTAACAATACAAAATTTCTAGGTATTATATTAGACTCGCGACTACAATGGGATCCTCATATCGAAGCCTTGGCGAGTAGACTCAGTTCGGCTGCATTCGCAGTTAAGAAAATAAGGCTCTTAACCGATATTGAAACGGCTAGAATAGTCTATTTTAGTTATTTTCATAGTGTTATGTCCTACGGCCTTTTGTTGTGGGGCTCAGCCGCTAACATCCAAAGTATATTCGTGCTCCAAAAAAGGGCTATTCGCGCCATTTACAACCTCCGATCGAGAGATTCTTTAAGAGATCTATTTAAAGAAATAAACATTTTAACTGTTGCAGGACATTACATCTATGAAAATATAATTTATGTGAAAAAGTATTATAATACATTTGTAAAGCAGAGCGATATTCATCGCTTTAACACAAGAAATAAAGATAAACTTGTCGTTCCCAAGTTTAGGCTAGAAAAATCCAGAGCCTCATTTCTGGGGAAAAGCATAGCCTTTTTTAATAAAGTTCCACAGCATATAATTGAACTACCATTGCATAAATTTAAATGTTACATTAAAGAGTCGCTGATGAGCAAAGGATACTATAATGTAGACGATTATTTGAATGACCGCAATGCATGGTCATGATGTAACACATAACATAATCACTGTTTAATATGATGAATTTTAATACTAAGCAATTGTTGTATTAGTAACGATATGGTTTTTTTTTTTGTAAATGTCGTTACCTAACTAAGAAACGCTGGCAAGTTTCTTGCGCCCATTCTTCTTGTCAGTTAAAAAAGTCTTGAATGGGTGGTAGGAAAATATTGACGATTCATAAGTACATATTTATTATGTCTAAGTGAATAAAGAATATTTTTATCTTTTATCTTTTTATCTTATGTTAGTTAAAAATAGAAATAAATATGTTAGTCGGAATGCCAATAAGTATGATTGGTATCTAATAAATTCCTAAGAAAAGTGCGTCTTTCAGAAACTAAATACACATCTACAACAAACACACATTGAGAGAGAAATAATAATACATAGCATACCGGGCGTCCCAGACTTAGGACGTTTGTGCACTACACTGTATTTTACCGATCCGGAAAAAAACGGATGCTTGTATTTTAATTATTTATCATTTATATTAGTAATTAATTAAATACAAGCATCCGTTTTTTTCCGGATCGGTAAAATTCAGTGGTAGTGCACAAACGCCCTTATGGGACATGAAGGGAAAATACTTTTAATAATGGATATAGCAAATATCACTGAAATGAACTATTCCTTTATTTTTGACAAGAAACAAATCTGCTTTCAGAGTTTTTTTTAAATACGCTTTCCAACATCAGAAATCGAATTAGTTATAATTCGAGAAAACAACATCCTGTACTTTTGTGATATCAATCGATAGGGTAGGTAAGTTTAAAATCTGTATAAGAAACATGATAACTACATCAAGTGAATCGAAAACGATTAAAAACATCATGGTTTCAAAAACTCTGAGACGACCTGTATAATATGTAATTATGTATGTATTTGGTCAACGCCCAATTCCTAAAAAAATTGCTACATAGAATTTTTACACTTAGGTTCTAGGGTTTTTTAATTAAAGAACCATAAAGACCTATAATTTTGTTACAAAAAACTTCACACCTAAAATTCTCTTCCGTAACAAAATATCCACATCCCAAATTAAAGTTCGAGAAACAATTTGACTTGGCAACGTTGCTCGCCACATTCGGCATCGGAGCCCGAACATATTTCAAGGTACACGCATTCACTTCGAAAATCTCACACAAAGCCTTTACCATAGAGTTCCACTTACACTGCTCCGGCTAAAAAGGAAATTTCATAGTGACTGGTAATGGAAGCAGCAATAGAATAAACGTAAGCGATAGATTTCACGACAATAGATCGGTAAGTCGCAGTTCCTCGCGATCATTGGCTGCCATTACCTATGACCTAATCTTTGGAACTTTCTGGAACTTGCAGGAAGTTTTTCAATCTCGTCGCAGCCATGAAATATTGCTTCAGCTCTTCCATGGGCATTTTGCTTTACCGTTGTAGTTCAGGAATCTGCAGGAAGAAATCTGCAAAGAAACTTAGCAAGGCTACTTTCTGAATGTTTCCTTAGTTTTAAAATATTGATTAGAGTTTGTTAGTAGGTACTAACTTGAATCGATAATGTTAAAATAGTAGTATCATCGATAGGAAGCTGCAGAAATGATGAATTTGATAATAGTATATTATGATACAAGTGAGCTTAGGTTGCTCATTATACACGAGGCTGTGGGTTGCAGCCCGAGCCGCAGGCGAGGGCGTAAATCAGCCGAGTGTCTAGTGAGTAAGTTGCTCACGAGTTTCATACGCACTTTTTCAACACACTTGCGAGGAAAAACAAACATTTATTGCATACATATTGTATTAGCCTAATATTAACTAAGGGAAAAAGCGCGCAAGTTTTTTTTTTTGCACGCGCCAAATGTGAGATGATTGATTACATACAGCCATACAGCCTACTTCAAAATAATTAAGTATAATAATAGTGATAAAATGCAAATGTTTTATAACAAATTATTGTGAATTATAAATAATTTGATAATAATATACTTAATTATGTTTTTGTCTTAATTAGGGACACATTTATTTATTCTAAAAACGTAAATGGATTTTCAGTCGTATAAAACCTCTTTGTTGTTACAAAAAAAGAACTGTAGGTATCTATTACCCGCTGAAATTGAAAATGCTCTGTTGACTCGCATATAACTTGCAGTTAGGTACTAACTTAACTTTGTAGGGATACTGTATTACCCGGTTAAATTGAAAAGTCTCAGTTTACTCGCATATAATTTGCAGTTAGGTACTTACTTAACTTTGTAGGGATAATTCTATTATGCAACTAGTACTGTAATATTATTATGCACGCGTGGGTTATAGTTCGGTTTATGGCCTTAAGATCGATGTAATAAGGCTCACTTTATGAGCAAGTGTGTTGAAAAGATATTTAATACAGCATTAACAGAAAAAAAAAATTGGGACAGATCCTACTATTCTACTAATATTATAAATGTGAATGTTTAGATGTTTAGATGTTTGGATGTTTGTATGTTTGTTACTCATTCACGCCAATCTACTAATATTGTAAATGTGAATGTTTAGATGTTTAGATGTTTGGATGTTTGTATGTTTGTATGTTTGTTACTCAATCACGCCAAAACGGCTGAACGGATTTGGCTGAAATTTGAGGCACAGATACTTTTTAGCCTGGAAAGAAAAATAGGCTACTTTTTATCCTGAAAAAAAATCACATTCCCGCGGGATCACATCGTGTAGTTCACGCGGGCGGAAAACTAGTAAGTAATATTATAAATGCGAAATTTTGTGAGTATGGATGTATTATATGGATGTTTGTTACCCTTCTACGCAAAAACTAGTTTGGAGAAACAGATTTGGTTAAAATTTGGTACACAGATAGAAGATACTTAGCCTGGATTAGAACATAGGATACTTTTTTATCCCGATATTACCACGGGAACGGGAACCACGCGGGTGAAACCGCGGGTGGCTGCTAGTGTTAACAATTTTTAAATAGTTAGGTAGGAAATTCAAATGTTGAGGTTTATTAAAAATACAATATTTTAAGTTTTATTTCCAAATACAGGGTGTTAGGGGCACCGTTGCAAAAACTTTAACCATGGCTTCAGGCCATCATGCTGAACAACGCACAGCACTGATATAAACAGGGCTTTTATTTCTCAAAAGAAATGTGTAAGGGCTATATGTGGTACTGCATCTGATGAACCATGCAGACCACTGTTTAAATGTTTAAAAGTCTTACCAGTGCCTTGCCTTTACATCTTTGAGACTGCAAAGTTTGTAAAGTTAAATCTGCATTATTTCAAACAGGCTAAAGACGTATACACACGAAACACACGCAATGGTAGTAGACTGGTTTCAGCAGTTACTCCTAATAGTGCACTATTCCAAAAAAATTGCTATTGGATGTGTATACAAATATACAATAAGCTACCCGACAATATAAAACTGTTACATGTGAATAAGTTCAAGGTTGTTCTTTATAAATGGCTTAGCGATAAGATGTTCTACAGTATAAAGGAGTATTTGGAAAATGTCCATTGAATATCTAACCTGCCATTCTTTGATATTTAAATTTGGTAATAATTGACATTTAAATCAGGGTTTATCTGACATTGGTACTAGTTTGACATTTAAAATAACGATTATTTTGACATTCTTAATAGGTAATAGGTTGACATTTAAATTAAGTATTATGGTATTATTTTGTCTGACATCTTTGTATTAGTATTTTTAAAATGATTTGACTGATAATATTCTGTAGGTATAACTTTGTGAATCTATTTCTGATATTAAAATATTGTGAATTATTTCAATTAATAATATAATAATAATGCATTTAATTTAAGTAACAATTTAACTTAACTTAGGCGAAAATTGAATTTGTAATAAAATTTGCATGCTGTTATTAATGGCTGAATGGGCCGAACTTATAAACTAAATTAAGACCTTCAATGTACCCTATTCAAAGACAAATAAATATATTGTGTTTTTTTTAAATAAAACATGTAATATAAGTCTTAGAGACGTAAAACCTTTTTAGAACGAAGGGTACTTTGCCACTCCTTAACTTTAATATAAATTAATGGTCAGATATTTAATAGTTCGCAACGGCTAACACAAAACATGTTTTTTTGCTCTCCTCTAAAATTTGGTCAAAAACACTTACTAGGTTTTGAAATGGGGCAGCCGATAAATGGCGAAATGGACTGGTGTACTTTAAGTTTACACACCATCTCTAATAACCACAGCAGTTAGGTACACTTGTAAATCAACGAACCTTGATAAACGTACATCTTGGCTTAGCCATTATGCATATAAGGTGGCAATGACGTCACATCACGCACACATGCAGCGTGACGTCATCGCCGACCTGTCGCCCGCGCCGCGCAATTAAGCGCCGAGTTACGCGCCGCGCCCGCCAGGGCGGCGGCACTGTCGATGTTAATTGCTTCACACTTTATTTATTTCTTCAACTACACGGGACTCTACTTTAGAGCTCCTAAATTAAATGCATCGGAGATTTGCGGGCAATAAACTTTTTTAAACCGGAGGCTTACGAAGGCTACAAAGTAAAGTCACTTAACTAAATTTACTTTCTACTACACTCATGTTATTTTAACTTGGTGTATAAAGTAGTGGTTGAAGTCGATGTTTTAACGCCTTTTTTACTTCATTCATTCATCTGCAGAATACGTTATTTTTGTTATCATTATCATCAACTTATCAGGCATTTGAAAAATCAAATTAAATCCAGAAAGTTATCAATTAATATACCTTGTCAAAACGGGCGGCTCATTTTTTTTATAATGCGAAGATATTATTAGCAGACAATAAATATGTTCGCTCGAACTAGAACTGAAAAAAAAAAATATTTGATAATCCTACTAATATTATAAATGCGAAACTTTGTGAGTAGGTATGGACGTATGATTGTTACTCTTTTATGCAAAAACTTCTGAACGGATTTGGATGAAATATGCAACAGAAGTAGATTATAGTCCCGATATTCCCACGGGAACGGGAACTCCGCCGTTGAAACCGCGGGTGGTTGCTAGTTTATTATACACGGTAATTTTTTTATCACCCCGGATAATTTTAGGCATTATTCTACTCATGAGAACAAACAACTTTTATTATTGGACTAACACTGAAATCGCGAAAAGTAAATCCATACAAAAGTGCAAAAATATTTAAGGCGAGGATTCCTGACCGAAAGAGGCACGCTAACGCTTGCTCGGACGCGCTCGATACACTTCGCGCGGACGCAGCGGCAGCCGGTAGTGAAATGTGAACTTGCGAGCGCCCCCGAATGGAAAATCTCTAAAAATTCAACTAAAAATAAAAAAAATAAAAAAAAGATGACGGCCGTAATCCCTTGGCTATTAAAAGACAATTATTTTCATATGTTTTTCATTAACTAAAACCAAGTATACTGCAAGTATTAAGATATTGGAATTATTATTAGACGGTTGTTTGGAATTTTATTTGATACAGTAAAGTATCACTAATGGAAAATATAACGGCCGGAAGCACTAGATAAAAAACTGTAAAATAACATATATTTTTTTCAAAATTTTGAGTACTTGTGGTTTGCGAGTAATCCATAATTTAAAATACCCCATTTTCGGGAATCCTCGCCTTAAGGGCACGATCTTCCAAATGATCGAAATCAACCTATTTTTTATTCATAAGTAAACAATCAAATATTCTTTATTTTGAGCAGATAAAAATATATGTTGAAGTTTCATAAACGATCTTGATTATTTTGTGGCTAGAAACACGATATTCGTATCTTATCTCGACTATAAAAAAATTCAAAAACAAAGAAAATTTCAACAATTTTTACATTTTTTTGGTTTTATACTTAGATTATTAATCTCTAATTCACGAATAATATTTAGAAAAATAGGTAATGACATTTAGTAGATTATTCACAGGCAAATTTTTCAAAAAGTGAACTTATACTCAAAATAACAACAAAAACATAGAAAAAATGAAAAAGTGATTTTCATTACTCTTCACACATAAAGAAAAAGACAAAGACAGAGTTTTTGGAAGATACTGCCCTTAATCAAAATGTATGGAACAGCAATTTTTTTTTGCGATTTCAGTGTTGGTCCCTTCATAAAAGTTGTTTGTTTTCATGAGTATAATAATCCCTAAAATTATCCGGGGTGATAAAAACTTACCGTGTCTATCAGAATCTGTTTGATTAATTATCGATATCAGACTCCCAACGTCCCTACTCCATCAAGGCAGTCCGTTGATGAAGGCGGGTTTTTTTGCCGATCCACACGTGGCGGCCATGCCTCCTGTCGTAGGTGTGTGTTACCGATATAATGCGCCATTGTTCTTGCATCCAGTTATTATTATGTATACCTACACGGTAATTTTTTATCACCCCAGATGGTTTTAGGGATTATTCTACTTATGAAAACAAACAACTTTTATTATGAGACCAAAATTGAAATCGCGAAAAATAAAGTCAATCATCATTAATTAATCAAAATGTATGGAACAGCTGATTTTCTTTCGCGATTTCTGTTTTGGCCCAATAGTAAAAGTTGATTGTTTTCATGAGTAGAAGAATCCTTAAAATTATCCGGGGTGATAAATAAATTACCGTGTATAGATAATATACCTAAGTATGTACCTATTACCTACCACCTGTAAAAAATTAAGCAGTAATATTTTAGGAAGTGATTCTACCCATGAAACTGCAAAACTTTCCCTTGGAAAACGTAGGTTTTAATATTTTTTTTTTTTTTCGTTGTCCCATACTTAGGTACCTACGTACGCTGATCCATTTTGTATGGGAAGACGATTTTTTTTAAATATTTTGACCTATGTTTCTACGGGAAAGTATTGAAGTTTCATGGGTAGTTAATCACTTCCTAAAATATTATTGCTTTTTTTATACCTTGTTTAAATATTTTGTTGTGGCCATATCGTAGATTTCCTCACTTCATGAAATGATCAAGAATGTCATGAAACGATCGCATTTCATGAAATGACCAGTTTATTAAATTGATAATATCGTTGAATGGTCAGCGTTTAATGTTATTTCCAACGTTTACAACTATTTCATGAAATGACCTGGTTGGTCATTATCATAAAATTATCAATTTAATATGACTAAAGCTCGACCAAGATCTCGGTCTCAAATCCATAAATATTTTTACCTATCTAATAAGACAAGAAAGGTCTTCAAATATCTTCTTTTATTGTAGTGAAATATTCGATTGAAGTGATTGGCTTCTGACCAATCAGTCACACCTTATAATGAGATTTTGTTAAGGTTTCCTTCAATAAACTGTAATGGGGTTCTTCGTATGAGTGACTACGTTCTAGTTCTACTTAATTCTAGATTGTTTTTAAAACCAGAACAGATTTACCGACTGGTATCTCTACAGAGCTTAAAAAAAGTCGCTTCTCGGCTTCCATTTTTCAAACTACGCAATGGGTTTAAAGCGGTTTTTATCACTAAATAGAGCAATTCAAGAGTAGATAGGGTTTACGTTTTTACTTTGCACTCCAAGCCGGGGCTGATCGGTAGTGTCATATTTACGGTAATTTTTTTATCACTCGTATAATTTTAGGGATTATTCTACTCATGAAAACAAACAACTTTTGTTATGGAAACAAAACTGAAATCGCGACAGCTATACATTTTGGTTAAGTAAATAATAATATGTGTGTTTACACTTTTGTATGAAACATCTGATTTTTTTTCGCGATTTCAGATTTGGTCCCATGATAAAAGTTGTTTGTTTTCATGAGTAGAGTAGAATAATCCCTAAAATTATCCGGGGTGGTAAAAAAAAATACGGTGTAAGTATATTAAGCTAATGAGAACTTCATATAGGACTTATGGAAGAGAACCTATTCAAGTTTAATAGCTGTACAACGAAAACTGGGGGCCAAGTCTGCTAACATTAAGTCATAATCGTGTCTCAATCGTGTTTCAATTGTAGTTCAATGGTAGTGCTTTTTTACTACCTAGGCCTACTTTTTAACAATGTCGTATCTTAAAATAATATTAATTTTTACTATCGTATATTAAAATTATTTAACTACTCAAGAGTCTGACCTTCTTTCCGCGATTATATCAGCAGGTAGCAATAATGAGGCACACAAGTGTAACATAACTTACGTCAATGAAGATAAGAGTTTATGAATTAAAAATGTTGTTGAACCGACACAATTGTAAATAACGGCCGGTGTACGGCGATAACGGGAGATAAAGATTCCTAGTACGGGGGTCAGAGGTAACCCTTATCAGGCCCATAAGTCTGTTGCCGTTTCAATACCGTATCGCACTAATGATTGTGCTCAAATTGTAGGGTTGTTGGTTAGAAAGTATGCGGAGTTACTGTGACAAGGTACCTAATGAAATGGTTGTACTCTACCTACTGATTGCTGGTTGTGACGAATAAACAAATATCGTTAAATTTTTTGAGGGATGTAAAGCAGATAAATGTTAAAATTAAAATATTGATACCTAAGAAGATACTTTTACAGATTGTAAAATATGTAGTTACCTATCTATGAAGGTACACTTGTAAGAGTGTAATCCACCTTTTTGAAACCGTTTCTAGTTCAAGAAAGTAGTAGGTAGTTCCAAACTATACTTCTGGCTGCTACTAAAAAGTTTGATCAGGGGGCCCAGCCTGCTAACGTTAAGTGATAATCGTGTCTCAATCGTGTTTCAATTGTAGTTCAATTGTAGTGCTTTTTTACAAACTAGTTACAAGAATTATGACAATATGATGTGATGTAAATGTAGTGTGTGGTGTGACCATCAGTAGTATGGTGAAAAAAATACACATTTCTTGTAACTAGTGTGTAAAAAAGCACTACAATTGAACTACAATTGAAAGACGATTGAGACACACACGATGTTAGCAGAAATTAGCCCCCGGGGGGGTTACCTCTCGACGGAATCGAATTTACTAAGGATCGAAATAATGTAATTAAAGTACCTACTATGGAAACCTTATCAACTGTTTTCAAAGTACCAAAATACCAGATTTTTGAAGTTGATTCGATCCTAATAATACGTATATGAACTCGATTCCGTCAAGAGTAAGGGGGCAGTTTATGAGATAACCCTTTTTTATGTAGGTATCAATCGTCATGACTACCTTCAAAATAAAATCCGACTTAGACTTTTTTTGGATTTGTTCAGCTACTTTGACGAAGGGCGACTAGTACCAACTAATTTAAAATTAATGTCTAATAAACTAAAATACTTATTTTTACTTAATAAACATAACATGTTTATTAAAAACGCATAATTATTTGGCGTCTGGCGTTATAATATTAGCCCACCACGGTTTTCTACTAAGAAAAAAAACCATTTGAAAACCGGGTAAGCTAAGAAGAATTACTTTTCCTTGTGCAAAGCTAGTTATCAAACTTGGTAATCTACAAGGATTTAGGGGAAGGTACCTACCTAAATATGTTAATGACAGAAAATTAAGTTAGTTATTTAGAATAGGCGTTATTATTCTAAGGTTAGTTATTGTTATTAAAATTTGCCGTGTGCTTTCCCTAAGACTGTAGGTATAAGGTGACTAAAGTATTGAGTCAAAAATGCAAATTTTTCAGGAATTGAAACAGGACATTATACCTACCTATGTGAAGTGATGTGGTATTTTGGTTAGACCTAAAATTAGCATACATTTAAATTTACCGAACACAATTATAATGAACAGATATTTAACATCCATAAAGAAAACAAGCCGACTGACTCAAGCCACGTGTAAAGATAATAACCGACCTGTGACATGTTATGACAATGATTCAAACGAAAATTAACTCTATCACTTAGCCGTACAGTACAATTTCAAAAAGCATATCTTAGGTGTTACATTTCAATCAAGTATATTCTTTAAATTTGTTAGGAATAAGACTGGTATTCGTTTAAATGTACCGGTTTCCTTAAAGGTACCTCCGACCTTTATTTTTATTGTAACAGAATCCATTTTGAACCCACACATGGGAGGCAGGTAACCTTCCCAGGTAAGAAAAAGGAACTAAGATATAAAAGCAGTTTTTTCCAACCGTATTTCTATAGGTTTAGGGTCCAATATTGCTTTATCGGAGTGTTAAATTAAGCTGGTTGTCGGTCAAAATGTTGGTAAAAAGGCCGAACACATGTGTTTCTGAGAATCTGTAATTAATGATGAAGGATATTTACATTGGTTCGGCGAATCGCGTAAGGTCACTAGGTGGATGAGTGCTATAATACCTACTTATAACAGGTAGGTATCGGCTGAGAAACTTATATATATATATGCCATATTTTGATAGAAGTAAGTAGGTAAGTAATTAATAGAAATAAAAAAAACCTGTGGGTTTGAGTCCCATCAGAGCTAGTTGTGAGACGGGTCGATTTTTTTCTACTATACCTACCATGACTATACCGTATACGGAATAACATTTTAAATTTTCATTAAGTATTACTACTAATCAATATCCTACCTACTTAAATATTATGAAAAACTAGATTTTAATCATGTATAAATTTGGTCGCGAGTCCCCGATATTTTAGGGCAGTAAGTAGGTTATAATATCAAGTTACTACTGGATATTTTTTTTACGGATTACAAACTTAAAGTTAATCCTATGGAGTTAGTTTTTTTTTCGTATTTTGCACTGCACCGTTAAGCTGAGTAATAATTTAGACAGTTTTGTAAATTAAAGGTGCCTAGGTAACTACCTCCCTGGGTAAAGAAAGTTTTATCATTTCCTAACCTTTTAAAGGTTTATAACTGAAGATCTTTACCAGCGTATTACTGTTCGTAGTAAATTAAAACAAAGTTTTTAATTGTTAAAATTACAGTAGGTAGGCACGGTAGGCAGCACAATACTTACATTTCAATAAAAATTTAGCGAATATTTTACTTTTAAAAATCTATAACGTAGCGTAAACCTGAAAGAACTTGTAACGCCATCTAGCGTTGAGTAGACGCACTAATCGTGTCAGCCGCACAGGGCAATGAATTTCGGGGAGATGATAATCTTAAATATTTTTTTAGTGATTAATTAGTGGAACTGTTCTTATTTCAATTTCAAAAAGGAATCTTTAATAATTAACACAATGGTTACCTTCAGAGTTCAATAACAGTAGATACAAACAACAAAAGTTTTCAATTCAGGAAAAAAATATAAACTGCCGCTATTAGTGTAATTTATTACTTATTTATTATAATTTCATCATCATCATCATCATGTCAGCCGAATGAATTGAATGAAAAAATAATTTGAATTGAATAAAGAGAAAAGATTTGATTGTTTGTTTGTTTGTTTGCATCGAATAGGCTCCGAAACTACTGGACCGATTTATAAAATTATTTGACCATTAGAAAGCTACATTCTTCCCGGGTGACATAGGCTATATTTTATCCCGATATTCCCACGGGAACGGGTACCACGCGGGTGAAACCGCGAGGATCCGCTAGTATTATAATATTTAGATCTTGTGTAGTTTTAAAAATAATATCTGATTTATGGAATGAAAAACAAACAAATGTAACAATCTAATAATGTTTCAAGTGTTTAATAAAATTAGAAAAATCCCAAACACAAAATCAAACGACTAGACAAACACGATCTAGAACACCTTGTCCGCAATAAATCTAGTGCGCAATATATAAGATCAAAAATGTGCGGTACACGCTAAGTAATGTAGCGATTAAAGTCTCGTTCATAAATGAAGCGTTTTTGGCTTTTTAAACTTTAAAGTTTTTTCGCGTCGGCTTGCTCAAATAAATATTTCTTGAAGTTTTAGTTGTGAGTACCTACCTAGTCTATAAAAGTTTTGCTTTGTTTACTTTTGTTGTGGACTTTTTAGTATTTAGTGCCTGATTCACAATGTCCGATTAGCCCCCTGATTCAGAAACCGACGGAAATGGAATCGGATTCGAATTCTGTGCTTTGTCTTTGCTTATTCTATAGCGAGTGACAGAGACAGTGCATACATTCCGGTGTCGGGAGCCTTTCCGATGGTTTGTGAATCAGGGGGCAATAGATACTTTCCAGTTTCATTTAGAGTTTTGAGGACTATCTGTCAAGTAACAGCTAAGGAGAACTTACTTAGATATTGTGAAACAGGCCCTAAACAGGGGGGCAATTGCGTAAGGTAATCGTATTAAGGCGCCGATTACCCAAAATAGGGTATTTTAAATTATGGATTACTCGCAAATCACAAGTACTTAAAATTTGGAAAAAGTTTTTTTTTATTGGTGATATTTTACTGTGTCAAATAAAATCCCATCCGTCTTATAGTAATTCAAAATATCATATTACTTGCAGTATAATTGGTTTTAGTTAATGAAAAACATATGAAAATAATTGTCTTTGAATAGCCGAGGGATTCCAGCCGTCATAAATTAAATTTTCTTATTATTTATTATTCGCGGGGCGCTCGCGAGTTCACAGTTCACTGCCGGCTGCCGCTGGGTCCGCGCGAAGTGTATAGAGCGCGGCCGAGCAAGCGTTAGCGTGCCTATTTCGGTCGGAGTTCCTCGCCTTAATTTGACAGTTTATATCGTATTCAATCGGCTGCAATTTGTATGGAATGACATTTATTATGATACAATATGAATTGTCAAATGAATACGATTGACTTTACGCAATTCCATAGCAGATTACCTACCGATTATTCAAGTTATGTTTTAACGTTTTTTTCAATGTAAGTACCTATTTACTACTTGAAGACGTATATTAATTACTTACAACATAGTTGTAGTACAGGGGTTTTACATTTATTTATTTTATTAGTCTACTCAACTGGTGTTTTATATAAAAGGTTAGAAGAAAAATATAGGTACCTAGTTTATGTAAAGGCACAAGCAGCAGATCTAAGCCAACAATTGTGGATATGAACGCGTCTTTACACTATCAAAAAATTGGCACGACGACGTATTATCGTAAATTTTTAGTCCAAACGAATTCACCTTTATTCAAAACTATTTTATTTCTGTCCCAACATTCCTTCACGGTCATTGATTCGCAATTATTTTTCTACATTAGCTTACATTTTGTGTGCAATTTCATTCTTTTTTAAACAAACGATCGGTTTCGCTTTGATTTTAGGCATCGTAATATCTTTTTGCTTTAATCAAAGTATTGTTTGTTTTGTAAGAATATCACTTAGAGCCGTTTGAAATGTACCTAATTGGTTTGTTTGATGTGACAGTTATCATTCGGTGGCGGTTCAAAGGTAAAAATGTTTGTATGAAACTGTAATGTTATGATTGTCTTTGATCTAGGTATTCTTTCTAACTGCTTCAAATTTGATTTAAATGTTTTTTATGCAACAAAAATTTTTCAAGCTTATTATTCATAAATATATGGCTGCTCAGTGATTATAAGGTAAATCGTTAATTGCGCTAATACTGAATGATAAATAGTCGTCATTTGTTTTAATTTTTAACAAAAAATATTCTTTCATGCTTAGTGCCGATTATGAGATAGGTTTTTTCCAGTTCAATTGACGGTTTTTTATGGACTATCTGTCAAGTAACAGCTAATATTACTTAGACATTGTGAAACAGGCCCTTAGTGCGATTTAGTAGCTTTCCTATAAATTGATATGTATACTTAACAACATACCTACTTACCATAATTATTCCAGCTCTAAATTAAGTACCTTCGATTTGTGTCACAATACTAAGAAAACAGAGCGGATTAGTATAAGAAATAGAACTAGAATTAGTATAAGAACAGTATTAAAAAATATCGACTAGTCTCACAACTAGCTCCAATGGGACTCGATCCCACGCCCTTTCACTGTCCGGGCGAATGCCTTTGAAAGGCGAAAGAATAAGCCCTCACCCGGACAGTGATAGGTCGTGGGTTCGAGTCCCATCAGAGCTATAGATAAGAGACGGGTCGAATTTTTCTAATACTTATTTCATTATCAATAAAAAGAAATGCATTGGGAATGCAAAAAAAGGAAAAATAATCTAAAATATATAGTAATGTATATAATAGAGTAAATATAAAAAGAAAATTTATCCAACCGGGAATCAAACTCTGGACCTCAGGGATAGCGGTACCTATATAATGTTCCTTGAAACCCGGTGAATGTTGATGTCTTATATAGGAAATGGATTGAATAAACGGCGCGTCCATCAAACAAAGGTCACACACCTCCAAAAAACGAATTAAACTTGCCACATAAGGGCCCATTCACACGCATCCGGCCGGACGCGCGCATCCGACGCGGATTCGATTGCGGTATTAGTGCTAAAGCTGTAACACGATATCTGAGGTGGGTCGACAAGATATATTATGTTGGTATTATGCAAAAATAAACCTTATTATTTTTACGATAAGTTGCTTAGGTCGTCATGGACGAAACGACGCTAAGCGCCATACTTATGATTTGCAAACATTAAAGTCCTTTAAAGCTATTCCAATTATGTTTTATTTGCATAAATAAGTAACTAAAAATATGTAATTGGCATAGTAATGAGAGGGGTCTCTTCTATGACAGGTTTTTTCGAACTTACAAGAAGAGATCCACACATTTGTAAACACCATTTGTGTTAAAAATAAAGAGATTTTTTTTATAAGTATTATAGTTACGTAACAGCTAAAAGGTATTTCGGTAGGAAGGTACTATTATTTTTATCATCTAAAGAAGAAAGATTTGATTGTTTGTATGTTTGCATCGAATAGGCTCCAAAGCAACTCGACCGATTTAGAAAAATTTTTGACCATTAAAAAGCTACATTCTTCCCGAGTGACATAGTCTATGTTTTATCTCGATATTCCCACAAGAATTACCCGTTCTTACGAGAGTAAAAGCAATTCTAAAGATTTTTACAAAGACACCGAACATTGTAAGTGGTAAACTGCTTGTATGTGAATTATTTTATAACTTGTATACTTACATATTTATGTAAGCGTTACTTATCTTTGAGAGCGTCTCACACATCGCCCTGTCACTTTAAATGTCAAACGAATGAAAGAGATGCCATGATGTTTGAGACGCTCCCAAAGATGATTTGCGTACGAGAATTCGGGGGATAGATGATAAATATTATAATTAGCAGCGTTACATTTGCGCCACATATATATTATAATGAAATATCATCACAATATCTTGTAACGTGTTAGCGATAAAGAAATAAGTAAAATATTTATTTATATGGAAAAAAATGTATTTTCTCTCATTGTTCCGCGTAATATATCGGCCTATTAAGCAGATTGGACAAACACCTCTTGCTGATTTACGGGTTTCAAGCTTTCCTTCAGAGAGTGGGTTATCCGGCAATATCTCTGAGTATCTTGATAAATATCTCCGCTAATAAACGCTAAGAAATCATAAATCTCTTTACCACCGAATTATAATGACATAGAGCAGGTGACGGCAGTAAGACCACTGCTAATATTAACATTAAGACGAAGAGTATTTATGTCTTTGTTTCGGGGTTGATATTTAAAGACGTTTCCACTTCTGTCCCCTGTTTCACAAACCGTCGGAAACGGAATCTAATTCGAATTCTATGCTTCGTCTGTGCCTATTATTCAGTGAATGACAGAGACACTGCATACATGCTACTGTCGGGAGTGCTTCCGACGAGCTTCAATTCACAAGTGAAAAGCCATATGACTGTCCATGGCCTCGAGTTTTTTATTCTGGCGTGTCGTCTCTTTCATTTGTTTGATAATTTTAAGCGACAGAGCGATATTAGAGACGCTCCCATTGCTGAGTAGAGTAGCGTTCGAAAATTCATGGGAAGAGTAGTAATTTTAATGAATTTAGTTTTAACAAACAGTTTAAAGTATTTTCCAGATCATATATGAAATTCTAGTTACACACACATCTATGAGCACTCTCCCAAAAAATAATTGCTTCACCGTAATCATAAGGCAAGAGATCGACATGCGCCGTAAAATTTACACTTGTTGTACTGTATTTTTCTATCCTATACCAATAAAGAACCGCGAGTATAAAAATACAGCGCAGAAATAGGCGAATACGGGGGCAAATAGATTTATATTGTTGAAATATGGGCGTCGTAATGTAGTGCCTCGCATTGTTTAGTTAATAAACCGATGGATTTGTTCGTTACTGTTATATATATATCCGACGGGAAAAACTACTATAACCGATAAAAATTTAAGAATATTTCATGAGAAACAAACAAATTACGCGCTGCTGCAAAAACTGAATACTCTCGTAAAGTATAAGTATATGGCTAACGCACGAATTTAAATTTTTGTTAAAACGCTACTTATACGCTTTTTATTTTAACGCTAGCTAACGCTAATTTATTTTCTTTGTAAAAACAAAAAAAGTCTTAATAAACAACCATTGCGTAGTCATAAGTTTAAATGTGAAGTTAATATTCTTGTATCCTTCCTGTCATGAAAAAGGAAAATCTACGGAGATAGGCGTGTTATCAAATTGGTATTTCTATTAGAGGATGTAGGATCAAAAGGTAATATTATAATATGCAATGGTTTTTTGAACTATTAAACTAAAGTTCTTTAATAACTCTAGAAATCAGCTACAAACGCCAAAATATTCAAACAACATATTGTTGTTTTGTTACCACAGAACACATTAAGCAGTCACTAAAACCGGTAAGATTAGGCAAACAAAACAGTCGGCGGTGATCCGCGTGGACAGGTGTGGCGCCGTGCGCCCGCGCTCGCGACATCACTCTCTGTCGCGCAGACACGGGATCGGTATTCTTACCTCGGATATTTTAATACTGACTACCAACGAATTTTCTGTTTCCTTCCGACAGAATTCGAAATGGATTTTCTCAGTGGGGATAGGTATTTTGTTTACTGTTTTGAATAAAATTAGCTATTCAATTCCATTTTTTTTTATCCAATTACCCCGATTTGATCAGTCCATCGGATCTAAGTGGAAACTAAACTGTTTTAGGGTTATAGGAAAAATGTGATAGTAAAAAACTTACAAAATTGCATTGTGAATGCATAAAAATAATATAAAATCTCTGTTTAAGGGTTAGTTTAGTATATTGCTTCAGTTATAGGTGGATTTGGTTACATTTTCGATTCTAACTTTCATAACAGAAGAAGCCTACTTCTATTCTATTACTCTTCTTTAGCTACTAGTTTTGGTATTAGAGTGGTGGATCTAAGATGGAAGCGTCTTACTCCCGAAATCCTCAACCACTAAGGAACTGGCTATCTTATTTCCTATTGCCTGAACCACTGAAGTGGAAGTCACTTAACCGACTCCGGACCCAAGTAGGCCACTGCAGACAAAATATGAGCCGATGGGGTCAAATCTCCGCTTCAGAGGAGGACTGTGATTGCGGAGCTCCAACTCAGACCATGGCGCACTTGCTTCAGTGCCCATTGTGCCCCAACTCCCGCACCATGGACGACCTAATAGAGGGCAATGAGTTAGCAATAGCGGTCGCTTACTATTGGTCCGCCAAAATATAGAGAACCACTGACACGCAAAGAAGAAGATTGCCTGAACGCAATAATGCCAAAACAATGTATATAAGGTGACAGACTTATAAAACGGTGGTAGTTAGCCAAGCAGACTTAGAACAGATCCTTCCATCAACCAAACAGAATGCAATACCTCATGTAAGTTGACCCGAATAAATCCTGGAAACCCTAGGTCTGATACCGGTGCGCAGTGGTGTAACACTAGACGACAGAGATTTTTTTTTATTCCACAACGGTGTAGCACTTAGCCTTCGTCACACCTGATGTGAAGTGGTGATAAGGCTGAAGGTAGAAGCGCACTACTCCCGGAATCCCCCTTCTTCCATCGGACATCCAGACGCACAGCGGGCTACCACCCTTTCTTGGTTGATATTCCCAAATGTCGCACCAAGCGCTACTCAGCATCTTTTATATTGCGCACAGCAAAGGAATGGAACTCCCTCCCTGCGTCTGTATTCCCGAGTACTTATAACCCGACCATATTCAAAGCAAGAGTGAATAGGCACCTTCTGGGTGAGCTCGCTCCATCGTAGATCCTGTTCTAGCCCATGGGCTTGATCGGGATCAAAAGCAAACCCATTAAAAGTAAAAAAAAAAAAACACTGATGAACTGGCTATCTTCTCTAACTACTGGAACACAATAATGCTGAAAACATCCATGATAGTGGTAGCTAGCCAGGCGGACTAAGAACAAGTCTTACCACCAACAAAACCGAATACTTACTTATAATATGTAGGACTAGGGATCGAAACTGGGACCTCTGGGTCTGTAATCAGTGGTGTGAACCACTGGACCACAGAGGCGGTTCAAGATAAAAGTGAACAGACATTATACAGGGTTAATTTTTGAACACCATCCAAATTTTTAAGCTCGTCTCAGAATCTGTAAGTGAACAACTTTCTCCTAGAAACATGCGTCGAAATATGACATAAAATGTTTGACTCTTCATACAAATCAGACTGATCACGCGATCGATTTAGTATGGGAAGTCCAAAAATTTTTGTTGTATTTCGACTCAAGTTTCTAGAAGAAAGTTGATCACTTACCGATTCTGAGACGAGCTTAAAAATTTGGATGGTGTTCAAAAATTAACCCTGTATAGTAGGTACCACATTTTTGCCTGTTCCCGTGACTCCAGTGACGGTGGAGCCACTTGCAATACAAAATCAGCTCTCAAAATGGACAATCGGATGAAAAATTTCTTAGTTCCTAAGATTATCACGAGAACAGATATGCTTGTCGTCCTATAATATCATCAACTGACAGATTTCGGAATTGCCGTGTTCTCAAAAGTCAAATAACTTCTGATTCATAACATATCCTTCGATCTATCATACAAAGTCAATAACTGTTTGTAAGAAGCCTCGTACTTGTATATTTTCGGGTGATGACCCCCAGATGACGCCATCGGCGGCCCATGTTACTCACCTAGAGTAGTGTGTTCACAGCTGGCTCTGTTTATGTCATTACATTAGTATAGCCAAAACGTGTGGTAAACGAATGGCAAAAATTACTCTTGACTTACCAAATTGTATGATATGTGAACTGATGTATATTTCTAGAAAAGTTTCGTTTTCTCTCTGAAAACAACGTAAAACAAATGATAGTGTACTGGTCCATTAAGTTGAGACTTTCCATAAACCTATTTTAATTGTTTGGTAAACATGGACGTTTAGTTCAGTTGGGTTTTTCAGTTCAAGACGCTAGACACTGGCTGCATTGATAGATGATCAAGTCGTTTATTTGCTGATTATTTCATACACATACAAATCACAAACAAGGTAAACATAAAAAAACAAAAAAGGCCCTCGAGACAAAGATAAATTAATAACAGGGAAGTACATATTTTACGAAACAAAAGAATTGTACGTGTGCAGCAGCAAAATTAGGACAAGGCATAGGTCAGGGTGCCTACCATCAACTTTAAGACAGCGATTCAAAAATAGCGCGATGCAGAATAGGTTCCTAAAATGAATTGCTTTCTTTCGTACTACGACCTTCTAAAAACTGGATCGCAAATGAATTGCTAAATGTGAATGACTGAACAATTTGTGTCCTTATTTCTTCTACCCGTCTCTTTCACTTGATTCTGTCATGCCTGGAGAGTGAGAGGGACGGGTATAACCTGCAGGTGTCATGTTAGCTTGGCCGAGTCATAAGTCAAATAAGAGTATGTGACAGCTTAGCGGCTGTGAAATGTCATTGAATGATCACTGAATCGCTGTCATTGATGTCAGGCTGTCGTGGTACGAATAAGCGAAGCAGATCAGTTTAGGTCCTAAACAAAACCGCAATAAGAGTTGATGGTATTTACCCAGGTACAACCCAGGGTGTTAAGATTTTAAACTTACATGGTCATTATCACTATAACTATTATGAAAAACGGGATTTTTACCATGTTTATTTTGTTTTTCGAGTTCCCGATATTTCGGCGCAGTTGCACACGCCATGATCACGGAGTAACTGAATAAAGTTTATGCGGGTGGATGGTATTAGGAGCAGACGAATCTGTCTACCCTCTTTCTTGTCCGTTTATTGCGCTCGATACCCGTACCACTGTTTTCGTTCTCGCACTCAACTCGAACTTGTTCGCGACACACAATACTCACAGTATCACTCCACAAGAAAGAGGGTAGACAGATTCGTCTGCTCCTAATACCATCCACCCGCATAAACTTTATTCAGTTACTCCGTGATCATGGCGTGTGCAACTGCGGCGAAATATCGGGAACTCGAAAAACAAAATAAACATGGTAAAAATCCCGTTTTTCATAATAGTTATAACCCAGGGTGTTGTTTTTTAGCCAGATGTTTAACCAAAAGGATTCTTAGCTTAACCAAGCCAAGCCCGTTAACTAAAATTTACCATTAAAATATTAACAAAGCTTGTAAATAAATACTAATAACATCAAACACAGAAGCGTATTTTATATTGAATCTTTGAGTACTGAGTGGATGAAGAATGCCTTGCGTGGAAACCTGCAAAAAAAATCCTGTGTAGGGTTGCCTGGCGTCCGGATAAAGCCGGACAGGGTCAGGTTTTGGGTGCTTGTCCGGAAAAATTAAACGGTGTCCGTCTTGTCTGGTTATTGTCCGGTTTTTGGCCAACTCGCGATCTCGACGAGCTCAGTCGAGCGAGTGTAAAATATGGTTTTTATTTAGAACTAAGGCATGAAATCCTTAGTTTTTAGAGTGTAAAGTCCAGATAAACTAGCTACCCACCTGTGTATACTTCAACTATTGTTTTAATTAATTATTGGCACGGAAACACTTATGCCCGAATACTCGTACGCTATTTATCTTTGGGAGCGTCTCAAACATCGCCCTGTCACTTTAAATGTCAAACGTATGAAAGAGATGGCATGATGTTTGAGACGCTCCCAAAGATGATTTGCGTTCGAGAATTCGGGCGTTATAATGGTAGTGAGCTAACATACAAGGATTTTAGCTTTTAAGGTTATGTTGCTTCTCTTGGACAAGGATAAACCTATAAACACGAGTCACTCGTAAAGCAAAGTACCACAGTGTATTTATAAGTAGAGTAAACACCAGCTTGCTAAGTTCTAATTCCGTGCGATTATATCATGAGCAGAAAGATGCGTGATTAGAGCCCGTCTACACGCGCGGCGATGATGGGCTAATGCTCTCTGTTGACGCGCCGTGTGAACGCGCCTTATGTTTACCTACAAAGTAAGGCAGAGAGGAAGGACAGAGGCAAAGCAGCTGGGCAAATTGTTTCATGCTGTTTTATGTCATACAAGATCGTAGTTTACTGTTGTCTTTAGTAGAAAGATCTCTTTTCATCAACCATTACTTCAATGAAACTTGGTAACATTTTCAAATTTTCTCTGCCTTTGAGCAGTACCTGTACCTGCAGTTTTACTGGTAGTGTAAAACAAATATGCTATCTACCAAATGTTTTTGAGTTAGTGAGGACCTGTTTCACAGTGTCTTAGTAAGTTCTCATTAGCTGTAATTTGGAAAATGGAAAATGAAGTATTTAGAAAAAATCGACCCGTCTCACAACCAGCTCCGATGGGACTCGAACTCACGACCTTTCGGTTTCCGGGCGACTGCTCTTTCGATTTTTTCTAAATACTTCATTTTCCAATTTTCAGTAATAAAAATTGCATTGTGAATGCAAAAAACTAAAAATTAAAATAACTAGCTGTAATTTGACAGATAGTCCATACAAGATTGTCAATTAAAAAATCACCTAATCAGACATTGTAAAACAGTATAGTTACCTACTAGTTTTCATCATACGCATTTCATTTCACTATAGCAAAGGCTTAAACTAAAAATTACTTCAGTCAACTTTTCCCCCACTTCCACATGTAATGGAGAGTTTAGAATGATCCCATACTCTCTGTTCCTGAACCTGACCTCTATCGCGAAGTATTTCTCACCGAAAAAAAGCCCACTGTTTACCTAACCGTCAAAACTATCAATATGTCCGTGAACCAAAGCGATTTTTGAGTGATCCTTCATCTGATTAATGCGAGTGTTCTGGCGAGCGGCCAGCTCCGAGTTTTAATAACTGTTAGCAAAACAATCGCGGCAGCGGCAGTGCATCCTAGTAGCGAGTGACAGCCCTAACGAGCTGCCTGCTCAACCCTGTCGTCACCTGTTGCAGCATGCGAAAGAAAGAGGATTTAATGTTAGTGTAAATTGGAAAAACAATATTGGTGTAGTTATAGCGTAAATACACGGTTTACTTCAATTTGGATGAAGCAACCAAATTGAACAATGTAAACGTCTAAGTGAATCATTCAATGTCAATATGCGCCTGTATTTCTGCGCCTTTTAACCAAAGTGAATCAATTTGGTTGAACCGTGTAATATTAGCAATACAGAACATTGTAGTCGTCACCTGTTGCAGCATGCGAAAGAAAGAGGATTTGATGCTGGTGTAAGTTGGAAAAACATTATTGCTGTAGTTACAGAACATTGGAAAGAGGTGTAGTCGTCACCCATCGTCACCTGTTGCAGCATGCGAAAGAAAGAGGATTTAATGTTGGTGTAAATTGGAAAAACAGTATTGATGTCGTTACAGAACATTGGAAAGAGGTGTAGACGTCACCAGGTCGTCACCTGTTGCAGCATGTGAAAGAAAGAGGATTTAATGTTGGTGTAAATTGGAAAAAACGATATTGGTGAAGTTACAGAACATTGGAAAGAGGTTGTAACTATGCCTTTTTGCAAGGTTTTTATTAACTTGCCATGTTAGTTAGTTAGTCAGTTTGTTAGTTAGTGGGGGACAAATCTTGCAAGCTTAATTTGACTCATTTCCCAGTGTCCGATGGAGCTGAAATATTGTATACAGGTTTGGTTTTTTAGATGACAATACAATTTAAAAGTACAGTCTGCAAAAAAGCTTGTCATAAAAATGAAATTTTTACTAAAAACTTATTATTCCAGTCTCATGGACGGTTAGAAACTCCATGATGGCTGGAAACTCCATAGTTTAACTTATAACTGCTAATCTGGTCTAATACCTACGCACGCAAGCTCTGTACTCTGTACAGTACTGTCGATGGTTTTAGTAGGACTGGCTCAAAGTGCTGAACGGGGAAACTGTAACGAAGAATTTAAATTTTGGAAGCACAGTTACAGAATACTATTGATCATAATTAAAAAAATAATAATAAAATCTTTATTTGGAACAACTTACATTTAACACATTTAGTTTAACGTTAATAACTGCAAATAGTAAATAATACTGCGTCGCAGCACTAACGCCCGTCTCCGAAACAGCAGGAACAGGGACAGCGTTCCAAAAAAAATTAAATTCTATATGTTAAAACTTCATGCAAACAAAAACACTAGTTACATCATTAAATTTAGTAAACTTACTGGTTTGTACTGCACAAATGTGTCATTCTGTGAGTAGTTCAGTGTTCGTGTAAACATAGTAATTTACCAAATAACCTACACTAAATGGAGCTTGAATAAGATTTTGTGACTTATTCGGAAGTCTCATGCAATGCGCATTGTCTCGTGTCCAGCTTTGCACTGTGCGATGGCGGCGCGGCGCAGCGCAGTCGCACGTTGGCGAAAGAGATAGGGCGATGCACGATGGACGATGGACAAGCGAGATCCGATAATAGATAAGTAAACATAAAAGGCAAAATTAAAGCAGCTACTACAGTGCAGAAGCTATAAGATTTCTGTTATGATAACTAGGCGAAGCGAGATATTCGTTTTAAATAATTTACACTTAAGTTTGTGTTTCTACTATTTATTTATAACCCCCTTATATTACTTATGCGGCCTATTTTTCCTTATTTATGATTATATAATATATGTATTTGATTGAATCAGGCGTCACTTGGCGGAAGTCCCTAACCATTGTGAAAAATAAATATATGTAGCTTTCTTCCGCAAATAATCGCAAAACTTGCACCTTCACCGATCACACTACTCTACACGTGTTTCGCCCCAACCCGGGGCATCCTCAGGAGATGTTTGTCCGTATGCAATCCAGCACCGAATGTCATTCGGACAAACATCTCCTGAGGATGCCCCGGGTTGGGGCGAAACACGTGTAGAGTAGTGTGATCGGTGAAGGTGCAAGTTTTGCGATTATTTGCGGAAGAAAGCTACATATATTTATTTTTCACAATATATAATATATATTATTCTTATTATGTTCATAGCAAAAAATATTAGTTTTTTTTTTTTTTGATTGATGGCCAGTAATATAAATTATGGAGTTTCCAGCCATCATGGAGGTTCTAACCGTCCAAGAGACTGGAACGAAACGGAATAGTTATAAGGTGACGTCACCTTTCGTCACCTGTTGCAGCATGCGAAAGAAAGAGGATTTAATTTTGGTGTAATCGGAAAAACGATATTGGTGTAGTTACAGAACATTGCAAAGAGGTGTAGTTGTCAGCAAAGATTGTGTAGTTTGTTAGAATTAGTTTAATTATAATATGAACTAGCTTTCCGCCGTGGACTACACGACGTTATCCCGCGGGAATGTGATTGTTTTCCGGGATAAAAAGTAGCCTATGTTCCTCTCCAGGCTACAAAGTATCTGTGTCCCAAATTTCAGCCAAATCCGTTTAGCCGTTTTGGCGTGATTGAGTAACAAACATCCAAACATCTAAACTTTCACATTTACAATATTAGTAGGAGTAGGATAATGCCTATTGCTCTAGGTATAGGTACCTTATTTTAAAAATCATCATTAACACCTCTAGAATTAAATTTATTAGATCCTGTATAGCTTTGCCCAATGTTGTACACACTACCTATATTTCACCTCTTTTCATATTTTGACCCTGTCAACTAGGTACGTGCGAGTTTAGTTGGACAGGGTAAAAGCACAAAGTATGAAAAGAGATGAAACGTCACATCACTCGGCTCGCTAGCCTAGAGTGCAACAACTTTTTCTGTTCCGGTGGCCAAAAACTGGAATTGACGCGTTTTTTTAATGTCGTTTTACTGTCAAGTTTTTGTCCAACCATAGCGCTGCTGCCGGCTGAAGGTCTTAGAAGTCAGGGCCGGCTAAATTGCTAGAAAAAGAAGAAAAAAATACATAGCACCGCTGTCACCGGAACAGAAAAGATTGTCGATCTATAGCTGGCTAGCGCAGCTGGCAGTGAGGCTTGCACTTTAGATAATATCTAAAGTGCATATTATGCACTTTTCAAAATATTGTGTCACTAATTAAATAAACAGATATGTACATACTCTAGATAAGTAGGTAGATATTATTATTAATATTTAGACTCTTTTAATTCACTTTCTGAGCGGTATTTTTTTAAGTGTTGGTTTTTCAGAAGTTACAGGTTTTCTCGTTCAGTGATCGAAAAGACGATAAAAAAGATAAGATAAAGAAAAACCTATTTATTCCTATCAGTAGAAAAAACAAAATAACATTTTCACTTCTCATGATCGTAAAGTTCGTGTTTATGTTGGGTATAGGCTGCATAAAATCGCTTTTTATGCTCTAGTGCATAAAGTAAAATCTTCGTCTAAAGTCTCAGACTTTAAGACAAAGGTCGTCAGGTAAACAGTCAGACACGCAATTTATTTCATTCTGTTTCTTCAATTTTGTAGGTAGGTACATACTTAATCCATGTTAAATTACCAAATTAATAAAACTAGGCAAAATAAATGAGTTTTCTAAGAAATAAGTATTTCAAGAGCATTATGGACTACGATCTATGTTAAAGTCACTGTGCTGCCGTGCCACTGCGACGTATAAAAAAAAGAAAAAGAAAAACTTCCCGCCAATATGGCGAAGACTTTATTTTTTCTTTTTTTGCAATATTGTTATTTATTTTCCTCACACTCGAAGTGAAAAGCAGAATGTATAACTCGTACATAAAACCCATTTTACCCTCGAATTGACTATCAACCCTCGCCTACGGCTCGTGTGTATATATTCGTCTTGGGTAAAATGGCACGTTTTATGCACTTGTTGTACAATCTACTATTACTGGCCCTCTAGAAAATATACGATTTGAAAGACCGAAAACAGTAACAAAACAAACAATATTGGGTAACTAAATATGAATACTAAAAGTACAATAGTTAAATCTATCGTTCTTAAAAAACATGGAGATCAAATAATGGAGATAGATAGTATTATGTTTTGTAAAATGTATATGTTTGTGTAGGTATGTTGTGTCAGGCCTTGTCTGACTAAGTCCAACATGCCGTTAGCGGTATACGAAAAGACTGTACTTGCCCTCACTATAAAAAAAGTATGTTGTGTGGAAACGTCATTTGATTAAGGCAATAAACTTATAAATAAATTAACACATATAGATACCAAAAATATTATGACTCAAATTACAATTTGCAAAAGAAAATGTTCGCATCCGCTATAACTCTGTGTGATTATTGCCTTTCACACAAACGGAATTATTGTTTGCAATAAATTCAATTCTCAAAAACAATGTTCCAAGAAATCAAATAAATATGTTGGTTAAAAACGTCCAGGTGTTCTCAGTTCCCCCATAAACGTGTCCACGGCTAAATCTTGTTAATTTAACGCTTCTTGTACTTAAAACTTCAAAACAGGCCAAAATGAACCTTGTGTTCAAAACAATACAGTTTATTTCACGACATTGAATGTGTACGGACACCGCAAAGGTGACGCAGGCGCCACGTGTGGGCTGCGGTACTGAAATAATAAAAAAAATCAAATATGAATGTAATGAGCAAGTTACGGATAAAGGGAGGGTTCCGTTGGAAAATGTTGTTAATATGGTCAAGAATTAAAATCATGATTATTTACACTTTCAGGAATTAGTGGCATTAAGGCGATACTCGGAAAAATTTTGCTAAAGCGAGATAGCAATGAGAAAACGACGCGCGCGGGAGCGAGACCGATTTTGCCGATTACGCAAAAAAAACACATAATCACTTCGTATTCAAAAACTATAGCGAATTTAAAAAAAATGCTTCTATACGATCCTAAATATTATTGGTGTCCACTAATTAAACCAATTTTCAATAGTATGTGTATTCCCATTTAAGAATAATCTTGATATTTCTTATTTTTTAGAGGTATTTTCGAAAATAAAAAGTGTCGAGCCAAAATCATAAAACCGTGTTTCTGAAACTATACGATTCTAGATAAGGGTATGAAGAAATATATATCTTATTACCAGATTTATAACAACTCTAACCGTCTTATAGTTTTATATCAAAGAGTCCATACTTTTTCCGAGTAGCGCCTTAAGCTACATTGGACACCATATAAGGCTGTGTATGTTTAGGTTGCCTGTCCATAGAAGAGAGAGCTGGCGGAGCGGATAAACAAGGAAAAACTCATAGGATTGCAAAAAATCACTTGACCTGAGATTTTATGCAACCCTATTGGTTAATACTTTTTCGTTTCTCCGCTCCGCCAGCTCACTCCGCTTCTATGGACAGGCAACCTAAACATCTCTCATTAACAAATTCAGTAGTGGGGTGAACTTTTGTGGGTGTCGTACGTACCTATGTAATAGCCGAAATAAGGTGTACAGGTACAGCCAAGAAAAAGAGAATTACTATCTACCGAAACCTAACCTGCCCCCCTTGGGCCTAGACAAGTGGCTTTCTATTAGCGAATTCGCCAGTCGAATAGAAAGAAAATGTATGGGATTGACTTTAGCTGTCACGTGACATTTCAAGCGCTAATGACATGTCAAATCCATACATTTTCTTTCTACTTGACTGTAGAATTCACTAATAGAAAGCTACTTGTCTAGGGGGGCTGTATATCAAGAGCAGCGAAGCAAAACACACATTCTACCCAGCCATAGGCATTATAGGCGGAGAAAGATGATGACTTTTAATATTGTCTTTTACTTACTCATCAACAATTCATTGTTTACATAGATGTTGAATGAACAGTACTGTGAAATATGTAAACTAGTTCGACTAAGGAACCCCATAAAAAAGTAATAAAACATTAGTACTGAGGTGAATGTTCGTGGGACGTGTACCGACGACAGACACCAGCTGATATGAACCACAAGAGTGCCTACTGCTACGAAGATGTTGGTTTAACCCTAATACATTGACGTTTTATTGCTAGTCGTTTCAGTATGCTGTAAAGATAAAAAGCTTTGTATATTGAATTGTATTATGATTCTTTTTTGTTTCCGATTGCGTAGTAAAGTTCCTCCTGGGAATTTGGTTCGTGTACTAGTAATAAATGTATCGCTTTTGTCCAATGAAGAGGAAGGGTCGGGTTAAGATGTTTGAATTGTGATATCGGAGTGGCAGTTGTTGATTAAAAAAACATTAGTAATGAAATAGACACTGCTGCTACTGAAAAAGCGATGCACAGAGTTGCATTTTAGACCTATCACGAAAAACTGCATTTCATAGTAACCGTTATGGTTTGTAGCTGAGTAAGTACCTGAGTAGCGTCTCTTTCAGTCGTACAAGTAGCTGAAATACAATACATATTTGACAGCAGAAAAAAAATAGTTTTTCATGCTAAGGGTATAGGTACTGATGTGTAGGAGTTTCAGCATAAGTAGTGGACTAAACTAGTTTTTATTTGGCATTGATCCTTTGGAGGATACAAGAAATTCTAGGGACCTAGTACTCAGTGGCTTTTTTAATTGATAACAGCTGTTTTATATGAATTATATAGTACCTATTTATTTTATTTTGATATACTTATTGAAAGAAACATGGTATTTATTATGGATCCTTTAATTATTGTGATTTTTATGAACCTATATCTAATCATAGATAAACTGGAGTGTCCATATGCCGGGTGTGTAATATTATATATGATATAACAATATTTCGTATAATACTCACAAAATATAACAACACATTACATAAAATCATTTCATATAACGTTCATTTTGTATAATCAACGAATGATATAAATTCAGAATATATAATTTTAAACCGTATAATGAACATTTGTTAAATAAACGTTTCATATAATAAACATTTACTATAACACTTACATTGTATAATATTTAAAACACATAATGGTTATATAACATAACATCTTTTCATATAACGTTCATTTAGTATAATCAAGGAATAACTATTTGTGGCGCTTCGCCGGCCGCTGCCGCGGCACGCTCGCTTCGCTCGCTCGGCTCGCGCTTTGTTTTGTTCACAGTTCTAACCTCACCTAACCTATTATAAATAGTTTTGTCACGGTTGTGGCTTTTTATGGGCCCCCCTTTTGAGAGCACTGTAACCCCCGTGCCCCCTGCTTTTTGCCTACACTATACATTTAATTGACTAAATTGATGATTGTACTTTTGTATGGAACAGCTGATTTTTTTTTCGCGATTCTGTGGTTGGACCCATATTGAAAGTTGTTCATATTGATGAGCACTATCATCCCTTAAAATATTTCTACTAATTAAAATTTAGTGGTGTATAAAACAAAATTATATCAGATGAAATTATTACATAATAATATGATGATTATATGAAATAAAATTTTATCAAATGACCGTTATAGCAAATGAGTTTTATATAAAATATTTTTATATAAAATGAGCGCTATGTTAAATGATATTATATAAAACGATGATTATATGAAGTAAACATTATGTAAAATGAAATTAGTTGAAGTGTTGTTATGACAAACGTTTATTATGTCATATGAACGTTATTGAAATGAAATTATACCAAATGAAATTATATCATTCATTACGCACCCCGTTATGCCCCTATACCTCAGTTGACGGTAACCGATTGCCATAGACTGGGCCAAACAAATTATGATGTGTGAAACATCGTCACGAAGAAAACGTAGAAGAACAAAGGTGCTTTTATGAATGCAGCCTTGCTTTTATTGAAATGCATCAGAAAAATTAAGGTAATCTCTACAATGTTATTCGTACTCTTTGTAATCGATTTCCTCACGTGTGAATAACGATTCACTACAAGGAGTGTTAATTACGGCGTACCGATGACGTCTACATTAAAATAAATCCTCAAAAACAATTAAGGCCCTGTAAAACACATTGTGACAATCCGACTGGGCTAACGTGGGAGTCGACATAAGGACAACCGGTAGCACAATAACTACCTTATTCCGTAGGTGTTAAGGTCGAGGTTTCCGTTTGAAAAGGTTGAGTAAGTGGGAATATCTTACTTTTTTTAATGGTTTAAGTGACAGACGTGTGAAGCCAGCGTCGGCGCATTCACAGGGCACTGGTCCTTTTAATTTGGAGATTACGACGATGCCGCGATGGGGCGCTGAAAATAGCACTTGTATTAGCTTGGTTAATATCAAAGGAGTGTGGATTGGAGGTAATAAACCTCAAATGTTCATGTGACACAAAGATTCTGATTGAAAAAGGAAGGAAGAAGATTGAGATTTCAGTATTAAATATATCTAACAGTGTCTCAATCAATAGATTACTGTAGAAGCACCTACCTTTACAATTTACATGACGTAGGTACACCCCGTACACCTACAGATCACTAAATCATAGCCTTGTGACCATTTTGAGTCTAAATTGGTTAAATCAGCTCATTCGATTAGCAGTGTATTCAGAACTTCGACTCTTTTATTTCATATCGATTCCTGGGTGCCTACCATCAACTTTACTTTAAGACAGCGATTCAAAAATAGCGCGATGCAGAATAGGTTCCTAAAATGAATTGCTTTCTTTCGTACTCTGACCTTCTAAAAACTGGATCGCAAATGAATTGCTAAATGTGAATGACCGAACGATTTGTGTCCTTATTTCTTCTACCCGTCTCTTTCACTCGATTCTGTCATGCCCGGAGAGTGAAAGGGACGGGTATAATCTGCAGGTGTCATGTTAGCTTGGCCGAGTTATAAGTCAAATAAGAGTTGATGACAGCTCAGAGGCTGTGAAATGTCATTGAATGCTGTCATTGATATTAAGCTGTCGTGGTACGAATAAGCGAAGCAGATCAGTTTAGGTCCTAAACAAAACCGCAATAAAAGTTGATGGTAGGCACCCTGTAGTTTTTGTCGATCGTAAAATTTGATTTGTCATCTTTTTATCCGTTTTACAAAATGGTATTCGGTGCCATATTATTTTATTTGCGTTGTGGTTTAGTTCATGAAGCGGCATGTAGCGGTTTTGATTATCGAAGATTGAGAATAAAAAAACGGTTTTTTTATCCACAACGGGGTAGCACTTAGCCTTCATCACACCTGATGTTAAGTGGTGCTAAGGCTGAACGTGGAAGCGCCCTACTCCCGGAATCCTCAATCACTGAGGAACTGGTTATCTTATTTCTAACTGCCGGAACACAATAATGCTGAAAACTTTGTTATGGCGTCAGACTTAAATAAGACGGTGGTAGCTAGACAGGTAGACTGAGAACAAGTCCTACCACCAACCAAACCGAATACAATATGTACCTCCACTGAGAATCGAACCCGGGATCTCTTAGTCTGAAATCGGTGGTGTGAACCACTAGACCACAAAGGCGGTTTTCCTTAAATGTAATCTAAGCTTTAGTAAACTTTGTTTCAGATATCGAATTGTCTGGAAAACAATGCAAAATTTATTTTTTGCAATTACCTCTCACAAAATCTTACTGTCCCATCTCAACATTCACCGAAACCACCGTCCACATCGAAATTAAACTGCAAATAAACTGCATAAAACTTTACAATGCAATAGCCGAGACGATTTCATTAGAGTGCCCCCACACTGGAGACTAAAAAGATAAAAGGACGCTTTATAAACTCCTTGGAGGTAATATCGCTGGCCGGTGGCCGGTGGCGTCCTAAACGTATGCAAATTTTATTTAAAAAAAATGCAAGTTGCTCACTGTCGCCACATGGTGCGGGTTTATTTTTTTATGAGTATAGCCCACCTCGCCGCTCCGGTCTGAATGTAAAAGTTGAGTGGATGGAGATTCGCAATTTGATTCTGCTTGTAAAAAATTTTGTTGAATAAAGCTTGTTAGATTTGAATTTCTATAGAATTGGTCTGTTGGACAATATCTTTAAACGTTTTTCTACATAATATATATTCACAATGTGAAATAATTTATTTGATAGCAAATGATAAATTGTACCCACCCACAGTAGACATCTTACTCTTTTTTTTATGTCAAGCAGTACCTTGAAAAGTAGTCACGCTAAATTCTACTCTACCTGGGGCCTATTTCTCGAAAGATACAAGATTACAAGTTCACAAGCTTCGAAATGTAACATGGACTTGTAAATTCTGTTTCACGAAGTAAATAACAAGTGTTTTTTACGGTAACAAAAACGAGTGTCATTGTAATACCTAATGACATATAAAAGCACTGGCTGATAAATATTTTATCATAATGTCCATGTCACTGACATTACACTCGTAATTATAGTGAATGATTTCTTCTGAAATGGATGCCAACTTGTGATTCTGGTGTTCTACTAGAGTAAAAATACAAGTGCTTGTAAAATATGTTTCACAAAAACATTACAAGCTTTGTAAATAAGAACCTAGTTTTACACGTGTAAATATTTACTTGTGAGGTTGATCATTTGATTCAGATTTAACTATACATACGTGTTATGTACAGTTTCGTGAAACGCTACACTTGTAAGTTCGGTATTTTACAAGTGTTACTATGGTAACACACTTGTATTACAAGACTTGTACCTTTAAGAAACAGGGCCCTGCTAATTTATATTATCCTATACGAATGATTGTATAACGAACAAAGTTTTTACGTGTCTAGTCATTGTCTAGTGGTGGATCCACACCCCCTAGCGCCAGCAGCTTCTCTGGCCTATGCTTATGGCCAAGCCACCAGCAGGTCTGCCGGGCAGTCCAAAAACAATTAGCAAATTACAAGTAGTCCAAAATATATATGAGCGAAGCGATGGCTGGCTCATGCGTCATGCTCGTGAACGGGTGCTGCCAGTGGGGTGGGTCTGCTCATGTCTACTCGTGTTAAAGGTGTTCGGGATATGGTTTATAATAGTATTATATAGATTTATGAGCGAGCTGGTGTGTCTCATGGTAATTTTGGTACCCGTGTCTTACAGTTACGGCAATTTTTCTAATAATTGTATTATTTATTCAAAAATTCCTTTTATTTGTTAATACTTATAGATTTGAATATGCGGCGCAGCTTGCAGTTTCCTTTTTATTAATCCTATAATATAATATGAATAAGATTAAGATTAGTGTGTTCATTAAACTATTTGATTCCTTGTTTGGTTGAAAATTGTTTACTGTTTTAGGTAATAAGCAAAATTGTACTTAATTTTAGCGGTATTCTGTTTGTGATGGAAAGTAACCTTACTATTATGTGAAGGTCATTTTTCAAATTTGACGACTCTGTATAAGTTAAAACAGGGAGAAAAAAATAGCCCTTGGCGAGTTTCTTGCCGGTACTTCTCGCTACAAGGTTTCCTGCCGTAGGATTTGCGAACCGATGGCGTAGCTTCATTGACGTTCATAAGTGTTGTTAAACAAACCTAAATTTAATATACGATTTTGAATTATTGAATTATTATATTTTGCCGCCGCGCGGCCAACGCCCCCTACTATGTCCGCAAGGCTGATTTGCATAGGGACCTCCAACCACCCACCATCTAACAACACTTCCGAAAGGTTTCCGAGCGATTCTTTGAATCTGCAGGGAGCCATCTCAAACCCCCTCATCCAATCCGCAGCGACGTACGACGTACCCGCTTCCTCTAACCCGCTATCCCGTAAACCCAAATCCGTCCTGGATGACCCGCCCGACAAGCTCACGGCCGACCTGATCCGCCTATTGGAAGCTCAGGAAGCCGCTGTAGCCCTCACTCCTCAAGACTCTTCTGGTCAACCCCCAGTAATTTCACAGGACCCTTCAGGTCAGCCCCAGTCCTCTCAATCGGCGATTACCCCTTCTGGGAGTCAGTCGATCTGATTTCATTTCATTTCGTTTTCCGACCCGTTCACTTTTGGCGTCAGTCGCTTTTAGATTCATATATGGCCAGTCAGCCCTTCTGGATGCTGATGCTCATCTTCAGTGCGCACTTCGCCTCGGTGAGTGACGCCCTGCGCCACGGCCCTCCAGTCTAACAGTCGGACATTCAACGAAAAAAAAGGGCTGCCGGGCTGTGTGGATCTATATCTACCATAATAATATGACACAAGTTCTGCATGAAACTACTGTTTTACCCGCGTGGTTCAAGTTTCCGTGAGTATATCGGGATAAAATATAGCCTATGTCACTTAGCAATAATGTAGCTCTGTTAACTGTCGATAAAAATTCATAAGCGATTCAGTAGTTCGAAAGTCTACTTCCGCCATTCAAACTATACAAAGTTGGCGTAGATATATATATAGGTATCTTGAAATGAAACTAAACCAAAAATTATATGCGTGATTCTTACAGCCCACTCTCATCTGATACGTAGCAACTACTTTCTTATAGATATAGCACAACTATTGAAAGGGTCCGCGGGTGTCCGTTTTACGAGGCCAATCTCACGAAGCCCGCACCTTGCGTCTTTAATAAAGACATGGAGGGACAGGAGATTCGCTCGTAAAATTATGTCTGACTGCGCGCCCTGAGGACATTCGAATGTCTTACTTTAGTTTACCTCTTACTGATAGGTCGATACGAAAGATTACAAGAAAGAGGTAAGACAAAAAATGTCCCTCATTAAGTACTAAATTAAGCGTGGTATCTAAAAAGCTAGTTGGCATGGCGACCTAAAGCAATTCAAAATCGGTTAAATCTTTGTTTTTTAATCCACAACGGGATAGTACTTAGCCTTCATATTTGCATATTTTATGCAAATAAATTATCTTTATCTTTATCTTTATCTTCATCACACTTGTGATGTTAAGTGATGATAAGGCTGAACGTGAAAGCGCACTACTCCCGAAATCCTCAATTACTGAGGAACTGGCTATCTTATGTCTAACTGCCGGAACACAACAATGCTGAAAACATCTTTGTTATGGCGTCAGACTTAGATAAGATGGTGATAGCTTAGCCAACCAAGCCGAATACAATATGTACCCCCACTAGGAGTCGAACCCGGGACCTCGGGTCTGATAGTCTGATACCGGTGGTGTGTACCACTAGACCACAGAGGCGGTTAATTATTTATAAATATCTATCTTTGATCTGTGGATAAAGTGTTTATAAGATTTATTTTATTAACGACTCCTTAGCTCAGTTGTAAGAGCAGTTGCACGGATAGCAAAAGGTCGTGGGTTTGAGTCTCATCGGAGACTCATCGTTCCCTCACAAAACTGCGAATTCGCATCGCATCGCAGGAATCTACGACGCGCGTCAAGTATTATTGACAGGTAATAACGCTGCATATTTTTGCGGTGCGACGTCGCATCGCAGTTTTGTGCTCGAGCTCATGACTTTAGTTATAGTTATCATTATTAGTTCATTTTTTACAAGAATCGTTCGCCTTAGGATAACATTTTTGGTTAGTCTAAAACCTAATATCCCATACACCAAAACGTGAACTAAAATTAGTCTTGGTTTGAAAATAGCAATAGACTGGTACTGTCACTTTTATTTTCCAAATCAAAGACAGAATTAGCATCAGTTTTAAACCAGCCGGCCTAGCATGAGCAGCTTATAACGCGCGGTGTGATATGGCAGGTCTAACTTTAGTCCACGTTTTGAAATAAGGTGGAATAAGTTTAATGCTATAACAACGTATTTAAAATCAAAATCAAATTAAAGGACTTCAAAGTGATACCAACATAATTGTTCAACCTTCTTTGATTTTTTACCAAATAAGCATCCAAAAGTCATGAAAAACTAAAACTATTTGCTTGTCAGTACTTATGACCTTTCCAAGAAAAAAGTATTCCAAAGTAATTTCCTTCAAGAAATTCATGAAGCGCAGACCTTCGGTGGCCAAAGAAGGTTACGTCCAGTTTTAGAGCGGCCCGAGTCGGAATAATAAATGCGGTGTGCGACCGAACCTATAAAATATATAAAGTTTGACCGTCTCGGTGACGCGACCACCTACGACTTGGGGATGGTTTACATGGATCCAATGATAAAAGCTTGGTTTTTGTTATTGTAAATGAAGTATTAGAAAAAGTCGACCCGTCTCACAACTATAGCTCCGATAGGACTAGAACCCACTGTCTGGGTGAATGCTCTAACTACTGAGCTACGGAGTCTCTGGGAGAAGCGTTAATTTTATCCAATACAACAAAAAAACATTGTGTACCTATGCATAAAAGTAAAAATAAAAAAATTGCTTAGTTTTATTAAAAAAGACAATTAAAATATCTCATATCAATGACTGTGTACTGGAATCTAGTTTTACCTATATCAATCAGACTTCAATTTTGGATGTTTATACCAAAAGGAGTGAGCTATTACTTTGAAATGTATTTGTTATTGATTATTTTAATAACATTAAAAACAGATTTGTATTCCGTGACTATCGCCCCTGGAAATGTGCCGAAACATCGGAATAGTCTGCAAAAATTACTGAGAATGCCTAAGGGCATTAAGTCCGCCATTTGTATGTATCTTATTATGTGCAATAAAGAATCTTTAAATAAATAAATAATGAGGATCTAATTTCGCGATGTCTTTAAAAATAAAAATCCATAAAAAAGTGTTTCTAGCTTCCCACCCGCGGCTTCGCCCGCGTGGACTTAACTACGTTATCCCGCGGGAATGTGATATTTTATGGTATAAAAAGTATCTTATGTTCCTCTCCAGGCTACAAAGTATATGTGCCCCAAATTTCACCCAAATCCGTTCAGCCGTTTTGGCGTGATTGAGTAACAAACCAATATTCAAACATCTAAACATCCAAACATCCAAACATCTAAACATCCAAACATCTAAACATCTAAACATCCAAACATCTAAACTTTCACATTTATAATATCAAGTAGGATCTGTAATTCTTTTTATTTAAACTAGAATTCTGAATTATCATCCTGTGACTGTGACCACTGACCCTGCAAATATGCTGAATGAAACGTTGCACAAATATTTTAAATTCAGAACTAATTGGGGATACACCATCAAATTTTTCCAAGAACAACTTCCATATTTTTAGGAAAACACACCCCATGTAAGCCAACCCCACTTGTAGCAATATTGTATCAAGTAGAAGTGTCCACGTGCAGACGTGTTTGTATGAAAAATATTCCAATATCCTCCTCCCCCCACACCCCCCGCGGTAACCTCGGTGTCCTCGCGAGGTGATCGTAACCCCGGCGCTGGTCAAATTATGTTTGCTCCCAGTTTACGTATGATTGTATCGTTTGCTTCGGGCTTGTCTTTTATTCTTCGTGGCTTGTAAATAGTATTGGCGTTTGTAAAATTTGTAGAAGACGGTTGGTAACTACTTGTATTTACATAAGTGATATATTTTGAGCTGGATTGGAATTTAACATTATATTATTGAGTTTTAGATAAGTTTTTAGTAACTTCATGATTAAGATTTGTGGTTTGAACCCAGCGTTTGCTATACCTCCAGACTAAGTGTTGTACCCCTAGCATGAAAACCTATTATGTTCGTATTATAGTGTTTTTTTATCCACAGCACTTAGCCTTCATCACACCTGATGTTAAGAGGCTGAAGGTATACTACCTAACTACTAACCTACTAGTGCTAACGCACTACTCCCGGAATCCTCTATCACTGAGGAACTGGCTAAGTATCTTATCTCTAACTGCCGGAGTATCATCACGTCAGCCGAACGACGCCCACTGCTGGGCATAGGCCTCCCCCAAGGATCTCCACAACGATCGGTCCTGCGCTGCCCGCATCCAGCGGCTTCCCGCGACCTTGACCAGATCGTCGGTCCACCTTGTAGGGGGCCTGCCCACGGAACGTCGTCCAGCACGCGGTCGCCATTCGAGAACCTTTCCGCCCCAACGGCCATCGGTTCTCCGCGCTATGTGTCCCGCCCACTGCCACTTCAAAGATGCAATCCTTCGAGCGATGTCGGTTGTTTTAGTTCTCCTGTGGATCTCATCATTTCTGATTCGATCGAGCAGGGAAATACCAAGCATCGCTCTCTCCATTGCTCGCTGGGTGACTTTGAGCCTTCTTATGAGACCCATAGTAAAAGACCACGTCTCACTTCCATAGGTCATTACTGGCAACACACACTGGTCAAAGACTTTCGTCTTGAGACATTGAGGTATTTCGGACGCGAATATATGCCGGAGTATAATAATGGTGAAAACACCATTTATAACAATGATGCTTTCAGTATTATTGTGTTGCGTCAGACTTAGATAAAAAGACACGCAGTTGATAGAATGCGAAATTTTGTTAGAAAAACCTAAATTCGTTGAATTAATTTTGGGGATAACGTTTTATTTCATTATTTATCATGTTTCTATTAAATGGTAATTTGATTTGTGTCGATACCATCCGACAACAAACAGATACAATTTTGAAGTTTTGTTATTATTACCACACTTTTATTAGCTTCACTTGTAACTAAGTCACAATGTAAGAAAATCTTGGAATTCAATTTTAACCTACTTCTAATTGTCGTATTGATTTGAAAGTTTGCAAGTCTATATGAATCCGATGACAATACAATAATTTGCTACTATCGAGCTGATCTGATGATGAAGTCTAGAGGTGGGCAGTAGAACTCTTCAATGGCTGCTAGGAAACCCCTCGAGTTTAGGCTCATTTGTTTTGTTCTGATGAGACCTATTTGCTACACTTGGTGGTGAGGTCCTGATGATGGAGCAGGTAGAAAGTCAGTGGCACTCCTAAATGACAACTAGGAAACCCCTCGAGTTTGGGCTCATTTTTTTCATTCTGATGAGACCTATTTGCTACACTTGGTGGTAAGGGTCTGATGATGGAGCAGGGAGGAAATCAGTGGCACTCCTTAATGACCTCTAGGAAACACCTCGAGTTTGGGCTCATTTATTTCGTTCTGATGAGACCTATTTGCTACACTTGGTGGTGAGGGCCTGATGATGGAGCAGGGAGAAAGTCAGTGGCACTCCTTAATGACCACTAGGAAACCCCTCGAGTTTGGGCTCATTTTTTTCGTTCTGATGAGACCTATTTGGTACACTTGGTGGTAAGGGTCTGATGATGGAGCAGGGAGGAAGTCAGTGGCACTCCTTAATGACCACTAGGAAACCCCTCGAGTTTGGGCTCATTTGTTTCGTTTTGATGAAACCTATTCGCTACACTTGGTGGCGAGTGTCTGATGATGGAGCAGGGAGGAAGTGAGGGTTTGGTTCGCGCATCTGGTAACAAATAGACTCTACTCGAATTTGTAAAACTAAATACAATGACATACAATCACGCCTTTGAGTTATAATGTTTACGGGGCGGGCAGACACATGAATGGACTGTGAAATCGATTACCATATATCCATAGCTTTCCATTTATTAAACTAAAAAGTAAAAAATAAATATGTAGTTTAAAAAACTAAAAACACACTTTTATAGGAACATACTAAAAAGTACAAAATAACCGTCTATTTAGTAACGGAAATTAAAAAGCGTGGTGCGCGTTGTCAATATTAAGTACTTACTTGAATGCATGCTTTGCAAAGGGCGCATCACGCTTTTTAATTTCAGTAACTGAATAGACGGTTGTTTTGTACTTTTTAGTATGTTCCTATAAAAGTGTGTTTTTAGTTTTTTAAACTACATATTTATTTACTTAAGTAAAATATTATCTCTAAAATTAATTCAAAGAATTTAGATGTAATAATTTCTAAATTAAATTAATAACAAAACTTCATAATATAACACAGTCATATGTAAATTTGTGTTTGAATTTTAAGGAAATGACCTATATACTTACTGATGTGTTGTCCTTAGCTTTAATCAACTCTAACATAAGTAACTTGATTTTCCAAATGTTCAATTTCATCTTGATGGAAGACGTAACAATCAGTTACATCGAAATCAAAATTCCATCGACGTAATATATTATTATCATCCCTTTTCATCTCCAAGCATGACTGATCGATAATTTACCTTCAGAATTCTTCCAGTTATCGCCCTTCCATCTAAACATCCAGGATGGACCCCGATTATCCATCTGGCACTGCCCTCACTGCCCACGGCATAGGTGGAAAGGGGGCCACCCTTAATTTCCGGTCACAACGCACATCTTACGATGCCCATTCCATATCCCCGAATGGAAGGAAGGTGCATAACATTGAATAAACAGGTTTTAATAATAATATTGAAAGGATAACGACAACAATGGAACCGAAGATGAAATCCCATTAAGTTAGAAAGAAACAACAATATGTACGTAAGTGTAGTGCGTTTTTTAATACTGTTTAGTTAGATGGTATTCTATTATTTAGCATTGGAATTATGAAGTGATATTTTCATGTGAGAAAATCATGTTTTACTTTTTTGCACTCACAATGCAATTTTTATTATTGCAAAATGGAAAATGAAGTATTCGCGATTTGTGAGACGGGTCGATTTTTTCTATATACTTCATTTTCCATTTTCATTACATAAGTACATTTTTTTTCTAATCTTTTTACCTAAGGCATTTTGTTAGACACTAAGTTTTATTAAGAAGAAATAAATATTTTATACCATCACATACATTTCCAATATCAAACTGAAATAGCTTGAGCACTAATGTTATGAAAATTGGAATGAAAAGTTAGTTTTTTTCAATATTCATGCATACACACCTTCGATCATATAATGATCGAAGATACACACACATTCTTTTTTTTCAAATATTTTATTTGTTAACGATGGATTTTAATAATTAATTATTTAAAGTTTTTATTTGTATTTTACCGATTATTTGTATTAGAATAGATGATTAGCGCTTCGCGAGCCTCACTAATGAGGTATACGCTGAAAATCAGCGTCACGGCTTTATGTTGTGACATGTAGCTGGGACCTTTTTAGTACCATAATTTATTATTTATTATTGATTGTATTGTATTTTTTTAATTTTATGGTGCTAAATAAACGCTTTCTATTTCTATTTCTATTTCTATTAATTTCATACATACTATACTCTCGCCTGTTTCCCACGGGGTAGGCAGAGACTATGGATCGCCACCTGCTACGATCCTTGCAAACTTCTTTCGCTTCATTCATATTCAACAATCTTTTCATACATGGCCGGCGATTTTTGTCACTGCGTTTTGTCAATATTCACCTAACCGGGAATCAAACCCGGGACCTCCAGGGATAGCGTCACCTGAAAACCGGTGCGTACACCACTCGGCCACGGAAGTCGTGGAGTTGAAAGTTTACGTTATTACGTCAGGGGTTGTAGCAAGTAATATTATACATAATTATATAAGATGTTTTGAAACAAACTGCAAAACGAGCAGGGGGTGGTCAGGTTAAGTGTTTAGAACGTAAATAAAATAGAAAAAAGATCCCTAAAATTATTATTTTTTAATTACTTTTACAAAAAACTGTAATATTATCTATGGATATCAATTCAATATTTAACATAATACCAAACGTAAAAACAAAATTACTTATTTAACCACGAGACGATAATCGTAGGTAAACGATAATCCGGAAGCTATTGGGCGCATACAATAGCACGGTAGGAGTATCGCTATAGCGGCTGGCCGATCAGCTGTTGGACCGCCGCCAAAGAATATATACACTTACGCCGCCGCGCCGGGGTTGATGACCGCGGCGCCCAGCCGCGTGCGCTCTGAAATTACTTGTTTTCATCGTAAAATGAAATAATTTTATTAAAACGTTTGGTATTGTACATATTGAATTGATATCAAAAAATAATATTAGAATTTTTTGTAAAATTAAATAATATAAAAAAAAATTGGGATATTTTTTTCTATTTTATTTATGTTCTATTCACTTGACCTGAACACCTCCTGCTCTATTTGCAGTTTGTTTTACACCATCTTATATTCTGTGGTTGTAGTTTAGTTCGGTGCTTGGGCGTTATTATCTATCTGTCACACTTACATCAATGCTTTTTTCTTATTTATTAATGTCATTTAATGTTGTTTACCTGAAAGAATTCAAATAAAAAATACTATTGGACCTACACAACTCACCAATATTTTTTTACGATAGTGATAACAGTGACAACTCTGAAAGTAGCGCCATAAAATTTGGCATAAATCGCACAAGTTGGCCAGCCGTACATCAAACCTGCGACCAATGGTCAGCGCGTAAAAAACCAACTTCGTCTATTAGTCCACTCAACCACGGTACAGTGGCACACTGAGAGCAGTAGTTCATTAAGTTATTATTTGTCATGTTCTCATGATTGACTAATTGATAAATGTTATAATTATCTACTTGAAAAAGAACCTTGTATCTAACTGCTCGAAGGGGATACGAACCCTAAACCTATGGCTGTCCTGAGGACCTAGATAAGTGGCTTTCTACTATCGAATTCGCCAGTAGAATAGAAAGAAAATGTATGGAATTGACATTAACGGTCACGTGACATTTCGACCGCTAATGTCAATCCCATACATTTTCTTTCTATTCTACTGGTGAATTCGATAATAGAAAGCCACTTGACTAGGGGGGCTGGTCACCACTGTTCAATTTGAGCTATTGAGACGTAAGTACCTAGGTTTGTCAAAATATTTAGTACTTTTTACATTTTCGTACGTGGTTTGTGGACATGTGCTTGTGGACAAGACACGCTATGGTGCTTGTGGACAAGACACGTGGACAAATGCTATTTCTGTTGCTGCTAAGATGGTTGGTATCAAAAATGTTCGTCGATACAAAATCTTGAGGTTTAAACATTTAACTTAATTCTGTTTATCACAAAAATATACTTCTACCATATTGCTCTCAGTGTACTCAAAGCTTTTGCTGTCATCATTTTTTGTTATTATCATTTAATTCGCATTACATTCCCATAGCCTCTTATGAGTTACAACACTGCCGTGCTTGCCCAGCCGTCATTGGACACGGAATTCCGAAAGTTTCGCTTTTACGATAGTGACTTCATTTGAAGCCAATTGTCGAAGTTTGTTTTCCCAGTTTTTATGTTCCACAAACTTTGTAATAAAGAGTAGAGTGGTGTTTAGGTGGTAACCCATATAAGTTATTGTTCGGGAAATCTTATTGGTCAATATGATATATGTGTTCTGTAAATTAGTTTGGTAAAGGATAGCTTGTTTACATAATGTTTCTGTTCCAAATATATTGACGGTCTCCTTGGCTCAGTAGATTTAACTGGGCAGAATCGAATAGATGCAGGCATTTTCTCATTATAGGTACAGCCAGGGACAAATTCGGTGAACCACTTCTTACTTCTTTTCGTGTGGCTGTTGTCTCACCGTTCAGTTGCAGTTCCTACCCCTAATTGCTAATGCTTTGTACTAACCTAGTTTAATACATAAGGAAATAGTAAAAGAGTCTGCGATTGAATGGCGAGGCACCAGCAACACGAAAAGAAGTATGAGGTGGTTCACCGAATTTGCCCCGATTGTACCTACTTTAAGTTAGTGAAATTATTATTTCTACAACCTTCTATTCATCATTATCTAATTCATTCATCATCATTTAATGTCCACACTGGCCTTTCTTATGGATGGATAAGGAGAATGGGCCATGCATGACCCAACTATTGAGATAGTTGCATAACCTCAACGATCGCAAGCCGAGTGCGCTAACCACTGCACCACAGGCTCCTCAACGTTCTTCGTAATTTTTTTATCACCCCGGATAATTTTAAGGATTATTCTACTCATGAAAACAAACAACTTTTACTACGGGAACAAAACTGAGATCACCTGAAATCGCGATACGCATCCAAAAGTGCAAAAATATTTTACCAAAATGCATGGAACAGCTTATTTTTTTTTGTCGCGATTTAAGTTTTGGTCCCATAATAAAAGTCGTTTGTTTTCATGAGTAGAATTATCTCTAAAATTATCTGTTGTGTTAAAAAAATTACCGTGTATATTAATCGACATTAAATTGAACGTGACGCGAAGACAATATACCTACCTATTTTATGTCGTGTAGTCGTGTACTTTATCCCGCAGGAATGTGATGTTTTTCCGGGATAAAAAGTAGCCTATGTTCCTCTCCAGGCTACGAAGTATCTGTGTCCCAAATTTCAGCCAAATCTGTTCAGCCGTTTTGGCGTGATTGAGTAACAAACATACAAACATCCAAACATCTAAACTTTCATATTTATAATATTAAAAAGTAGGATAAATAGCCATAATTAGGACTATTTGTAGGTTCTTATTGAGTCCTAATCAAGTTTTAATCACCATCAATATTGATTTCGACAAAAGGTATTTTTATGACAATAATTAATGTTGAGTAATAGCACTATTATTTTTTTGTCCTCTGTGGTAAATAGTGTGACATTTAATCCAAACAATTACTATTTCTTTTCCACCTCTCTTTCATAGCATATACCTAGCAGCAACAACTCTCACAAATTGATAAGAATTTCAACCCATAATAGTAGAACAACAGACCCATTTACTACTCTATCGTACTTGCCAAAGAACTACCAGTCCTGGGGATATGGGAGCAGGGTTTACAATATTTTGGTTGTTGAAGCTGAAGGGCCTTTCTTTAGCTGGTGAGGCAATTGTGAGAGCACCGGACACCGGCATGAAAGCGACAATAAAAGGTGGCAGACCTGCTGATTGGTACTGGTGAGCAGTCAAATGTAATAGGTGATGTATTTTAGGATCCGTTTAAAGAAAACAAAAATATGAATTTTTGGAACTGTGTGTAGGTCTTCGATCAACAATAGTACTAGATGAAGACTCACGAACTAAATGAAAACTTTATATGGACAGACTAACTTTTTTTTAAACAGAGATAAAAGGTTACGCATGTTACGATCTTAAATTATAAATGACAGCAAGCGTTCCAAGTTTGAAATACCTTATTATTATTGACCCTGTCAAAATAATCTACTTATAATTAAACTCTCAAGTGGGCTTATGAGGCTTGGACATATCTGTCACTCCAAGTATGTATCTAGAACTAGGTGTTATTGTTGATCGAAGGTGTAGGTAGTATAAAATCTAGTCCATAAGCTGAGCAGATAATAAGAAAAATGGATAGGAGATACAGTGGATAATAACATTATTATGGCCTACTAGCTGTCTCTTGATTTTTCGTTTCTTTTGGGATGGGTTGCGAAGGGACTCGCAGTCACGACCTTTCACTGCCCGAGGTGTCCGCGAGAATGCTCTGAAAAAGTCCTATCGGAGCTAGTTGTGAGACATCGATTACCTATTTCTTATACTTCATTTTCGATATAAATTGCATTGTGAATGCAAAAGAGGTTAAAAATAATTTGAAATACATAACGCCCACAGACCCCAAAAATCATCGATGAAACTAATTAATAAACAGGTGGGAGACTAACGCCCGAATTCTCAAACGCTAATCATCTTTGGGAGCGTCTCAAACATCATGGCATCTCTTTCAAACGTTTGACATTTAAAGTGACAGGGCGATGTGTGAGACGCTCCTAAAGATAAGTTGCGTACGAGTATTCGGGCATAAGAATTATGTCACCCAATATCATTGGGCGATTTATTTTATTAATTACAAAATAGCGGATCCTCGTGGTTTTGTATTGTATTTTATCCCGACATTCCCGTGGGAATATCGGGATAAAATACAGTCTATGTCACTCCGAAAGAATGTAGCTTTCTAATGGTGAAAGAATTTTCTAAATCGGTCCAGAGTTTCGGAGCCTAAAGCCTATTCGATGCAAACAAACAAACGAACTAACAATCAAATCTTTCCTCTTTATAATATTAGTATACCTTATAGGCGTTAAAGGATCTATTATACATACACATGGATTGGAGGTTGCGATGCTTGAATTTATATGTAAAAAGTTATCTCTGGAGCTGCTGAAGTGATTTCGAAAATTCTTTCACCAGTCGACAGCTACATCCATATTGAAAGTAATATTAAAAATGTAAAAGTGTGTTTGTTTGTTTGTCCGTCTTTCACGTCAAAACGGAGAAACGGATCTACGTGATTATTGGTATGGAGATAGTTTCGGAGCTGGAGAGTGACAAAGGCTACTTTTTATCCCCGAAAAATAATACGTTTCCGTGGGATAAGTCGTATGGTTTTAAACAAATTTAACCACTATCAAACATGTGTGGAATTGATTCTACTTTCGATTCTGAACAAACTGTTTTCTCGGTTTCACTAAAAGTATTAACACGTTGTAGATAGGGCGATCCTGTGGAAGTTCAAGGCGCGAGGTAAACGCACCTTTATTGCTTGAAATTGGCTGCGTCCTGCGGGCGACGACCCGCCACAAGGTAATGGGCCACTCAATGGGCTTTCACTCGATGGATACAGACAGACACGAATCAATTTGTACGCGTTTCATTCTTTACAGTTTTTTGAAGTGAAAACTTATAGGAAAAATGTGATAGTAAAAAACCACGAGCCCTATAAGCAGCTTCCCGCCTGAAAGTTTTTTACTATCACATTTTTCCTATACTTACAAAAATTGCATTGTGAATGCATAAAAATAATTTAAAAGCTTAAGTGAAAACTTCTTTATTGTGATGGGTAAAAAATGTTAAACTCGCGTCAGGAGTTCAGGACAAGTGAAAATTCGTAACAAAAAACGTGACTTGATCGAAAAACTGTTACAATGTCATTAGAATACGAAGGCCAATTTCACCATTGTTTCCAAAGTTGTAATAGCTCAAGTTAGAAAACGGGCGTCATTAAAGCCAGAAGACCTCATCTGTATTTTTTTTTGTCAAATTCCTTTTTTTGTGAAAAAGTCTACGGAGCCTTTTTCATTTCTGCCGGCACTTCCGGAGTGCAAACCATTCTTTTTAAGATAGGATAGGACTTCGAGGGACGAGGGACTAAAAGTGGAAACATTTGCTGCAAATGCAACGTAAACGAAGATTGTTCTACCCATAAAGCTCCTCCTCCTCGCTAGACCTTTACGAATGAACTAACCGTCGTAATGCTGTAGTAAAATAGCTGTTCCTCAGTAATTGGATTCCGGGAGTAGGTTCCAGCTTAAACCGTATTATCACTTAAGAATAGTTGCGTGCGATGCAGCATAATCCCGTAGTGAATAAAAAAATCTTTTAAAAGGTCTTCTAAATGAAGAACACGTTGATAATGAAATTGATCATCTACATGCCGATGCAACTATGCAATAGAAACACTCCGTATTTATGCAACGGTAACGCATGCAACATTAGTATGACATTAGCCGGCCGCCGCCGCCGGGCGTGCGCGGGCGCTGATTGCGACAATTGCCGACAATCAACGGCAATTTACGACGCCCCCCTCTCCCCGGCTTTCTTTTCTCACCGGTACTGGTGGAGAGAAAAGTCAATTAGGTTTTAGGTTAAAATTAGAACTATCAACTATCACTTCTCAGTTAAAAAAACATTGCACAATTTAAGAATCCATAATTTTTCTATTCGTGCATTGTAAACACATAACTAGTTATATCAGAAGTTACAGAAATATGTAATGAGGGAGCGTTTCCACCTAAGCTGGGCTGCACAGAGCTGAACTCTGTTCCATACCTAAATAGTTAGATAAGTTGACACCGCTGCCCGCCGTACCTGTAGCCGTAGCATAGTAAACTATCGTTATGCTAATCGAATGTAAACTATTACCGTCCTTCGAAAGCTGTCAAAGTGCTGCTGTCAAAAATGATTTAATTTCAGTTCCTTAAAAAGGGTGTCTCAAAAGTACGTATATGATTTGAATTTCGCGCTATTTCCGAAATATTCAAGATGGCGGGTTGAAATTTGACATACGTCATCTTGACACATGTAAAATTAATCGTGGAGCGTTTCACAATAAAACAGAGCATTGAAGTTATACAAATATTTAACGAAAATTCAAACACTCGTCGAAAGGTCGAAAAATCTCGTAATTTCAAGAAGAGGTGATGTCAAATGGCCTCCGAGATCTTGCCATCTAATGCCACTGGATTTCTTTCTTTGGGGCTACGTCAAAGATAAATCCTACACCAACGATCCACAAAACATAGACAATTATAGACAAAATATTCGCCGAGTTATTGGTGAAATAAGTAGCGAAATGTGTGAAATTAGCACCGAAATGTGTGAAAGTGTCATGAAATCTTGCACTCAGAAAAAATGCCCGTGGCGGCCATTTAGCAGATATTCTATTCAGATAAAATTGTACAAGCCTCTTCTTTAAAATAAAATAAAACTACGAAGAAATTCCAATCCATTCGCGTTTTATTGAGACAAATCATCCTATACCTACTTTTGGGACACCCGTTTCGTTATAACCGAAAGAGGCGCTGCTTTGCTTTGAATACAAAATACGATCACGATACCGGTTACCATATAGCGACAGTATTGTATTTCGTGCTAGGGCTACTGTTGAGTCAAATGCATAGAAAACTAGCTTTCCGCCCGCGGCTTCGCACACGTGGAAAACACGACGCTATCCCGCGGGAATGTATTATTTTTCCGGAATAAAAAGTAGCGTATGTTCCTCTCCAGACTACGAAGTATCTGTGTCCCAAATTTTAGCCAAATCCGTTCAGCGGTTTTGGTGTGATTGAGTAACAAACATCCAAACATCTAAGCTTACACATTTAAGTATAAATACCTATTAGTAGGATACAGCTCAGTTACACGCAGCTCAGCTTATGTGGAAGCACCCCTATATTCCATCAATTTAACTATCCGTGTGACACCTACCTATATAGGTACAGACCTATTCTAAGCCAGTCTGGAACTTTAGTAGGAATTTGACTCTGCATGTGCTTTGCACTAACCTTAAAAACAAATAAAAAATCTCATCCGAGAAATGAAACTCAAGAATAATATAAACCAGATCTTGCAATATTCGCATATGAAAACACATCTACTGATCCGGCACTACTTTCCAAACACGTGTGTCGGCATAAAACTAAAAATATATATGTTAAGAAAGCAAATACGCAGGAACACTGTTTATTATGATTATGGGGATTATGTGCGCAATAATAGTGAATGAGCTTCTTTGCCGGTTGCAAATCATGGTGAGTTCTTAAACATATTGCAAATAAAGCTAATTTTATATTAGTCCTTTTAGAAGTCTTGAGGCAATTCGCTTTTTGCTATAGGTATCTATATTAAATCTATATTAAATATTTTTATTAAATAGGTGAAGAAGGCGAGAACAGAAGAGGCCTATCCACTTGATGTGACACGACAGTTTCCTGACAAACATTATTGAAGGCAAAATGGAAAGGAGAAGAGAAAGGGAACGATCTAGAATAAGTTATTTCAAACAAATAAAGGAAAAGGTTAATGTTGTGTCGTATCAAGAAGTGAAGGTATTGATAGAGAGACGAGACGAATGGGAGATACTCCACCGCCAAGAGGAAAGCTTATAAATCAAAGAAGAAGGTATGTACAAGGAAAAACATTATCTGGCAGCCCAACCTCCTGATGGGATTCATAAGTTTGATGCTAATTCGAATTGCACGAATTTGTCTCTGTTCTGCGTCTGATATAACGTGGTTTAAATTATCTCATATCTCTCTCTTTGGGGTCGGTCCTTCATGTCTGAGGATCGTGGTCAGCATCAGGGTTGCATCAGGAGCGAATGATTTGCCTCCATCGGTTACGGTCCAGCGCGTCTCTTACGGCCGTGTATAGTTTGGAGGATGACGAGTCTTTTATTTGATCGGTCCATCTTGTAGGTGAGCGACCGCGCGATCTTTTGTCTTTGGTGCTCCCGACCACAATCAGTTTTTCTAAGCTGTCGTCTACTCTTCGTACCGTGTGACAGAAATATGAGAGAGTGCGTTGCTGGCATATGATAGTTAGGCGAGTTGGAATTTAGAGCTGGGTTAGGATTGATGTATTAGTGCGTTTCGCTGTCCAAGGTATTCTTAGCATTCACCTCCAGTGCATCTCGAATGCATCAATCCTTTGCCTTTCTCGGGTCAGAATTGTCCACGTTTCAACTCCATACAGGAAGATTGGGAATACCAAGGCTCTTACTTATTTATTTATTTTCGGAAGACCAACAGCAAAATAACATAAATTATAAGTTAAACAAATAACAACAGAAAGCCAATTACAGGTCTCCACCAATAGAAACAATATAAACAAACACACTAAATAGATCATTTAGGAACACGTTACAGAGTGTCGGGTAACACTAAGTTTTGACCTAAGATGTAGGTAGGTACTAAAACTTAAAATAGACACAAAAACAAAAAAGAAATAAGTTAAAAGTGAAAAGGTGAACAGCGCCCTCAAATTTTTATGCTGCCATTATACAAATCAATTGGTTAATTGTCGAAAAACTCACTACTCAATCTGAAATTTGTTTTGATACCAATTCCTCTTTTCTTCCAGATGTTGTTCAAACGGGTCATAGCATCCTTTGCCATCCCAATGCGCCTTCTTATCTCGGATACTAACCTATTTATTTTAAAACCTTATGAAACCAATACTTGACTTGAAAATGTCAGAATAGTCGATAGTAAAATATACTGAGTGATACTGCAAACCTAAATGCTAACTAATATCGGTACATTCATGTTACCGGTAAATCGTTTATGACCACACTCCTAAATCACGTCCGAAATTAAATTTACACCTTTTCAATAAATCACATATTTCCTCTGCAATAAAATGTTCTTTATTAACAATAATGTTTATGCGTGACCCACATTTAACTGACGCGAAAGGTGTTATGTTATGTTACTAAAGGCGACTGAAAAATATGTGAACAAGTTACTGATGGGGTATAATACGTGTAACAAGAAAACGTGTGGTCTGAGATACGAATAGGCATCGACCTTCATCTATATGATTAATAAAACTGACGAACTATGTTTTATATCAAATTAAGTATGCTACATTATAATAAGATATAGGTATCGCGAGAGGGTTGTCAAAATTTTTTGTAGTTTCCATACTATCGATTGGTGTAAAAGTAATTCATTAAACAGATGGGTGCACGACTATTCGATATCAACTCGATTCGATTGCAATCGTCGATCAAACATAGTCTGGCCAGGAAAATTTTAGCTAACCTACTCGCGACATGTTATTTAATGTAACTTTAAAAATAGGTAAGTATTAAAGACTAGGAAATAAAAATACATAAATATGTTTACTAGAACAAGGTTGAGAAGTGATTTTCCAAAGGGGCTTATTTCCATGATAAAAAAAATCAGTAATTGAGAAAAACCTCAGAAAAGCCAGGTAAAACTATCTTATGGAAACTTTTTTCTCTCCCGTAGTCCCGTAGTGCAGTACATAATTATTATTCTGTTATTATTGAAACTGTTATTTTAATAATACCGTACCGTATAATTTAATAATATTCATTATTAAAGTTCCAACCTTAGTTCCAACGTTTTAGTTAAAAAAAGTTGTATACTATCCTTATAACAGATCTTACTTAGACAAGAAAAAATCACTAAAATGCAACGACTTTTGTACGTTATGGATAACCTGCCTCAACTACAATAAACTTTACCAACTTTTCAAAACATCCACCAAACGATTCCACTCTAATAAGAAGGGTTGTTCTCATACCAATGTGATTATCATATTCAATATTTGCAGGTCTTATTTACATTTCCCCAATAGCTCAAGGCGCAAGGGTCACTTTCGAGTGGTAAGCACAACAATACAGTGTTTAGGGTAAGCCGTGATATTAAACCGCTCTCGCATTGTGCCCTGAAAGGTACGTCTCATTCGCACCGCGCCACCTTTCATCCGTGTCCGACTGATGGACACAGAGAGTACGAAGAATATTTTATTGTTAATAGTACTAGTTTTGTGCCTACCTGCATATAACTTCTGAGTTACATAAGTCATATTGAAGATAGTAGGATCTAACTGACAAAAACAATATTTAAATTAGGACGAAAAAGCCAAAAGCGAAATGGGGAAAATTATTTTCTGACAAAGCTTTCGGTCAATACACATACAAAATATGCTTTAACTTATTAGGCATGGCATTTACGGTTAAAACTTAATTAAAGTAGACTTTTAACAACACAATACATAAACAGAGCATTCACAGTTATTAATTAGGTACCTACAGTAAATAATGCTGCTGAAAATGATGTTTTCAATACTTATGATCACCAGTTATTCGAATGATCTTTAATTTTTGACAACAACTTTCCTATTTCTTCGCGCATCAAAAATAACAGATCGTCAGATAAAAATGTTATTCTTTAAAATTGCATGCATTGCCCAATACTTACCTTCTGCAGGTCTACAATCTTTAATCTGTGCCATATTTTCCCAACAAAGAGTCGGTTGTTTCGACCAGCGGCTCGCATTGTCCGCTCCCTCGCCGCCATTGTACTCTGACAGCCTCCCTGACGCCGGTGTGCCTCTCATATATTTGATTTGAGGGATGGCTTAAGCTTAAGAATATTGTTATAAATGCTTTGAAATCATATCACTTGAAACGTCTACTTCTCGCATTTCCGCTTGCACTATTCTTTGAATGAAAGGAAATATGAGGTTTGTGTTTCTTACGAATAGGTTGATGATTCTGAAACCTGACATAGAACTAGTAAAGATTGAGAATGAGAAAAGCCAAGTAAGCCCTGACTACAAAAATAAGAAACCCATGGCGAGGTTTTGCGGAAATGTGACGAACTAAATTTTTCTACAGAATTTGACAACGAATTTTTTCGTTTTGTAACAACGAAGAGGCGACAGTAGTGCCTCACTCAAGCCAGGTTTGTGGTATGGTCAGGCTTTACCTACCTATTTGACGAGTTAAGTTTTTATTTGGATATTCGTAAGCTAATACCTACTAAAATCTTATGCTAGTTTTGGAAAATCAGATTGTTTTTCAATATCCTCTTTACATGAACTGATAAATTTAAGACTCTGATGGTGGAAAGACTAGTCCTATTCAACCTCCGAATGACCTTCGAAAATGCAACGTTAACATTTATTGTTATAAACCACAGTATTTATTATGATAAAACATATTTGCTAGCCGTACATTATTGAACTAGGCTCAATAAATCATCCGAACCCATACAGGTGAACCTGCTTCTTGATCATAAACGTTTAATTTACAACGCTCTATGACGTTGATTGTCTTACAAATATATTGTTTGAATGAATTTTATGAGCTCCACTCAGCTTCAGTTTGCTAAATCATTTCTAGAGGCTGCTAGGCGGCTGCCAGATGTCGAATTTTAGATTATTATCAACAATAAGAAATAAGTAGAGAGTGTGAACACAGTATGATGTTAGTTACGGAAACCATAATGCAATATAATGGGTTTTATAACAACTGTCGTTTAAACTCGCCTTTCAGTTCAACTGCTAAACAAGTATTTTATTAGTCAGAATAAAGAATTAAAATTACGTAAATCAAAACTTAACATCCTTATTAAAGTCAAACACTTATATTTAGATAGTGCAGATTATTTTTACCCACCTACCCATGTTTTACCAACTGAAAAGCGAAAACCAACATCCGCCTGATATTTGTACACGTGAAATCACCTAGCAGAATTAATGTTAGCAGAGCGTGAGTCATCCTGAGCCAACACATATAACTCGATCGAGCTTAACCCGGCGATAAATCTAAAGAACCACACACCAGGTGTATTCCGAGAAAGCTCCTAGCTAATCTGTCTCTGGACATGTCTTGAGATAAGCCTTGTTTAGAGCGGCAGGTGACCGATCCGTTTTAACTCAATATTTAGCACCCATTTGATCTGGACGAAGATTAGTAGCGAATTATTACGATGGATCTCAAATGAAGCCGGTGCAATAATTAACTTCGGGACTTTTGATAGGATCGCTTTGAAGAGGCTAATCTTTAGGAAATAGACTGCGATTCTAGATGGCGCCGTTTCATTTTGCTATTCTTATTTGTACTTTTTTTAATACCAGACTGTTTATATACTCATAGATTTATTTTTGTTTATATGTAGATCACTTGTGTGTATCATTAATAATAATTTAAGAAATAATAACTTTTTACTTTGGGTTGAGGAGATCCCTTTTTGCAGATCATAATTTTGTTTTCTGGCTTAGGAATTTTACTCAAAAACGAAAAGTAGCTAGATACTTAAACTTATCAAATGAAATAGGTGGTTATGTCTTCATAGAGTTTGTTGTGTAACAGCAGTCATACTATACTTCCGTACATAATTTGTAAAAATGTTTTTAAAAGATTTAATTTTGTAAACTAGACTTATTGTATTGGATAGGGCTTTGAACAAGAAAAAAAATTTTTTTTACTAATTTACCAGTTAAGTTTTTATTAATTTATTTATTCAATTAAAACTCATTATCTACATAAAATGGATATCAAATAATCACAAAACCATTCTAGATGGTTTGACTGTAGGATCGGGTGTCTCAAAAACAAGATAAGTATATAATAATTTTACGGCTAAAATTATTTGCTAAACCTTTTTAGTTCACGTGAATAGAAAACAGTCGGTAATTAGACCAATCCGGTAAAACCGGCGCAAAATATACGTCGCATGTCATCATAAAACACAAAACACAACAAAGACATCAAAATAAACAATAATATGTAAGTGAATGGAGAGAGTGTCTTTTGATGTTCACCTACTGAAAGATGCCGGCGAGAGAGCAAAGCGATAATTTTCCCGGTCAAAACTACGCTCCTCTGAGGACTTTGAAGCAGACGTCGGTTTACGACCACAATAAATTATACGAACGCTTAAAACGAACACGTGTTTGGAAGAAAAAATATGACTAGAGACCGTTTTTCCAACTGGCCAGGTAATATTCCCGCTCGGAGTGATTTTATGATGGATGCTAAAAGACGCTCGGCTGTTTCGCGCGAAAATAGATTCGCGACGGATAATTAATACCCGTTATGCATGTGCTCGTCGCGAACTCGGGGACCGTGTAATTATTGCATTTCGGTGACAATAATGATCAACTGAGATTTTAAAGGGTTTGACGCTAAACGTGAAGCGGTTGAGCAGAAAGTTGGAGTAGAGAATTGTGGTTTTCAAATTCAACCAATTTTTTTCTGGCACGATGCTGGAATTGAGCTTGTTAAATACAGGTCTAAAGTTCTAAGAATATCTATGTAGGTAATCTTCACAAATCTTTAAAGTATATCATAAGATACCACAGTAAAAGAAGGAAAAGTAGACCTTATCAGAAACAAACAGGTGATCATCGAAAGCTTCAATTAACCCCCGGTGATAAATCACTGGGCTACCATTTGATCAACATCAACGCGGACGGACGTCGCCAACAAACCGATTTATAAACTATTAGCCGAGATCCCCGCGGACCGGACGGCGCGATGGCGCTGGATCAACGCAGAAAGTCAAGATGACATGTGCAGGTACAATTCATTGTTATAATTGTCTTCGTCTTTGATGCGAGGAGTAATTAATAGCAGCACCCGACACACCTTGTCGGGTGCTGTCTTTCAAATCGATGGATTTGGGATAGCGACAAATGAAAAAGTCTTGGTGAATTCATATCGAGTATTGTCTAGTTTCTTTTAGTTTCAATTAAATCTCCTGTGACTCCTGTAACTGTTTCTCCCAAATCTGGATCTCTATCAATTCATAATCTTTTAAATAAATTAATATCAATTTTACCTCTACAAAATTCTTCTAACTTTATTCAGCTAAACCAACTATTATATAGTCTGCGAAACACGCTTTAATCCGTTTGTCTAATATTTGCCAACGGCTAGCACTTTTCAAATCTAAGCAATGGTCAGTTCCAGATAAAGCTCCAGTCTTGTAAGATGTATAATGTATGGACAGAGATCAAACCTCGCTTCTCGCACGTAAACGAAGTGTCACAGAGCTGATTGTGCCATCCGTCAGCGACGACTGCGGTCGCTCTGTGGACGGGGCGCCGGCAATGCGTCTCAGAATTGACAATCGCGAGGTAGGACTGTGAAAATATTATGACAAATATTTAAACAGCCCTAACCCGCCCCAGCTTCTTAGATTTTACATTTAAATCTTCTCCTTGAATTTACCCTATTAACGAAAACAGCATTCATATCCATTGCGTTTGAAAGATCTAAGCGTATCAGCTGGCGGGAAGCGACTTTGTTTTAGGTAAAAACAAAATACTACCACCACTTGAATCAGTACTGTTACAGTTTCAAATATATCATTTGCTTCATTCAACTGTCTCTCAAAATCACCAAAAGTTTCAATGTTTCAATAATGTTATTTTATAATAAATCATCAATATCTGCAATGCTTGGCCCCTGTGCCTGAGACAATAGGCCGCAGCTTTTCAAAGCTCAGGGGGTTTGATATAGTAAATTTTTACAGACCTATCTCCTACCTATAAACATTCCCATACCATAGACACGATCACAGGCTATCAGGCTTAGCCACTGCGCCAATTCTTTCTCTCTCAGTGGTAGAGTTTATTTAGAAGAAAAACAACACCTGATCTTTGTAGCACGTGCAATTTAAACTTTACTTCTTCAAGCAATCAAATGATCCAAGGGAATTAATTATAACCTAACAGCAGCGTGCTTCCCTGTATCGTATTTATAGTGGCGACGTTTAATCAAGGTGCGGGCGGGGATACGTAATTAAGGTGCAGGTTGACAGATGACAAACGACCGGCGACCGGGAGATGAGGACACACCTTTATTAGTCACCTTCAACTTCAATGTGGCGAATACGAGTGTGCGAGAGAAGCAAATTATTATGGCTTCAGTTGAGTTCATCTGTAATGCTTCATATTCTTTTCGTGAATTTAATTGAATGCTTATATTGGGAAGGAAGTCTGAGTCATTGAATTGTAAGAAAGCTTGGATGGTGGTAGATGTACCTCCTTGGTAAAGTCAACATCGGTCCGGTTTTTACACCGTTTTCCTATTGTATTCAGTGATTCCGTGTTACCACCATTTTTAGGGATTCTGGGCATTTATTACTATCGTTGTTTGAAATTGCCATAAAACGTTAGCTACTTAATTTGTATTTTTTTAGTCCACAACGGGGCAGCATTTAGCCTTCATCACACCTGATGTTAAGTAGTGATAAAGCTAAAGGTGGACGCGCACTACCCCCGGAATCCTCAATCACTGAGGAACTCGCTATCTTAAGTATCTCTAACTGCCGGAACACAATAATGCTTAAAACATCATTGTTATGGCGTCAGACTTAGATAAGAGGGTGGTAGCTAGCTAGACGGACTAAGAACAAGTCCTACTACCAACCAAACCGAATACAATAGTACCCCCACTGGGAATCGAACCCGGGACCACTTGGTCTGACATCGGTGGTGTGAACCACTAGACCACAGAGGCGGTTAAGGTCTAGGAGATGCCTTTTAAAACCCAAAAATAAATAATTGATTGACATATTAATTGGATCTTCAATTAGTAATGACTAATTACTCCTTTGATTGGTAATTAATGAATTACCAGATAATCAGATATTGTAAAACAAAAATCAACAAGCTTGAATTTCAACGCACCGTCAAAAGTCCTTGATTAATATCTCAAATGTAAACATAACACAATCGTCGCGCCCGATGATGACAATAACAGCGTTTTTCATATGAAAACATCATAAAAGATGGCGGCAGTGGCCCATGTCAACCAATTTGTCAAGTTGACGCACGGCTTCCGAGCTGTCAGTGGCCACCGATTGATTTACGCGCGCAACTGCTCTCACGCTATATTTTAGTCTATGGTTTGTCTATGATTGCGTAATGTCTATGGCAGGGAGTGCTCGTTTTATTCAATGTTTTTTGTGTCCCCACTGCTGGGGCACTTGCCATCCTTATGGATGGATAAGGAGAATGGGCCATGACTCACCATGCGCAGGCCCAGTGAGGATTGTTGGGTACTAACGACTGCAAATGCAGCCGGGGCCAACGGCTTAACGTGCCTTCCGAAGCACGGAGGAGCTCGAGACGAAAAGTTTTTGGTCACCCATCTCGTGACCGACCATTGCGAAAGTGGCTTAACCTTAGCGATCGCCACGGGCTCTTCCATTTTTATTCTATAAGTAGTATTTAAGAATGCATTGTATGCTATAAAACTAGCTGATGAGCAGAATATAGTAAAAAATAAGGAAATCGTTATTTGGCTTAAAACTCCATTTCTTAGTGCAGTTTAAGCTGATTACGTGTGTGATGGCCCGGGATCTGTTCCTGGTCGTAATTCAGGTTTAAAATGCAATTTGTGACCCAGATTTTTGCCGTAAAGGTAGGATTAGTGCTCGAGTAATATTGTAAAATTAACGACGACTATTAAAACTGGGAAATAGTTACTAGTAGTTGATACTGGTTTTAGTAGAATCATCACTTTTTGGAATAATTTATGGCTGATTTTAACAATTATGGAATGACTAGCTGACCCGGCAAACGTTGTTTTGCAATATAATAGTGGACCCGGTCACCAACAACTTGTGTGTGTGTTTATACACCAAAAGTTGCCTACACCAGACAACAGATAGCGCTAGTTACACTCTACTAATAAAGGGGCCCAAGCTTGGTCTCTATTTCTTACATATAAAAAATTACTCTGTGAAGTAGAGTGAGTGTCAGATAACTCTGCGCGCATGCGCGACTGGGGCATTTTTGGCGCTAGCTACAGTACATTTTTTTAGTCTAAGCTTATGGAAAAGATTAGTATTCGATTTTGACCGCGCAGACGTCAGTGATTACATACTCTTTGGAAACGGCAATGGAAGAAATGACAGTTTTGTATCAAAGGTACGACAGTTAAACGATTTTTCATAGAAAATTAAAATTTTTACTCAATTTTCCGGCATAATAAGTAGCCTATGTTACTCTCCAGCTCCCAAACTATCCCCATACCAAATATCACGTCGATCCGTTGCTCCGTTTTGACGTGAAAGAAGGACAAACAAACAAACAAACAAACAAATAAACAAACAAACAAACACACTTTCGCATTTATAATATTAGTATGGATAGTATGGATTATGGAAGTATAGGTTATAAACTTGAAAATGAAGTTTTCAATTTTTCATTAATAAAAATTGCATTGCGATTGCAAAAAAAAGGAAAAATTTAAAACACTACAACTAATATAATATATTCATTTCACAATGAAATTGAAAATGAAGTATTTAGAAAAAATCGACCCGTCCCACAACCAGCTCCGATGGGACTCGAACCCACGACTCCGTAGCTCCGTGGTTAGAGCAGTCGCCCGGATAGCGAATGGTCGTGGGTTCGAGTCCCATCGGAGCTGGTTGTGAGAACAGATTTGGTTGGTGGTAGGGCTTGTTCAAAGTCTGCCTGGCTAGCTACCACCATCTTATCTACTTAAGTCTGACGCCATAACAACGATGTTTGCAGCGTTTTTGTGTTCCGGCAGTTAGAGATAAGATAGCCAGTTCCTCAGTGGTTGAGGGTAGAGGGTTCATCCACTTTTAGCCTTATCATCACTTAATATCAAGGGTGATGAGATGAAGGCTAAGTTCTACCTCGTTGTGGAAAAAGTTGTTTTTATACAAATTCACAATTATCTACATCTACAATCTTCGATGACAACAAATTCATTATCTCTGTTATATAGCAAAAAGCTTTATGTCTGTGTCTAACGCAAAAAGAGAAAAAGCGTGTTTTCCAACAAAATATATCTGTCGTGAGTTAAATATTTATAATTTAACGCAGATTATGACTTTATTTTATCCGTAACCCGGATTTGTGTCGCAAAACTTCGAGTTTATTATAATAATTTATAGAATATTTTGATACGATTTGACCGTTTTAAAATGTCAGCAAGGTAATGCTAAAACATTGGAGGTAACGATTGGGCGAGGCGCCGGCTATTTCTGTCTGAAACTACTTTAGTTGGTACGATTTTTTGGATTGATAAATCCTTATCCTTATCTATACAAATATTATAAAGAGGTAAAATTTGATTGTTTGTTTGTTTGCATCGAATGGGCTCTGAAACTACTGGACCTATTTAGAAAATTATTTCTCCATAAGAAAGCTACCTTCTTCCCGAGTGACATAGGCTATATTTTATCCTGATATTCTCACGGGAACGGGTACCACGCGGGTGAAACCGCGAGGATCCGCTAGTCAATGATAATTTCTAAGAATCCAAAATAGGGTATTTGACTGTTTTTTTTTGTATTGAACGTGTTTATTGAATTAGTAGCAACACAACAAAACTGTATTTATTTTCAAATATCTTGCATATTTTCAGCGTTATAGAGCATCAATCTTTCTAATTAGACAAAGCGAGCGCTATAGATATGTGACGTCACATTTCTACAGCGCCATACTCTCGTTATAGAAAAATTCGTTTTAGAAAGAGATAGCTAGAGTCACAATCAAGTAGCTCATAATTCGCTTGTTATAATGCAGATTAATTTTTTTTTCACATTTGTTATAAAATAATTTATACTTACTTCTGAATGTCATAATTAAATATCTACATTTCAACAACAGTCAAATACCCAATTGTGGACTCGACAAATATAGCGACAAAATAAGGGTCCCAGGTTTTCATGTCATCGACAATTGGATTTCAAAAATGTTAACGTGCAAGTTATTCAGTTCTGTTCCTTCCACATGATCGTAAATTGTAGTCGTATCGGATATACTAAAAGCGACTCGTGAAATTCTAGTTTAGAGCGGAAGTGATAACATTAAAATTACCTGCGCAACATCATATTTAAAAATAAACTTTATGGATGTAATATTTTTAACAAGAAAGTAGGTTTAGGTACACTTTGATGATTGAGTTAATGAACTGCAACTACCTACTATAAATGTCTTTAAGCCTTATGCAATCAAAAACTCTGTTATTTAACGTTTCAAAGCTTATTTTTATGACAAAACTAATGGCCCAACTAAATTATTTTAATTGATTCCCTGTTCTTTGAAGATTAATGAGTGACTTAAAGAATACGGCGTAAAATTTCACTTTTTCACTGTCACATGTGAATAAAAGTGTTTCTTGAAAAATACCTGAAGTCGAAAAACAAGGTCACTGTCTACATTTTTTATAGTTTCACGACGACGCGACGTATCGGATACATTCGACGAAATTTCAAAGGGACAAAATACTTGCGGTCCAATGCTTTCGGTAAGTGGAATTTATACTAATGTCGTTTTATCATTTCATTTAGTTCAGGCTAAGCAGGAAGTACATTTTATTTTCTCTATTTTTTTCTTATTTGCTTGTATAGCAAAATACAAGACGTACGAACGTATTGATTTTTACATAATTATGCCGAGATATTTTTGAGTGATTTTTGTACTAAAACCCACTTGTCTCTAGTAACGCTGAACACGTGGGTTCGATTCCAATCAGCCATTATTGAACGATATTGCATTGGCATTAATTAGGTTGAATTAATGTCAAACGTCAAAAGTAACGACTTGATGGCAAGGCGATAGGGTTCACCGAATCAATCATCATCATCAGCCACTGCCTCCACTGCTGGGGTTCTGGCCTTCCTTATGGATGGATAAGGAGAACGGGCCATGGCCCAGTGCGGATTGGTGGGTACTAACGACTGCAAATGCAGCCAGGATCAACGGCTTAACGTGCCTTCCGAAGCACAGAGTAGCTCAAGATAATTAATTTGGTCACCCCTCTCGTGACCGACCATTGCGAAAGTGGCTTAACTTCAACGATCGCAGGCCGAGCGCGCTAAACTACGCCACGGGCTCCTCACTGATTCAATGGTTGACATTGATTTAATGATCGTTAATCGTTAATCGTTTGGATTGTAACCTTATGGAAGAGCGGGGCCTCCTAACACAGGTTTTCAATTATCGAAATCAACCTATTTTTGATTCAAAAGTAAACAATCAAATATTCTTTATTATGAGCAGATAAAAATATAATGTTGAAGTTTCATAAACGATCTTGATTATTTTGTGGCTAGAAACACGATATTCGTATCGTAACTCGACAATAAAAATTTTCGAAAAAAAAAAAGTTTTCATTATTTTTATATTTTTTTGGTTTTATAACTACTTAGATTACTAATCTCTAATTCACGAATAATATATAGAAAAATAGGTAATGACATATTGTAAACTATTCTCAGGCTACTTTTTCAAAAAGTGAATTTATGCTCAAAATAACAAAAATATTGAAAAAATGAAAAAGTGAGGTTATTTTCATTATTCTTCACACGTAAGGAAAAAGACAAAGACAGAGTTTTTGGAAGATCCTGCCCTTGTTACCTTGTAATCACTTTTTATTTTTAAATGTTTTTTTCTTGGCTATTGGAATTTGTATCCAGCGTAAGGGGGGCTAAGCGTGTGTACAAATTGCTTTGCTAGTGTTAAAAGCACATTTTTATGCATGCCTAGGCAAGTAAAAGTACCAATACTTTTACGAGCATACTTACTGCATAATGTTTATCCGAGCAAAACAAAGACATCAGCAGGACCGGAAGTGACAGCCTTCGGTGTGCTTCCGCTTCCGGGGCCCTGCATTAGGCTCGCGTGACGGTTGCTCTTCAACCTTTAGTTAACGTTAACGAAAGAGGTCTGGTACGTGATGTAGATGATTGTACTGCACGTTTATTAATACACTTAACGAGAAACAACAAATAAAAAAAATATTTCAGACCCTTTGTACTCAGTACACTTGAAGGAAAGATACAAGTTAAATTTTCCATTGATGCCTTTAAAAGACGCTTGTCAAACCAAAAATACGAAACAAAAAGTTTGTAAATACCTACATAAGTAATTTTACATTTCAGACACCCAGACTAAGATAAAAATAGTGGACATGTTCATGCACACAAAAATACTGTGTATAGTTACTTATTACCTTCCATCAAAAATAACTCTTAGTTCTAGATACTTACATAGTTGGAGTGACAGATATGGCCGAGCGTATACTCCCACTTGAGAGTATAATTTATAAGTAGATTATTTTGACAGTGTCAATAATACTAAGGTATTTCAAACTTGGGACGGTTCCTGTCATTTATAATGTAAGATCGTAACATTCGTAACCTTTTTTCTCCGTTTAAATAAAGTCAGTCTGTGCCATGTAAAGTTTTCATTTAGTTCGTGAGCCTTCATCTAGTACTATTGTTGATCGAAGCTTATTACACTTATATTTTGACGGGCTCGTTGCCGCCGTGAGAACCCCTTTTTTTACTCCCATAAGGAAAAATTCCAAAAATCCTCTCTATAGCTCCCCTACATACATGCCAAATTTTAGATTCTTGCGCCCAGTAGTTTCTGTTGTGCATTGGCTGTCAGTGAGTCTCGCAAGAGTTTTTTAATATTTATTATTTATTCTATTCAAGCTCTCTGCTAACTCTCATTAAAATATTATCCATACCGATAACACTCGCGCACCTGCTATCAATATGCACAACGTAAACGAGTTATTTCAGTATTAACGAGCGCATAAAACATAATAATCCAAACATGTGTACAACAATTAATTCGCGGCGGGAGGCGGGAGGTAAAAATATATGTCGTTGTAGACAAAACAAATGTTGTTGTTTGAGAAAAAACTTGTTCGGAATAGATGCAACGAACGCGCCAGGTGCGTGAAGGGTACTGACCGCCAATTTTTTTTTATGTACATGTCACATGCCTTTTTTGACCCACTTCCCAGTGTCCAATTGAGCTGAAATTTTGTATGCAAGTTTGGTTTAGATGACAATACAATATTAAAGTACAGTCAGCAAAAAAGCTTGTCATAAAAATGAAATTTTTACTAAAAACTTATTTATAAAATCTTTTTAATGCTGCGGCCACACTATGGGAATACGCCAATAGACATCGGGATTTGCCAAATTCCAACACATTGTAGCCACGTTATCGCGATAATTAAAGCGAAAATGTTACTACGGCATTTACTACACCGTATGCCTTATGACGATAGCTCGAGTGGCGATTATCGCGTGATTTTTTGCGAACGAGCGGCCACACTATGGCGATAAATTTAAAGCAATAATTCTCGCGACAATTAAAGCGAAGTTGAACATTGGCGTATCCCCATAGTGTGGCCCCAGCATAAGAGGCTGACATCTGCCAACTAGCGCCGCCAATCAATTTTATTTTATTTCTTCTTAAAGCCCAATTTCTAAAAAAAATATTTATTGAATAACTTAACACAATTTGAAAAGCATTCAAACAGTTATAAAATTTGTTTAAAATAGTAGGAAGGAATTAGAACACCGTCGGCACAGAACAATGTCTCTTCCGTAACTTTAACCAAAACTTAAGTTGCATTTAAGACATTTGGGCACATTTTTTTACCATTATGATAGCTTTTAACCATATCTGTGGGTTAGTTGTACACTCTACCAGTATCAGACCAAGAGGTCCGTGGTTCAATTCCCAGTGGGGGTACATATTTAACTACACTTTAAGACAGCGATTCAAAAATAGCGCGATGCAGAATAGGTTCCTAAAATGAATTGCTTTCTTTCCTACTATGACCTTCTAAAAACTGGATCGCAAATGAATTGCTAAATGTGATTGACCGAACGATTTGTGTCCTTATTTCTTCTACCCGTCTCTTTCACTCGATTCTGTCATGCCAGAGAAATATACTATATCTATTAGTATATTATGTCATGCCCGGAGAGTGAGAGGGACGGGTATAACCTGCAGGTGTCATGTTAAATCGACCGGGTTATAAGTCAAATAAGAATTCATGACAGCTCAGCGGCTGTGTAAATATCATTGAATGATCACTGAATCGCTGTCATTGATATTAAGTTATTGTTGTACGAATAAGCGAAGCAGATCAGTTTAGGTCCTAAACAAAACCGCAATAAGAGTTGATAGTAGGCACCCTGGTGTATCTTTGGATTATTCCAACTTGGAATGTAGGTGCGGCGGTGCTTCTCCCCTAACGATGTGATATTTGATATCGTGCCCTGCGTGTCCTTGCAGCTGCACGCAGGTAGACCTAATGAAGGCTACTAGTTCTGCGATTCGCGTAGCTGAGTTTTAGTCGGACACAAGATTCATGATTCAAGATTCAAATTTGTTTATTCAATTTAGATTGTTATTTACAATACTTGTGAACGTCATAGAAGCTACGCCATCGGTTCGCAAACCCTACAGCGGGAGGCCTTGGAGAAGAACCGGCAAGAAACTCCAAGGGTTGTTTTTTTCTCCCTGTTTTATTTCATACAGAGTCGTCAAATTGAAAAATGACCTTAACATACTGACTAAGGTCAGCTTCCATCACAATTACACAATGGGTTATGATAAATACGGTTAAGTATAGGCAAACTAATGATCATAGCGGTGAACAATTTTCAATTACTTAGGAACTCTACTTAAAGCTTTAATATTAGTTAAAAACAAAAGACAATTCTACTATACAGGGCGTCCCAAAATTAACTCACATGGAGGGAAAGTACCTTAAATACTGAAGATATAAAATTTTACTGAAAGGATACTTCATTTTTATTTTAAAAAGAAAACGAACTGCATTCAAAGAATTTTAAGTAATCAACTGTCTGAACTGGGAATCGAACCCACCGAATGTAAAAAAAAATATTTCTCTAATTTAATTGTACCGATCGAAAGGCTCGATCATACCTTATCATTTTTTCTTAATAACATAGCATCTTAAATAAAAGGAAGACTACGAAATTTAACATTTAATGTTGAATAACAAGTTTGTGCGGCGTTATGGATAGCCTTTCCTGTGACTGTCGTGCTCAAAACTTTAACATTTCAATGTATTACTAATGAGTGAAGATTGGAGCAATTATCATAAAGTGTTTGATAAAGTTATAATGTGTTAAGTAACACCAGCTCGATTGGTTTAAAAATGTTTGAATAGTTACTTTGGTGCGGTCTATTCCAACATATGGCATAGTCGTGGGACGCCCCATGGCATCCAATGACTATGTCACATGGTGGCATAGACCACACCAAATACTGTAGATAGAAAGTTTTATTGAAATAGGACTTTATTTTTATTTAAATAACAATAGAACTGCATTCATTTTTTTTAATAATAGCATGTCCAAACCGAGAATCGAACCCGCACGAAATTATTCAAACTTTTTAAAACTAATCGAGGTGGTGTTACTTATCACATTATCAAACACTTATGATAGGGAATTAGGTATAATTGCTCCAATCTTCACTCATTAGTAATACCTACATTGAAATGTTAAAGTCTGTATTGAGCACGACAGTCACAGAAAAGTTAAAACAAACAAACTTGTTGTTCAACATTAAATGTTAAATTTCGTAGTCTTCCTTTTATTTAAGATGCTATGTTATTTAGAAGAAATGCTTAGGTATAATCGAGTCTTTCGATCGGTACAATTAAATTAGAGAAATATTTTTTTTACATTCAGCGGGTTCGATTCCCAGTTCAGACAAGTGATTATTCAAAATTCAGTGAATGCAGTTCGTTTTCTTTTTAAAATAAAAATGAAATCTCCTTTCAGTAAAATTTTATATCTTCAGTATTTAAGGTACTTTCCCTCCATGTGAGTTAATTTTGGGACGCCCTGTATACTGCAAGTTGCGCCATACATGTTTCAAATGTAAGTCTTAATAAAATGAATAAAAACAAAAGAAAACACATTTTAAGGCAAGCAGATAAGAGCAGACCCATTCCCACTGGCAGCACCCGTTCACGAGCATGTTCAAAGTTAAGTTCACAGTTAAGTTTGTCAGCGACATGAAATAAGAGAATCAGGTGAGATGAAAGCTGTAAGTGCTACCCCGTTTCTGGATTAAAAAAAAGGTTTGCCCACGTGTTTAAGCGAGGTCCTCCTTATGTCAATATACCTACTAAGCCTTATGAAAACAGCCGTTAAAATAAAAGGAGATTTAATTCATTAAACCCTTACAGGCCGCCCTTTCCCGCGGTCCATTAACATACAAACGAGACGCACTTGCGGCGAATAGGTAAATAAAATCTCAATCGTGTGCTTTTAAGGCTCAAGGCTCAGGCTGTGGTTCGTGTAAACCACTACCACACCACGTGGGCGGGGCGCATTTTGTATTGGAAATTAATACCTAGTCAATTCACACGTACCACATTTTGCAGTCATTATTGAGCGTGATAGAATATCAAATTTTGTTATTGATTCAATTTAGTATTTATTACACCTAAATCCATTAAATTAATTTTGGGGATAACATCGTACTTTATTTATCGTGTTTTCATTAAAAAGTAGTTTGATTTGTGTCGGTGCCATCCGACAACAAAGCGATATGATATGGAGTTTTGTTATTAATCTCATATAGTTATTCTTACATCTAAATTCATAATATTAATTATGGAGATAGCATTTTACTACATATATCCTGTTTCTAATAAAAAGTATTTTGATTCGTGGCGGGGCCAACCGTCAACAAAGCATGATCAAGCAATTGTACTTTAATTTACCTATAAGTACTGAATAATGTGTATAAAATCATGTTAATATTCATATTAATTAATTTATTACTGAAATGTAATGTAATATAAAGTATCTAAGTAGCGTGTACTTTTACGTTAGTAAGTACACGTTACTTCCGGTTGAAAAGAAAACAAATAGATAATTATTGTAATTATTGTATTTATAAATAATGTTATGTAAAATCATTATTTGATTTTAGAATACTTTTTCATAATTGTTATGTTTGTATTATGGTGTTTTCTGTAATTTTCTAAAACAATAATTATCTGTTGAATTGGCGGTAGACGCTAACATTTATAAGCTGAGGCAGCCATTTTATTTGGTTAGTCTGGTTCGAGCCGTGAGCGGTGTACAAGTTAAGTAACTATTCCGTTGTTTCATATTTCTCATTCCTTGTTATTTCTTGCTGTTTAATGCTGATGTATTGTCTAGTAAATATTGCTGAAGATTTGCCCTTGTTCGAAGGATATTCGGTAACTTGTTAAATGTAAATGCTTATTTGTTGATTATATTAAATTAAAGTTGTCCTTATCGGTTTCGAATAAATTATGTGAGTACTGAAATAATATAAAGTAACAGATTATAGAAAATGCTTGATGATATTCGTAAATGTTGTTTAATCTTTTATCATGAAAAGTAATGTTGTTGTAAATGTTCTTAAATGTGTTGTATGTTCAACAACGACATGATAATTTGTAAATGTCGTTGTTTCTGTTAAAGCTGGTGAGTTTTTTTCGCCCGTTTTTCTTGTCAGCTAAAAGATGTCCTTAACGTAGGTAAAAAAATAAAAGGACGATTCAAAAGAATAAAATAGTTTATTAGAGATTTGAGATTTTTATTAATCCTGACCTTATTGAAATAGAAGTTTTATAGTTTTGTTTATAGTTATTTGAATAGTTTAATGCTTTTATCAGAATAGTTACATTTAGATTTGAGACTTTTATTAATCCTGACCTTATTGAAATAGAAGCTTAATAGTTTTGTTTATAGTTAATTGAACAGTTTAATGATTTTATCAGAATAGTTCTATTTCTATATTATCCGCCCTAAATCTATCAAGCGCGTGGGTGACACCGACCACAACGCAACCACCAGCGACGACGCTGCGAACTAGCGGCCGGCCACATCCATATCACTACCACTAATGACAACGACATTTTGTCGCACAACCACAACGCAACTGCAAAAAGTTGCATCGACACTATTCACACGTACCACATTTTGCAGTCATTATCGAGCGCGTGGGTGATACCGACCACAACGCAACCACCAGCGACGACGCTGCGAACTAGCGGCCGGCCACATCCACATCACATTTACTAGTGACAACGACATTTTGTCGCACAGCCACAACGCAACTGCAAAAAGTTGCATCGACACTATTCACACGTACCACATTTTGCAGTCATTATCGAGCGCGTGGGTGATACCGACCACAACGCAACCACCAGCGACGACGCTGCGAACTAGCGGCTGACAACCCGGCCACATCCACATCACATTTACTAGCGACAACGACATTTTGTCGCACAACCACAACGCAACTGCAAAAAGTTGCATCGACACTGTTCAGTACACCCCTGCCTAGACCCGCGGGACCGGCATAGCGCAGTGGAAGCGTTTCACTAATATAGACTCCGGACAAAAACTTGGTTTCAGCCGGGATGTAACTGAACAATTGAACTGCGATACACAGCGACTTAATTTACATTAAGGTGAATTTTACATACGGGTCTGTGGTGTCGAAAGTCTCCGGGGCAGAAGTGGTATGAGGGCGCGCCCCCATCTGATGTTCCTTCTTCTTCTGCAGACCTTACCAATTCGTCACCTTACTCACAAAACAAATACCACACAGCGGTCCCAAGACACTGGGCGCTTCAACAATACACAATAACACACGCGGGGCTTGCTTATTAAGATATCGTCCCGACAACAACGCGTGTGGTGGTACTCTTTATTTCAAAACGCCGCGACCGGGCCACTCGTCGAGATGGCGTCTAAATCTTGGTCGTACAAACCGGGATCAAAAGGATAATTCAGGATTCAATTCAAACTCGATATGCCAGGCATATTCAAGGCGAGCGGTTTTTTTAACAAGTCAGCAAAATTTAATCCGACATTTTTCTTACAAGAAGTCCAATCAAGAAGAACTGTCAACTTCAAGTGACAGCTAATGTCAATTTGACGTGACATTAGAGATGCGTTCAGAAATGTCGATCTTTTCCGAACAGACACTATTCACACGTAACCACATTTTGTCGCTGCGATGTGGTGTGGTTGTGATTCGTGTGGGTCGACACTAAAGGACCGGTGAGGGGTGACCATGAAATGTTGAGCTAAACCTTTCCTTCAGTATTATAGCAGTATTATTGCTGTCTAAGGGCCCCCACAGGTCCGCCAGCAGTCAAAGGCCTGTCAGTTGGCCGCAATCGGCCACACACTCACAATTGCATACAAAAATCGGCCAAGTGCGAGTTGGACTCGCCCATGAAGGGTTCCGTACCCACTTAACGTACCGATTGCCTATACCTAGCCAAAATTCCAATATCATTTTTCGTCAGCAAAGTATAACTTTGTTTTTCATAGTGTTTGTATGATTGACAAAGTTACATTTGCGGTTTTTGAAAATGTGTTATATCTCAAAAAGTACTTACTATATATGACGTTCAAACCAATTTTCGTAAAAAAAAATATTACGATTTACAGGATATTTTTTTTTTAGATTTCCACTCTTTTGTTTCAAAAGATAGAGGGGGTGGTGGGACACACATTTTACCACTTTGGTAGTCTCTCGCTCGAATTCTCGTACGCAAATCATCTTTGAGAGCGTCTCAAACATCATGGCGTCTCTTTCATACGTTTGACATTTAAAGTGACAGGGCGATGTTTGAGACGCTCCCAAAGATAAGTAGCGTACGAGTATTCGGGCATCTATCTTTCAAAAGATTGAATTTGAGGAAAAACGGTTTGACAAACCTACCTATGTAATTTTCAAAGACCTATTTATAGACACAACCCAAAATTTTTCATAAACCATGTTTTTTGAAATTAACCCTTATCAAAAATGTGTGGAATCGATACTACTGTCGATTCTGAACAAACTATTTTTCTCAGTTTCGGCATAGGTATGAATGAGTGTACTTTCTCCTAAATCTTTTTTGTTTATTTTATTTGAACGTACCTTTAATAAAGGACTGTAAAGTGGTAAAAGGCATTATTAGGGTTTTTCCTTTTGAATACTACATAATTATAGACAGATAGATAGTAAAAGTTTTATTTACTACAACCTTACAACACACACTGTTTTTAAATAAAATAAAAATATCAATTCAAATTAAAATTTATTTAAAAATAAATTGATAAAATTGAGAATGTGACAGCCGAGCGATTGTGACTTGTGACAGCAATTATTTCATAGAAAAGTTAAAATCAGTTTTTTTTGCAGTGCTTAACAATCTGATCCCTTATTTCAGCTAGACTAACGCAGCCCCTGTGGCCTAATGGATAAGGCATCGGCCTCCTAAGCCGGGGATTGTGGGTTCGAGTCCCACCAGGGGTACAATTAACGACTTTTTTATATAATTTGCTATTTTTTATGAAATGTTTTTATCAATACCTATCATTTTCAGCTTAACGTTAACTTGCTACTTTATTTAAATTAACACAGATTTTTGTTCACTCGTTCGAAGTTTCATTTTTTTATGCTCGACGAGGTAGCACAGCCTTATCACACCACTCATGTTAAGTGGCGATAGGCTGAAGGTGGAAGCTCACTACTCCCGGAATCCTCAATCAATGAGGGACAGGCTTATCTTATCTCTAACTGCCACTTCGATCACATAAACTGCCGGCGCTAAAAACATTGTTGTACTTAATGGCGTCAGACTTAGATGAGATGATGGTAGCTAACCATGCGGATTAAGAACAAGTCCTTAGAATATAATACTTATGTACCCACATTGGGAATCGATCGGTCTGTAACCAGTGTGGTGTGAAGGCGCTACTCGGAATAAGATGGACTTTTTGATATAAAACTATAGGACGATTAGAGCTGTTACAAATCTGGCAATAAGATATGTATTTCTTTATACCTTTATCTAGATTCGTATAGTTTCAGAAACACGATTTTATGATTTAGGCTCGACACTTTTTATTTTCGAAAAGACCTCTAAAAGATACGAAATATCAAGATTATTCATAAATGGGGTAACATATAAGTACTATTGGAAATTGGTTTAATTAGTGGACAGCAATAATATTTAGGATCGTGTAGAAGCATTTTAAAAAAATCGCTATAGTTTTTTAATACGAAGTGATTTTGTGTTTTTTTTGCCTAATCTGCAAAATCGGTGCTGTCTCGCTTCAGCATAATTTTTCCGAGTATCGCCTGAACCACTAAACAACAGAGGTGGTTATTTGCAATGCTGTTCAGCGCTTTTTATTGGTGACTAGCTTTCCGCCCGCGGCTTCGCCTGCGAGATCTACACCATATTTTTTCCCGTAAGAAAGATAACATTTTCCCGTAGGAATGAGATAGGTATTTTCCCGGGATAAAGAGTAGCCTATTTATGTGCTATAATCTACATTACAAATCTGACATTGTCTTCCTTATTCCAAAACGTGGACTTAAGTTAGACCTGGTTTAAAAATTATGCTAGTTCTTTCTTTCATATGGAAAATGAAAGTGACATCACCAGTTTAGTACCAGTTTTAAACCTGGACTATTTTATTCTACGTTTTGGAATAAAGGGGTGTAAATCTAAGTTACAAAGTTTAGTTACTTACAATCTCACAAACCGTTACCACTTCGTGACAAAGAACTGAAAACCGGCCGAGACTGTTTAATAAGTAGGTAAGTACCTATAACTATATATATAAAAATGAATCCCTATTTCCCTTGGTCACGGCATCACGCGTGAACGGCAGGACCGATTTGGCTAATTTTGATCTTGAAATGTTCGTGGAAGTCCAAGGAAGGATATAGGGGTAGGGTAGGGTTGGGTTAGGGTAGGGGTAGGGGTAGGGTAGGGGTAGAGTAGGGGTAGGTAGGGTAGGGTAGGGGTAGGGTAGGGTTCGAGTACGGGTAGGTTAGGGTGGAGTAGGGGGTAGGGCCACGGGAACGAAGTCGCGCTGGGTCAGCTAGTTAGGTATAAATGTGAAATGAAAGTGTGTTTGTAAGTCCATCTTTCACGTCAAAATGGGGCAACGTATCGACCGGTTTTTTGGTATTGGGATATTTTGGGAGCTTGAGAGTGGCGTAAGCTACTTTTTATCATGGAAAAATCTCACATTTCCGCGGGATAACGTCATACAGGGTGTTAGGGGCACCCTTGCAAAAACTTTAACCATGGCTTCAGACCATCATGCTGAACAACGTACAGCAAGAATTTTTTGTCGAAAATGAAAAACAAAAAGTACTTTTCATACAAATTTAGCAACTTATCGGGACATTTTGTATGGAGAGTCGAAATACTTTTTTCATTTCCGACAAAAAATCTTGCTGTGCGTTGTTCAGCATGAAGGCCTGAAGCCATGGTTAAAGTTTTTGCAACGGTGCCCCTAACACCCTGTATAGTCCACGCGGACGAAGCTGCGGGCGGAAAGCTAGTAAAATAATAATAAATGTACCTAAAACCACAGTAAATATACAAGGGTGTTAGTTTAAACAAGGGACATACTTCAGGGGGTGAAACTACCCATCAATAGGTATAAACAACTTTTACTATGAGACCAAGTACGATATCGCGAAAAAAAATCGGCTGTTTCATACAAAAGTGCAATTCCGAATGGGCCAAAATGTATGGAACAGCTGGTTTTTTTTCCGCGATATCTCACTTTGTCCCATAGTAAAAGTTGTTTGTATTCAGTATGCTAGTGCTAAAACTAGGATAATATTAATTTTACACAATAATAATTTTTAAATATCGAACCTCACTGCGCTATCCCATTGGCCGTCGCGCAAGACACCTGTCTCACCTTCGCGGCCGACCAATCAGCGGGCGGCGCACCTGTTCAATACCGCTAGGCGGGGCCACACCTGACTGCCTGGTTAAACTCCGCCTTTACATAAGTTATTGAATTTTCTTGCAAATAAGTTTTTTGTAAAAATTTCATTTTTTTGACAAGCTTTTTTGGCCGACTGTACTTATTCGCGGCAAAACACCACTTAGTCTCAAATACAAAAATTGTAGCCGAGACATTAACCTCTTTAAAATTAAAATTGGCAACTCTAATTGTTGGCTGTAACTGTTAGGTTAACTACTCGGTGTTAGCGTTGAAATATTGGTTATTCCTAGATTTTGCGATGAAAAAAACGCGCGTTTACCTAGATATTTCTATTTCCAGATCAGAATAGGCACAGCTGATAGCGCAACTCCAATTTCGGTTTAAAATAATAATTTATTGATCGTCTAGCCAAGTAGTTGATTGTATTGTAACTAAGTACCTACCTACCTATTTTACAGAAGTTAGGGACGTATAGGTACTAAGCCAAGACAAATTACCTACATCGAATTATAATGTTAAAATTTGTACCTAAGATTATAGCTCAGGTTACATTGCTATAAAAAATGAGAAGATCGCGAAAATTGATTTTTGTGACCTTTAACCTTGAATAGGTAACTTACGAGGCAGACAAGATTTTATGTGACTTTTGCTTGACTTTTGAGACAACTTTTAGAACACCGAAATAAGGGTGTACTTTCACGAGTTTACAGCTTATTATCTCTCATTCCGAGGTGAAACCCTAATTTGACTGGACTACAAGTAACCTCAACTACTGCATCACAGGTACCCCAATACTTAATTTGATGTAAAGTCAGTGGTAGTTCCCTATAAATACCTAGGTAAGTTAACAAAAACTCAACACTTTGAATTACACTCATGACAACAAATATTTTTTCACTTCTCATGCTCGTAAAGTTCGTGTTTATGTTGGGTATAGGCTGCATAAAATCGCTTTTTATGCTCTAGTGCATAAAGTAAAATCTTCGTCTAAGTCTTAGACTCTAAGACAAAGGTCGTCAGGTAAACAGTCACACACGCAATTAAACTTCGTTAAATAAACTTGTTATTTCATTCTGTTTCTTTAATTTGGTACACAATCCATGTTAAATTACTTACTAAATCAATAAAAAACTAGGCAAAATTAATAAGTTTTGTAAAAAATAAGTATTTCAAGAGCATTATGGACTACGATCTATGCTAAGGTCAACTGTGCTGCCACTGCTACGTATAAAAAAAAAGAAAGTCTTCCCGCCAATATGGCGAAGTCTTTATTTTTTTCTTTTTTGCAATATTGTTATTTATTTTCCTCACACTCGAAGTGAAAAGCAGAGTGTATAACTCGTAGATAAAACCCATTTTACCCTCGAATTGACTGATAAATACGTCTCGGGTAAAATGGTATGTTTTATGCACTTGTACAATCTACTATAGTTTGAAATAAGTAACGAACGACACTAATAAGATTTTAAACTTTCATGCACCGAAATATAGAGAAATTAAATCAAATTTAAACATGGTACAGATCTCGTTTTTATCCAACTTCGACAGGAGGGTTATTCATAATACCTACTTAGCTAACGTTTTTCTAAAGATACAGTAATCGTTAAACATGAAATCGCAAGACAAGAAAAGAAGACAATATAAATCATGTAGTGTAGAGCATCTAGCTTTTTACATTATATTTTTATTTTAACAAAAAGAAAATTTGTATTCTCTTCTAGTGATGTCCTGTTTTAATTGGCTATTTCTAAGATATTATCTGTCAGTAATTACACGGTGTTTTAGTTTGGCAGCTCGGCGGAAATCCGGTGTGTAACGACTAGTAATGACGTGTGGACGTCTCACCTGGCTGCCTCGGGATACTCATTAGCGGGTAGTGATGGGAAAAAATGCTGTTCGATAAAAATCGATATTTTGGGATGATGTAATTTTTTGTTTTGTTGACATTATTAACCAAGGTTTAGAAAATATTTTTTTATGATATGGTAGATATTAGATTTGAGCAAGTGTAGTTACTTATTTCAATTTAACAATTTAATATTTGAAAAATGGAAAATTAAGTATTTTAGAAAAAATCGACACGTCACACAACCTAACTTTTTTCGAAAATACTTCATTGTCTATTTTCAAGTATAAAAATTGCATTGTGAATGCAAAAAAGTAAAAATTCAAATAACTTAACAATTTTAATTAATATAACACAATACTAACAAACTTTCTTTAATAAAACAGAACAAAATGACAAATGGGTGTTTCTTTCACGCCGTAATTGTACGTGGACAACATTTTCATGGCAAGGATTATTAAGTGATTTTATGCCATGAAAGTGTTTATCTGCATGTTACAGAAAAGGCTTACCTATGGTATTTTTCAGCATTCCAAAATGCCACAAACTACATAAAATACAGTCAATTGTCTACACAGGTAAGAATTATCCAAATAAATACCACAAACCATTGTTTCTTTATTTTTTTAACCTCGGTGCCGGGCGCCACAGTCAGTCATATATAAATAGGTTGAATGACCGATATATCTCTCAGCTGGTAGGTCGTGCTATTTACGGTGACTAGTGACATCCCATTATAGCAGTCATCAGCACGATGACAGATGCCGCGCTGTGATGTGAGGATTCAAACCGTAAATACTAGGTATTAGCGGGAAGGTGTAAAGTGGTTTCATTTCGTAGTAATCATAATGCAATTTCACTAAAGGATTTTATGTAAAAAACTGAAATTATCTGTTACCTACTTACATTAAATTTGTAAAGTTTTATGTAATTTTTGTTGTTTTTTAAATGTGTGTTTGCTTTTAATTAAAACACAATTTCGTTTTATAAAATTAGACGCTATGGGTAATTAAACCTTTCTGCAAAACTAAAATACTTACATATATACGTTCTCTTAGCTTGATGCCAAAACATTAAAGACAAGACGAGCAAATAAATTAATCTTTATTAGAAACACAACGTAAAGACTCATTCAGAAAAAAAACTGTAAAACTAAGAATTGACAAAGTCTTTAATATTTAAACTTTTTTTTATTATATCGATATAATTCCCATCATTACAACGCAGGCGCCAAGCTTGCCAAAATAAATGAACGAATAGTTTGGCTGCGCAGTCGCACGCTCGTGAGTATCATGACGCTCTCGACTTGGCACTCCGGCGCTAACTGCGCGGTACCGGTACATACAGATGTTAGTACTAATTACCGAGGTACAGCTATTTCGACCGCTAAACAACTTTCTTTTAACAGATATCGCTATTTTGACAGTTAGCTTCATTAAAATTTGGCGGATTCTAGTACAGTTAATTTTAGAGTTTGGTAAATAAGTTGTTAAAAAAATGTGCCAGAGTTTTTCTATTAGGGCGTTTGTGCACTACCACTGAATTTTACCGATCCGGAAAAAAACGGATGCTTGTATTTTAACAATTAATCATTTATATTAGTAATTAATTAAATACAAGTATCCGTTTTTTCCGGATCGGTAAAATTCAGTGGTAGTGCACAAACGCCCTTAGTGTGTGTAAATATAAATAGGTAGGTACCTAATCGATGTTTAGGTTCTTTTGGGTTGAAACACAATTTAGTTGCTGTTTTGAGTATTGATAGCTGCGTTAGTTAAATTGACAACATCGTTTGCGCAGTCAGTTAAAGCATGATTAGGTACCTGTTCAAATGCTGTTCATGATCAAAATTCATTTAATGTTCCTTGCACGCATTTAATCCCGGGTTAAGCTTAAGTTTGTTTCTTGACTCAGTGCTCTTTTTAACCCCGACTGCAGAAAAAGGGGTGTTATAAGGGTATATAATATATTAGGGGACCCCAACCGAAGTCTGATTGAGTCCAACATGCCGTTAGAGGTATACGAAAAGACTGTATTTGCCCTATCAACCAAAAAAAAGGTTTTTATTTTTACTTAAAGAGTTTTTATTTTAATACTAACTTATTTCATATTTATTTATTTGCATATTAAGTGTGTACAAGGTCTTACAGCTAGAAAAGTGCTTATAACTTAATAACCCAGGCATTGGGTATTGCAAAAATGTCTGAGGGCATTTACAAAATTAATATTATTATACATGCTTTTTATAATATTCAATCAAATAATTAATAATTGAAATAATTACAATAATAGCATGTGGCATCCGAGGTGCCGTACTACAGGTATGCACCAGAACAGGTCCTTGAAAATAGCCATGCCACATTGTATTGGGATCGATCTATCATTACAGACAGGACTATTGTAGCTAATAAGCCTGATATTGTATTGATAGATCGACACGAACGCCGCGCAATAATTGTTGATGTCACTGTTCCCCATGACGACAACCTTGTGAAAGCTGAAAAAGATAAAGAAAACAAATATCTTGATTTAGCTCACGAGATTGTTGACATGTGGGACATTGATTCAGCAATTGTTGTTCCGATAGTCATATCTGCCCATGGTCTGATAGCCAAGAGCCTCGATAAACACCTTAAGAGGCTTGCGTTAGGTGGATGGATCGGGAGTCAGATGCAGAAGGCAGTAATCCTGGACACGGCCCGCATAGTGAGAAGGTTCCTGTCTCTGGATCCTTAACCATCGGTAGCCGGGACCCTGATCTTGCTAACGTTGGGAAACTGCATTTTTGTATTTTTAAATGTTATATTTTTTAATGTTATACATTGTAAAAATTTTGTAAGTATTTTAAATGTAAAAAATATGTAGTTTAAAAAACTATAAAAACACACTTTTATAGGAACAGACTAAAAGTACAAAAAAACCGTCTATTCAGTAACTGAAATTAAAAAGCGTGGTGCGCGTTGTCAATATTAAGTACTTGAATGCATGCTTTGCAAAGGGCGCACCACGCTTTTTAATTTCAGTTACTGAATAGACGGTTATTTTGTACTTTTAGTCTGTTCCTATAAAAGTGTGTTTTTATAGTTTTTTAAACTTCATATTTATTTTTTACTTTTTAGTTTAACAAATGGCAAGCTATGGATGGGGATGGTAATCGATTTCACAGTCCATTCATGTGTCTGCCCACCCCGTAAACATTATAACTCAAAGGCGTGATTGTATGTATTTAGTTTTACAAATTCAAGTGGAGTCTATTAGTTACCAGATGCGCGAGCCGAACCCTTACTTCCTCCCTGCTCCATCATCAGACCCTCAGCACCAAGTGTAGCGAATAGGTCTCATCAGAACGAAACAAATGAGCCGAAACTCGAGGGGTTTCCTAGTGGTAATTAAGGAGTGCCACTGACTTCCTCCCTGCTCCATCATCAGACCCTCACCATTAAGTGTAGCAAGTAGGTCACATCAGAACGAAACAAATGAGCCAGAACTCGAAGGGTTTCCTATTGGCCATTAAGGAGAGCCACTGGCTTCCTCCCAGCTTCATCATCAGACCCTCGCCACCAAGTGTAGTGAATAGGTCTTGTCTGAACGAAACAAACGAGCCCAAACTCGAGGAGTTTTCTTGAAGTCATTAAGGAGTTTCACTGGGTCCTCCCAGCTCCATCATCAGACCCTCACCACCAAATGTAGCGAATAGGTCTAATCAGAACGAAACAAATGAGCCAGAACTCGAGGTGTTTCCTATTGGTCATTAAGGAGTGCCACTGGCTTTCGCCCTGCTCCATCATCAGACCCTCACCACCAAGTGTAGCGAATAAGTCTCGTCAGAACGAAATAACGGAGCCTAAACTCGAGGGGTTTCCTAGTGGTCATTAAGAAGTGCCACTGGCTTCCTCCCTGCTCCATCATCAGACTCTCACCATTAAGTGTAACGAATAGGTCTCATCAGAACAAAACAAATGAGCCTAAACTCGAGGGGTTTCCTAGCAGCCATTGAAGAGTTCTATTGCCCACCTCTTGACTCCATCATCAGATCAGCCCGATGGTAGCAAATTATTGTATTGTCATGGGATTCATATAGACATGCAAAGTTTCAAATCAATACGACAACTGGAAGTAGGTTAAAATTGAATTCCAAGATTTTCTTACATTGTGACTTAGTTACAAGTGAAGCTAATAAAAGTGTGGTAATAAAGGGAACAATAATAGAAATTAAATTAAATTAAATTGTGGATGTGGTACATGCTTTTTATAAAATTAAATTAAATAATTAATAATTGAATCAGTTACAAAAATAGAAATTAAATTAAATTAGATTAAATTGCGGATGTGGTATATATTATGTTGATAGATATAATTATAATTATTTATTATAAATATCTATTAGCTATTATTATTTATATTTTATTCACTTTCTCTTTAAATATTCATCTATTGAGTAAAAACAGTTTTCAAGAATAAAAATCTTAAGTTTTGCGCAAAATTTTGATAATTTATTAATTTATTTATAACTTAAGTTATTTATAAGTATCAAATGTTTACAGCTTATTAAATGACTTTTTCACGCAATTTATTTAACAACTTGGTTAAATTTTTGTTGTTTTTCGCGCAGACATCTAAGATGTGTTTTGTTACAATGTCGTAAAACTACATACAGACCCACATAAGCGACCGATTGATTTGAAAGTAGGGTCATGCATGACTCTCTAACAGTAATATAATTTATGTCTAACAGTAATTTAATTAAGTCTCTGTAGGGTAATAAAAGGTATACCTACTGATGATTGTATAAAAATACGAGTGAACTTCTAATTGGACGACCTGGCTATCGGATAGCAATTTACAGGCAACGCAGCCCGGGGGCACGAGTTATCGTGCCCAGGGGCATTATGCATCTGTTAAGGCATTGGATACTTCTACTTCTAGGAGCACAGAAAAATATGTGACATATACATGCACTTATACAGATTACCATGAGTTTTTTTATAATTTGACCGCCATCTTGCTTAACAGACCAGATGCAGTCTGGGGTGTAAAGGCTTATTACACTTATCCTAGTTAGGATCCTAATTAAGCATACATTGCTTTCTTTGAGCTCATTTTTAGCAAGTGATGCAATCAAAACAAACAATGTATGAATGCTTCATTAGGATCCTAACTAGGATAAGTATAATAAGCCCTGTAGCTTGCTTACCCAGAAGGTGCCCATTCACCTTGCCTTGAAGAGGCCAAGGTTGAAAGGCCAAGGGATTCATCTCTCCGTAGGCAGCTAGAAAGCTATAAGTACATTTTAGACTTCCCCCCGCCGATCACCACGCGATTACCTACGCCCTTTCTTAATTTTAAAGTCCCTACATTGCCTGTTAATTGGATTACATAATTAAAATTGTCAACTACCATCTTTTATTTTCTACCTGACTCTCATGTTCCCCGGCTCTTCCAGCCGGGACTGTGTCAACAGGAAAAAATTAAAAATGAAATGCTCCTTTTTTATCACCATTCTTCGAATGTTCTTGATTCGTAATTATCTACTTACGAGTATATTTCTCCTAAATTATTGACTTTTATCGCCAACTTGATTGCTAATCGAGTAAATAACATCTTGGATTAAATAATGATGAACCTAACTAAAATAAAATTTGCACCAACGCTTCCTCTTAAGTGATTCTGATATCGGAACTGAAGGTGCTCTAGTATCTCGTCTCGCAATTTTATTACTTACATCACCTTCTGATTTTTATTCGAAAACAGAGTTTTTTTTTCTTATAATATGCATATTACATTACACGTAGGAATAATGTAAAAGCCTCTATGGTCTAGTGCTTCACATCACCGATTTCAGACACAGAGGTCCCGGGTTCGATTCGGTTCATATTGTATTCGGTTTGGTTGGTGGTAGAACTTGTCCTTAATCCATCTGGCTAGCTACCACCATCTGATCTAAGTCTGACGCCATAAAAATAATGTTTTCAGCATTATTGTGTTCCGGCAGTTAGAGATATGATAGCCAGTTCTTCAGTGACTGAGGATTCCGGAAGTAGTGCGTTTCCACCTTTAGCCTTATCACCACTTAACTGAACATCGGGGGGCCAAGTTTGCTAACGTTAAGTCACAATCGTGTCTCAATCGTGTTTCAATTGTAGTTCAGTTTTATTGCTTTTTAACACACTAGTTACAAGAATTATGACAGTAGGTATGATGTGATGTGAATGTAGTGTATGGTGTGACCATCAATTGTATTGTGAAAAAAGTACATATTTCTTGTAACTATTGTGGAAAAAAAGCACTACAACTGAACTATATACAATGGAAACACGATTGAGACACAATAGTGACTTAACGTTAGTAGACTTGGCCCCCAGGTGTGATGAAGGCTAAGTGCTACCCCGTAGTGAATAGAAAAAAATTTACTAACAGTGTATAATTAATCGATTTAGATTCTTTCCACTTCGTAATTTGTCCATGTAAGAGCAATTTTAGTTCATTATTTGAATTCGTGATCAGGACTTTTAAACAAATTCGGGACTATAGGTTCAGTTTTGTAACTAAATTAGCAACTAATTTATCCAATCGTCGACCGACGCCAAAATTAGTTTTATAATAAAAAAAAACTAAAGCAGAAATAGAAATTAGTAGTAAAAGAACGATTTCGACACAAACCTTATTATAAAAAAAAGATACTAACATCGACACGATATTATAATCCCACATTCGTGTCCAACTAAAATTTACGGCGCACATTCCAAAAATGCCATTAGAACAAACGGCGAAGACATTAATTGTCATACGAGCGCACGAGCAGCTGTTTGCAAATGCACAGATTACCTGCGGAATATCTACCGTTTTATTTTGAAGCGAATAAAAAAATACCACGTGCCAAAAATGTTTGGCTGTCGTTCAGAAGGTGCGTATAGCTTACACGCTAGGTAATTGGGCGAGTTTTGGACATCATCTATAGTTTATTAGGTTTTCTTTGTGAGGAATTTTATTACTACCTGGATTTCCAATGTAGATAAATTTGGAGCATTGCTCCAATCAATCAAGTCACTTTAATGTCCCTTATGCTAGGCAAAGGTCTTACATATTTAAAGAATACAGAAAAACGGCAAGGCCAACAACTTAATGTGCCCTCCAAATTAACGAGGATCATCATCCCTCACCCATCCCTCAAATAACCTCTTAAAATTTGTTTACGATTCAAACCTATGAAGTAACTTCTATACCTACTTACTTATATTTAATAAATGAAAACTCATTTTATTTTGTATTACAAAAAAATGAGTTTTCATTTATAAATGGATAAACTAAAAAATTACTAAACCGATTTGAAAATTCTTTCACCATTAGAAAACTACATTCTTCCTGAGTGACATAGGCTATATTTTATCGCGATACCTATTCCCACGGGAATTTGTGACACGCGGATAAAACCGTGGCGAGCCACTATATGAAATAAAAATATTTTTAAGTTTGTTAATTATAGGTATAGCAACAGTTTAAAAGAAAGCATTTTCATAGACTTTTATTTATTTTAAGAAGACTTATAAAACATTATTTTTGATATTCGTGAAAATAAATGACAAAAATAGGTTGTTTATATGTTAGTTATTGTTATAGAATGTCTAGACAGAACTAAGCCTTGTTTATCTACCTAAGAAAATCAGAGACTAAGAACAAAAAGCATCAGTACAATTGATCCCACAAAAAAATAGATGTGACATAGTAATGACTGAACAAAATAGTAATAGTCATGTTCGAATAATATAAATTCTATCGACTGAATGCAGAACTTTTCTGCGCAAAGGTCATGGTGTGAAAATATTATTGTGGTCTTTCGCCTGTACTAAAAAAAAATGTTTCCGCCCAGTATAAGTTATTTTATGCTAGTTACAATAAAAAAATTATACTTGTAATCAATCTAGTCTAGACTATTTAAAATTAAGTAATAAAAAAAACGACCACAACTAGCTCCGATGGGACTCAAACCCACGACCTGTCACTATCCGGGTGACTGCTCTAACCACTTAGATACGGAGTCGTTACGAGAAGCGTCGAATTTATCGAATACTTCTTACGCGCTGTATAGCCAGCGTTAGTTTAGACAAATTAGTTTTCTTATGTGAGTCAAGTTGCAGCATCGGTTATGTATGATGCGAAACTGTACAGGCCTAAGAACATTATTACGCACTCAGATTTACCTGACGGATGAAACTACTAATCACGAAACTAGGCGGGAGAGTTGATGAGAAGAACCAGCTAACTCCTCAAGAGTTCTATATTTTTTTGTATTAGTTACTATTCAAAGTAACCACTGGGTTTTTTTTCTCTACTAGATGTATTTATCTTTTAGCATCTATCGACTTTCATACATCACTATTACGAAGAGTTAAAACGCCGCAAGTGGCAGAACTAATATAATAACTCGTATTAATTGCCACTAAACAGTCATGTTTTGAATCAATTTGTATATTAGCTTTATCGCTTTACCGCCATCGTAATTTCAAAGGCTTTTAAGCTCATTTTAGAATTTGTTTTGACGTTTTTATTTTTCTTGACACCTGTTTTAGCAGGTTTTTATAAGTTGGGGAATTTTAATTATGTAACAAATCACATGGGTTTACTGATGAGTAAGTTGATCTTCACAGGTGGGATTTAATAATACAATCTCATAAATATTGGTATGATTCAACATAAACAACTGTAGTCAAGTCTTTTAAATAGATATACTGACAAGAATAACATCTAAAAACTTTAACTAGACTAGATTACCTCTAATTTCATAATTCATAGTAACTTTATTTACATTAAATATGGTACAACAGAGTTGATCATATAAAATAAAAGTCACTTAAATACTTATTTAACCGTAAAAAATCAAAATCATTTATTCATTTTAGGCTAATACAGCACTTGTGAACGTTAATGAAGCTGTACGCAAAACGGCGCAGGGCGGGAGGCCTTGTAACGAGAAGAACCGGCAAGAAACTCGCCAAGGACTATTTTTTTTCTCCCTGTCATATTTCATACAGAGTCGTCAAATTGACGTAAGTCTACAACGTGCAAATGTTTATATCCTATCCTATTACAACCAATAATAATTTTTCAAATTGGATCTATGCATCTGCCATATAATTTCAGTTTTCAATTCGATTATTAAATTAAATGTACCTACCTACTTTTGAGACTCTCTCAAAGATCCAAACTCATAATGCTAGACGTCGTAACGAAAAAATCTGCGATTTTTTCAAAATTAAGTACTTAGGTACATAAATTAAACTAAATGTTGAATATTAAACATGTTTACATTGTAACCAAGTGTAGGTGGTAAGGAGGGATAAATTGGAGGGCTGTGAGTGGTAATAAAATATTGTCGGCAGGTTACGGTAGATAACCTATAGGTACCTATACCTATTGTCAGACTTTGAAGACGTGCAACCTATGGAGCAATTACACCGAAAAAGCCTTCAGTGCCCTCCACGTCCAGTACAATAACGCCTTCAGGGGTTGTTGGGGCTGCCGTGGCTTTGCAGCGCCTCGGGGATGTTCGCTGCTTGGAACACAGACGACTTCCACGCTGCAATTAGATTTTTGACAATTATTATTTAGAACAATTGAAAATGAACTATTTAGAAAAATCGACCCGTCTCACAACAACACTACAGTTTTTTTTTCTAAATACTTCATTTTCAAATTTTCAACAGTAAAAATTGCATTGTGAATGCAAAAAAGTAAAAATTTAAATAATAATAATAAATTATTTTATTTTATTGTAATTTTGTAATTATTTGCATACCAGTAAGGTGGAACACGCTGAACTTGTACCTTAACTATTTTATAAATTACTAGTTTTCCGCCCGCGGCTTCGCCCGCGTGGACTACACGACTTTATCCCGCGGGAATGTGTCATTTTTCCGGGATAAAAAGTGGCCTATGTTCCTCTCCAGGCTACAAAGTATCGTGTTCCAAATTTCAGCCTAATCCGTTCAGCCGTTTTGGCGTGATTGAGTAACAAACATCCAAACATCCAAACTTTCACATTTATAATATTAGTAGGATTAGCTTGTACCGTGTTTCGAGCGAATAAAATTTCTTACTTTCTTTCCGTGTTGCTCAAGCGAGTTGCTTCCTCTGGGAGCGAGTGCAGGGCAGCACCAACGCTCTCCTACAAACACTAATGTATGGATTTATAATAGCTATGTTAAATCTGAAATAAACAATTTATTAACAACAAATAATTTCAGTTTTCAAGTAGGTAGGTACTACGGAAGTATGGATATGAGAATCAGTAAACATCACAAATATGGGTACTGAAATATAAAGCCAGGGGGCCGATTCTCAGGCAATCGAGAAAAGTTCACATTTATAAGCTCGAAATTCAAATATAACACAGTTTTTGTGTTGTCAGAATTTCACAATCGAAAAAGTTCGATCGAAAACCAGTCGAACGCTACGAGTGGTAAAAACCAATAGATGTTCGAATACGAACTTAGCTGTCAAAATGAATTTGTTGACATGTGGGACAGCTTAGTTTGTTTGAAATGTTCTAGCTTTTCAATAGAAACCACAAACAAAATGTTCGACATACGAATTACCACACTGAAAAAGTTCGAATGCCTGAGAATCGGGCCCCAGACTGGCCAGACACAAAGTAAACCAATTTTTGTAAGAGTCGCAGCAGCGCAGTCGAGGACTAAACTCATTGCCTCTACTATTATTTATTCTGTGAAAGTAGGCAGGATGCTTACTATACCATCTACGTCATTAGGATAGCCAGATTTCGTTTCAGAAAAGACAAAACAAGTTGCTCCCATTGTCTCCTTAAAACAAAGGTGTAATAAAAAGCTGCACAGCCGCCGCGAGACAATGCTCCGACGCTTTCCACGAAACATTTTAATTTTACATTTCCTCAGGTGCAGTCCGGTGCGGCAATCACGGACGGCGCGGCGCTACCTGACAGTTGACACCCGCGGCGACACTGACAGCTGACAGTTGACACCCGCCTGACAGATTGAGGCGCCCGCCCGCGCTCTTTTGTTTCCGCACACCTATTTTCTTTTTCTCTATTCTAATGATTAATCTTGAGGGGAGGGGATGGTGTCGCAGATATGCTCTTTCATTTGTTTTACAGACGTTAGTCATAATTAATCAATTCTGAATTTAAAATTGGCAAAAGTATTTGGAAATTCTTGTTGTATGATTCACGAACTAGACTTGAATAGGTAGGTAGGTACTGTATGTGTGGAATTTTAGAAGGTAATTTTACTACAAAGCGACCTTAATAGAAATAAACAAAAGAGACATTTACCTTAACAAATAGCCTAGAGATTTCATTGAAAAGTCCGTTGACGGTAATTTGGTTATTTAATTTTTCACTTTTTTGCATTCACAATGCAACTTTTATTAGTGAAAAATTTAAAAATGAAATATTTAAAAAAACGATTGTGAGACGGGTCGATTTCTTCTAAATACTTCATTTTAAATTTTTCGGTAGGTAATTTAGTTCTAAAGCTGTAGCTGCGCTTACACGGGCAATTTTTTTGGCAATAATTGCTTGGCAACTATAAAGGAGCAATTAATTGGAGCAATCTGGAGGCAACTTTCGTGGCATTGTGTGGCTGTATCTCAGCAACATATTGCTATAAATAAATAAATAACTTCTTACATTCACACCAATTATCTAAGCCCATTTTAATTTCATTAGGAAACTATCATGGAAAACTTGATAACGGATTAATATATACTTAAATACTTTTTGTTTGTAAATACATACTTAATATACATAGAAAACGCCCAGACCAAGACAAATAGACATGTTCATGCACACAAATATTTGTCTTCTTGTTCGGGAATTGAACCCGAGACCACTGGCGCAGAAGGTGGGTAGCCTACCCCTGACATCGCCTTAAATTGCTTGATGTGGTCGTAGCGTCATGGCTCTCTGACGGGTATTGACGGGTGCGCAATTTTAGTTGCCCGTGTAAGCGCAGTTTAAGAATTCTTCCAAAATCGCTAGTCAAAGTCCAAAAAAAATTATTCACATAGATTAAATAAAATTAATGCATATGAATCGTCCAACATTTTCGTTCATCCGTTAAGGACATCTTTTAACTGACAAGAAAAACGGGCCATAAAACTCATCAGCTATAACAAAAGCAAAGCGTTTACAAAATAAACAATAACAAGTTATTATTATTGTTACAAGAAAAGTCTTGTGTTTTAACTTGGTTTTAAGTAATCAGATAGAAATGGTACGCATTTTGCGAGTCCTTTAATTGTCTGAAGGTATCGCAAGTGCCAGGCCAGCTCACAGAGTAATGTACTGATGATATACCTACCAACCTACCTATTAACAATTAATTTCCATATCAATGTCTTAATATAATTGTAGCTTTCATTCTATAGACCAATTATCGCCTTCAACGACCCGATCCTACTCATTACGAATATTGGACGGTGTTCATATTGTAATACTTTGCTGTGTGTGACCAACGAGAAAGAAACTAATATTTTTTCACAACTAACAAACAGTAGAAGTTTCTGCTCTATATGTAACGATAAAAATACCAGTGTGTCATCAATTTCATTATGTTTATATTTAACACGCAAATAAAATATCTTCAGCACGTGATTAAATTGATATTATACTTACACTGTAATTTTTTATCAACCTGGAAAATTTCAGGGATTATTCTACTCATGAAAACAAACAACTTTTGATATGGGATCAAAACTGTAATCGCGAAAAAAAATCAGCTGTTCCATACAAAAGTGCAAAAATATTTTATCAAAATGTATGGAACAGCTGATTTTTTTTCGCGATTTCAGTTTTGTTCCCTTAATAAAAGTTGTTTGTTTTCATGAGTTCATTTTATCACTGCAAAATTATCCGGGGTGATAAAAAAATTACCTTGTCAGTAAGTATATTTAAAATCATTGAAACCGGTTTAAAATAATAAATTAAAATTTAAAAATTTGTAACAGAATCTGAACGGATATTAAAATGGCCGTTAATTACAGTGATCACGAATATCACGATCATGGTGAGTTATTGGGGTTTCGGAGAATCCTTTAGTCAGGTATCATTCGGTACATAATTATTATAAAGATAGATATAATACCTATATGATGAAAGTAGATAGCTGTACGTTATGCACTGATATTTTTTTATAATTTACAAACACAAGATGAATAAATAAATAAAAAATGAAACCGCCTTCAAAAAGAATTTTCAAACAAAATTAACAAACACTAAAAAACGAAAAAAATAATTAGAATTTCTAATTCAAAGGACGAAAATGCGTGACTTTTTCTAACTTATCTTTGTACTTACTGAACTGTTTGAAGTCGGTGCCAAGCCAAAAAGAATAAAAGCGAATTAAGTACTTATACTATGTGAAATTATCCAAATCGCTTCATTAACTAAAAAGTTCTGAGGCTTAACACACATAAAAAATAAAAAATAAATAAGTAAAAAAATACATACAGTCGAATTGACAACCTCTTCGATCATATGATAACCTCCTCCTTTTTTTTAAGTCGGTTAAAAAAAACGATTACGTACTGCGTTTTTCCTGCAAACCTACCTTATTCGTAAAGACAGTAATTTGATTGAATCGTGTCACTTGGCGGAAGTCCTTGACCATTATGAAAAAATCAATATATGTAGCTTACTATTATGATTACGATGTTGGTTTTTCCCACGAACTATCTCCTGAGGATGCCCCGGGTTGGGGCGAAACACGAATTACTCATATCATACCTACTGATCAATTTATCATGACTTTACGATTGTGAAAAATATATATATGTAGCTTACTTCCGCAAAAAATGCAAAATGCAAGATCCAGCGCCCGGCGTTGCCCGCAAAAAATTGCACATGCACACCTCGAAAATACCAGTGCACAATACCTGCAAGACAGTAATACACCTCGCACCTTCACCGATTAGACTACTCTACACGTGTAATTGACCAATTTTGTATTGTATTAGGTTGCCGTTATAAAATGAAACTAATTTTTATTTCTCTGAAGTCAGTAATCAGAAGGACCCTCCAATTTCATAGGTAAATCTGTTAATTAGCTGGACTTTGTTAACAAGTTATTAAAAGGCTTTCCTCCCATAAAGGGTTGAGGGGAATTGATTGCTGCCACATTTTATAATTACAGGGCCTTTATTAACGAGACGACAAGCACTGCGTGGGACAAATTAGTTAGTTCGCTTCAATAGGATTAGAATGTCAGGCTTGATATTATTATAAATTGTACTCGCAATGCCTTGGAATACTGCAGGCTAATTGAACAGTTGGACAAACTTTAATGACTCATTTAAAGACCACACAAAATTTATTTATTTATTTTAAAATTAATGTAAAAATAACTTAGCTTTTTAGGAGCCCATCTTAGTTATAAAATTATGGCAGACCACAGTACAAGTAAATGTTAAACATTGACTATCTATAGACACTGAATAGAATAGAAATAGAAAGAATAGAAACGCATTTATTTTGACAACAATAACACTTACAAAATTACAAAAAAGAAATTAAAATGATAAAAGAAAAAACGCAAAAGATAATGATGAACCGGCCTCAGCTCAGTGTACGCAACAGCTGATGAGATCTGTTGCACTGGTATTCTGCTGAGTCCATGAATAGTAGTTGAATAGTAGTTGCAATTGTTTTTCTTCTGGTCAAGTCGCAAAGGATTTATTAGGTTTTTTTTTCATAGATCAACATGAACTGATCATAAGCGAATTTTTTCGTCTCAACCCTTTACCAAAATATGAACAAAAACACCATGTATAACAGGAATCTTCGCAGTTATCAAAGAAACAATAAACTGTCTGTAATTGCCACTTGCCATTTCAAGGCTGACGACAACGGTCACACTGTGAAATTTACAAAGATGAGACAATACAAATACCTGTGTAGAAATTTAAGATTAAAATTGTTACGAAATTATTAAAATTTACCTGCGCAATCAATGCTAAATAAAATATTCAAGTTTACATTAGCCAACGAGCTACTACTACTGCCAAGTACTAACCACTACCGAGGCAAGAAAAAAATACTCTTTAGGAGTTAATGCGTGCTACGGATAGTGCTGAAAACGTGGCCAAATTCTAGGCCGCAACAGCAGAAGAGTCTTTAAATATTTCTCGCTTTCGAAACTCATTTAGCTCACCTTTGTCCATTCATGTCGTGGTTGAGTCAGGGTTAACAATATAAATAATTACCTATAAGTAATAGTTATTTCAGAATGTATAAATTAATATTTTTTCAACATTAACGTCAGTTACCTTTCATTTAGGCAGTCTAAATTAAAACTAACAAAATAATTTTAACGTTAAAACACAAAGTAATTTAGTAGGCATTAAACCTGTATTTACGTGGCGCATCTATATTTATTAGAAAATATTCTGTGCGCAGAGATCAAAGGCGTCCGCCGCTAGCCGGCGCAACATGTCCTCGTAAAATTATTTAATGTGTCATTGTATAGTAAAGTATGAGTGTTTAGCTCTTGGAAGTACGCTGGCTAGGATTATAGGATGCTCTTATTTACAGCTGGTTTTATAGAGTCGAAATGATAACTTAATCTTGAAAAATTGAAAATAAAGTAGGTATTCGAAAGAAATCGTCTCACAACTAGCTCCGATGGGACTCGAAGAGCTCGAACAGCATTCGCCTGGACAGTGTAATGTCGTTGATTCGATTCCCATTGGAGCTAGTTGTGAGACTGGTCGACCACGCGGGTAAATCCACGTGGAGTCCCTTAGAGTCCTTACATTATAAACTTACTTATTTCAGAGATCATTAACAAATCTTAAGAAAAGCAACGGTAAATTACAAAATCATATCAACTTTAAACAAGACACCAGCAACTCGATAACACTAATCCGAATATTATCATACGCGCGATCTACGTAATGCGGCCACCGGAAATTGGGTCAGAGGAGGCCACTTACCCACCGGAAGTGGCCGCCCAGGGCGACGTATTTCCGCTCCTGACTGCTCCACACCTCCGGGATAATCATCCTGACCCCGGGAAGCGAATCTGAGTACAGTCTTGTTCCGTTTTCCTTGATTTCAATTTCAGTGTAAAATGTTTTGAATTGTGGACAGAGAGGATGCAATGAGATGGTGAAGCTAGATATCTATCTGTTGACTGATTGAATAAATCTACTTATATGAAAGTAGCGGATCCTCGCGGTTTTACCCGCGTGGTACCCGTTCCCGTGGGAATATCGGGATAAAATATAGCCTATGTCTCTCGGGAAGAATATAGCTCTCTAACGGTCAATGAATTTTCGTAATCAGTCCAGTAGTTTCGGAGCCGATTCGATGCAAACAAACAAACAATCAAATCTTTCCACTTTATAATATTAGTATAGAAGATTAGCAACCACAGAAGAACAATGAAATTTTTAATTTAACAAACATAGAAGTGGAAAATACGAGGGATTAGATGGGAATTCAAATACTAGACTTTGTTTGTTTCAATTTCAAAATAAACAATGTGTGTAGGATATATACAAATAAAAAATATCTGGATCTTCGGAAAATACGAGGTAGCTAATCAAAATATCCCAAAAAGACTTGGCAGTTAAACTATTAGAATATCACAGACCAACTGTGTGCCACCAGAGGGATGGGTCTGTATTTTTTATGTTCTATTGTTATTAGTTTTATTTTATAGTGGCTTGTGTGTCATTGTGCTTATTATTGACTCTATGTTCTTAAACTATTCAAAGTTTTATAACCTTTGTTTGGCATTTATACCTATTTATTATTTTATTCGCTACGTTTTTGGTAGATGTGTATTTAAAGAAACTACTTACCTTTTAGTGATGTCTAGTTCTTAAGTAATTGAAAATTATTTACTGCTATGATTACCGGGTTTTTTTTACTTTGTTTTTAAATTTAAGATTAATGTGTAATGGAAGTGATGAGTGATGAATTTGAAGTGAAAAGGGCTACCTAGACTTTCACAAAAAAAAAAGGAATTTAACAAAAAAAGAAAAAATACGGGCTAGATTAGAACCGAGGTCTTCTGGCTTCAACGCCGCCCGTTTTCTAACTGAGCTAACACAACTTTGAAAACGCTAGCGAAATTTGCCTTCGTATTCTAATAATATTGTAACAGTTTTTCGATTGTCTGTCTTACGAGTTTTCGATTAGACGGTCACGACATGTCTTGACGCGAGTTTAACATTTTTTACCCATCACAAAAAGTGCATAAAACGCCGCTAAAGAAGTTTTCACTTCAAAAAATCAAGGCAAATGTTTTTTTTATCACCCCGGGTAGGATATAAACAAAAAAGCACTACAACTCAATCTCACGCGAAACAAACCAATGAATAATCACACGGCACACCACACCCGTACCCACAGATTAAACCACGGCAAGTAAATAAAAAGCTCATTTAAATGCCATTAAAACTAGATGCGCAACAAGATTTAAGACCTAAGGAGGGCTCATTATTTTCGTTGGAGGTGCCTCCCGGAGGAAGAAGGAATTTTAAGTGGAACGATTTATTCGGACGGTTTTGACGGGTGTACCGCGAATTCGTTAGGCGAAGCTTAGTGAAAGGGAATTCGGAATGATGACTTTGGGGAGTTCGAGGTTACAGGTTTCGGATAATTTAGGTTGCGATTTTTTTCTTTTTGGCAGAAACTATTTACCGGCTTTTTCGCCTTAATACCTAACTAAGTATAGATATTTTATTGAATCAGGCGTCACTTGGCGGAAGTCCCAAACCATTGTGAAAAAAGAAATATAATATGTAACTTACTTCTAAAAATACAATATCCAAGATGCACCGCCCGCCCGCCCGCAAAAAATTGCACATGCACACCATGAAAATACCAGTACACAATACCTGCATTTAGCAAAACAGCAATCTTTACGGATTAGACTAATCTATTTAGTGTTTCGCCCCAACCCAGGGCATCCTCAGGAGATAGTTCGTGCGAAAATCAACACCGAATTGGTGTTTTTTTATCAATCCTAACCTTTATCCTGACGATAGAGTTTCTAATAATCAGCGCTATAATTGCTATTTTATATTCCTAAGAGCTGAAGTCGAATAATAAAAGTTGAAAAGAAACTAAATAAACCGACAATACCTAATAACATATTGGTATACTAGCCATTTCAGACAGAAATAGATACTTATCGTCAGAAATAAAATAAATAAGCCTTTTATGGGTTAATATTATTCCTAAGTATTCCAATCTAGTCAAAAATAACTGCTGAGTCATACCTGAGCAAACTAACGAAGACAACAAAGTAACTCCTTTGACTGACATCCACTCATCCTCACCGCCGTTATCAACTAAAGTTATGGGACCCACAGACTACCAGTCCACCACCAGGCCATCTGCAGTGCTTGATCTAACAGGCTGACTGACATTTTTTAACCGCCTCTGTGGTCGAGTGGTTCACACCACCGATTTCAGACCCAGAGCTCCCGCGTTCGATTCCCAGTGGGGGTACATTTGTATTCGGTGTGGTTGGTGGTAGAACTTGTTCTTAGTCCGCCTGACTAGCTACCACCACCTTATCAATCAATCAATCGAATAATTTATTGCTAAACCATAATGTTAACAGAGATGTTACGTACATAATAAAAGACCATTGTTATGAACCCTGTTGGGCACGCAAATTTGGGCTAGAAGAGAGGGGGCGTTTAACTCAAATAAGCCAGTGTGTACTTATAAATTAGTTTATTATTTTTATCATTACTATTTTTATGAAATAAAAACTCAGCGGTAAAGGTATCCATTTATTAACACTTAATTCGTACAATCACTGTTTAACGTCTTTTCGACTCGACAACTCAAACACGACTGACTGTCCGGCGAGCGTTCGTCTAGGTTCCCACCATATCATCCGAACACAGTGGCGCCGCGCCGGCGCTTTCTCAATTTAGAAATGAATAGTGTTGCCAGAATGATAATTACAATTCCTACTACAATTATATTTTAATCATTACTTTTTGAAATACGACACTATGATTAATTATATCAATAATTATTATTATTAATGGTTATTATTAATTATTATTCTTTATTATCATTCATTATTATTATTATTCATTATTACGAATTATAATTATTAATTATCATTTTTATTAGTGTTCTCTTTATCTAAGTCTGACGCCATAACAATGATGTTTTCGGCATTATTGTGGTCCGGCAGTGAGAGATAAGATAGCCAGTTCCTCAGTGATTGAGGATTCCGGGAGTAGTGCGCTTCCACCTTCAGCCTTATCACCACTTAACATCAGATGTGATGAAGGCTTAGAGATACCCCGTTGTACATAAAAAAATGGTTTTAGTTGGTAAAATTGTGAGTGTGTGGCCAATTGCGGCCAACTGACAGGGCCATTGCCTGCGGGCGGGCTGATAGTCTGTAGGGGCCTTTAGTTCTCTGAAAGCGGCGTTTGAGCATAGTTACCTGTTTAATCTTCGGCGGCTGTAAACGTCGTCGTATTATCTTGGAAATTATTTCCTTCAAAGACAATGTATTCGAGTATTGTTAAAATAACCATTGAGTCATACTTCAACAAGCGACAAATGGTTGGAGAAAGCAAACTGGCTACTCTTTCCACTAACTTCCACTCATCTTAACCATCAACATAAGTTCTCATAAAGCGGCGCAGGGACATAAGTTACCTGTTTTATCTTCGGCGGCTGTAAACGTCCCGCGTGGAGAGCAAGGAGCGTAGTCGTCGCCGCGGCCGCTGTAAAGTGGTATAAAATATCGACGTTCCCGACACCACTTATTTTGGGAAAGGTAGAGATGAGGCTGTGATGTAGACGTGCTAGTTCTTTGTTTTAGCTCAATATAATTGTGTTATGTTATTATTTTATTATAATATTATATGTTATGGTGAAAAAAATATTGAAGTCGTTAGGTCTGCAAAGCGCATTCATAGAAATATAATATATATAGAATTACGAAATATTTATTATAATGATCAAATAATTTTGTTTTTACGGTGATTAATAAATTAAATTGTTTTTATCAAAACGTTCGGGGGTTACGTACGAAGACAAAAAAATTCTATAGGAATATCGTGAGTTCTAATTATGACGTAATTTGCCTTAGTGAAACATGGCTATTGCCAGGAATATTTGATGCCGAGTTGTTCGATTCCCGATATAATATCTATCGTACTGACCGTGATTATGAGCGTCGGGGTATGACTAAGGGCGGTGGTACACTGGTTGCTATAAAACGAGATCTTATGGTGGATACGCACTGCTCGGGAATTCTTCCTGATTTTCCTGATGCTGATATTACGCATGTGGACATTTTATTGTCTCGTGGTCCTAACGCTAAACGATTGCATTTATATTGTTGTTATTTTCCTGAAACTTGTGATCAGGTATCCTCACAGAATTTATTTTTTGAGTCTGTTTCTGACTTATGTGTTGAGAGGCCTGGTGACGAATTTATGATTGTTGGCGATTTTAATGTTAGAAATGCAATATGGATAGGTAGTCGAGATGCAGATGATGACCTTATTTTGCAGAATCCGTCTATCGACTCGTTGGCATCGCAAATATATACTTTTATGTGTTTTACGGGTTTTTATCAGTATAATGGTGTTTTCAATCATAATAACAGACTTTTAGACTTGGTGTTTTCCAGTGTACCTTGTCACGTGACACGTACTGATCCTTTATCTGAGCCGGAAGATAAGCATCATCCGTCCTTATCGCTAATGTCGGATGTTTCTATGAAGGAAGCTTGTCTTAAACAGGCTGCGTGCACTGTGCGGCGTTTTCACGCTGCAGATTACGACCTCATTAGAAAAGAACTTGATAGTTTGGATTGGAAGGAGTTGCTGTCTGACACTGACATTGAAAGGGCGGTAGAAACCTTCTATTCTATTGTTAACGGCATCATTGATCGTTTTGTGCCTAATAAATTAGTGAGAAGTAACAATACATACCCACTTTGGTTTTCTCCTCTATTAATTAAAATGATAAAAAGAAAAAATAGGTTACATAGGAAATGGAAAACGTACGGAAGGCTTGCGGATTATGAAGCATTTTCTGATATGAGACGATCGGTGAAAAAAATGGAAATATCTTGCTACAATTCATTTGTTGCAGGTTCTGAAGTTAATATTAATCATTGTTCAAAACACTTTTGGTCTTTCATTAAATCAAAGCAAAATATTAATAGTGTCCCTGACACTATGAACCTAGACCACGAGGTGGCCCACGACGGTCAGAGTATTTCAAATTTATTTAACAAATTCTTTCAATCCGTCTTTGAAGATGAAGATCCAAATGCAATCACATGTAGCCGGAACCCGGATGACAGTAATTCCGTTGTAATTAATAACGTTCTTCTGACACGGGAGATAGTTGAGAAATACCTAGATAAAATTGACATATCCAAGGGCAGTGGGCCGGATGGCATACATCCCATATTTTTAAAGAAGTGCAGTAAACAATTATCATCCCCTGTTGCTTTCCTTTTTAACCTTTCAATGTCATGTGGAGTCATGCCGGAAAGTTGGAAGCGATCTTTCGTTGTTCCTATACACAAGAGCGGTGATAAACACAATATCCGTAATTATCGCGGTATCTCCAAGCTGTCAGTACTACCTAAAGTATTCGAGAAAATTGTATACGACTCGGTTTCTCCTGTAATTGTTCCTTTACTAACCATAAACCAACATGGTTTTGTAGCTAGGCGATCAACTGAAAGCAACCTCTGTGAATTTGTTGATTCTGTGCTTGAATTTATGGAGCAGGGACATCAAGTGGACGCTGTGTACACTGATTATTCTAAAGCATTCGACAAAATTTCACATTCACTGTTAATTTCTAAACTAGAAGCAATCGGTGTGCACGGTGATTTGCTGCGGTGGATTACATCCTATCTAAGAAATCGGACACAGGCGGTTACTTGTAAGGGTTTTACGTCCTCTTTTATCCCAATTTCATCAGGAGTTCCTCAAGGATCTCACCTAGGTCCATTACTGTTTAACATTTTCATAAATGACGTCATCAAATGTTTTCAAAATTCAAATGTCTTATTATACGCGGATGACACTAAGATATTCTCTGTTATTAAGTCTCGTGATGACTGTGTCAATCTGCAAAATGATTTAAATTGTCTGTCTGAATATTGTTATCTTAATAAGTTGCATCTAAATGTCGATAAATGCCACGTCATTACATTTACAAGAAAGAAACAAAAAATTCTCTTTAATTATACAATTGATAACAAAACTTTAGATAGGGTTGATGAGGTGAGAGACTTGGGGGTTTTGTTGGATAGTGGTTTATATTTTGATTTACACATTAATAAAATAACTGGTAAGGCATATAAGCTATTAGGGTTTATTTTTCGTCAGAGCGTTGACTTTAAAAATGTTAACACGCTAATAATATTATATAATTGTTATGTTAGGTCTCAGTTGGAATATTGCTCAACTGTTTGGAATCCTTTATATTCAAAATATGTTAATCTTTTAGATAATATACAAAACAAATTTATAAGACGCTTAAAATATAGGTTCAAAGACTTCAATACCGATGTTATAACATCTCTGTCCACTAGACGAATTCACAGGGATCAAATACTGCTTTATAAAATTATAAATAGCTTAATAGATTCCCCTTACTTGCTTAGTAAATTAGGATTTAAATGCTCAAGATTGAATGCTCGTAATAAGCTAACATTTCGTTTGCCTTTGTGTAGGGTCAATTATAGACAAAATAGCTTTATAATTAGAGCTGCGGGAAGGTTCAACAGTGCGTTCAATCACATCGATATATTTCATGAGAAGTTTGGTCACTTTCGTTACCTTTTGAGGAATTTGTGATAATAAGTTACTTACTCTCATTTTCAGATTACTGATTTTCAAAATTGTAAATGTTTACACATAGTTACTTTCGAAATAATAGTCTATTTTTAATGTGTCGTTAAAAGTATGAAAAAATATATATATTAAAAACCTGTTGTCGAATACCCAATTATATTATTGTGTTAAATTTGCACAAATTTTAAGTATTGTATGCATGCCTTTATAGATTTGTTAAATCATCTGTTTTCTTTTGTCTTTTTAAATTCTCCTTTATTTATAAAGTATCAAATTATTTTGTTGAATTTTGCCCGTTTTATATTATTCGCACATTTGTCACTCAACATGTAATTACATCTATTTAGTAATAGTGGAAACTGTTCTGCTAATGTGTAACTAACTGTATAGGTATTATGTTTTATTAGTGTAATAAAAAAGCTGTTGTTTCCTGAATAAAGAAAATAAAAAATAAATAAAATAATAACAGAGTTTTTGAAACATCGGCCGATGGAGGGGAAGGTAGATAGATGACCGTGGGCGTGTGAGGGTAGTAATATCTCCATTGATGACATTAACGATGAGTAAGTATACAGCGCGTAAGAAGTATTAGATAAATTCGACACTTCTCGTAACAACTCCGTAGCTCCGTGGTTATAACAGTCGCCCGGAAAGCGAAAGGTCGTGGGTTCGAGTCCCATCAGAGCTAGTTGTGAGACGGGTCGATTTTTTCTAAATACTTCATTTTCCATTTTTCAGACGTTATTACGTCAAAAATTAACTAACAATCAGATTGAAAGAGAAAAATAAAACACATTATGATGCTAATTGCACTCTTCTAAAAATAACGGTTTCCGTGTTACCTGCGTGAATTGCTGTGACATTACTAAAAGGGATTCAGATTAATGAGGTTCTATTTAAGAAAATGTTATCAATTTTGCAAGTATACTTGAATTTTCTAAAATCATAACATACCTACCTAATAATGTGGGAGGAGTAGGTCACAATAGCAATGATGCATAAATAAAAGCAGAAATAATATTTAATTTCGAAATTTTCACTTACTAAAACATCAAATATGTTACATCAAGCGATTAAAAAGATATCAAAACATATTCTCCAAGAGTTCTGCGTTCCGTAGGTACAAAACCTCTCGCGTGCCAACGGCAAATCACTCCTCCCACAACGTTACGAGCGGAAGTGTTGCATTTCAAAGGGGCATTCTTGTTACCTGTGCACTAAAAATACCGGTGCACACCGGATAAGCGAACGACCGCGATGCGATTAGCCACGGCGCCTTTGATCTTCGAACGACCTGCCCCCTCTGTTTACTGCCGATCCTTTGGCGAAAGCAAATCATAATTAGTTGCAATTAGACGAATTTGGGTCCCCCAATTGAAGTGTAGAGTTTTGGGAAACTTTAGTGTGAGATTCAGATGCAGATTAATAAAATTAACTATAAAAATCATCAAATTGCATTTTTCAAGATTTTCAGGATTTAGATTTCAATATCAAACAGTTCTTAATTCCAATAAATTGGTTTAATGTCAAACCATCAGAATAAAATAAAACTTGCACCAATTTTTTTTATATTTAGGTAGAAGCACAGAACATAGAAAGAGAAAAAAATCTTTCCGTGTTCTGTGGCAGTTCTGTGGTAGCAGTTTGACTTAAAACTTTGGTTAAGAGAATTTTATAAATTACTCTGTGGAGGAACAGGGATCCAGGAACAGTGGTAACATACATAGGGACTTCTGATCAGGTCAAAATCTATAGCAATGTCCTGAAATCTTAATATTACAGGACATTGAACTGAAACCACAATTTCATAACTATACGTTCGGGGTCCTTTCCTGTGTAGGTATAGGGCTAAGTATTATATTTTATCCACCCAGATAGCTAAGCTTGCCCTGTTGCTATTGCATCAGATAAATCTACTTAATGTGCTCAGTTATAATTTATTACTGTATGAAATTGACGGCTACACGGCTCCCATAGCTTATACTTGGAAAAGCGTAATAGTAAACGAGTTCCGGAACGAAAATCATCGTCCAGCCACAGCGGGCGACAGACAGACGGACGTGCGAAAATTTATACTAATGCAACGACCACAGAAAACGCACATGACGGTGTTAAAGATGCAACTACAACATTCACTGACGTATTTGTTGCGGTGAAACTAAAAGATGCCTCGTCTGAAGCAGTGATGGTGTTAGTAACATAGGCTAATTTTCAAGAGATTTCAAATAAAGTTGAGATGTCGGTCTCACGGAATGACAGGTGGACGTTTGCTATTAGAATTCGTGTTAAAAGAGACATTGAGTTTAGAATGACATTGTGTAATTACGTTCAGGTATGAAATGTGTTGTTTTCATAACTCAACGGGGATATCCATTTCGGTGACACGTTTTACTAATATACTGTTTTACGTTAACAGTTTTGAAGGTTATTGAATGTTAGTGTTCTAGGAGTTTAGGCCTAGAAAGTCACTAGGTAATCATTTCACCTCTGAAACAATGATAAAATTCGAAACTCAAGCTTAAGTGTGTAAAATAAATCATGCATTCATTTATGTCAAAGTTTTTTATTTAACGAAGAGCAGGCTCATACTACGGCATCCACAGATCACCTGTAGTAGCAAAAATTTATTCCTCAAAAGAATTAGCATTTACTTAAATATTGCTTTGTTATAGTGAAAAGTAACAATACTTTTCAAGAGGTGTATGTAAAACTGACAGGTATTAAATTAATTCAGTTAATTGAGAGCTGGAACATATTCCAATGTGGAATAAGCTGTGCCCTTGTACAATTTCTTCTGTCTATATTTTTGTTTCTTTATAACTTTTGTGTGTACTAAACTATTAAATAAATAAATAAAAACTTTCAGGCAACATTTGAGTGAGCTGGCGGAGCGGAGCGAGCGAGTGTTGCGGAGAGGAGTTATAGACTGTGTCTGTCCATTGACGTGGAGTTACCGTGCGGAGGGGAGTTGCGGACAACAGTCCTAGCGTAACAAAACAACGCTAGGCTAGGCCTCACACCGCTGCTGCCGCACCGCTACCACGCTCCGCTTCCGAAAATGTATGAATAATAAAACTAGCTCGCAAACCCCTGTCCACTGGAGAGGAGCGGAGGTTTTATACAATCCTATCGGTTAAAGTTTGTCCGTTTCTCCGCTCCGCCAGCTCGCTCCGCGTCAATGGACAGGCAGCCTAAATCACCGGCACACTCACTCATGTCACTTGCGTCATTTGCCAACGTTTGTCATCCCATAACGGCCATAAAGAGCTCTTTCATTCAGCGCTCCGATGACCCACAAACAAAGAGCGTTTGCACCTAACTCGGCAACGGCTCAAAATACGCGCTGCGGGCCGATCGCCGTAATTCTATGCAGCGCGTCTTGACGTTTGACTTCGTATTGCCGTAATGATATAAAGACGCACACGTCACGCAAACCTACCTACCTACAATACTGTCTGATCCGGTGACATCTGTGACAGAGGAACCACTTGCAATACGAACTTAGCTGTCAAAATAGACTGTCGTATGAAAACTGTTTTAGTTCCAAAGATTATCACCGGAACAGAAAACGTTGTCCAAGCCGCGCGTTATCAAAAACGGCTTTGCACGTCAACTGCACTTCAACTGCACGTACACTTGACTAATGCGTCATAGAATTACCGCGATCGGGGCCCTGTACGGTAGGCTAGGCTTCATACCGCCACCCCGCTCCGCCGCCTCGCTCCACTGCCTTGCACCGCTACCTCGCTCCGCTTCCGAAAAAGTATGAATTTTAAAACTAGCTCGCTAGCTAGCTAGTCCATGTCCACTGGAGCGGAGCGGAGGTTTTATGCAATCGTATTGGTTAAAATTTCTCCGTTACTCTGCGTCAATGTACAGGCAGCCTAAATCACCGGCACACTCACTCATGTCACTTGCGTCATTTGCCAACGTTTGTCATCCCATAACAGCCATAAAGAGCTCTTTCATTCAGCGCTCCGATGACCCACAAACAAAGAGCGTTTGCACCTAACTCGGCAACGGCTCGAAATACGCGCTGATTCACGACACACGGGGCTGCACGGACAGACATACATGCGGTGTCCTGCCCAGTAGGGTCACCATGTATTTTAGAAACTGAAGATACCTAATCAAGATGATTTGGAGAAATCAAGAAAGTCACCATTCACGTTTTTGTAACAATCAGGGCCCCGATCGCGGTGATCCTATGATGCAATAGTCAAGTGTACGTGCAGTTGACGTTTTTGATAACGCGCGGCTTTGACAGTGCGACAACGGTTTCTGTTCCGGTGATAATCTTTGGAACTAAAACAAATTTCATACGACAGTCTATTTTGACAGCTAATTTCGTATTGCAAGTGGTTCCTCTGTCACGGATGTCACCGGATCAGACAAGATTGTGGGACTATAGGTTTGCGTGACGTGTGCGTCGTTATGTCATTACGGCAATACGAAGTCGAACGTCAAGACGCAAACGTGATAAAGACGCGCTGCATAGAGTTACGGCGATCGGCCCGCAGTTCGTTTTTAATGAAAAATTACGTATTATCCAAAAAATCCCTGCCACAAACTTCTCATCTCACACATGTGACTTGCGTCATTTGCCAACGTTTGTCATCCTATAACGGCCATAAAGAGCTCTTTCATTCAGCGCTCCGATGACCCACAAACAAAGAGCGTTTGCACCTAACTCGGCAACGGCTCGAAATACGCGCTGATTCACGACACACGGGGCTGCACGGACAGACATACATGCGGTGTCCTGCCCAGTAGGGTCACCATGTATTTTAGAAACTGAAGATACTCAAGATGAGATGGAGAAATCAAGAAAGTCACCGTTCAGGTTTTTGTAACAATCAGATCGATTTTCATGAAAAATATAATACCCAAAAAAATCCCTGCCACAAACTTCTCATTTCACACATGTGACTTGCGTCATCTAGCAACGTTTGTAAGTCATCCCATAACGGCCATAAAAAACTGCTTCATTTAGCGCTCCGATGAAAAACGAGAAAAACGCTCTTTGCTTAGGTTGCACCTAACTCGGCAACGGCTCGAAATACGCGCTGATTCACGACACACGGGGCTGCACGGACAGACATACACGCAGTGTCCTGTCCAGTAGGATCACCATGTATTTCAGTTACTGAAGATTATAAAGAAAGCGAGGAGGTAATATCAGCAAGACTCGGGTACCTACTTGGGAATGGTGATTAGCAACCGGTATTTTTTTTCTTGTGAGATTGCTTTCTCCATATTTAGGGGCCCCTGAAAATCAGCATCACACTTGCTGTGGCAAAAGCTGAGGTTGGGACCATTACGGTTAAATTTATTTGTTGGTTTTACTATGTTTTTTGTCTTTCTTTAAATAATCATCTGATAAACTGATGATTGGATATCCATCCACAATAGCTAAACCAGATAAGCCGAATATACAGAGTGCGTCTCTTTGAATTATTAAAAAGGTTACTTGATGCAAACACTATAATTGTGATCAAGGTTATTTTATAGTTAGGTACTTTAGATTTAGACTATGTATCATAATCCATATATTTGTATTTTTGCATGCTTTTGACAATGAGGCGAACATTTCTACCCAACCTTACCTGTTAATGTAAACTTATGTTATACTATATATATATTAATTCATTATTTATTTATTTACAGAGGTAAATAAATAAATAATGAATTAATTTATAAAATGATTACACATGTGTTGTCCGAACGTATAATGCGGTAAACACTATTCCACAGCAAAAAACGTAATCTACAGGTATGTATCTTCCAAAGCTTGGTTGCCTTATGAATTAATTTATCAAATAATTACACATTTGTTGTCTGAACGTATAATGCCGTAATCACTTCTTCGACAGCAAAAAACGTAATCTACAGGTAGGTATCTTCCAAAGCTTGGTTGCCCTACACTCTCCACCTGACATCAGAAATAATCACAAAGACAGACAAAGAAATAACTCAGCGCACCGCGCGCCTGCGCCGTTAGTCACCACGAATCCAGCCCAATGCATACAAAGCAGATTTGTGTCTTACATGAATGGCTACATTTATGTACGAGAAAAGAATTTCAAAGTCCGACTATCTTGAATGAACTAATATCAACTGAATTTTGACCGGTGAATTTCTGAATGTTCAGTCAGTTTTTAACTTGTGTGTAATCATCACAGGATACCTACAAACAAAGTGATGGTATTTTTTTGATTTGTAGGTATATGTTTGTAGGTTAATAGTGAATTTTATTTCTGATATCGTAAAAGTACCTATTCAATTCAATTCAATTCAATTCAATTCAAATTGTTTTATTGCACTCATGTGGTATACATATAGATGACATTACCAAAAAAAAACAGAACCAAACATGAACCCTGTTAGGGTATAGCAACTTATTAAAATAAATAATAGAAACATTTAAAACAATAACTGGAATATTAATAATTGACAATTAAATATTAGAAATAAAAACTCATTTATAAATTAGGAATGTCGTAAAATAATAAAATAAAAAATAGAAACAAAAAAAAAACAAGGGTATCAACCTAGTTTTAAGGTGAATAACAAGTGGGATTAGGATTAGGATGTTAAGGATGGTAGACTAAATTACAAGACAACAATTATATACAAATGTATTAATTGTAAAAAGTAGACGCAAAGCCAATTTACTAATTGAATACTAAGGAACTTCGTTAAACTAAACCGTAACATCGTTATGGCTCATTTTCACTGGTCGACAACTCGGTCGTTCGGTAAACAGCATACAGGCAATCCCCGAAGGCGAGGAAACGATAAATAAAAGTGATCAGTCGATAACGCGGTCGGTAGGCCACCCGTGGAATCACTACAGGTACTTAGGCGTAATATTTTATTTTGAAAAACATATTGCGTCAATTTGACGATTTTAAGCACGAACAATATACAGAATTACCTTACTATCTACATTTTTCCAGATATGAAATCCGGGCAATGAATGAAAAATTAATGCGATTCAAAAATCTCCAGCACCTTACAGGCGGGTATTAACGAGCATTAAAAACGGTTCCTCACATGCTGGCCCTATAGCATGCTTTTCAGAAATCTCCCGAGCCCCGACTTCGACCAATGAAAATGAGCCTTTACCATCGCGGAACCAAATGCAACATTTTATGCGTCCTGCCATCAAGGCGAGGCCGAGGTGTACACGAATAATTTACAACCTTCCGACGGCCCTAAAATGTCGCTAATGCTTCAATGGAACAGTGTATTAGCACAACATTGTCGGGATTACGTAACGGCTGGGAGTACCGAGTCCAATCACCATATGGACCGTACAAAGTAACGGTATTGGGTTAATAGTCAAATATTTTGTTGGCATTTCAAACAAGAGGTAAATGAGATTTTAAATTATTTTTATGCATTTACAATGCAATTCTGTAAGGAAAAATGTGTTAGTAAAAATCCCGCCCGAAAGTTACCCATAAGGGTTGTGGTTTTTTACTATCACATTTTTCCTATAAGATGTTTGTAAAGCAGCGTCTTGGTCGTCAGTTTGGCCTAAACTACCTTAACAAGATTTTCAAGTAAAAACTACTGCACAAAGCTGAAGGTACTGAAAAAAATGATATTGGAGGCACAAATAGCTATATGACATTATCACAGTAGCCTGAAATAAGCCAACATGAGATCAAATTAATAGGCGTTAACACGTTAGACTGTGTGAAATCCAGTACCAAATCATTTAATTCGAATGCGAATCATTTGATTTGGTGCTCGATTTCGCATGGTCTAACATCTCTTGAAGATGTTAGAATGCCCGGGTTGGGGCGAAACACGTGTAGAGTAGTCTAATCGGTGAAGGTGCAAGGTGCTCTTGCTAGCTGCAGTTATTGTGCACTGATATTTTCGTGGTGGGCATATGCAATGTTTGCGGGCGGGCGGGCAGTGCATCCATGCTTGTTGTGTTTTTTGAGGAAGTAGGTAAGCTACAAATATTTCTCTTCCTTTCACAAAGGCCCTATACTTACCATCACCTGATTACTAATCAGGGTGCCTACCATCAACTCTTATTGCGGCATTGTTTAGGACCTAAACTGATCTGCTTCGCTTATTACCACGGCAGCTTAATTGCGATCGACATTCTATTGCGTCAATGACAAGCGATTTAGCGACATGTCACAGCCGCTTAGCTGTCATGAACTCTTCTAACATGACACCTGCAGGTTATACCTACCCGTCCCTCTCACTCTCCGGGCATGACAAAATCGAGTGAAAGAGACGGGTAGAAGAAATAAGGACACAAATCGTTCGTTCATTGACATTCGGCAATTCATTTGCGATTCAGTTTTTAGAAGGTCATGGTACGAAATAAAGCAATTCATTTTAGGAACATACTCTGGAACGCACCAGTTTTGAATCGCTTTCTTAAAGTTGATGGTAGGCACCCTGATCTACTGATACACAAACTTACTTACTTACTGCTAATTTCAAATTATATAAGAAGACCTAGGTAAAGATACAAATGGTCCTCTTTCTCCCAAAGATTAACGTTGACTTTAATTCAGCCATCAAGAAGCAATAACTTCATGGAGATGCCTGTTTCCTATTCCATTAAGACGGATAGTGATCGAGCCGCGGGTGGTCCGATTTTATGATCGATTTACGAAGCGCGTGCGCAGGGGATCCGCTCTCGACGATTGATTGGATTTACGAGGACAGAGAGACGTTGTTGGGTCTTGTAAATATATTTGCAATTACGGTTTTGAGTGGAGTACCTACTTGAAAATAATAAGTTATTTTAATACTTTACACGTTTACTAAAATAAAATACTTAAGTATAAATAGACAAACCAGAAAACCATGCCTCATTCATTAGCGTGGAAGTTTACCTAACACTTCTCTGTTTGTGAAAAAATTTGGTTTTGAGAAAATATATTACCATTATTGTAGGTTTACTTTTAACTAATTTTGTTCACATCCTGGGTTGTATAAAATTGGTCAGCCACAGAATTGGGCGACCAATTTCGGTTTCACTTTCTTTCTTTCCTCTTCGTCAACAACTCGACGAGAGGGACAGAGTTTTTCTCGTATTCAGTGGCCGACCAATGTCGACCAAACACGCCATTGACTTAGTTGCTTTCTCAGAATGTCTAAAAGTTACATCCATACTTCTGTGTTTTAATATATTGAAAAATAAGAACGTATAAGATGTTAGTTCAAGGGGCCTACCATCAACTATAAGAAAGCGATTCAAAACTGGTGCGTTCCAGAATAGGTTCCTAATATGAATTGCTTTATTTCGTACCATAACCTTCTAAAAACAGAATCGCAAATGAATTACTGAATGTCAATGAACGAACGATTTGTGTCCTTATTTCTTCTACCCGTCTCTTTCACTCGATTCTGTCATGCCCGGAAAGTGAGAGGGACTGTATGGTGTCATGTTAGGTCGACCGAGTAATAAGTCAAATAAGAGTTCAGTTAAGTGGCTGTGAAATGTCGCTGAATAGTCGCAATAAGAGTTGATGGTAGGCACCCAGAACAAAGATGTTCATTGACTGGCTGTCACCTTAAGACAAATCCAGTAATAGTGATTGGAAATAATATCATCATGAAACATTTACTCAGGACACAGTTTATTTCCATAACACTAAACTAACAAATACATACAGCACACGCACTGAGTTTGTTTGGCCGACAAGCTCGTAAAAGCTGATTGGTCGGCCAGTTACCTTACACACATAACATTGCTCCAAGTGTTACTCGTACGCTCGTAACTATAGGTGAGGCGTGTCTGCACTTTAGTGCCGTTCGAAAGAAATTATCCTTGTGACACTAGTTCCAAGACGCACGCAATTTATGACTTACTCAAAGATTTAATGGTGTGACGGTCAGTCGCAACTGCAGTAATACATTTTGATGGGGTGGAATGGAAGGTTCAGGCGTTGTGGCATCTGCTGGAGTTGTGCCATCGTAGCTACCGTTGCTCGGATTTCAGAACTGGCTGTTGACCGCCTTCTTATGATTTTGTTTCTACGATACCTACCCAAGGAACATAAATATAAATATTGGACATAAGACATAACCTACATTGTTAAAATTCCGAATTAAGTAGCTGAAAACACTTTGTGTTGTGTTATGGTAATCGCAAGCAACGACGGGTTACGGACCTTTCGCTATCCGGGCGACTGGTTAGAGCAGTCGCCCGGGTAGCGAAATCTCGTGGGTTCGAGTCCCATCGGAGCTAGTTGTGAGATGGGTCGATTTTTTCTAAAATACTTCATTTTCCATTTTTCAATAATAAAAATTGCATTGTGAATGCAAAAAAGTAAAAATTTAAATTACTTACAATAATGCTATTTTTATGAATAATATTAGTTATTTATGCATAGAAAGAAAAGAAAAATATCACTATATATGGTTGTACATTATACGAGGTTACGAAACAGAGATATTTAAAACTAGGTGCAGCCGACACATAAACACATCCACGCCTCAAATAAAAGATTCGTTTACAGTAACCGCTCCTAAATCTACCTGAGAATTTAGGAGATACTGTTTCAAACTCTTCTTAATAACCATAATCCATTTGACAGCTTTCAAAGGTGGTGGGATATTATTCCATATCTTGGCTGCGGTGCAGCGGAAGAAACCCCTGAAGGATACGGTCTTACGATTAGTGGCCAGTTGCTGGGAGCACTTTTCACTTGTCTTGTTATACACCGTTGTTGCGTGCTAATAAAGTCAGTACTTTAGTTATATTATTAGTAGTGTTTGATGATGCCGGATTGCAGTTGCGTTGCGGCATTCTTGGCAGAGATGTTTACAGCTTCCTACTGCATCGTCGGATGTGGCCTCCCAGGATTATAGTCGTTATCAAATCTTAAAATACACTATTATACGTGTAATAGTGTTATGGGTATAAGTATTAAAGAAAGTAGGCTGCTGCTAGGAAAATATGTGCCGCTGGGGCTGTACTAATGACGCCCTGCCCCCTAACCCCTGACAGAATCGAGTTGAGATAAAAGACGAATCAAGATCGAAAGCCACCGTTTTAGTAACGATAGTAGCGCCGATCGAGTGTGGTTGAATACCGAACTAAATTCTTTTTGTCGTGTCAATGGCAAGCTAATATCAGACTAGCAGCCGCCCGCGGTTTCACCCGCGTGGTACCCGTTCCCGTGGGAATATCGGGATAAAATATAGCCTATGTCACTCGGGAAGACTGTAGCTTTCTAACGGTGAAAGAAATTTCTAAATCGGTCTAGTACTTTTTGAGTTTATTCGTTACATACAAAAATACAAATCTTTCCTCTTTATAATATTAGTAACACAGTATAATTGAACACAAGATGTCCTTTGTTATTTGAAGAGTAGCCGATTGTACTGAGCGGGAAGATTAAAACTCTACCATCCACCAAGAAACCATCGACACGAAAGGAGAAGTATTTATAACTAGGTTTCCGCCCGTGTGGACTACACGACGTTATCCCGCGGGAATGTGATGATTTTCCGGGGTCAAAGTAGTCTTCAGTCCCCAAAAACTATCCCTATAACAAAAATCACGTCGATCCGTTTTGACGTGAAAGACGGACCAACAAACAAACATACTTTCACATTTGTAATATTAGTATGGATAGGACTTTTACCAAAGTCTTATATTACTGGGTGCATACCATCAACTTTAAGACAGCGATTCAAAAATAGCGCGATGCAGAATAGGTTCCTAAAATGAATTGCATTCTTTCGTACTATGACCCACTAAAAACTGGATCGCAAATGAATTGCTAAATGTGAATGACCGAACGATTTGTGTTCTTATTTTTTCAACCCGTCTCTTTCACTCGATTCTGTCATGCCCGGAGAGTGAGAAAGACGGGTATAACCTGCAGTTGTCATGTTAGCTTGGCCGAGTTATAAGTCAAATAAGAGTTTGTGACAGCTTAGCGGCTGTGAAATGTCATTGAATGATCACTGAATCGCTATCATTGATATTAAGCTGTCGTGGTACGAATAAGCGAAGCAGATCAGTTTAGGTCCTAAACAAAACCCCAATAAGAGTTGATGGTAAGCACCCTGGATTTATTGTCGTTAAGGGAAGTGTGGTTATTGTGTTGATTCAAAACTTGGCTATACATTCAGCAGACGTAGAAAGTTGTTTTAAAATGTGTCTTCATCGAAAGGTCAAGCAGGTAATAAACTATTTTTTTAACCGCCTCTGTGGTCTTGTGGTTCACACCACCGATTTCAGACCAAGTGGTCCCGGATTCGATTCCCAGTGGGTGTACATATTGTATTCTGTTTGTTTGGTGGTAGGACTTGTTCTTAGTCCGCCTGGCTAGCTACCACCATCTTATCCAAGTCTGACGCCATAATAATAATGTTTTCAGCATTATTGTGTTCCGGCAGTTAGAGATAAGATAGCCAGTTTCTCAGTGATTGAGGATTCCGAGAGTGTACGCTTCCACCTTCAGCCTTATCACCAATTAATCACACCTGTTTGATGAAAGCTGAGTGCTACCTCGTTGTAAAAGAAAAAAAAACACATACATTATTAGGTATAGTTACGTATGTGCTATTTCCTATGTAGTGCTATCTTATAAATTAAGTAGGTAATAGAATTCAAACTGTTTTAAATGAAGCGATTTATCAGAATAAGAATACCAATTTTTATTTACAATAAGCAAAGCGTAGGAAACAACATCAGGAGCAAATTCCAATAAGAGAGCCGTGAGGGAATGTCGCAGTGAGATCAGAAATTTGTTCATAATTTGAAGTGACTAATTTGAAATTAATGGTAGCTCACTATCAATAAAAAATAACAATAGACCACCATCATATTTTATGTCAATTTTAATACTTGTAGATACCCGTAACTTTATTCGCGTGTAAACCAATTCGATCAAGTGCTAAGTTTTGGTACAGTCAGCTGGGCTTTTTAATTTAAACAAGCATTTTTAAACAGTTGGTCGTACAGTCGATTGAACGTTATTGAAGCGGTATTCGTAGAGATAGTGCAGTTGTTAAGCTTGATTGTTGACTGTACAATACTAATACTAAAAGCTTAAGTAACTTAAAATGAAGTATTAGAAAAAATCGATCGCTCTGCATTGAGCATGAAAGCATCCGCCCGAACAGTCGAGAGTTCGAGTCGGGTTGATTTTTCTAATACTTCATAATTAATACTAATAAAAATGATATTGTGAATGCAAAAAAGTAAAAAATAAATAGCTTAAATAATCTTAGTTTTGCCCTAAATAATATTTTAGTATATTAGGTACCTACACACTAGTAAGAAATTCGTCACTACGAATAATCATTGCCTACGACATGTATCTCACATAACGTAACGACTAGATTGTTGACATTCTAGCTAATGCCCGTTTTCCTAGTTTAACCGCGACGGAAGCGAGGACAGTCTGTTGTTTAGCATTATTAAAATATATATTTTTCTTTGCGATACCGGCAGCATTGGTACTCGCCTTTTCAAATTAGTAACATAAAGTATTATTTTTTTAAAAATGTATTGCAGTTTTTCCATTGCCTGTACATTATTTGTAAGTTGTATTATTAAAATTAACGCATACAATAATTTGAATGTCAATTTAAGTTTGTTTGAGGTTGAGCTTGAGGTTGGTGATTTTTTTTACTTATTTCAGGTTTTCTTTAATTTGTTTCAAACTAATTGGCTAAAACACCTACAGTACAGCTACCTATGCACCACTTATTTTAATTAATATTTCAGATGATGAATAAATCCATAATTATTTCGAACAACTTTTACAATGGCGCCAGCTACGAAAAGGCAAATAATCAGCTATTCCATACAAAAGTAACAACAATATCGGGACGACCAAAATGTATGGAAATAATTTTTTTTTACGATTTCTTCGATGATCCCTTAATAAAAGTAGTTTCTATTGATGGACATTTTGATGTCCTGAAATACTTGTACTAATTAAAAACTTGTGTTGTTTATTGAAATCCTTACTTCATCATTACTGATTATTGTGAAAAACGAAATATATGTAGCTTACTTCTGCAAAAACCACAATATGCAAGATGAACACCAACGTTTGGTGTTGGTTTTCGCACGAACTATCTCCTGAGGATGCCCCGGGTTGGGGCGAAACACGTGAAGAGTAGTCTAATCCGTGAAGATGCAAGGTGTATTGTTGTCTTGCTAAATTTAATGCAGGTATTGTGCACTGGTATTTTCGTGGTAAGTATGCATGTGCATTATTTGCGGGCGGGCGGGCGGTGCATCATGATGAAATAAGCTATATATATTTCGTTTTTACAATGTTTAGGGACTTCCGCCAAGTGACGCCTGATTCAATCAAATACATTATATTGCTTACAAATTAGGCAATAGGCTTAGCGCACACACCCGCCGCTATTCGCGAGAGTTACAGCGATTACTATGCTTAAAAGAGAAATACTCGGCGCACGTGTGCTCGCATATTGATTCCGAATTATAAGCAAATAGCGGCCGCGCTGGCCCCGCGCCAGTTAACGTGCCAACCTGTGGGGTGACCATGAGAGATTCACATTACGATCACAGGTAGACATTGAGGCAAGCAGAATTATTCTTAGGGAGGAAAAAACAACCCTTGCCCACTTATTACAAAACGTGGACTAAAATAGTCCTGGTTTAAAACTGGTACTAAACTGGTGCTGTCAATTTCATTTTTCAAATGAAAGACAGAATTAGCATGAATTTTAAACCAGGTCTAACTTTCTTCTTCTTCTTTCGTGTCGCTGACAAACTAAACTATGTCCGACCTAAACTCAGCTACGCGAATCGCAGAACTTGTAGCCTTCATTAGATCCTCCTGCGTGCAGCTGCAAGGACACGCAGGGCACGATATTAAATGTACCATCGTTTGGGGAGAAGCACCGCACCCACATTCTAAGTTGGAATCATCCAAAAATCCCCACCTGGACAGGTTGTCTTTGCTGCGGCCGACCATAGTCCGAAGTCTATTCAAAGATTTCCAGGTAGGCCATGGCAACTCGTGTCCAGGCGGAAGGCTTTCAGTTGGTGAGACAAAGGGACCAGGGAGGTCAGCACTCTCACGCCACAACCTGCATCTCTCCTTTGACCGATCGTTGTTTTGGAGGAAGGACACGCAATCAATGAAATTTTTGCGGCTTTTTAGTCTTTTAGGCACTGGGTCGTGGTTGCTAAGAGGATGCCGAGTGTCACTCATCAAGGTGGTCTTTTCAGAGGAGCTTGCATCTACTCTACGGATCCCTGGAGGCGCTATTCCAGCTAGTGGATAACTTTAGTCTACGTTTTGTAATAAGGGGGTTGGAGTTTCTTGCCAGTTCTTCTCCAAGGTCTCCCGCGCCGTAGGGTTGCGACAGCGTAGCTTCTATGTCGTTCACAAGTGTTGTAAATAACAATCTAAATTGAATAAACAAGTTTGACTTTATAAACTTAGTCCAGCGACCAGCCGCCACCAGTAGCGACCTGAAGTTTTCGAGATCATCGGATCATTTGTAGCGCGGGCGTCTCACAGTTTATTATCTAGATTCTAGACTGTCGTCAGAGTTTCTCTAAGATCCTCTGTCATTCTACGCACCCAGGATTATTCAGTCCCAATAAAATAGAAAGTATTTCCACTAAGGCATTGATCGATTTTGGTGCCCAGACACCTAGTTCAACAGACTGTGGAACCGAGAAAACAATGATACAGAATTACATACTTACAAAACTCGATCCTCTTTACGACTGCATTTTTGTTTTTTTTCGTAATAGCTTACCTCTATCTGTCGACATATTTTATGTTTTTACTAGTAGTAATCATTCTACGCTGACGTTCGTTTCGTCATTGCGATTTCCATTATAAAGGAAGCATTAGCAATAACTCGTAGTACGTACACGAAGCTAATCTGCTTAAATATTCTGCTTTCTAGTAAGATATCTGGGTTCTCAGTACTAAGCCAAGTTCCCGTCTACCGATAAACCGCATCCACACAATCGGTAACAAATTCTCAAGTTGCTCTAAGCTCGGTGCAGGAATTATTCAAGAAGCTCACACACTCACACTACGGAAGTTGTTCTTTGACCGAAGACTTCTGGAACTTCCCGCTGAGCTATTACTGACTCTTACCTTGGCTTACGGTTAAATGCAACTTCTGGAGTTCTAAGTTTATAACTATTTTAAGAACGTTGTTAAAGTTTATTGCAAACAAATACATCAATATGACTTATTTATGTTTTTTTTGGAATTTCCTTTTGTTCCGGAATTTAGAACCAATGAACGAGACTTAATAAGTGTGTAAGTATAATTAATTTAATAGGTATACACATTTTATTATGATACTAGCTCTCCGCCCGCGGCTTCGCCCACGTGGGCTACACCACGTTGAAATGTGATATTTTCCAAGGTAAAAAGTAGCCTATGACACTCTCCGGAGCCCATTTAAACGTTTTAACGTGAAAGACGGACACACACACAAACAAACAACACACTTTCATATTAATAATTATAACTATAGGTTGGGACAGTTTGCCTGTCACTTTTTGAGCAGCTTATGCCCGAATACTCGTACGCTACTTATCTTTGGGAGCGTCTCACACATCGCCCTGTCACTTTAAATGTCAAACGTATGAATTGCAATTGAAAGTAGCTCAAATGTCAGTTATAAGAAAAAAAGCTTCTGGTTTGAAACAAAACGTGACATGAGTAAAGAAAACATAAATAAATTTAGAGAATGTATGAGTTCTTTATCATTCAAAGATGTTCAAGAAGAACAAAATGCCGATATGGCCTTTAATCACTTTTATGAAACGTTTCTGCTATTTTATAATTTATGTTTTCCATACATCAGAGTAAAAAAGGTAAATAAATTAGTAAAAAATAAATGGCTAACTAAAGGTATCAAGAAATGTTGTATAAATAAAAGACGTATGTATCTAACATATCGACTCACAACGTCAAATAAACCTTACCATAAGAAAAAATATAGCCAACTAGTTTTCCGCCCGCGGCTTCGCCCGCGTGGACTACACGACCTTATCCCACGGGAATGAAATAATTTTTTGGGATAAAAAGTAGCCTATGTTCCTCTCCAGGCTACAAAGTATCTATGTCCCAAATTTCAGCCAAATCCGTCCAGCCGTTTTGGCGTGATTGAGTAACAAACATCCAAACATCCAAACATCCAAACATCCAAACATCTAAACTTTCACATTTATAATATTAGTAGGATACTCATCTATACTTAAAAAATGCATCTCTCAGTCTCAGAGGCAAAATAATATAAGTTATATTACAAAGTCTAGAAATGTCTGTAAAGCGTCATGGAATATTATTAGGAATACAACTCAGAACAATTCAATAAATTCTAACATTGACAAAATTAAATTAATAAATAATACATTTTCAAATAATCCAAATGACATTTCCAATGAATTTAATAAATACTTTATAGATTTGACCACTAAACATTTTTCTAAAAATGACACAAAATTTGACGATGGTACAACTAATATACCTTTTCATCAAAAGTCTGTTTTTCTTCGACCGACGAATGAAAAGGAAATCTACAACATAATAATGGGCCTTAAAAATACACTATCTACGGGATATGACGGCATAAGTACTCAAATTATAAAAAGCGTTGCAAGCTTTATAGTTACTCCATTAGTGCATATTATTAATTTATCTCTTGTTCAAGGCTACTTCCCGTCTCAATTAAAGTACTCGATTATAAAGCCACTATATAAAAAAGGATCAAAGGAAGAATTAGGGAACTATAGACCGATTACCTTAATACCAGTGCTTTCAAAAATATTTGAAAAAGTATTTGCAGACAGGTTGTATAACTTCTTTAATTCCTGCAGTTTACTAAAAGATCAACAGTTTGGCTTCAGGAAACATAGATCTACTACATTGGCTTGTTTCCAACTTATTAAAAACGTAACGGAAAGCATTAATGTAGGGATGCATACTCTATCCATATTCTTAGATATGAGCAAAGCTTTTGACTTTGTCTCTCACGAAATTTTATTCAAAAAATTAGAAAAGTATGGAATAAGAGGAACGGCACTATCATGGGTAAAAAGCTACTTAAAAGACAGACAGCAAGGTGTACAGATTTCAAATATTGAAAATAATGTGAAAAAAAACTACTTGTCGACGTATAGTATCAATAACGTAGGAGTACCACAAGGAAGTGTTTTAGGACCGTTACTCTTCATAATATACATTAATGACCTTCCTGATATAACAGAGCAACAATGTGTCCTTTTTGCCGATGACGTAACACTTATTATAAAAAATCATGACAAGTCTAAATTGGATGAAATAGCAAACACTACCATTGCTAAAATTATAAAATGGCTGAATGACAACAACCTAAAAGTAAATATAGATAAAACTAAACATATGACATTTAAAACACGTAGTATTAATAGATATAAGTTGGACATTAATTATAACAAAGAAAAAATTGATGAAGTGACTATGACAAAGTTTTTAGGTGTAATTATCGATGATCAACTTAATTGGAAGGCTCATATAGATTCAATAATAAGTAAACTTGACAGATTCGTCTTTGCGTTAAGGAGAATAAAAGAAACAGCATCCAAGGCTGCAGCATTAACAGCATACCATGGCTATGTAGCATCGATGCTCCGTTATGGTATTATTCTGTGGGGGTGCTCTGTTGATGTTGAAAGGGCATTCAAATTACAAAAGAAATGTATTAGATCGATATGTGGAGCCGGTTACTTGGACTCTTGCAAACCATTATTCCGAGACCTTAATATTCTTCCTCTACCATGCCAATACATTTATGAAGTGGCTACTTTCACAAAAAAATATAAAGTTCTATTCAACACAAAAAATGACAATGTTAATTATAGAGGACGAGATGGAAAAAAGTTGTGTATACCACCTCAAAGGTTGGCAATGTATTCAAAAAATGTTTATTGTATGGCAATACGTATTTATAATAAGTTGCCAGAAACACTTACAAACTTGACATTAACAAAATTTCAGAAACAGTTGCATAAATTTCTAATGAGCAAAATGTATTACAAGATTAATGATTTCCTAAATGACAATTTTTCTAATTTCTATTGACATTACCTATTTAATTTTTATTGACATTACTTAATTTCTATTGACATTACTTAATTTAGATTGAAATTTAATTTGACAAATTTTATTACATACTTACTTTTTTTTTACATTTTATAATTTGATTTGTCTAAGTATAACTCGTTTTAAATTTAATAAGTGACATGTTAAACTAACAATTATTAATAAATATCCCGTAGGTTTCACTTTTATAATTGTCAAAAATTTGTACACTGAAATATCAGTAGAATATGAAGAAACTTTAATGTAAGAAACATCTATTTGTACCATATTCTGACAAATAAAGAATTTATGATTATGATTATAATTTATGATTATGATTTATGAAGAGATGCCATGATGTTTGAGACGCTCCCAAAGATGATTAGCGTTCGAGAATTCGGGCGTTAGATTGGCATTTCAATATCATAACAAAATTAAATAACCTATTGAAATTCTAGCCAACCACATCATGGTAACCCTACCCCAACGTAAAATGGTATAGTTTCGATATAGGCAATAATTCACAGGTAATGCTATTTATGACGTTGTACACAAGTGCCGGCTTACGGACGCGGCATTAGGCGTACGACACGTTTTCACGCGACATCTGTCTTTCGGCTTGTCCACATCACCACGGCTCGATGTCGTCAAGGTGGAATGTTGTGGCATGGTGCGTTGAAACTGTCTACACAAAACATTGTTTCACAACACATTTTTGTTTGCATCAACAATGTTTTTGCTTTCCATGCCCGGTGGAAAACACGTACACAAAACTTCCCCCGCGTGGGTGGAGGGGACGGGTACTGTACTACATAATCTATCATTTCGACAACTTTAAACTATGTTGTGGCATGGTGCGTTGACGTGACGTGCCATTGGACGATACGGCAACGTCGCCGGATAGTTACGCGTCGGACGTCGACGTCAGAAGTACGTGGCTACGATGCGCTCGCTCAGTTGATGTTTAACTATTTATTCTGATGATATCACTTGTTAAGGGACGTCCCCATTGGACGCGGAGGCATCGTGGTTATGACGTGCATTTTGACGACACGGTAAAGTAATAAAGTAAACATCACGGCGACCACTCCGCGATTCCGCACCGTTCAACGTTAAAGACGTCGTGACGTGATGTCGACAAGGCATTTGATTGGCTGTTGATGTCACGCGACTACTTCAAGGGGCACAGGTGGTATCCATAGCTTTTAAAATACAGATAATATGTATTAACAAATGGACCACCTGTTGGCAGGGATATGCGTTCAGCAAGGTAAGGCAGTGACACTGCACAACGGAGGCATCTCTTTATCCATCCATAAGGAAAGCCCATGCCCTACATTAAGATGGCTGATGACGTTGACTACATAAGAGCCGACCCTCTCTCTCATTCATCTGGTTTAAATTATTATCAATTTTGTCTCTTTGTGATAGTGTGACAGTTTGTGACAGATATAGCAACATAGCCGATAGGTTTTTTGCAATGTAGGTACAGTGCCACAACCTTTTCTGTGCCGGTGACAGCGGCGCTACGTACGTTTTTCTTTTTTTTTTGTAGTAATTTAACCGGCCCTGACTTCTAAGAACTTCAGCCGCCAGCAGCGCTATGGTTGGACACATGAAGTTTGACTTAATACTCTGAGGTAACTGGAGCTCTCACCCTGAATAAAAAAGTGTCGCCAGCAAATTTGACATTTATGTATGTAGTGGCAGGTAGTGGCTGTCAGTTGTCTCATATAACCATACGTATTTTTTTAAAGTGTATGTGAGACGGAAGACAGCCACTGTGTTATTTGTGGTATTCAAAAAATTGTGCGTACTGCACTCTCCAGTTACCTCAGTATTAAGTCGAGCTTCATGGTTGGACATCAACTTGACAGCAGAATGACGTTTAAAAAAACACGCTAGTTTCACATTTTGACCACCGGCACAGCAAAGTTTGTGGCACTGTACAAATAATAAATGTCACATTAGCTCCCGTTACTCTTGTTTAAAATTACAAAGGTAGTTTAGCTAGGAGATACTTATTCAACTTTACTCTCGAATATGTATTTTATTATATTAATTATTCAAATTAGTTCTATTCCAATGTATGTATCCACCACTACTTACCATCATCACTCTTTCTACTATCCATAGCACAAAAGATTAAGCTCAGTACCGAGCTTTTGATCATCAACAAAGTGAAGTTCCCATTTGAAATGGTTGACATAACTCACGAACTGCCCCAGTTGTATGCTCATGTGAAACCATTATTTACGATGATAATTAGCTCTTTAGCCAAACGGCCGAAGACGTAATTTGTCTTTTAATATAGGTGTCCGCCTGTCGCTGCCAAGATCTTCATATCACGACGCCGTCAAGGCTGATATATTGGCACTTTACTTATCGATTCGCGCTGATGCTTGTTTGTTGAATTTTGTAGTTTTTTTATGCACAACGGGGTAGCACTTAGCCTCCAACACACCTTATGTTAAGTGGTGATAAGGCTGAAGGTGGAAGCGCACTACTTACTTCCAGAATTCTCGACAACCGAGGAACTGGCTATTTTAGCTCTAACTGCCAGAACACGACAATGCTGAAAACATCTTTGTTATGGCGTCAGATTTAGATAAGATGGTGGTAGCATAGGGGACTTGGAATAAGTTATACAATTCGGTGGTGTAGCTCGTGTACCACATGACCACAAAGGCGGTTGAAAAGTTTATTTTACTGAGCAATATAGACACTTTTGTTTTCGTTCCACGTGTGTGGTCATAACGCAATGTTAAACAGCATTGTGTATAATTATCGGTACTTATAGAAGGTAGTCAGTCACCATACTTAAAGCCATATAATTTTCTCTCTCGGGAATAATATAACTATCTACTTGTTAACAATTTTGAAAATCGGTTCATCAGTAGTTACAGTAATTACATCAAACAATCAAACAAACTTTACCTTTTTACCCGACTACCTATATTATAATTATATAGATATACTTCCGCAAAAAACACAACATGCAAAATGCACCGCCCGCCCGCAAACATTGGACATGCACAATACGAATCAGTGCACAATACCTGCATTTAGCAAGACAGCAATACACCTTGCACCTTCAGCAATAGGGTATTTTACTGTTGTTGAAATGTAGATATTTAATGATGACGTTAAAAAATATTGCAATTAAGAATACCAAATGTGAAAATATAATTTGAATCTGTTTTATAATAAAAGAATTATAGTCTGTTTGATTTTAACTAAAGCTGTCTCTTTCTAAAACGAAATCTTCTATGGCGTGACTATGACGCTACTAACCCACTGACGTCACTAAGATAGCGTCCTGTCCTTGTCTAATTATAAAGTTTGAAGTCCTATATCTTTGAAAGTTTTCAAGATAATTCAAAATAAAAACTTGTTTTGTGTAGCTAATATTTCGAAAAACGTTTTAAAGAAATAAAAAAAAATCAGTAAAATACCGTATTAGACTGCTCTACACTTGTTCCGCACCAACCGGGTGCATCCTCAGGAGTTAAGGGGTCCCTAGACTATAAAAATTGCTTGACAAGCACGTGAATTTCGAATGCATATCAAGCAATTTTGACCGTTTAGAATAGAACGAAGCTTGATGCGCTTGACAACCAACTACGTGATTGACAATGCTTGATGAAAAGTTAACAACAATGAAAATGAGTGCGGAAGCTTGACAACCATGCTTGACAAGTTATGTACTTTTTTGCATCCACAATACAATTTTTATTATTGAAATGTGTTGTGAATGCAAAAAAATCGTCTCGGGTTGACGGCGGGTCGATTTTTTGTAAAATACTTTATTTTAAATTTTTCAACCATGCTTGACGTTCCGTCAAGCGTCATCAAGCATGCTTGTCAAGCACGTAAATGACCCCTGTCATGGGACCTCTTTAGATCGTGCGAAAACCAGTACCGATTTCGGTGTGCATGTGCATTTGCTTTGCATTTTGCATGTTGTGTTTTTATGCGGAAGTAAGCTACAAGTATTCCTTTTTTATAATATTAAATTTTGGTGTTCCATCCTTTGACCGACCATTGCGAAAGTTGCTTAACCCCAACGATCGCCCGCTAACACTCTTACCACTTTGACACGGACTCAAGTCATTCAACCACAAATATACCTGTACCAAATCCCGAAACAATACCGCAGGGTGCCTACCATCAACTCTTATTGCGGTTTTGTTTAGGAGGTGTTTGTTCGTACCACGACTGTGATTCAGTGATCATTCAATGACATTTCACAGCCGCTAAGCTGTCAAGAACTCTTATTTGACTTATAACTCGGCCAAGCTAACATGACACCTGCAGGCTATACCCGTCCCTCTCACTCTCCGGGCATGACAGAATCGAGTGAAAGAGACGGGTAGAAGAAATAATGTGACAAATCGTTCGGTCATTCACATTTAGCAATTCATTTGCGATCCAGAATTAATTTTAGGAACCTATTCTGGAACGCACCAGTTTTGAATCGCTTTCTTAAAGTTGATGGTAGGCACCCTGTACCAAATCCCAAAACAATACTAGTTAGCCAGCCGCGGCGGTTTCCCAGTTCCCACAGGCGCTTCGGGCTATTCCCGGCCGCCACCTGTCACGGAAACGCGCGATTAACTGTACATTTGTTAGCGTGTTTACTTTTCTATTCGGGTTAAATGTGTTCTTATTTAGATATTTTTAATGGCCAACTTTTTAACGGATTTTCACGTAGTTTTGACGTAAATATTTGGAACGATTGCATGTTTGTAGATGGAGGTTTAAAGTCTAAAAATACGTAATTAAGATCTTGTAGGTAATATTATAAAAGCAGCAATTTGTTACTTCGTTTTAGTGTTTACTTTTTTGCATTCACAATGCGTTTTTTAATCTTGAAAATGGATTATTGTCCATCGCACATCTTACAACTAGCCCCGATGGGCTCGAACCCACGACCTTTTACTATCCGGGCGAAGGGCACTAAGCTACGGAGATAGTGAAAGGTTGTGGGTTCGAGTCTCGTCGGAGTTAGTTGTGAGATGGGTCAATTTTTTCTAATACTTCATTTTCAATATTTTCGTTAAAAAGTGATTTAATTTCATGGTAGGTATTCAGTATTTCTTTGGGAGAAATTGTACCTATACTGATTATTAATTATAATTATACCTATATTGCATAGGCGTTACCACTATTATTTTTTATTATTTAGCAGTTTGTAGGTGAAAAGGATACGAATATACAAACAAACAATCATATTCGTCATGAAAAATTGGATCTTTAAGCTTATTTTACCTGTCAAACTTACTGAAATAATATGGTTTCAGAAATAAATTATTTTCTGGAAGACTGTGCAACCGATTTATTGAAAGATTTCGACATGGTTTGCTAATAAACATCTCTACTCACAACAGCCTAATTCCTTTATCCCGCGTTGTAAACTAGCTCTAATAACAAACAATAAAAATACACAATATCCCATGAAAATTCCTTCGAGTACTCAACGCTTTATAGCAAGAGATACGACTGCGGTCCGATCGTGTGACGATTTACTTAAATAATATTTCTGGAGATTAGATACAATAAAAATATTATTTTTATGTATAGGTGTAAGTTATTAAGTTTACATTCTAATTACATATGGTAGTTCTATAATTTTATCTCTTAACAACAAATTGGGCAAATATTTTAGCCTCTTGAGTTATGATACGTGTAGTAGTACCTATGTAGTGTAAATACTGTAACGACACGTTTATTATTAGTAAATGTCGTTGCTTCTGTTGAAGCTGATTACATTTTTTCGCCCCTTTATCTTGTCAGCTAAAAAATATCCATGACGGTTGGTAGGAAACAATGTTGGACGATTCAAAAGTATTTCACTTTGTAAATATACCTAATTGAATAAAAACAATACTACGACTTTGAGAAAAAAATACGAGAGAGCTGGTGTTGAGTGGACATCGATTTATCGGAAGCAATACATACATTTGATAAACAACATGACGCTCCAGCAGTGAAAATAATCTTATAGTGGCTTAAAAATTCCTAATCCAAGTATTTAATGGCAACAGTTTTCTTTTAGCTGTCATGAAAGTGCGATAAAAATGCGTTAAGAAGTTAACATCTTTATAGCCAGTTATGAGTTTAATAAAATAAAATAACTTCTTAAAAATAATAACACTGAGAGATAGAAATTAGATATATACTGTTTAAGCATCTGACCGCTATCTGCTCATTTGAATAAGACTACTAATACACCACAGTATGTCTTAATACTGTGCCTACACTGCCTGAATAATTAAACAAGCTCTGCCCAGTCGTGCGTTGTAAACAGCCCTAGGTGTATCAGTTGAGAGTTTGCCAAAAGATTAGGATCTATCGCGTGGGCGTTATGGATGGCCGAAAAACTCACGGCTTTACGTGGGAATCCGGTAAACACGATAATGACGACGGGGATAATACGGGGTTATTATACTGCTACTTTATTTACTTTTTTTAGAAATGTAAATAAAGTAAGTAGCAGTATTCACCATTAAGGTGATACCATTGTATTAGGTTGGAAGACCCCATCTGTCCGCAATGTAAAGAAAGAGAAGAAACAAGTAACCACTTCATGGCAGAGTGCCCGATGTACGCATCACTGCGCTGGGAGCTCTTTGGAACGGACAAGCTTAAGGAAGAGGATCTGACGCAGTTAACGATAAGTCAACTCAGCAGGTATAAGCGCACAGGTAGGTCCGAGGGTTCGACGCCGATGGGGTAAATGACAACCCGCCTCCCCCTGCTTTCAGCTTTTAGGGGACTTGGGGAACTGGGTGAAATAGTCCTGACCTAGGTGACTGATCACCCGTCCGGCTTCGCTGGCGTCCCCCCTATAAATAATAATAATAATATTCAGGGTGGTTGCTTTGAGCCTATAAATCATTTTTTAAGTTATCATAACAATTTCGTAAAGTTTCAAGAATTGTGTGATCTAATTTTTAAAATTATTGGTTTTCTTTCCAGAAGTATGGCACTAGTATAATCGTGCCTTTGAGTTTGTAAATCATTTTTATACTTAATATGGGTATCACAATAATTTCATAAAGTAATAACATATTTAACTTAATTGCTGAAACAGTTTTACTTTGATATTTATTTGGATTTCAAGATTTTATAGCCTATTTAGTAAAAGGTAAAAAAAGTTGGAGCTAACTAAAATAATTATACCTGAAAGTGGAGTATATTACACTATCTTATTAGTTGAATTAATGTTCATATTAGACACCTAAACAAAATCTATTTTAAGTTCATAGAAACTATAAACCATGTTTGTAACTTCTGTGGAAAAATAAACTCTGTGCGATTTATATCCAGTGTTCTATCAAAACATATATTAACCTTGTCAAAGCGGATAATATTCAGCCCACACCCGCTCTCAAATTTAAAATTCCCTCAGCATTCATATTAATTACTTTTCACCCAATTTCGCGGACTGTCAAACAAAGTAACAAGTCAAAAGTGTTTAGGACGTGACTGGAATCCCGCCTTCCTGACCCGTAGTCCACCTGACAAGTTCACCTGGGTGGACTACGGGCACTTGTTCTGACCCTTGGTACACCTAGGTGGATTACGGACACTGACGCAGACCCGTAGTCCACCTGGGTGAGCTACGGATACCAACATGGACCCGTGGTCCACCTAGATGGACCACGGATACTGACTAAGATCCGTAGTCCACCCTCCAACGGGTCACCTCGTCGGAATGAACTACTTATTATTATTTGCTATGCCTGAATAATATTCTCACCCTTAACATAAATAATGTAATACATAATTATGGCCATAAAAAATTAATATAAGAATAATAATTTCATTATTTATGTTAATAAATATTATTATATATATCTAAATGTTATAATGTTTATTAGTAAAGTAGTTACTAGGTAGTTAGTAGGTACGGTGGGTCTAATTATAAATGTGAAAGTGTGTTTGTTTGTTTGTCCATATCTCACGTCAAAACGGAGCAACTGATCGACTTGATTTTTGGAATGGGGATAGTTTGGAAGCAAGTAACATAGGCTACTTTTATATAACCTATATAAAATAAAAATGGTAATTTTGTCTGTTGTTCGATACAAAACTGTCATTTCTTCCATGGCCGCTTCCGCGTCTGCGTGCGGTCAAAATAGAATACTATTTTTTTCCATAAGATTAGAACAAAAAAGTACTGTAACAAGCGCCACAAATTCCCCAGTCGCGCATGCGCGCAGATTTATCTGTCACTTCATCTGCTTTCACGTGGTAAAATGATGAATGCAAAATTTTTCGACCCTATTACCCCTGTATCTGCCCCTGTTTCTCAGTGGTACCAAGGTGTACCAAGGGTCATACCATTTTCAAAGTAGCAATAGACCACCTCTCGAGTGAACTACGGATAATAAAATTTATAGCGGTGCCCTTGGTACACCTCTTAGGTGTACCAAGGGTCAGAACAAATCTCCGTAGTCCACCTAGGTGAACTTGTCAGGTGAACCACGGGTAGGGAAGGGAATCCCGAACCTACGATCCACATGTCATTTAAAAAGCTGTTCTATTTGCGAAGTATCCAACGGCAGATTTTTTTTAAATAAATCAACCGGTAGATTTAACAGAAACAGCGATGTAGTGAAACGGAACGGAGCTGTCGCCAAGCCGCGCGTTCTTTTTTCGAATCGCATTCGTTACGTGCGTGTTTTTTTCTTTCTAATTCGCCGTTGCAGGAAAATGTCTGCGCGTCTCGCCATTGGTTCGTTCTATTTTCGAATTCGGTCCCGTATCGTCGGGCCGGAAATGATCGGATAGTGAAACTTACCGGTACAAGAGCACTCTTGTTTTACGACGTTCCGTTTTACGAATTGCTGGTAACTTCCTATTTGTGTTCGTCGAATTTGGATTAACAAGCCATTTCGCCTTGTTGTGGCTTAGTTAGATTTGTTAATCTTGTTGAAAGGCTAGATACAAATGTTTTTGAGACGTGCCTTTTTGGAATAAGGTGGTGTTGAATATTTGCTAGCGGAACCGCCTGTGCGCTCTAGTGGTTCACACCACCGAACAATAGGTCCTGGGTTCGATTCCCAGTGAGGGTAAGTACATATTGTATTCGGTCAGGTTGGTGGTAGGTTCTTAGTCCATCTGGCTAGCTACCACCATCTTATCTAAGTCTGGCGCCATAACAATGATTTTTTCAGCATTATTGTGTTCCGGCAGTGCAGTTATATAGATAAGATAGCCATTTGCTCAGTGATTGAGGATTCTGGGAGTAGTGTGCTTCCACCTTCAACCTTATCACCACTTAACATCAGGTGTGATGAAGGCTAAGTGCTACCCCGTTGTGGATAAAAAAAACCTTTACGACACGTAGCAAGACTGTCTATTAATTTACAGGTGTGTTAAAGAGTTATTTTTAGAATAAAAATGTAAAATAAGAAATCACATTATTTATTCTATTATTTTCTAGTTTTGACCATCAGTAAGTATATCTTCAAGAATGAGGAACATTTAGGAATATCGCCGTTCAATCTCAAGATGGAGAGCTCGCAGTAATGGTGCGGTGGCGACATCTAAACGAGATCTGTCCGTCTGTCCGTCCGTCAACCTGCGATGTCTGCTCCCAGACAGGTGGGGAATGGGATTATGTTGAGATAATAAAAAAAAATACAAACGCAACGGAAACGTCAACGGTTTTGGAGAGATTTCGTTTTACAGGATTTCGTTGTCATTGTGTTGAACTGTGTCTATTTTCACATTTTGTACTCTTGGATTGTGAGATTTGGGATGTCTCAATCTTGAATGGTAAAATCGAACTGAATAGCAATTGAAATAAGTATATAAAATAAGTGGTCGCATTTTAGCATATCATTATCTGTACGATGCCCATTATCTACCTGAGCTAACTTTTCTAAGTTAACTTTAATTAATTCAAATGAATTTTTGGTCATACAGTCTAACTGTCATTGTCTTATCTTTTTTATTTTACTTTTTGATTTTTATTTTGTGTGCTTTTAATTACTTAAATTTTTTGTTACTTTGTCATGTCCAAAGTCGTCCACCAAATAGGTCCCTCCAGAATACCAGCGTTGCAGTGTCAGGGCGTTTGTGCACTACAACTGAATTTTACCGATCCGGCGGTCCGTGTTTTTACGGACCGGCGTAGCATGAAAAACACGGATGATAGGCTTGTGCACTTGTCCGGTTTTTTACTGGCTGGGGCAGCGCAGTGATCTCTTTGAAACTACACTCTACGGACGCGTTTTAAACGAGAGGAATAATGAGTTCCTTGGAACGTCAGCAATTACTTGCTTTATTGCTTTATGTACGAAGACGTAGAAGACAGAAAGAATTTTGGGTTCATCCTCTTATCAGTGAAAGGTACCTGACAGGGTCATTTTACCGAAATCACAATTAATTGAGGCTTGATGAAAAATTATTTTTTAACTACTATCGAATGTCTACAGCTAGCTATATAACAAAAAAAGTTTCATCAAAATCCGCTTAGTAGTTTTTGCGTGAAACACGGACAACAGACAGACAGACAGACAAACAAAAATTTCAAAATCCATATTTTTGGTGCTAGATATATTACGTGTTATTGGTGAAAAATAATAATAATAATAATAAATAAATAAATTCTTACATTCACACCAATTATCTAAGCCCATTTTAATTTCATTAAGAAACTGTATCATGGAAAACTTGATAACGGATAAATATATACTTAAATACTTTTTGTTTGTAAATACATGCATATTATACATAGTTAACACCCAGACCAAGACAAATAGACATGTTCATGCACACAAATATTTGTCTTGTTCGGGAATCGAACCCGAGACCACTGGCGCAGAAGGTGGGTAGCCTACTCCTGCGCCAAATCGGTCGTCAATCGAGAAAGGCGCTTGAATTTATTTTGGCGTGCGTTAATTTATTTGCGATAACTCCTAAGATATTCATTTAAATTATATGGTGTAAAAGAGTAAAATAATGTGCATGAAATGCTTCAAGCAACTAACGTATTTAGATTGATAAGGGTTAATACTGTATCCGTTTAAATAGCTTTCCAAATTACCGCATTGTTCGTAACCATTTTTTAAGAGATAATATGGCTATAATATGCTATCCTTAAAAGATAGACATATGCTATCGCGGACTTTTTTGTAGATCTATAGAAGAGGAATATCCCAACATGCATTATTTTTTTAAACCTCGAAAGGATTAGGCAGCGTTTTTGCAGAAAACTCCCGGGCGGCTTGCCGTTTGCCGGCACTTTCGACAATTATCGTTATATTTCTACCAATTTACATAAAACTTTCATAAATTATATATTAAAATCTTTCTGAAGAACCACGCTACCTGTTAGTGAAAACCGCATGAAAATCTGTTTCGTAGTTTTAAAGATTTAAGCATATATAGGGACAGACAGACGGGAAGCGACTTTGTTTTATACTATGTAGTGATTTATGATTAAAATACAACCATCCGTTTTTTTCCGGACGGTAAAATTCAGTGTAGTGCACAAGCGTACATATGTTTCTCATTGCCGTCATCTCGGAACGGAAAAAAACGGTCCGGAATGGGGAAAAGTAAAATGACGGACGGTAAAATTCAGTGTGGTGCACAAGCGCCCATATGTTTTTCATTGCTGCCATATCGGTCCGGAAAAAACCGGATCGCCGGATCGGTAAAATTCAGTGTAGTGCACAAACGCCCTCAGCCTCTTGTCGCTGCAACATTATGCTGAGGATGGGGCCTAGTTGGCGACATGCTGTTTTTTCTTTTAAATTTTTTGTACATATTACTGTTCTAGAATGTGTCGTCCATAAAATGTTTTTCTTTCTTTCTTTCTTTCTAATTCAGCTGGTAGGTATTCAGTTCTAATACCTAGTTAACAAATGCCGAAAAGTCATTCCACCAGTAAATTGGTAAAAATACGTTTTTAATATAAGTAAATGAAACCTGCTTTTATCTACTTGTATTAGCTTAAGGTGGTTCGATGAGCTCATTAGCGCCACCAATGGAAATAAATCATTTACGATTTATCAAGGGCTTAGAATAAAAGTTTCGGTTATTTTGCGCAAATAGAAGAGTAAAATGCAATTTTTAATTATTTTTTCATATCCTCAAATAATTATGAGGATTAAGTTATGGATCTCGATTTTGCTAAATGTGGCCACTTTTGGCACTATTGAGCTTCACGACTTATTGCGTAAGTTTGAGTTCTTAAAAGTATATTTATAAAATGCATTTTACTCTTTTATTTGCGCAAAATAAGCGAAACTTTTAATATAAGCCTTTAATAAAATGTAATTGATTTATTTCCATTGGTGGCGTTACTGAGCTCATCGAACCACCTTAATATTACCTAGTTCCCAAATATCATTAAGACTTTTTATCCTAAGAAGAAGATCCAATGAAACTTTTTATTCTTTGCACATTTTGTCTCTGGGCAGTCAAAACAGCTCAACTCAAAATCTTCACGCAAAAGAAGTCGCAAGAACAAAGCTAGTTCGCTCATAAGCATTTAAAGGTAAAAATACCAGTGCACCACTCAACCGATGTTCGGTCCAATTTTAGAATCGGCCCCGTTAATAAGTCCTTATTGGGCCCGCACAATGCCCGCCGGGAATAGAACTCAGGTACCGCATAAATCCAGCGCTCGGTTACCCACATTCCAGTCTATATTTAACGCACACATTGTTGGTTAGCGTTTTTTTAAAACAAAACTAAATACGGTCATTCTCAGCAGGCCTGGTTTTTACAAATATCTAACACTAGCGGCCGCCCGCGGTTTCACCCGCGTGGTTCTCGTTCCCGTGGGAATATCGGGATAAAAAGTACATATAAACCTTCCTCTTGAATCACTCTATCTATTAAAAAAAACGCATCAAAATCCGTTGCGTAGTTTCAAAGATTTAAGCATACAAAGGGACATAGGGACAGAGAAAGCGACTTTGTTTTATACTATGTAGTGAAGCTCGTAATATTTTCGAGCTGGATTTGTTTTTGGGACTACGTCTAGCAATTGCCTTTTATGAATTTGTATTATATACCTACACATCATTTGGTAAAATAACACTCAAAATTTTTTTTTCTAAGTTGTTCTCCTAAGCTCCGTTCGCTGTCCGGAACCCAGAATCAAGCTTTCAAGCTTCAACAGTCGCGAAGTTAGCTACGATTGGTACATTTCAGTCGACACAATTGGGAAGTTAATAAATACATTTTATTATTCACAAAAAATAATCTGTTTAAATAGTATATTTTCTTAGATAGAACGAAAAATATGTTTGTCCTTTCATTATACATAATTTCCGTTACCAGTCAAAAAGTAGCGAATATCTCACTAGCAGAGTAAGTAATTCACATCCCTACCGCAACGTCGTCTTTCTTCAGTAAGTGCCGAGACAGGCAACCGACACGGTCCTGTGTCACCTGTTCCGCTAGCGAGCTACGACTGTAAATATCTAATTTCCGTTTGCATGGTTTACTACTATTCTAATTTCCGTTCGCTCTTTTAATTAATGTTTTGAAAATGATTACAAACTTAGCTAGTCAGATTATTATATGCAGAAATTCGTTGTTGACCTCATGCTTGAACCAATATACCGTATTCCTTACCATTCAAATTTTATCTCATAAATACCGTCGTGGTCCTAATTTATGTCACCCGGTTCCGTCACGCTAAACGTGACAGAAATTATAAAATACCACGCCAAACGTGACGGAAATTATAAAATACCTAATAACGTACAAATTTTCCTTGGCTCCCAAAATTGTTTAGTTCCTCCCATTCAGTTATTTTCTAGACTGAACTGTATAGTATTCATTTTCTGTTTGAGTCATATAAGAATAAGATATATAATTTTTATTGAGCAATTTTCTTATTTCCGTCACACCCAAAACTTTTTTAGTTCATAAATCCAAAACCAGACACTATATTGAAGTGCCAAATACATAATTTTCTACAGTTTAACGTTTTTTCTAAATGTAACTGCAGGTTTAAAGAATTAATTGAAAAATAAAAATTTTGATGGAAATTATACAAAGAACACCTTGTCGTGAGAATGACCGAATAGATGTTTAAGTATTTATAGCACAACACACATAACTATATGCCATGGTAACTAAAACATAGAAATATGATTAACAATTTGTATTTTTATCGTTCTATTTCAGCGGTCTGCGAATTCCCTTGAATGATTAACGTTTGAGTAAAAAGTAGTGAAAATATTTAAATTGAAATATTATGTATGTATAAAATAAATACACCCGTCTCACAACTAGCTCAATAATAAAGGTTGCATTGTGAATGCAAAAAATTAATGTCGGCCGGCCCGATGCTCAATCAAGTTGTTTCATAGGAAAAAGTGATAGTAAAAAACCACGAGCCCTATAAATAGCTTTCAGGCGGGATTGTACTTATAGGGCTTGTGGTTTTTTACTATCACATTTTCCTATACTTACAAAATTGCATTGTAAATGCATAAAAAATAACATAAAATCTCAAGTTGTTTCATCTTAATCGATTGTTAAACATTTGTAAAAATGTTTCTTTCGGATGCGAGGATTTCCTAGCATTAATGAAGCAACGCTGGCCTACAGAGCGTTAGAAATGATAGCAAAATTCGACGTGTCGTGTAGGCCTTTCGGTAGCTTAGTTGGTCAGAGCATCGGGCCGGATCCCCGGAGACGCGGGTTCGAATTGCGCCTGAAAGCTACTTATAGGGCTCGTGGTTTTTTACTATCACATTTTTACTTTATGTATAAAAAAATTAAATAATTTAATAAGGAGTGTTTTTTTAAATATGATTTTAATAACATTTCACTTTAGGTTCTCAAAGGCATCCTAATACCTATTTATAAAAATGAAATTGTGTTTGTTTGTTTGAGTGTTTATTCGTCTTTTTCTTCAGAACGGAGCAACAGATCGACGTGATTTTTGGTATGGGCATAGTTTGGGCGCAGGGGCCCGATTATCACGCATTCGAACTTTTTCAGTGTGGTAATTCGTATGTCGAACATTTTGTTTGTGGTTTCTATTGAAAAGTTAGAACGTTTCAAATAAACTACGCTGTCCCACATGTCAACAAATTCGTTTTGATAGCTAAGTTTGTATATGAACATCTATTGGTCTGTACCCTTCGATCAACAATAACACCTAGTTCTAGATACATAGTTGGAGTGACAGACATGGCCAAGCGTCGAACGCTCACTTGAGAGTATAATTATAAGTAGATTATTTCGACAGTGTCAATAATACTAAGGTATTTCAAACTTGGAACGTTTCAAACTTGGAAAAACTTCTTGTCATTTATGTTGTAAGATCGTAACACTCGTAACCTTTTTTCTCCGTTTAAAAAAAAGGCAGTCTGGCCATATAAAGTTTTCATTTAGCTCGTGAGCCTTCATCTAGTACTATTGTTGATCGAAGTCTGTACCACTTGTTGCGTTCGACTGGTTTTCCATCGAACTCTTTCGATTGTGAAATTCTGACAATACAAAAACTATGTTATATTTGAATTTCGAGCTTATAAAAGTGAACTTTTCTCGATTATTTTCTTTTATCTCGGAAAAAAGCACATTCCCACGGGGTAACGTCGAGTAGTCCACTCAAGCGAAGCCGCGGGCCGAAGACTAGTACACAAAATATTTGGCTGGACGACTTGTTGTAAGTCTGCCTGGCCACTACCACCATCTTATCTAAGTCTGATGCCATAACAACGATGTTTTAAGCATCTAGAAATCCAGCAGTTAGAGATAATAAGTTTTGTAAAAATTTCATTTTTATGACAACCTTTTTTGCTGACTGTACTTTAATATTGTATTGTCATCTAAACCAAAACTGTATACAAAATTTCAGCTCCATCGGACACTGGGAAGTAAGTCAAATTAAGCTTGCAAGATTTGTCCCCCACTAACTAACTAACTAACTAACATGGCAAGTTAATAAAAAGGTTGTAAAATAGCCAGTTCCTCAAAGTTGAGGATTCCGGGAGTAGTGCGCTTTCATCTTCAGCCCTCAGATGAGATGAATGCTAAGTGCTAGCCCGTTAGTGAATAAAAAAATCGTTGGTTTCAGATTTAGTCTTGCCAGTAGTTGCTGAATATTTAGCTTCAACATTTAAAAGTCGTAAAAATACGAATAGCGTATTAGAAAATATCATTAGTAGGTATTCAAAAGCAAAAGTCAATTTAACTGTCTAGAAATTTAACGGGAGCCAAAAGCACTTTTAAAAAGTGTGCGTGGGAACGTTTGATCCAAATAATTAGGCACGAAAAAAGTCTATTAGACACGTAACACAAAATTTATGTGACACGGTAACAAAGCCGCGAGGCGTTAACCTGAGCGGGAGCATCAAAGATTTAAGGCGAGGAATCCCGACCGAAATAGGCACACTATCGCTTGCTCGGCTGCGCTCTATACACTTCGCGCGGACCCAGCGGTAGCCGGCAATGAACTGTGAACTCGCGAGCGCCCCGCGAATCGAAAATCACTTAAAATTCAATTAAAAATAAAATAATAAAAAAATTTAATTTATGACGGCCGGAATCCCTCAGCTATTCAAAGACAATTATTTTCATATGTTTTTTAGTAACTAAAACCAAGTATATTGCAAGTAATATGATATTTGAATTATTATTAGACGGATGTTTGGGATTTAATTTGACACAGTAAAATATCACCAATCGAAAAAAAACGGCCGGAAACACTAGATGAATAACAGTAAAATAACATATATTTTTTCCAAATTTTAAGTACTTGTGATTTACGAGTATTTCATAATTTAAAATACCCTATTTTGGGGAATCGGCGCCTTAACACAAATACCACCGAGAATTAACTCGTGCGATTGTTCGTAGCGACACTAGCGACACATAAAACTCGAGAAACGTTATTTCGAGTCTCTTATCTTAGGAACTTTGGAAGTATTTCCGGATACTATATGATCCGGCGCGAAGGACCAGTCGTTATTTATTAATTTATTGACCATAAGTTGTGTAAAATTGTTTCACTAAACTCTGAAGTCTGTTTAGAGTCTAGTAAAATAATTACGCAATCGTATGGTCATGTGATGCGGAGGGATAAATGTCATGTGGTAAAAAGGTTTTGAATTTGAATGTGGATATGCGTGTGGGGAGAGGATGGCCAAGTAAAAGGTGGATAGATTGCTTTCACGCAATTTGTCATGCTTCAGCATGACATGTGCAAGAAAGGGTTGACTGCCGAGTTGACAGCTGATAGGGACAAGTGGAAGAAAGAGACATACTGACCCAAATAACCAAATAAATGGGAATAAGTTTTTTGTAAAACTTTCATGTTATGACAAGCTTTTTTGCTAACTGTACTTTGATATTGTATTGTCATCCAAACCAAACCATTGCAAAACCATGTGCAAAATTGACGATCAAGGTTCTTTAGAGTTTTCCTCATACCTATTGGTGCCCTACAATGATGAGGCACTCTAAAGATTGCAATATCTTTAGAAAGTATCTACCCACTAGCTGTGCCTCGCAGTTTTACCTACGATAATTTGAGGCAAAGGAAAAACATACTAAAAATATATTTTCCCATTTGTGCAACATTTTTCATTAATTCTCCGCTTCAGTTGGTCGTAGCGTGATGTATATAGCCTATAGCCTTCCTCGATAAATGGACTATCCAACACAAAAAGAATTTTAAATTCAGTCCAGGAGTTTCTGAGATTAACGCGATCAAACAAACAAACTCTTCAGCTATATATGATGATTGATCGATGGGACTTTCCACTGCTAGAGCATTGGCTGAGCTTGCATGCAAAGCCAACTGCACCTGCACGTATTTACCGTCATTGTTAATTTAAAAAGTTTAAAGTTTAAGTTTAAATTAACTAACATAGTTTTTAAGGATTATTGTTACTAACACTCTACGGACTACCTTTTGTCTGAAATAAAAAAGATTTATTATAATTTATTATTATATAATATTAGTATAGATTCATCATTATCATCAGCCATAGATTCAAGATTCAAGATTCAAATTTGTTTATTCAATTTAGATTGTTATTTACAATACTTGTGAACGTCATAGAAGCTACGCCATCGGTTCGCAAACCCTACAGCGGGAGGCCTTGGAGACATACGACGCCTAGGCATAGGCCTCCCCCAAGGATCTCCACAACGATCGGTCCTGCGCTGCCCGCATCTACCCATTAGGTACTAGTTTCATTTCCGATTTGTTAAACATTATATTTGAAAGGTTGGCTAAAGTTAAATAACTAAACCAGCACGTTTAAAAACCAAAAATAAAATGCCTACTTTACCCACTGTAACACGAGAAAGACAGCTCATCTTTATTTCACCATCTTTCGCTATTTCCACGCGAGTTATAACGGAATCCAAAGCTATCCGCGTGTCGGTATCCAAACACGGTTTCGTAACCAGGTATCAAAGAGTGGGTACGTCGGAAGTCCGTCAGGTGCGTGTTTATGAATGTGTCTATGACGCTCGAGGCTAGTGCTGGGGCCTGGGATGGGATGTTACCAAATATCCGAATAATCTGAGTACCAGTGTCCAAACACATTGGTGGTATCAAGAAGCGAGTACCGATCGATCGGAAGTCCGTTAGGTGCGTGTTTATGTGTCTATGACGCTTGTAGTGCTAAGAGATTTCCAAGTATCCGGATAATCTGAGTGTCGGTATCCAAACACATCGGTTTCGTAACCAGGTATCAAAAAGCGGGATACGTTGGAAGTCAGTCAAGTGCGTGTTTATGATTTGTTTGTTTATTTGTTTATATAAGGTCCTTCTTAAATAGTGCACATAATTTTAAGGGGTCAATGTACTCACGCATACAAACAACTTTTACTATGGTACCAACATTGAAATCGCGAAAAAAAAATCAGCTGTTCTATACATTTTGATCTATTCGATTTAAAGTTTTCTATGGAATAGCTGATTTTTTTTTCGCGTTTTCAATGTTGGTACCATAGTAAAAATTGTTTGTATGCGTGAGTACATTGACCCCTTAAAATTATGTGCACTATTTAGGAAGGACCTTATATAAATAGGCACACAATACAGAGTTACAACAATCACATTCTAGAGTTATAATGAAAACAGTACAAAACTGGTAGGCTGCAACTCCAAAAGCATGTGTACGCAGCATGTCAGGCGTAACATCCAAAATGCGCATTACTTAAATTCTATTAAAAACACATTAGCACTAGCATTAAAAATAATTAAAAAAAATGAAATAAAAATTGACAAATAAATAAATTAAGCATTATTAATGTAGAATTAAAAAATAATGAAAAGTAAGGACACACACACTAATGATAATTTATAATAATTTAATCAGTCCCGACTTTCATTTATTAAGAGAAGTATCGTAGATTGTATTATTGATGATGCTAGAGCTGGGATATTTCCAAATATTGAATAATCTTTGTGTCAGTCTAAGAGTATGTAATCACTACTTTTGTGTCAGTATCCGAACATGTCGGTTTCGTAACCAGTATTAAAGAGGGATAGGTACGTTGGCAGTCCGTACGATGTGTGTTCAATGTTCTATTTCGCTAGAGGCTAGGTCTGGATTCCAGTCCAGAACTCTCACTACAGTCACTGAAATGTATTGTATCCAATATTGATATGTTTTTCAGATTTTGCGATAGGGAAATTCGCGAGTTTTTCTTTTGTATAGGTAAGTAGCGGGTGGGGATAATTTTCATCCAATCGTGCGTTTTCTGCTTAAAGAATAAAGCTATGTATTCATGGTACCGATATTGAATATAATTGGTTAATGATTTTATCCTAGAGTACAAAATCTTGGGATAACAGTTGTACGAAAAGCTGAATACTGGTAATAATTCGTATTTTGCTCTCGTATCTTCGTATCTATAATATCCGAACCAAGTCTTATCGCCAACACTAAGAATGTAAACGAAATATGAAAGGTGCATTTAGTCGAAAGGTAAATTAAAACGCGCGAATCCGGTGGTTGTAAACATGTCGGTAAAATGGCCGCCGCCTTGTCAATCACACTATGTTTATGCTGCACTGCGCACTATAACATATGGGTGTTGCCCCAGATTTTTTATATGTCGCTCTTGAAACTCGAAACGGGAAGACGAATCGAAATTATTTTAAAAATATTATTTTTTCATGTCGTACACTGGCTGGTGTTAGTTTCAAAATTATTATATTAATTTTTCAAGGAAAACAAATGAATATGTTCACTGCTGATCGATATTGTGCGAATAATGTACTGAGTTGTATAATGTTCTGAATGGTTCTAAAAATTGTCTGAAAAATTTGTCAGTATTATGCACTTTTTAATTTTATGGATTAAGTCGCTACTCGGAAAAAGTATGGACTTTTTGATATAAAACTATAGGACGGTTACAGTTGTAATAAATCTGGTAATAAGATATATATTTATTCATACCTTTATCTAGAATCGTATAGTTTTAGAAACACGATTTTATGATTTTGCCTCGACACTTTTTATTTTCGAAAATACCTCTAAAATATACGAAATATCAAGATTATTCTTAAATGGGGTAACATAATAATATACTATTGAAAATTGGTTTAATTAGTGAACACCAATAATATTTATGAACGTATAGAAGCATTTTTTTAAAATCTTTTTTAAATGTTTTTTAATACGAAGGAGTTTTGTGTTTTTTTGCGTAATCTGCAAAATCGGTCTCGCTCCCGCGCGCGTCGTTTTCTCATTGCTATCTCGCTTTAGCATATTTTTTCCGAGTATCGCCTTAAAAAGTCCATTTTCAGTGCACTAGCTCTACTGTGGCACTTGCTAAGGCTATGGGCCAATGTTTATATTTTGCGTTTTATTTAATAAGATTTATTTAATTGTGGCTTAACCCATATTATTTATGAGTTTCGCCATCTTTTTAGCTAACAACAAAAACATAATAACATTATCTCTTAGCAGAATCATATAAACCGATTTGAATACAGTTTTATATGGCGTATCGTAATAAATAACCACGGCTGAGGCGCTCACAGGCAAAATGTCGTAAAGCACAAATCCCGTAATTCCGCGCGGCCGCTAACGAGGTGCGTATTTCGAGATATGACCCAATCTTATCTCCGTCACCCGCGGCGTTTTCATTTTTCGTGTTACACTACTTTACTTGTTGTATTTTTATAGTGTGTTGAAAGAAACGATACAAACTTAGGTAGGCAGTTCTATTATTAACACCATCCATAATAAAATAGAATCTTTATTTTTTATTTATTTATTATTCCTGCCTTGATTTCTTTGCTTTCCCTCTAAGTAAGTATTGGTAAAAAGTATTTGTTCTGATTTACAAAAAAGCTGCATCTTTTTAACTGTAACAGTGTATGTTGACTATGGATGTCTAAAAATACGTATGCACTCGCCAGACATGATAGATTACAGTTTAAGTGTTTTATTTTAAGTGTTGACGGTGTTGTTTTGTCTGCGCGGGCGGCGCGAAAGTGCGGAAATTATACTTGGTCGGTTTTGCCAGTGAGCGGCCGACGAGTGAAGGTTACTGAAGGCCCTTTGAAGTCCATAATCGCCCAGAAAGTTTACAAACACCTTTAACGCGGTTAATATGAATTGCTAATCGATTGTTTTGATTAAAAGCGGAGTGTTATATTAACTGAATATCAGAAAGTTTCCTTTGATCTAAGAAATATTCGGAGTGATGAATGTTATATGGAGAATAGTTATTTTTTAATTAAGGAAGTTCTGTTAGAATTAAATTTACAGTGCTCAACTATTTGGGTCAATTGGGCGTTCATTCGATTTATTTATTACTGCTTATTATTAACGTTTTATGAGGTGTAGAGTTACTTTTTTCTAATAATAAAGACATTATGATTTTTCAGAATTAAATAATGCTAACCGGTTATTTTTTATCGCCAAGATTCTCATCGTCACCTGCGTGGACAACACTTTCATGACATAAAATATGATATATAATATATAATAGACATATAATATACATAAAGTGTTTATCTAAAGTAAAGGTTTGTGGTATTTTTCGCCATTCCAAAATGCCACAAACAAACAGCTATCGCATAAATATAAAATTGTCCACGTCCACGAGAATTACTCATCTTTATTCGCAATCGTTAGATCATCAGATCATATTAGTATTTTATGATCTGAGGTTAGATCTGTGTGTTTTCAGCTGCCTGTCATACAAGTATTAATTTCAGTGAGAGTAATTATACCATTTGCATAACATAATATAAGGAATTGTGAAAAACGAAATATATTTAGCTTACTTCCGCAAAAAACACAATATGCAAGATGCACCGCCCGCCCGCCCGCAAAAATTGCACATGCATACTACGAAAATACCAGTGCACAATACCTGCATTTAGCAAGACAGCAAAACACCTTGCACCTTCACTGATTAGACTACTCTACAGGGGCATCCTCAGGAGACAGTTCGTGCGAATACCAACACAAAAAAAAATATCTTGCATATTGTGTTTTTTTGCGGAAGTAAGCTACATATTATTTCGTTTTTCACAATGGTTAGGGACTTCCGCTAAGTGACGCCTGATTCAATCAAATAATATAAGGCAATTGAAACGTGAAAGATTTATCAAGATCTAAAATCTACATTGTTTTAAGATTACCTATTGAAAATTAACTGCAAAATAATAACTGAGATTTTTGGTCATAACACTAAAATTTCATTGTCGATTGTCTAACGATTTCTCAGTTGGTAAATAAAAAAAAGTCCACCGGTGCCTACACTTAAGAAAAGCTTTTTAATAAATTCAATATAAAAACTCTTATAGGGTACATTATTATCTCATTTATGAATTTTTCAACCGTCACAATACAAAAATACGACAATATAAATAGTTAACAAGGTAGGCACTGTCTTAAAACAAAACACCCGACGTACTTTGTAGGTACATTAAAAGTTGACAATAATATCTGTACATAAAATATCAAAGAGACCCGTTTTATGGTTTAGGTGAAATAGTGCCAAGGATTACTATACATGCTCGCACAGTTAACGTCAACATCCAGCAAGACATGTCTAAAGATTAATCATATTAAACTTCTCTCAGCAAACCAGTTTGGTTTTAGGAAAAAACTTTCTACTGAGGACGCAGTGATCTCTCTCACTCAACTTGCCGTACAGAAGTTGGACGAAAAGGCCTTGGAATGTTCTTGGACCTCTCCAAGGCATTCGACACCGTTTCCATTCCAATTCTTTTTAGGAAATTGGAGTCTCTCGGTGTACGGGGATCTGTATTAAATATTTTTTCTGACTATCTGTTGGATAGGAGGCAATGTGTTCGTTTTGATAAATACTTAAGTGATGAGATATCTATCTGCTGTGGTGTCCCGCAGGGCAGTATTTTAGGGCCTACCTTATTTCTTGTTTACGTCAACGATCTCTGCCAACTATCGCTTACTAAGTGTAGCCTTTTCTCCTACGCTGACGACACGGCTATCCTTACATATGAAAAATCTTGGGATGAAGTAAAATTACATGCTGAGCGAGCCTTCGCTCAGATCATGAACTGGCTCTCTCATAATCTTCTTACTCTAAATTTAGATCAGACTATGTTTGTCACCTTCTCCATCAAGCCTTCCGCACAGCCACCCCAAGATACGATACAAATTAAAGCTCACCAATGCCTCTTGACAAATGTATCTTCATTCTGTTCTTGCCCTTCTCTTTCTAGATCATCAACTGTTCGGTATCTCGGTGTACAGTTAGACCAATGTCTTAATTCGTATGAGCATGTACAATCTCTAACTAGCCGTTTAAGGAAATTAATCTTTATTGCTAATAAACTAAGGAATTCATCTGACCCAATTATCCTTATTAAACTGTAATCATAATCATAATCATAATCATAAAGCTTTATTTGCTAAAAAAACATGGTAATATGGTCTTAGTACACTTTAAAGGGCTCATGTTTTGCTATTAGTAATACAGCATGCAAATACAATATTGTTCAATATTTAGAATTAATTAGGTATCCTGATCAAGATTGGAATACTAGGTTGGTACAGTTTTTTTTTTAATTCATAATAAAATTATTCATTAATTTAGCAAAATGTCAAAATAATAATATAAACATTCGATTTAATTACTTAGGTCAATATCGTCAAAAATGTAGAATTATGTGATTTCGTCAAAAAACTCTTTTATGTCATAAAAAGATTTTTCAATCAACCATTGCATTAATTTCTTTCTAAATAAATGTGCGTTCAGTTCTTTAATATATTTAGGTATTTTATTATATATTCGTATACACATCATTAGAACACTCTTCCAATACTTGGCTGAATGCGGTATTTCTTTTAGCACAAGTTTATGAGGGTCTCTGTGAAGTCTATAATTTTGTTGCGATGCATTTTTAAATAGTTCCTTGTGTTTTTTGACAAAAATACACACTTCAAAAATATAAAGGGACGGCAGCGGCAACAAACCCATACATTTAAAATGAGGTTTACAAGATACATCGGGCGGCATCCCACATATGGCTCGTATGCACTTCTTTTGGGCAACAAACGCTTGATTTTTTAATGTACTATTTCCCCAAAATATAAGTCCATAGCGCAAGACCGATGCTATGTGAGCATGATAGGCTACAATCGCAGTCGCTTTATTCGTCGCATTTTTAACTTGGCCAAGAGCATAAGCAAAGGAGTTGACTTTTTTGCAAACATTGTCGACATGTACTTTCCAATTTATATCTTGGTCGATAGTAAGACCCAAAAACTTAGCGTCAGAAACTCCTTCTATTTTCGGTATGTTTAAATTAAAATTCAAGCCTTTGTGTTTAGACTGATTGAAATTTATATATTTAGACTTATTTAAATTTATTTGTAAATTATTCATATTTAGCCATATTAATATTTTGTCAATTGTACTGTTAATTTCAGATTCGTAATCATTTATAGAATTATTTTTTTTGTCAGATGTCACAATTATCGATATGTCATCAGCGAATAATATTATTTCATGGTTTATTACTGTTGCTAGGTCATTAATATATACTAAAAACAAAAGAGGGCCCAAAACACTACCTTGTGGGACACCGTATTTATTATATTTGTATTGCGATTTATGTGGCAATAATTCATTATTCAGTACCCTATTTATAACTACAGATTGCTTTCTATTACTTAGGTAAGACGATAACCATTTTAGTGCAGGTCCTCGAATACCAACTGATTCTAATTTTAGCAATAAAAGATTTTGTGAAACGTAGTCAAAGGCTTTAGTTAAATCAAAAAATAGTCCCGTAGTCAAATTATTATTATTTAATTTTGTCAAAATTGAACTTATTAAATCAAAAATAGCTAGAGCAATGCCTTTATTTTTCTGAAAGCCGTATTGTTGGCTTTCAATAATTTTATATTTATTGAAAAATTCCATCAAAATCTTATGCATGCATTTTTCAAACACTTTGGAAAATATCGACACAAGACTGATTGGGCGATAGTTTTTAATGTTACATCTATCACCTTTTTTAAATATTGGCTTTACAATCGATAGTTTCAGAGCTTCTGGGAATGTCCCTTCCGAAAAAGACATATTGATTAAGTGTGTTAAAATTGGTGATAATTCTTTTACACAAGCTTTAATAATTTTTGTATTTATAGCATCAAAGCCTTCTGCATTAGTTTGATTTCATAATAATATTTCTTTCTCTAATTCAACCTCAGATATCGGTCTAAGAAATATTGAATTCGGTTTCATTGGTAATTTGTATTGACCCGGTTCAGTTCCACTACTAGAGTTATTTATTGAATCTATAAAATAATTATTAAAAGCATTTGCTATGTCAGCTGGATCCATCAATTTGATATTATTTATTTCGATTTCATTTATATCGTCATAGTGTTGTTTTTTGTCACCAATTTGATTGTTTATAACAGACCAGGTAGCTTTACATTTATTTGTACTTTTACAGATCATTTTAATGTTTGAATTCTTTTTAGATGTCAATATGCATTTTTTTTAAGATGTTAGAGTAAGTATGATATTTATTTCTGTTAATCATTGTTTTATTTTTGTAATAGCAATAACGTAAGTTGCGTTTCTTTTTACAACATTTTTTTAATCCTTTGCTTATCCAAGACTGGTTGAATTTATTTAGATTCAATTTAATTTTAATTTGTGGGAAACAAAGTTTATAAAATAAAGAAAACAATTCATGAAATTTTGAAAAAGCCGCATTCAGATCAGTCATTTCCAGTACACCGGACCAAGATAATGCGCTTAAATATTCTCGGAATTTGCAAATATTATCATGGCTGTAGTCTCTTTTGTAAATAAAATATGACTTAGGCTTAATTTTAACTTGTCCCACTGGAAAGCTAATTAGTTGTGCAGTATCATGGTCAGATAAATAGAGAGGAAGTACCATTGCTGATACTCCATTTATATTGCTTAGAATGTGATCAATACATGATTCTTTTCTAGTTGGAGCATCAATGTGAATCTGTAAGTTGTAATTTCGACACAAGTCTTGGAGATACTTTGTTATGTTACTAGGTTTAAGTGTGTTAATATTAAAATCTCCTGCAACAACTATATAAATTTTTTTTTAGATGCTATTTCATACAAAGTCTTGTCTAATTTCGTTAAGAATATTTTTGGATCTGAAGTGGGTGTATTTTGCTCATTATTTGAATCACTTCTAACATATTTGTATTCCTGTTTGGGGGGATCTTCTAAAACAAAATTTATCAAGTTGGAGCGAGCGCAACGGGCGGTTCTGAAGGTTTTGCTGCGGAAACCGTATAGATACCCTACTAGAGAATTGTACAGGGATTTTGATTGTCTCACCGTGAGGCAATTATATATATTACGGACTACTCTTCGGTGTCACACTTCTCTTGCAGCACCTGGGAATTCAGCTTCCGCAATGGTTACCAGAAGGCTCAAACGTCCGTGTCCCTTTATTACATCCGAAACCACATTTGCTAGGAGTAACTTCAAGTACTTGAGCGTCTTCAAGTACTTTAAAAATGTATAATAATAGTGGACCACGCTGTAAATTTAGTTTTTTTCTTCTTCTTATTACTGTTACAAGTTTCAGTTCATTACTGCGTGGCTCATGTGAGTCTACATGCATGCACACTTATGATTGAGATTTTAATTAGTATTATAGTTATTCATATTTATTGAGTTATTATTTTTCAAAGCCTAAAATAATCTTATTTTGTGGGTGAGGCCCCTGTTGCCTGTAACACGGGTTGTCCTACTACGGACAACAGCAGTTCACCAAATTCAATATTTTAGTGGCTTTTGCTTATTTTTATGTTTATGGATATTGAAACTGTTTTTGTAATTTTATGTCAATAAACATATTTATTTTCATTTATATTATGCATAGTATAAGCAGGCGTCTGTCATTCGATGTACTTGCGCGCAAATCTCGCCCTCACCGCCGGCGGTGAAAATCCATAGAAATTAGGTCCGCAAAAGAGCTTAAATATATGCGATCGAAAGAGATGCAACGAGAGGCCGTTCGTAATTTGCGCCGTACAAGCTGAATACCACTTTATTGCGTTATAGTTAGAGTTGCTATTTATTTTAATGGCTTAGCGGAGTGCAGTATCTGTTACTAGGAGCTATTTAGTAATCTGTGGTATAAGGTATGATTATTTGTTTTGTTCACTAACGGATACCGCCCCTGGCTTCATCTTTCGGGGTCGTGGAGGTCACTAAATGTGACTTTTTTCCCATGAGAATGAAAGATTAAACCCAAAATAATGACTAGTAAACATTAACTCGGGTAGTTAACTCATCGTAAAATCAAGAAAAGTGCTACCCGAAATTGTCTAGAAGATGCTAGCTTTAGAAAGCTCAGCCAGATATAACCGCGCGGTTTCCGCTGTCTCAACCATATAACTCAATGGTCTCAACTGGCTATTAAATTGACAGAGGCTCGACTACGAACATCAGTGTTATACTCGTGAAAATTATGTAAATGTGAATTGTCAAAGCTCGAACCTTTTCTAAGCGCTTTCAAATTGTCGCTCATGCTCAAGATAATAAATCAATGTTTTCTACCGTACTACTGCCTATGTTCATTAAAATTTCATTTAATGAATCAAGAGATACTTATGCTGAGACAGGGTATTTATTGGCCCCACACTACACTAGATAGGTTCTACGTTTTTGTTGTAATGTCTTTATTTAGTAAACTGATCCATTTCATTTTGCATTATGTATTCTATCTAATTCTTATTACTATATATTAGTATTTTCTTTCTTTCTTTCAAGGTTTTGTAAGTTCATCTACTGATTGTAATTTGACTATTGATTATAACACAATTTTTACACATAGGCAGGGCTGCGTGCGCTAACTGCGACTCTCGTAAATTCTTCGGTCGTAAATGCCTTGTTTGACAATTATCACCGTTATATATAAAGGTTTTAGCGCTCGCCTGAAAAACTGATTGTTCTATAAACATTCTTTTCTATCGGCGACATTTCTTTTACTGATACATAAAGCTGTTGCAATAAATTATGTTTTTTATTCTAATTGAAACAGAAAAGTTAAAATTGCCGAAGGCTGGTGTCATTTACCTAAATTATGGTTTACCTTTGCAGTAAAAAGTATGTCGATAAATTTTGTTAGCTGTAGTCTTCCCATTAAAAAAATTTGAAATATATACCTACATACTTTTAAATGTACCTACCTAACGAATGAATTTGCAAGGAATACTTTATTTTACATAAAATTAAACTTGTACCACTGTTGAAACATTAGTCCATACTTACCTACATCCTAGGTACTTATTATTATTATTATTAATATTATAAATGTGAAAGTTTAGATGTTTGTTACTCAATCACGCCAAAACGGCGGAACGGATTTGGCTGAAATTTAGGACACAGATACTTTGTAGCCTGGAGAGGAACATATAGGATACTTTTTATTTCGGAAAAATATCACGTTTCCGCGGAAAAACGTCGTGTAAGCCACGCGGGCGAAGCCGCGGGTGGAGAGCTAGTACTTAGATTTTTTTGTTTTTACTTTTAATGGGTTTGCTCTTGATCACAATCAAGCCCATGGGCTAAAACAGGATCTACGATGGAGCGAGCTAACCCAGAAGGTGCCTATTCACTCTTGCTTTGAATGTGGTCGGGTTATAAGTACTCGGGAATACAGACGCAGGGAGGGAGTTCCATTCCTTTGCTGTGCGCAATATAAAAGATGCTGAGTAGCGCTTGGCGCGACATTTGGGAATATCAACCAAGAAAGGGTGGTAGCCCGCTGTGTGTCTGGATGTCGGATGGAAGAAGGGGGATGGCGGTATGAGCTCACGCAGCTCCTGAGCATACTCTCCGAACTATAATCTGTAAAACACCGACATACAAGCGACTTTTCGGCGGTGAGCTAGGGTGTGGAACTTGCTCTTCACCAGTTTTTTGTCGCCAATTAGCCTCTCAGCTTTGCGTTGGATCGTGTCCAGTGCAGCTAGTTGGTACTTCGCTGAGCCGTTCCAAAGGTGACTGCAATATTCCATGGAAGACAGGACTTGAGCTTTATAAATAGTTGAAAGCTGTCCCTGCGTGAAATATCGCTAGATAAAAATATATTGCCACAAAATAAACTCAATAAGAAAGAGATTCTCGTTCAAAATTAGAGTTACAAGGGTTTGGGATAGTGGAATAAAATTTTCACATTTAAATCTTTCTCTTGCATAATTTTTCAAACTAATGTGTTCCCACACGAATTCCCTCAACGTATGCGTTCGCCTGCCCATAAACACGTATGGTCATTCCGCAAAGCGTCTCCGTATGTTATGTTTTGAAAGGTTTCATATATCTGGCGGCAGGGGGCGCTCGGAACGCAGCTTGGCCGGTTGCCGGCTCCTGCTTTATTAAACTCTAAGGTATTGTGTGTACGGATTTAATAAAATTTAAGGCACACAAAAAAATGAATCACAACGATGGGAAACGAGAAAAATCTTGAAGGAAAAATTACAAATACAAATCTTTATTGCCAACTAAGTGTACACTGGTCTTAAAATAAAAATGGAACTTAAAAACTTAGTCGCCCTTTACGGACACAGCAGATAAGGCGAGGGCTGCCCATGTCATAAGTAATTACAAATTATACAAAGAAAGTAGAAAAAAAAATATATATTAGGTACTTAGACTTCAATTCTAATTCGGCCTGATCGTCGCATCAATATTTAATAAGATTTTTTTTTATGTTTAATTTAGGTATTCCTTGATAGAATAGAGGCATTTATCTTGGATAGAATTGTGGTGTTCTTAGTTGCTCACCGACTTTAGTAAACAGCTAAATATATAATATGAATCTGCAGTATAGTAACAAAGTATAAACAAATTATTTTTACTTTTTGCATTCACAATGCAATTTTTATTATTGAAAATGATACTTACATTAGAAATAATAATAAAAAAGAATAAGAGCATTCGCTCGGACAGTGAAAGGTCGTGGGTTCGAGTCTCATCGGAGCTAGCTGTGAAATATGGGGCCCTGACGCCCCACAGCTAAATTACTAGCAACAAATGAAAACTGAAAGTGCACTGTAACTCTTTTACTTTGAATGGATATGTTTTTATAATACAACTATCTTATTATTTATCTCAGGACCTTGCCCCGAAAGCGGTGTGTCACTGAATGCGTCACAACCTGTCACAACCTAGCGACATAATATTAAGCCTTCTTTTTAACCGACTTCAAAAATTAAAAAGGAGGAGGTTATCTATTCGTCGCGTTTTTTTTATATGTATGTACACCGATTACTCGAAGACGGCTGAACCGATTGAAATGATTCAAACGTTATACATCAGGTGTTTTCCCAAGTTGGTCCCATTTTTTGTTTAATTACATTTTTTTATCTATGGGTCTCATAAGAAGGCTCAAAGTCACCCAGCGAGCAATGGAGAGAGCAATGCTTGGTATTTCCCTGCTCAATCGAATCAGAAATGATGAGATCCGCAGGAGAACTAAAACAACCGACATCGCTCGAAGGATTGCATCATTGAAGTGGCAGTGGGCGGGACACATAGCGCGGAGAACCGATGGCCGTTGGGGCGGAAAGGTTCTCGAATGGCGACCGCGTGCCGGACGACGTTCCGTGGGCAGGCCCCCTACAAGGTGGACCGACGATCTGGTCAAGGTCGCGGAAAGCCGCTGGATGCGAGCAGCGCAGGACCGATCGTTGTGGAGATCCTTGGGGGAGGCCTATGCCCAGCAGTGGGCGTCGTTCGGCTGATATGATGATGGTGATGATGATGACATTTTTTATCAATGAGACCATTTGAAAGGGTCTTTGTAAACTCTCCACATAAGTTAACTCGTCACGATTTGAAAAGTTCTATACATTGAAAGACGGGTTGTTTAAAAAGGCAGACATAGATACATCGTAAACATCTACCACTATTATTTCACTGCCTATAAACGTACCTTACAGAAACGAGAAGATTTTTTTTAATACTTCATTTTCAAGTATGCTTCAAATCTTTACAACACGCCTTTTAAAAACAAAAATTTCGGACCAATCAGACCCTCAATCACACTGAAAGCACTAAAACAAAACAACAATAAACCTATTTGACCAATATCTTTACAATCCACCTCAGCCAAACAAAGGTAGTGGTCATTAGTTCCGCGGGTGACCGCCGACGCTGGCGCTGCGGGGGCCCGGGGCCCCAACGGGGCCCAGCAGGCTCCCCGATAATTACGCGAATGGGGGTATTAATTCAATTCCACTAAATTGATCTGCCTTGTATTGTTTGGAGCACTTGCATACTGGGCGCGGTCCAGTAAGAGCCAGAATTAAAATGTGAAAATATAATACGAATTATGTTCTCCGCAAACTTGCTGAAATGGTAACAACATGGTAAAACAAACACCACATAATTCAAGGTTGCTTTAAAGTATTGGTAATTTTGGTTACATCTTTTTACCTACCACGGTCACGCATTTTTTGATGAAATCATGTTTATGAGTTTCACACTCGCGAGTTGACGAATAAGTCCAATGACAAGATAACAGTAAATTGATTCAAACGTTAAGGGTCTGTTTCACAATGTTTAAGTAAGTAATATCTCATTAGCTGACACTTGACAGATAGTCCATATTAAAAACTGTCAATCAAACAGGGCCCCAAGTCTGCTAATTTTAATTAAATAAGATTCTATTAATATTCAATTACGATTCCATTACGATTAAAACAATTTGGGTATTCTGTAAAAACTTGTACGTCAGCTCAATAGAATCGCAATTGAATCGTAATTGAATCGTAATGGAGTCTCAGTTGGATAATGGTGTTGCCTTCTAAAATCTAATAAAGAGACTAAATTAATGAATGACCGATAGTTTTCATAAAAATAAACGTTTTTGTATCATATAAGATAATCAAATAGAATTAAAATTGTCGGCGATAGAGGGCATTGTTAGTAAAACATGACACAATGATAATAAAACACTTTTATTCAAATAGTCATTGAGAGTCCTGTTAAACAAATGTCAAATGAGAGTGGAATACCGATTAACTGCACAATCGAGCTACGATTGTAATACGATTGAAGAGCAGACTAGCAAATATTCCGATGGCAGTTCAGTCGTATACCATTGGTCTTAACTCTTAAGTTAGTAGCAGAATACCAAAAATGTCAAAAACCGCTATTGAGGTCCAATTAAGATTCAATTGAACCATTTGTAAATTAGCAGACTTGGGGCCCTGGAAAGTACCTCAATCGGACAAACAGGCACTAAAGAAAATGTAGAAGTAATGGCAATAGGTTGTTTGAAGTTAAAATTTACTTGATCTCAGTTCACGTCGACTTTCCGGGAGATGGAAGTAATTAGTAAAAAAATTCAAAATTCTATCTTTTTTTATTCAATTTAGGTTGAGGTAACAATACTTACGAACGTCAAAGAAGCTACGCCATCATCGGTTCGCAAATCCTACGGCGGGGGACTTTGCGAGAAGAACGATGAGGCGGGTCGTTACGTTCCCTAAAATATGGTTGAGCGAAGCGATGGCTGGTTCATGCGTCATGCTCGTGAACGGGTGCTGCCAGTGGGAATGGGTCTGCTCTTATCTGCTTGCCTTAAAATGTGTTTACTTTTGTTTTTATTCATTTTATTAAGAATTACATTTGAAACATGTATGGCGCAACTTGCAGTTTATAGTAGAATTGTCTTTTGTTTTTAACTAATATAAAAGCTTTAAGTAGAGTTCCTAAGTAATTGAAAATTGTTCACCGCTATGATCATTAGTTCGCCTATACTTAACTGTATTTATCATAACCCATTGTGTAATTGTGATGGAAACTGACTTTAGTCATACCATGTTAAGGTCAATTTTCAATTTGACGACTCTGTATGAAATAAAACTGGGAGAAAGAAACAACCCTTGGAGTTTCTTGCCGGTTCTTCTCCAAGACCTCCCGCTGTAGGGTTTGCGAACCGATGGCGTAGCTTCTATGACGTTCACAAGTATTGTAAATAACAATCTAAATTGAATAAACAAATTTGAATCTTGAATCTTGAACCGCAAGAAACTCGTCAAGGGCAATCTTTTTCTCCCTGTTTCATTTCATACAGAGTCATCAAATTGAAAAATGACCTTCACACATTAGTAAGATCATTTTAAAGTTTTATTTCATTCATGTAAAGATTACGGATGAACACCGCTCGTTGTTAAAATAGCTGTAACTTTTGAGATGATTATAGTGCAGGCGGTAATTTATTTATTTATTTATTTCATTACTAGCTTTCCGCCCGCGGCTTCGCCCGCGTGGACTGCACGGCGTTATCCCGCGGGAACTTAAAGTTTATCCGGGATATAAAGTAGCCTATGTTCCTCTCCAGACTACAAAGTATATGTGTCCTTCAGCCAAATCCGTTCAGCCATTTTGGCGTGATTGGGTAACAAATATACAAACATCCAAACATCTAAACTTTCACATTTATAATATTATACTAGCTGACCCGGCAAACGTTGTTTTGCCATATAAATTTTATTGGACACGAACTTCATATCACCTGCCTGACACAATGTCACATAATAAAAAAAAGAAATCCTAAGCGTCAAAAATGTCAGTGATTACATACTCTTTGACATACCTTCTCTTAGGAAGCGGCTAAGAAATGACAGTGTGTAGTATGACAGTTTAACGGTTTTCTATACAAAATTACCATTTTTATTTTATAATTTTCCTGGATAAAAAGTAGCCTATGCTACTCTCCAGCTCTCAAATTATCTCCATACCGAAAATCTCGTCGATCCGTTGCTCTGTTTTGACGTGAAAGGTGGACAAACAAACAAACAAACAAACACACTTTCACAATTATAATATTAGTATGGAAGTATGGATTAGTAGGAAGACACATAACAGGTTACAGTTAAATAAAACATAAACAAATTAGAAAAAAAACAGGATAAGGAGCAAACTATAACTTAAAACATGCATCTCTAACATGACAAATCATGAGCAACTAATCTAGTAAAAGCTAAATCTGGATACGCGGCAGCGTATCAGCCAAGTTCAAAAGGAAACAGAACTGGCGAGCAGCACCGTGTGTATCTTAACACGAACCATTTGGAGCCACTTTTGACCCCCTCATAACTCAAAAACTATTACACAGAAACATGTCAAATTTAGCTTATGTATTGAGACTAGCGAGATAAATATGTGCTCCAAATTTTATATACACACCTCAAACGGTTATTTAGATATTTACGTCCAAAAATCGTTATTTTTATCACTGACTCACCTATAATCAAAACTCTAACCCACTTCCAGATGACCTAGAAAGCTGAAATTTGGCATGTAGACAGGTAATCTGGTGAATACAAAGGAAAAAATCCGAAACTAGTATTTTTTTTAAATAAAACGTTGACAAACTTATATTTGCGTTCCCTATGCACTTATCCTGTATAAGATCTTGTATAAGATGAAGTACAAATATAAGTTTGTAATAGTTTTTATTCTGTTATATACCAATATTTCGTCATATCTCTTGAAGTTTAGCCAGCGCCGACGGCCGGCGTAGTGGCCATTCAATATTGAGGACTCCGAGAGAACCAAGTTCGAACCCCAGGTTACCCAAATACTTTTTTGTCCTCGCGTTAAATAAATTACAAGCTTGCGCCATCTAGCACGATATCCATATTATTATTTATTAATTATTAATATTAATATAAATTATAAAGTTATTGAAATTTTTACTTTTTTGCATTCACAGTCCAATTTTTATTATTGAAAAATGGAAAATGAAGAATTTAGACAAAATCGACCCTCATCTCACAACTAGCTCCGATGAGACTCGAACCCACGACCTTTCACTTAAAATAATTATTAATATTAATATAAATTATAAAGTTATTAAAAATTTTACTTTTTTGCATTCACAGTCCAATTTTTAATATTGAAAAATGGAAAATGAAGTATTTAGAAAAAACCGACTTTCATCTCACAACCATCTCCGATGGGACTAGAACCCACGACCTTTCGCTTTCCAGGCGACTGCTCTAACCACTGAGCTACGGAGTCGTAATGATAAATGTGAACGTGTGTTTGTTTGTTTGTTTGTACTTCTTTTATGTCAAAACGGAGCATAGTACTTATAACCCGACCACCAGGGGGCGCAATCTTCATACATTCAAATGGGAACTAATAGCCGCTACACACGCTCCTATCCGACCGCCGATTTGGTGCGGGCGAACTTCACTGCAGATCTGATCCGCGCCTACACACGTTCAAACCAAATCTGCCAGACCAAATCGGTCGGCGCTACACACGTTCCGATTTGGTCTGGCCGACCTCTAGCCGTTGTTGCAGTGTTGCCAGCCACTGCTAATCTCCCAATATTATTATTATTTATAAATACTGAAAACATCAATTTGCTTGCAATAAATAAATTAAAAAGAAAAATATTTTCTGTTTTTAATGTTTTATTACTATAAAAAAACAATATCATTATTTTTTAATTTTCTGTTATTTTCATTAAAATACTAAACATGCTAAATATTTACTAAAAGCAGCACTTATTGTGGTGTTATGCCCTTTTTAAATACATTTAGTTTTACGACAAATTGCTAGTTTTTAAACAAAATATTCTAAAAAAACAAATAGATAAATAGAATCTTTTCATAAATGGCCATATTTAAACCTTTCGTTCGTTCAGTCCTACGTAAAACTCATGAACGAGCATTAAATTGAATCCTCTGAAAATCCCTTAAAAGTAATTTACCTGCTTTAAATATTTCCGCTTTTACATATTTTCTCCCTAAATCTAGATTTAAACTATCTATATTTAGTAAATCTAGGGGAAAACCTCCAAATTTGTCAACACTGCCAAGTTGGTCCGGTCGGAAGCCTACACACGTTCCGATTTGGTAGGAAGTGAAGTTCGTGCGAACCAAATCCGGCCGACCGCGTCAAACACGAATAATAATAATTATGGTCGGATGACTACGCTACACACGTCCAGATTTGGTCTGGAGCAGACCAAATCGGCGGTCGGATAGGAGCGTGTGTAGTGGCTATAACGAGAAGCCAAAAAATGCGAAAGTTGCTATGTTCTCCCTGTAGGTGCACACTTTGCACATAAATAGTTCACTAAAGTCAACGATAGATGACTCCATATACACCCACCCACAGTATAGAAAACAAGAGAAAAATCCTTTTTTTCTATACTATATTGTTGAAAGTTGATGGAAGAGATCTCTTGATCTTGATCTCTTGATGTTGATCTCTTTATAGAGAGTAAAGTGTACTTATGGAAAATAATGTCAAATAATCTAAATTATACTTTTGTTTGTTAAATTTGTTATTTGCTATGTTCTGTTTCGTAAAGATCCGTAATTCCGTTAGTAATTACATAGTTTCGTAGTTTGTCCGGAAAGCTTTATCGCTTAATGAAACCAGAATCAAAACGCAAATGGAAATGCAATAGCTGCTCAGGAACATTAAATACCTACTGCAACTTCGTCGAGCAAAACACCATAAACTATTACGACTAGGAAAAAGAAACTGTTGGAAATAGGAAAATCTGTTAAAAATGATATTTCTACATCCACACCAAACACGAGCATAAAATTAGGTTCATTGTCAGTAGCTGATACACAAGGGCAAAGTAATATAACTGACCAAATAAAATATACTGAAACATTTGGTATTAATTTTATTATGAATAAGTACCTACTAATAATTTCTCTACAAAAAGTAATGATATCTCATCAAAAACATAAAATATGTGAAGTGAGAGCCAACTTCAATATTAGGAAATATGCCTTGGTTGTTGACTTCAACGACAAAAGATGTGAGATCTAAATGGGTGCCAAGTTTAACGGTCAGTCCTGAAAATTTAGTACTTACATAAAATGTTTTATAACAACTTAAAATATAATTTCTTCTTATAACTTAGGATAATATATTGAAGCCTAAGGTCTGACTTGGCTAGTTTTCATATACGAATTATATATATATTATAGCCTTCGCAAGCTCTAAAGCCGAAGTTCTTATTGTATTCTTTCGAAAATTTGGCTTGCTGGTAGACTAGAAACTAGAGATGAACATAGGGCTCTTCCATGACTGTTTCAGTAAGTACCTAATAATAATTCGTATACAAGAACTAGCCAAGTCAGACCTTAGGCTTCAATATATTATCCTAAGTTATAAGAAGAAATTATATTTTAAGTTGTTATAAAACATTTTATGTAAGTACTAAATTTTCAGGACTGACCGTTAAACTTGGCACCCATTTAGATCTCACATCTTTTGTCGTTGAAGTCAACAACCAAGGCATATTTCCTAATATTGAAGTTGGCTCTCACTTCACATATTTTATGTTTTTGATGAGATAACATTAACACTATTAGCTAATAACTAAATCTTATTATCCTTGCTGATCCGAAAGAACAATGGCTGCAATCTTTTCCGGAGCGCCATAACTCAGTTTGAGCCGCGCGACTAATTCTGGTACCGGCGATTCCTGATTAGGAACGTTAAGTATTCCAGCGGAAGCTTAAATGACAAATTGATTTAAGTACTTAAATATATTTAGAAAATTCTTGGGTATGGAGAAAAGAGAATGGTTGGTGTAACGTTTAACCACTTTGAATTTAAAATAATGATTATCTCAGGTAGGAATCTATTTATCTAAACTAATATTATAAGATCTCGGTAATGCTTCGCAAAGAGTGGGTCTTAAGATGAACATGGACAAGACGAAAATCATGTTCAATGCCCATGTTGCACCCGCTCCAGTTAATGTTGGGAACATTACACTCGAAGTTGTTGACCACTAATGTTTACCTAGGACAGACGGTCCAGTTAGGTAAGTCCAACTTTGAGAAAGAGATCTCTCGTCGAATCCAGCTCGGATGGGCAGCGTTTGGGAAGCTCCGACATATATTCGCGTCCGAAATACCTCAATGTCTCAAGACGAAAGTCTTTGACCAGTGTGTGTTGCCAGTAGTGACCTATGGAAGTGAGACGTGGTCTTTTACTATGGGTGTCATAAGAAGGCTCAAAGTCACCCAGCGAGCAATGGAGAGAGCGATGCTTGGTATTTCCCTGCTCAATCGAATCAGAAATGATGAGATCCGCAGGAGAACTAAAACAACCGACATAGCTCGAAGGATTGCATCATTGAAGTGGCAGTGGGCGGGACACATAGCGCGGAGAACCGATGGCCGCTGGGGCGGAAAGGTTCTCGAATGGCGACCGCGTACCGGACGAAGTTCTGTGGGCAGGCCCCCTACAAGGTGGACCGACGATCTGGTCAAGATCGCGGGAAGCCGCTGGATGCGGGCAGCGCAGGACCGATCGTTGTGGAGATCCTTGGGGGAGGCCTATGCCCAGCAGTGGGCGTCGTTCGGCTGTAATGATGAATATTATAAAGAGGAAAGATATTTTGATTGTTTGTTTGTTTGCATCGAATAGGCTCCGAAACTACTAGACCGATTTAGAAAATTCTTTGACCATTAGAAAGCTACATTCTTCCCGAGTGACATTAGGCTAAATTTTATCCCGATATTCTCACGGGAACGGGTACCACGCGGGTAAAACCGCGAGGATCTGCTAGTATATAATAAAACACTTGCGTTACTGACTGACTGACAGACAACAACAGCCGAAACTACTGGGCGCAAGTATGTTCCTTGGAGAGTGTAGGGGAGCTATTAGAGAGGATAAATAATAATAATAAATAAAAAAAATTGCCGCGTTTTTCGAATTTTCGTCAATACACCGGTTTTTGTTTTTGGCGTGCGTATGCACTAAAAAGCTGTGCTAGAAAGTATGCATTTGTACATTTCCTTCGATTTTCAAAAAAGAAATTACCACCCTTATTATATTATTGTCTATTGTTTACCTACTACCTCTGAGAGATGGCGTTGTATCATTTTGAATCACGGTATAGTTTAATCGCCGGCTATTGAACAAGTATGCGGTGCGGTGCGATGCGAGTTATTAATTTTAAGGTTCCGTAAATATACTTTCATTGGTTTATCTTATAATTTTTGGCTGACAACGATGCGAATCTCAGCATCGTTGACAAATTGACAAGATCACAGCCGTCTCTATCGTCTTCTACAAGCCATGCTATGATACGAAACGGCAACATTGGAGGAGGAGTAAACCGGTTCACAGTGTGAACCGGTTTACTCCTCTGAGTACTAAATCCTATGGAGGGTGAGGGTGGCATACCTACGAAAAAGTGAGGTGTATGTAACTAAGTCACAATGTAAGAAAATCTTGGAATTCAATTTTAAATTACTTCTAAGTGTATTAATCGGTCCGTCAAAATCGGTCAAGCCGTTTCAGAGAATAACCGCAACAAACCATCAGACCGACAAAATTTGTAAAACATGTCATTTTGGTATATGTACCGTATATTTAATCATATGCACGTAGTAAAAAGCGGTTATTTAATGTTACAAACAGACACTCCAATTTTATTTATTTGTATAGATGTATAGAAGATATGCCATCTCTATAGGATTCAGTACTCGAGGTTTACTCGCTGTTTACCTGTCAAACGGTGCAAACGGTGTCAAATCGGTTCACTTAAAACTACGTTGCCAACTTTATGCGCATGGCTTGTAGAAGACGATAGAGATGGCTGTGACAAGATAAATGAGAGAACCCGATTTTCCAATTTTGAACACAATGCCTATAATGCAAGATGCCACTGCTGCAAAAATGCCTAACACAGCAATAAGACTAAGAAGCAGAATGCCTAAAATGAAAGATGCCACCACTACTGCTATAATGCCTAAAACGCTAATTGACTAAGAAGCAGATTGCCTACTATGTACCATGACTATAATGTTTGCTGCCAACCGTCAATTTGAAATCTTTAAATATTAGTAAATAATTAAAAACCGTATTTTCAAATTACTCCTTAATTCTATGAACTAAAACAAATCTTCAATTTCTTAAAAAAATAAAAAATACCCTATATTAAAATACATAATATCACAAAATATCACAATCAGACCTTAAGGCGCTACTCGGAAAAAGTATGGACTTTTTGATATAAAACTATAGGACGGTTAGAGTTGTTATAAATCTGGTAATAAGATATATATTTCTTCATACCTTTATCTAGAATCGTATAGTTTCAGAAACACGATTTTATGACTTTGCCTCGACACTTTTTCTTTTCGAAAATACCTCTAAAAAATACGAAATATCAAGATTATTCTTAAATGATGAATGATTATTCTTACATATACTATTGAAAATTGGTTTAATTAGTCGACACCAATAATATTTAGGATCGAATAGAAGCATTTTTTTAAAATCGCTATAGTTTTTAAATACGAAGTGATTTTGTGTTTTTTTGCGTAATCTGCAAAATCGGTCTCGCTCCCGTGCGCGTCGTTTTCTCATTGCTATCTCGCTTTAGCATAATTTTTCCGAGTATCGCCTTAACGCTTGTGTTATTGTTGATCGAAGCCTTAACGACTAGAGATCTTCTGATAATGAGAGTTCAACGCTCCCCACATAAAATAAAAAACAAAATTGTCGCATAATTTAACGCAACATATAAAACAGAGCTTACTAATTTAATCGAACAAACAATTTAACTTAAGTACTTGTATTTATTGACTGGACAACATAATTATATATTTACTGTGACTGGAAGACTTGACAAACAAAAAATAGACTACTAAAAAAAAAAAAAAAAACCTTTTGAAACGCAAAAACCAAATCCAAACATCTACACTGTGGGCATAGAGAAAGATAAATGTATTTAAAATCTAGTCTGTAGTCTATGGGTAAAAAATGAAAATGGCGCAAGCAAACATGGCGTATAATACATACGACGTGGCATACATGTGCTATTGTGCTTTTATTTACGAGTCGTACACAAGTATCTCGTGAAAAACGTGGAATGATTTAAACATGATGCCCCTCGATTCGATTGGCGTCGGCCAGCGGGTGGCCCTCCAGACCGTTCCTAGCGCGTCGTGAAAACCTGGAAGTAGGTGCCTTTAAATGTTTTGTTTATGCGTATCCAATAGGTATTCCTTAACGTGTTTTTTAAATGTTAATCTGGTCCTCAGGTCGCGAACAGGCGGTGGGAGGTCATTCCAACATCGAGAGGCAGCATATCTAAAGGATCCACGAAAGGCCATAGTTCTGTGTTTCGGAGTTACGAAGATGTGAGTACACGATCTTTTTGGAAACAATCTATGATCTCGTGCCCACATCAACTTATCGAACAAATATTTCGGCTTCCCCGTGCTTATCACTTCGAATAGCATGGATGCAAGATGAAGCCTTCTGCGAGCCTCCATTTTAAGAAGATTTGCAGTAATGAGAAAAGGTGTCACATGAGTACGAGGCGGGATGTGGAAGCAGAACCGGGCACAAGCATTTTGCACTCGTTGTACGAGTCTACTGGTTCTGGATAGGAGGCAGGGACCATACACGGTATCACAGTAATTCAGTTTGGACAGAACCAGAGACTCGCACAACCTAATTCTGAGCTCTTGGCTTAAATAGGGTCGAATTCTGTACAAAACCTTAAGACGATATAAGCAGTTACGAACACATTCGGTCACATGCTTCTCAAAGTTTAAGTTCCCATCCAGGATCAATCCCAAGTTCCTAACCTGGTCCACTCGCTCGATGCTCTCCCCATTGATTATAATTTTAAATGTTGTACAGTTATTTATAAACTTTTCTCTAGACTTTTTGGACCCAAATAGAAAAGATATAGAGAGACTCTCAATTACTCTTAGGTAAGATTTTAGGCCTCGGGCACGAAATCAGCGGGCAGGCAGCGGGGCTGGCATCGGCGCGGCCCACGAATCTTCCCGTCTCCGTCCGTCGCGTCTCGTAGCGCGCGCGTCCGTCGCCCGCCGCGTAGCGCAGGCTGCTGCCCCGCAAACTTCATGCCCACCGCTACATATGTACCTACTTACTATTACAATATTTCATTCATGATCTCATACTTTTTGTCCTCTTAATTTCTAGAGTATGAGCCATATAACTTGGCGCGTGTCAATACTGTCATTATCTGGAACTAAAATTATGACATGGGAAATTCCAACCGGCCACGACGATCAGTGCCCTCTGGGTTACCTAATGAAACGCATAACATTTTTCGCCATAAACATGAAACGCATCGTGTTGAAAGGCATAATCATCGAAATGCATAATTCTTAAAGCCATAATTTCATAACTCATACTTTTTTTGCCAGAATTTTAAAAGGCATAATCATCGAAAGGCATAATTTCAATAAGCATTATTATCAAAAGGCATAACTTTTAAATGTCATAATACTTAAAAGGCATAATATTCAAAATGGATAAATTTAACGGGGTATTATCTTGTATTTATTTATTTTGAAGCTAGGTCTGTGAAAATAAAAAAGTCTTTTCTGGCGCTTCGCCGGCCGCTACGTTTTGGTCACTATTCTAACCTAACCTAACCTAAAACGACTGTTAGAATTTCTTTGGTGGCGGGGGGCTTCGCCCCCAGAACCCCCTTGGTGGAGGGCTGCGCCCCCCCGTCCCCCTGCTCCTCTGTTTTCTTCGATTTGAACTAAATTCAAAACTTATAGATAAAAAAAAAAATTTTTTGAGCCAACAGATGTCAAAAAAAGTTTTTTTTACCATTGGATGGCTCTCAAATACCTCCGGGGTTGTTAAAAGGGTATCAAAAATTTCGTCAGATTTTGGCTACGACGCACCGTTTTCGAGATATTGACAATTTTATACAATAATGTTTTTAAATAATAATTATGCTTTTTAAAGTTATGCGTTTTAAAGTATGCTTTACGAAATTATGACAAACGAAAATATGAATTTCGAAGATTATGCTTTTTAATATTATGCCTTTCAACTATTATGCATTATTATCATTATGCGTTATGAAATTTATGCCAAGGAATAAAATGCTTTTCAATATTATGCCTTATGATGTATGCCAAATGAAATTATGACAATCAACTGTATGCGTTTCAATGTGTCACCGGGCCCTCCGACAAATGCCAAGTTATGTGGCGCGGACTCTATTGGGTATGTATTAACATTTTATGTTTTCGACTCTTGATGAAAAATGTTAAAAAAATACCGTTCCTCAAATGTAACACCTTTTTTAGACAATGATGAAATCTTAACTAATGCTTGTAATTAAAACTATAATAGCTTATTTAGTTATATTTTCTAACATCTTGACTTTTCTAAGATTACCGTTACCGATATATCTTTTGATAAAAAAAAACATAGAACCTAGAAAATTATAGAACTCCCAAAATTTTGGGGAAATTCCTCAATCTGAAATCATGGGGCTGACCGACTGTTGTGTGCATCTGTGCGTAGCATATGTGCATGTGTGCGTAGTATAACTTTAACAGACCCACGGACCGGACAACGGACGAAATTCTTCTAAGTAGGTAATTACTTTCTTTCTCCTATGGCATATCAACCTAAGTGAGTTTTAAACTCCAACACAAGAGATTGCCACTTCCTTCAGGCCTCATTTCCACCTGCAAGTAAGTCTTCTGCGATAAATGTCCGACAGTCTATCAGATAGCAACTTGCAAGTGTAAACTACAACTTGCAAGTGTGTTTACACTTGCAAGTTGCTATCTGACAGACTGTCGGACATTTATCGCAGAAGACTTACTTGCAGGTGGAAATGAGGCCTCAGTCTTGCAAGTTTTCAAGCAAGTCTAATTAGGTAAAGCTTGACCAGAAAAATAAAAAAACCTCGCCATGTTGCGGAAATGTGACGAACTTAATTTTTCTATAGAATTTGACATTTGTATTAATGAAGAGGTGAAAGTGGCACGTGAATTCATTAGTTAGGTACTACAAAAACATTTCCCGGAAGCCTCAGGGCAACATTCTTAGTCTGAGCAATTTCATAAATAAGCAAAGACACGGCATTACCGGCCTTTCTGGCTTCTTTGCATGGGGCCCTGAATCTAGTCACTTGAATCCTCAACATTAATGGTGATAGTTTTTAGGCACCCTTTGTGGGCGAGGTTTTGACTGCCTGGTCTATATTCTGCCCGAATCATGATCCTCCCGATCATCCTGAAGTTTCGAGGAATTGGGATGACAATCACCAGCCAATCCAAGTTAACGCTCGAGGAGCTTATATTTGAGTCGAGTAATACTGATATGGCTAGGCTTAGGGCGGTAGCACGACCAGAGTCTGGGGCTTGGCTACACGCACTGCCTTCTCCACAGATGGGCACTCTCATGGATGACGACTCATTGCGGCTGGCTGTAGGTTTGAGACTGGGATGCAATGTGGTTGAGCCACACCGCTGCATTTGCGGAGTCCAGGTCGAGGCTACATGCTACGGGCACCATGGGTTGAGCTGTTCTAGATGCGCGGGTAAATTCCCCAGACATGATGCTCTTAACGATGTAATCCGCCGAGCTTTGATCGCCGCCAGCATTGCACAAAGCATTTTTTTATTAAATAACCACGAGCCTTATAAGTAGCTTTCAGGCGGGATTCGAACCCGCGCCTCCAGGGATCCGTTCCGATGCTCTGACCAACTAAGCTACCGAAAGGCTTACACGACTCGTCGAATTTTGCTATCTCTTGTTAACGCTATAGGCCAGCGTTGCTTCATCAATGTGAGGAAACCCTCGCATCCGAAAGAAACATTTTTACAAATGTTTACCAATCGATCAAGAAACAATCATTTAATTGAGATTTTAAATTATTTTTGTGCATTCACAATATAATTCTGTAAGTATAGAAAATTGTGATGGTAAAAAACCCTATATAGAGCCCATATCTAGAGTTAGGCCATGGTCTCCTATAAACGCCGTCGGCCGCGTACAGCGATATAACCTAAATTTGTAGCGTTCTAATGGTTCGGAGCCGACGAAACCCCTTGTCCGGTCCTTGCGTCTGTTACGACCATTTGACAGAGAGAGTAGAATAGGAATGATAGGCAAGTCGTCAAATTAACCCGGCGTCGTCGTCGGTAGCGGCGGCGGCGTGGCGGCGCCGGCGTCTTGGTGGCGATGGCGGCGGCGGCGGCGGCGGCGGCGGCGGCGGCGGGGCGGCAGGAAAATAGTTGAAGATGTATAATTTAGTAAAACATTATTTTATTACTACCACCTAATTATATTGTTGTGTTTCAATACGTTTTAATATGTAAAAATCACATTAATATTTAAACTAAATAGTATATAAAATATATTTTAAAACTAGCTTTTGTTTGAATTCGAAATAACGGAGTGCTCTATAAACTTTTTTATTTACAAAACATTCTTTACTGAAAGTGTTTTATTTTAATATTCTATACTAATTCTCCATACAAAAGTTAAACCTTATTTAATCCCATTAGATTAGAGGGTGAATTTTGGCGAATCCTTTCTTAGTGGATGCCTAAGTATAATAACTTTCAGCCAAATTGCAGCTCAATCCATTCAGTGATTTGAACTTTGTGCTGATAGATCAGTCAGTCATGGTTACCTATTATTTTAAAGATTTAATTAAGTCAATACGAACAACGTTTACTATGGGAGCAGCCACGAAGAATCAGCTGTTCCATAGAAAAGTACAACATCGACTCGACTAAATTGTATGAAATTGTTGATTTTTCTTCGCGATTTCGTGGCTGGCCCTACAAGAAAAAACGTTTGTATTGATAGATACTTTCATCCCCTAAAATCTTTGTAAGTACTAGTTAAAATTAAGTTGTGTTTAAACTAGGGAATAAAAAAAAACACGTATAATTATACATTGGTAATACCCTAAACCATATATTTTTTCAGTCTAGCTGATAATAGCCGGTTTACACGAAGCCAGTAGCACTAAGTACATAATGGATTAAGTAGTCAGTTGTTTTACTCCATACCAGGGCTGACGCCAGCACTGAATCGGCATCGATTTCGGTGCCAGTCACTGGATCCAGTAGGTAAGTCAGCCGTAAGATTCAAGGTTTGACAATACGGTATTTTACTGATTTTTTTTTATTTCTTTAAAATGTTTTTCGAAATATTAGCTACACAAAAAAAGTTTTTATTTCGAATTATCTTGAATATTTTCAAAGATATAGGACTTCAAACATTATAATTAGACAAGGACAGGACGCTATCCTTGTGACGTCAGTGCGTTAGTAGCGTCATAGTAAAAACTTATCTTCCCGCCAATATGGCGAAGTATTTATTTTTTCTTTATTGCAATATTGTTATTTATTTTCCTCACACTCGAAGTGAAAAGCAGAGTGTATAACTCGTACATAAACCCCATTTTACCCTCGAATTGACTATCAACACTCGTCTACGGCTCGGGTGGATATATACGTCTCGGGTAAAATGGTACGTTTTATGCACTTGTTTTACAATCTTCTATTATTTATGTATGAAGTTTAAACATTAAAATTATACATACTTAAAAATAATGAAAATACTTCTGTATTTTCAGTAGGTAGCGACAGAATATTATATTCGAAAAAGGGGCGCGCCTCCCGCAGGGTTAGGACGCGCGATTATTTTACAGCAAACAGCGATTTTTTATTCGCGCGATTTTTAAATCGCGAGTGCGTGTACCTGCATACAATTCCATCAGTTACAAAATCGCGATTTTTAATCGCGCGAATTTTAATCGCTGTGCGGGCTTAGCCTTAGGCAATTACGATGTCTAGGCATTCACGGTTAGGCAATTTGCTTCTTAGTCAATTGCCGTGTTAGGCATTTTTACAGCAGTGGCATCCTGCATTTTAGGCACTGTGCTCATAATCCAGATTTTCAATTTTGAGCACAATGCCTATAATGCAAGATGCCACTGCTGCAAAAATGCCTCTGCCAGCAAATTAAAAAAAAAAGGTTATTTAATAGCTCGATAGATGGCGCTGACCTGACATGAATCCACTCACCTCTATAGTTTATTACCACACAGAGATGGGCCTATTTCTCGAAAGATACAAGTTCACAAGCTTCGAAATGTAACATGGACTTGTAAAATTCTGTTTCACGAAGTAAATAACAAGTGTTTTTTACGGTAACAAAAAAGAGTGTCATTGGAATACTTAATGACATATAAATGCATTGGCTGGTAAATAATTTTCATCTCTCATATTCGAAAAGTCATGTATATTTAAGGCCTAATCAGACGAAGGACTTTTGTCCCCGTGGGACAAAAAGTCCCTGCACGTCTAAAATATTTCCTCCTGGTACTTGTCGCGGACTCAATGCATATAGTGTGCGGTCATTTGTTGCCCGAAGACGTACTTCACTATCGGGCGCTCAATACAGACAAAAGTTCGTTGTGTGCGTTGTTACGCCTATTTACGTATGTTCTATTTTTTTCGGGGACTACCGCGAACTTTTGTCCAGTCCAGTCTCTCGGTGTCCGCCGTACTTTCGGGGACTTTTTGTCCGCGGTACTTTTAGTTCCTTGTGTGCGTTATTCGATACAATTTATAAGAGATCTATATCGATGGACAAAAAAGTACTCGGCGGACAGTCCTTCGTCTGATCAGGCCTTTAAACTGAGCAGCGGGTTCAAAACTCTGCGTTGCACCCTAGGGTGTAAAAGTATTTTTTAATACAGTTGCTCAAAAAGTGGCGTATTGCAGGGACGTATAGCGTTCGGGATGTGGGCTATTACACACTCGAACTTTTTCTTTACCTTTCCCGAACTCGTGCCTTTTCTTTCCCAACTGTCAAAATATTGTCTATTAAAAAGAAAAAACCAACCACGAAATTTTTACTAAAAAAAATCATAGAAGTTTTTATGATTCATGCAAATATTTCTAAAAAGAAGCTACTAATTTGTTTCAATATCAGATTTAAAAGTAATTTTAATTATACATTAAATTAATATTAGTATCGACCAAATTAAATTTATGAATATAAAAAATACATAAAATTGGCTGTATGACCACAGATTACTAAATATGGTATGACGTGCACTATTTACCATAGTATCTGCTTATAGGAGTTTGCGCAAGTAAGTGAAAAGAAAATGAGGGACCTTATTTCTTAATTTTCTAAATTAGTTTATTCTGGTTTTTATTGTGGTAGGTACTTATTATGGTGGAATTAGTGCAATAATGTGGCTTTAATGGAAAACGATGTGGTAAAAGAGAGAAATAAGGAAAGGCGCTCCTGTAGGATTTGGATTGCTTTTGTTAGGTTTCATTTCATTTCATCTCATTTAATTTAATTTTCATTTCATATCAATAAAAAAATTCTACTGAAGCCTTGGCTGTATGATCATAGTTTCCTTTGCCAACCCAGAATGGGTGAAGAAAACAAAAAAAAAGTCTCTGCTTATATTCTTTTACGATTAGTTAGTTGAGTTTATTGTGTTTTATTATTTTATTAAATTGCTTAATTTTTTCGCAACTGTATTAAAAATAGTTGTTCAGTACACGTGCGGAACCGTCATTGCAACTTGTTCCGACTGTAGACATTTGTCGGAACTCTTTGCAATGACAGGCTTTCCGCACTTGTAATGAAATCTACTATTTAAAAATAGAACTGAATTTGGTTACAGTCAACCATAGAGTTATCTCATCGGCAATGAAAATGTTTTCTACTGATGTTGTATGGGGTGGGGGGGCCGGAACTGTTTCAAAAATGAATTTTATAAAAATGAGAATATCTCAAAAACGGTGCGTCGAAGCTAAAATCTAACAAAATTTTCAACCCCCTATGGCACTCCGGAGATACATAGGAGGCATCCGATGGACATATAATTTTTTTATTTTTTGTTTAATTGAACTTCAAATTTTTTAAATATAATAGAAAAAATAGAGAAGGCGATGCCCCCCGCCACCATTCTTTTATTTTTCAAGGTAGTTTTAGTTGTTTTTGTTTTTTTTTCTTATATAGGGGGATGAAAAGCAAAGTGTATTTACTTTCCATAAATTCGAAATGAAAGTAGAGTGTATTATTCGGCCGCAAAATTATTTTCACCTCGGGCGACGTATATTGAATCCTTCACTGCGCTCTGGATTAAAAATAGCGCCCTCGCCGTAAATATGCTATTTTGCTCCCTTGTAATACAATCTACTATTATCTTTATGTCAATGTCACTGACATTACACTCGTAATTATAGTGAATGATTTCTTCTAAAATGGCCGCCAACTTGTGATTCTGATGTTCTACTAGAGTAAAAATACAAGTACTTCACTAGCTTTCTTACATAATTGTAGACTTGTAAAAATGGTTACACAGAGCCCTTGCCAGCAAATTTAAAAAAAACAAACCCATGTCTGATGAACGCCATCTGTTGAGTTTTTTGGAACTAACTTTTTTCTTTTTTAATCATCTGTCAGAAAATCCCTCATTAGATAGCTAGACGAGACTAGCGTCCACCCGCTGCTTTATCTACGTGGCCGTCAAATGACTCTAATTCGTCTGCTCGACTTCACGACTCAGTTCCCTTCCCTCACTCCATCCAAACTCTTTCGTTTTGCTACCTTGTGATGAACTTGAAGTCAGCAATATAATTAGAAATCTGAGAAATACTTGTGCTGTTGGTTGGGACGGAATTCCGAATGAGGTTGTTAAAGTCTGTTTATCTGTTTTGACCCCTCTTTTGGTACATATTTTTAATTGCTGCTTTGAAAAGGGAGAGTTCCCAGTTGTCTTGAAGAGATCCCGTGTGCATCTAGTTTATAAGTTGGGGATGGACACCTAATCAATAATTACAGACCAATATCGATTCTTCCAGCTATCTCGAAAATTCTCGAGCGTCTTATTTATAATCGTTTAGTTAACTTTCTGGATAAAAACAACGTAATTTCTAAATCTCCGTATGGCTTTAGATCTGGCAAGTCCACTAGTGACGCGATTCTTGAAGTTTCCGAATTTGTTGTTACTAACTTGGACAAGAGCAATAAAGTACTGGGCATATTTCTAGACTTAGTCAAAGCTTTTGATACGGTGTCCATCCCTTTACTTTTGTCTAAGCTTGAACGATTGGGCATTAGAGGTTTGGAGCTGCAGCTTTTCCGTGACTATTTGTCGAATCGTACTCAATGTGTCTCTATTGGGGATAATGTCAGTGATTACCTAAGTATACAGTATGGCGTACCCCAAGGCAGCATTTTGGGGCCAGTTTTGTTCTTAGACTTACTTACTTACTTACTTACTTACTTACTTACTCTTAAAGACCTTCGTGTTCTTCATCTTACCCAAGGCAAGTTAATATTTTATGCGGATGATACGGTACTTCTCTTTTCTAGCAATATTTGGAATAATACTTTCCAATTGGCTCAGAGTGGTTTTAACGAAGTTTCCAAATGGCTCAGGCGTAATGTATTGACTTTGAACGCCGAAAAAACGACATACATCACCTTTGCTATGAGAAGTACAGGTCTACCTTCCCCAGGATATTACATAAAGGCGCATTGCTGTGATAACTACGGTTCTCAATCATGTGCATGTCCCACCCTTCAGAGTTCCACTAGCGTTAAGTACCTTGAACTTCTGCTCGATTCTTCACTGTCCTTCAGGGAACATATAGCAGAAGAAGAGAAGAGAAGAGAGTACGTAAACTTGTATATGTCTTTAAGAACCTGAGATTCGTTGCTGATACTACTCTTTTTAAACAAGTGTATCTTTCACTTTGCCAATCTATTATAAGCTATGCTATAATTGTCTGGGGTGGTGTTGCTAAGCCGACAATTTTAAACCTGGAAATAGCGCAACGGTATGTTTTGAAGATTTGTATGTTTCGTCCAATTCTTTACCCTACTGCACTTCTATACAAAGATTGCAAAGTCCTAACAGTCAGACAATTTTTTATACTGCAGCTAACTCTCAAGCAACACTCCCGTCTAAAATATGACAAAAATTTAGTAACTTCCAAACGTAGAAATTATAATGTGTGCCCAACATTTTTCGCTAAACATTCCTTTGCTCAAATTTTTTTTAACTTTCTTGGTCCTTTCTTTTATATATAATAAAATCAACAAAATTAACAATATATACAATTTAAAAATTTATCAATTGTGACTGGTTGGAACCGTTTAGTTATGACGAAACTGAATTAATTTTGAAAATAAGTACATAAATAATGGAAATACAATTGTTATGGTATGTACCTTTTTAACTTATATATAATTCTATTGATAAGTTCCATTTAATTAATTTATGATTCAACAATGTACACACACACCCTCTCTACACACACTCACTCACATTCATTTTACTCAAAGTGAGAGGTTCACTAAATAAAATGAATTTTAAATTTAAGGCACTAAAATGATTCTGGCATATATTTGTAAGTTTAGTTTACTTATATATTTTTAACTCTCTGGTTAAACCTTCTTTGATCACAGTGAGAGAAAGAGCACTGCACCTGAGATACAGGTTTTCTAGTTCGGGTGCAGATGTTTACAATTGTTTTGTTTGTATTAAGGTTTAATACAATAAGCTCTAAGTTATGTTTATAGTAATAACTTATGTAGTTATCCAAAACATGTATTTTTCCTTGGTTATCAATAAAATTATTTATTATTATTATTTATTTATTATTATAGTATGTTATTTCGTTAGTTTTGTTTCTGGTTCGAAAAACAAGGAATCTAAATATTATTTTTTTATATTATACATCAGTAAAAAATCTCCATCTTTTGAGCTTTCGAAAAAATGAAATACCAACATTTTGGCAAATAAACTGAGAGCAATGCGATGCTCGTAACTCTCAGACGGCTACGGATAGCTGTGAGGCGTGTGTATGTTCCTTGTCACCTTGAGTAGCGCGCGTACTTCGTAAGCTCACGGAGAGGCAAAGGGAAGTCCAATGGAATAAAACTTTTTATAGTGCTTTTCCGCGTTTCTTAACATTTGTTTTTTCTCCTCGCCGTCAACGAGGCGTCAACCTAACGCAAGCACGTAATCAAACCGGATCAGCGTCGCTACGTCGGCTCGGCTACGGCTAGGCGCCGCCGGTTACGCCTCGCCGCACAGTGGTTCCATATCGAAAAAGGTGGACATGGGATCAAATCTCAGAATTTCAGTCTGATTTTTTGAAATGTGGTTACTTCACTTCCATTTTCAGACCACTGTGCGTAGAGCCGTAAGCTCGGGTACGGAGAGACGTGAGCTTGTGGACGACTAGCGGTAAGCGCGGGGATAGCCAGTTGCTCGACCCGCAAAGCGGTTCGTGAGCTGGTCCCGAGGCGAGGCGATTACGTTACGATTCCAATTAGTGTGCGTTGCAGTAGGGGGTTTCATACAAAGAATACTGAACCGCTCGAGTTGATACGTTTACGATCCGTTTACGAGTTGATATATCTGCTGTGACCTGGGTGCTTACCATCAACTCTTATTACGGTTTTGTTTAGGAACCTAAACTGATCTGCTTCGCTTATTCGTACCACGACAGCTTAATATCAATGACAGCGATTCAGTGATCGATCAATGACATTTCACAGCCGCTAAGCTGTCAGAAACTCTTATTTGACTTATAACCCGGTCGATTTAACATGTCACCTGCAGGTTATACCCGTCCCTCTCACTCTCCGGGCATGACAGAATCGAGTGAAAGAGACGGGTAGAAGAAAAAGGACACAAATCGTTCGGTCATTAACATTTAGCAATTCATTTGCGATCCAGTTTTTAGAAGGTCAGAGTACGAAAGAAAGCGATTCATTTTAGGAACCTATTCTGAATCGCGCTATTTTTGAATCGCTGTCATAAAGTTGATGGTAGGCACCCTGGGCTCTCGCTCGTCATCCCAACTTAATATTATAAATGCGAAATTGTGTAATTATGTTTGTTTGTTTGTCTGTCTGTCTGTATGTTCCGTTTTCACGTCAAAACGGCTGAACCTATTTTGATGAAATTTGTAATAGAGATAGTTTGAGACTCTAGGAAGGACATAGGCTACTTTTTAGCGCGGGAATAAGGCTCATTCTCATGAGAAAATAAGTTTTAGCACGGGCAAAGCTGTGGAATGGAATTGGTACTTAAGGTCATAGTTTGAGTTGAGTCCTGGGTGCATACCATCAACTTTAAGACAGCGATTCAAAAATAGCGCGATGCAGAATAGGTTCCTAAAATGAATTGCTTTCTTTCGTTGAAATGAATTGTTTTCGACGACCGATTTGGCGCAGGGGTAGGCTACCCACCTTCTGCGCCAGTGGTCTCGGGTTCGATTCCCGAACAAGACAAATATTTGTGTGCATGAACATGTCTATTTGTCTTGGTCTGGGTGTTTACTATGTATATTAAGTATGTATTTACAAACAAAAAAGTATATCCGTTATCAAGTTTTCCATGATACAGTTTCATAATGAAATTAAATGGGCTTAGATAATTGGTGTGAATGTAAAAGTTATTTATTTATTTATTTCGTACTATGACCTTCTAAAAACTGGATCGCAAATCAATTGCTAAATGTGAATGACCGAACGATTTGTATCCTTATTTATTCTACCCTTCTCTTTCACTCGATTCTGTCATGCCCGGAGAGTGAGAGGGACGGGTATAACCTGCAGGTGTCATGTTAGCTTGGCCGAGTTATAAGTAAAATAAGAGTATGTGACAGCTTAGCGGCTGTGAAATGTCATTGAGTGATCACTGAATCGCTGTCATTGATATTAAGCTGTCGTGGTACGAATAAGCGAAGCAGATCAGTTTAGGTCCTAAACAAAACCGCAATAAGAGTTGATGGTAGGCACCCTGGGAAGGATTATATTTGGAATAGAAACAGTTTAAGGTCCTGGGAATGACATAAATTACTTTTTACCGCAAAAAAAATCGCGGGCCAATTTTCGGGCAGAATTTGTTATTTAAGTAGGTTAATATTTTGAGACCCTGGGTATTATTTGTTTGTCCATCTTTCACGTCAAAATCTAGCAACGGAACAATGTAGTTTTTGGTACGGGGCTAGATTGGGAGCTGGAGAGACATAGGCTACTGTTATCCCGGAAAAATATCTCATTCTCTTAGGATAAAGTCGTGTAACTCGTGAAGTACACGCGGGCGAAGCCGCCGGCGGAAAACTAGTTTCAACTATTTCAAAAGTCAAATTAAAATAAAATTTGGACGACATCAAAGACGTCGTTTAAAATTAAATAAAGGTAAAAAAAACTAAATAATCGGTCCTTGTTTAAACTTATTTATTAGTTACATACTAAAATAGTCAGCTGTATATTACTTAAACTGAATATTTTTACAATTTACAAAGAAAAACTATCATAAATTTCAGCAATTTATGATGAATATTGTAGGAAGCGTCCAATAAATAAAACTGATATGACACGTCCAGTCGCCGAAATTAATGAATATCTCCTTTTATTATTAATTTTAATAATTCACTACGTCATCTCTGAAATACTTACTTTTCTGTAAAAGAGAAAACCAGAATCGATTTTCTGGCAACACTCCATTGACAAGTAACAAGTATAAATTATATATGTGTTAAAAATTGTATCACAAGTATAAATAAATATCAGGCGTTGACTGGTAATCTTTTAGTCAACATTGTAGAAAATAACTCTAGCGATATATTAGAGGTGTCAGAGCGAACTTAATGTTTTCAGAGACATATTAGTGGACATGAAGAGGCCAGGTGATTGACTGCTATTTGTAACAGATCTTTTTTAAAGTATATTAGTATTAATACCTACTTTGAATTTTAACCGTAGTGTTCATATAAGTTCACTAGCGGATCCTCGCGGTTTCACACGCGTGGTACCCGTTCCCATGGGAATATCGGGATAAAATATAGCCTATGTCACTCGGGAAGAATGTCGCTTTCTATGTAGCTGGCCAAAGAATTTTCGAAATCGATCCAGTAGTTTCGGAGCCTATTCGATGCAAACAAACAAACAAACAATCAAACAAACAATCAAATCTTTCCTCTTTATAATGTTAGTATAAAGTATAGATAATAAAACATTTTGTTATAATTACGTGGGAAAAGGTATAATATTTATCTATTTATTTTAAAAATAGTCCTACTTTTTTCCTAATGGACTTTCTCTTTCACTTTTTAATATCGTTTGCTTTAAGAAGTATGTACACTATTATACATATTCTGTACCCCGAGTGTAAGTTTTTATGTCAAGCAAACGCAAACTATTTCGAGTACGTATTTATGTCAATTTGTATGAAAACTGCATAAGCGCGCTACTCGCCGCTAGAGGCGCTGATACAGTTTTCATACAAATTGACATAAATACGCACTCACGATAGTTTGCGTTTTTTGACATAAAAACTTACACTAGGGGTACAGTGCCCGTAGTGTAAGTTTTTATGTCAAAAAACGCAAACTATTTCGATTCCGTATTTATGTCAATTTGTATGAAAACTGTATTAGCGCCTCTAGCGGCGAGTAGCGCGCTTATATAGTTTTCATACAAATTGACATTAATACGCATTCGAAATAGTTTGCGTTTGCTTGACATAAAAACTTACACTAGGGGTACTGTACCCCGAGTGTAAGTTTTTATGTCAAGCAAACGCAAACTATTTCGAGTACGTATTTATGTCAATTTGTATGAAAACTGCATAAGCGCGCTACTCGCCGCTAGAGGCGCTGATACAGTTTTCATACAAATTGACATAAATACGCACTCACGATAGTTTGCGTTTTTTGACATAAAAACTTACACTAGGGGTACTGATAGCTTATTCAATAGCGTTTAACCTTTATTTGATAAATCTTGTTGAGTTTCATACAAAGTTTTAGAGAAAAAAGGGTTTAGGCAAACTTATGAGTTTTTTGTTGCAAAATCAGCGAAATTTTATTTAAGGTTATGTCCGTTTTATTTTAGAATCGAGCAACTGTGCTTTAAACAATATGAGTTTGAACGCGTCAACCAAATAAATAAATAGTAGACACATATTTTTCTAATGCCCGATTAAATTAAAAATACCTACATCTATTTTGACATTCTCATCCAACACAAGTGATTCTCAGAACAGGTGGGTTAATAAAACTTTACGTTGTTGTTTTAAGTGGAATTTTAGGAGTCAACAATTCAAAATATTTCATGATTATTCTAATTTTTATTTCTCAAGAAATAAAGAAGAGTGCAGCAGCCGGAGTCTTACCGCTCCCAGCACCCCTTCGCTTGTGTAAGGCACGCCCATCGACGATATTTTTTTTACTTATGCTATATCCTTAAGAAGTAAATCTTATATAATAAATAAATCGTGGGCTCTGGGCTTTGATCAACAATAACACATAATTCTAGATACATAGTTGGATTGACAGATATGGCCGAGCGTATACTCCCACTTGAGAGTATAAATGAGGAGTGTCTGATTAAATCTGGATATTTACGGCATAAACCTTTTTTGGGAAATCAACAAAAACCTACAATTAGTGAAGTAATTTTTTTAATTTAATAATAACAAGCTGTCTGTGTAGTCAGTAGATATAGGCAATATATCAAGTTACCTTCTTTTTAGTATGCATATCTTAGCAGTAATTGTAAATCGAAAATTGTAAATAGACAGTTTTGATGCAGTCTGTCAGTAAATATGCACTTTTGTTACAGACCAGGTGTAAATAGCCAGTTTTGTTCTTCTATTTTTACTCATAAATTGCCTTTTTACGATGTTAAAATAAGTGCAGTAATCAAATTTGTTCTAAAAATGTCATGTTTTGATGCGGACATTTTTATCTTTACATTATAAAGATTACTATTGTTGTAAATATCCAGTTTTGATCAAAATATTTTTTAGCAACGTTTTTATAGGGAAATAGCCACTTAAGATGCATTCTGATATCGGAAATGCATAAGATCTTAAAAATTCTACCCGGATCGAAAAAAAATTTTTTTTTTTTGCAAAATGTAAATATCCACTTTTGATCAGACACTCCTCAAATTATAAGTAGATTATTTTGACAGTGTCAATAATGCTAATGTATTTCAAACTTGGAAAAGTTCCTGTCATTTATAATGTAAGATAGTAAGTAATACTCGTAACCTTTTTTCTCCGTTTAAAAAAAAAAAACTGTCTGTGCCATGTAAAGTTTTCATTTAGTTCGTGAGCCTTCATCTAGTACTATTGTTGATCGAAGGTTTTGGGCCTCTGGTTTCTTTTCTACCGTAAAGCGCATAATAATCCGTATTCATTACTTGAATGCCACAGAAGAACTTCATGAGCAAGGTTACAAGGCTAAAGGTAGAACGCAAGACGCTCCATAGTCTAACCTATCGACGTAAAGTGGCTTGCTTGTCGGTATTTTACAGGCTGTACTTCGGTGAGTGTGCTTCTGAGCTGCATGAGCTCATTCCACCATCCCCGTAATACCACCGAGAATCTAGAAGCACAGCGGGCTATCATCCTTACTTGGTCAACATCCCGCGAATGAGTACCAAGCGCTTTTCTTCATCCTTTGTGATGCGCACCGCCAACGAATGGAATACCCTGCCTGCGTCTATATTCCCGAATGACTCAACCCTAAAATTTTTAAAGCTAGAGTGAATGGGCTGCTTCTGGGTAAGCTCGCTCCATCTTAGGCTTCTTCTCAACCCTAAGGTTCAGTGTGAAGCCAAGAGCAAGCCCATTATACATTTAAAAAAAAAGTTGCTGTGTGTAGATGACGGGGTAAGTAAGGAGTTACAGGGTGCCTACCATCAACACTTATTGCGGTTTTGTTTAGGACCTAAACTGATCTGCTTTGCTTATTCGTACCACGACAGCTTAATATCAATGACAGCGATTCAGTGATCATTCAATGACATTTCACAGCCACTGAGCTGTCAACAACTCTTATTTGACTTATAACTCGGCCAAGCTAACATGACACCTGCAGGTTATACCCGTCCCTCTCACTCTCCGGGCATGACAGAATCGAGTGAAAGAGATGGGTAGAAGAAATAAGGACACAAATCGTTCGGTCATTCACATTTAGCAATTCATTTGCGATCCAGTTTTAGAAGGACAAAGTACGAAAGAAAGCAATTCATTTTAGGAACCTATTCTGCATCGCGCTATTTTTTAATCGCTGTCTTAAAGTTGATGGTAGGCATCCAGGTAGGAAAAGGATAGAATAGAGAGAGGAGCTTGAGACATAGTTAATAATGGATCACTCGGAACCGCGCATTGAACGTTCAATACTAGCTTCACCGCTTTCAAAAGTTCAGTAGCAATTTATCAGAGATCCGTGTTACATTGAGAAATAGTCGTCCGAAATGATTTAAACACCTGCCTTCAACCGTATTTATAGTACGGTTGGACTCAAGAAACCGCACTCATTTTTACTGCTTTTCTATAAAATGTTTTGACATTACTAATGTAGAGGAATTTGGTATTAGAAACCGTGCATTTGTTTTTTAAGATATTAATTTAATGGTGAGCGAAAAACCTTCTTTAATAAACTTCATCAATAACGAAAAACCTATAAGAAAATAGGGTATTTGGTTATGTAATACATGACTCAAGTTCTAATTGCTAAAAATTATTTTTCCTTTTTTATCTATAGGTGCTAATATTATTAAGAGGAAAGATTTAATTGTTTGTTTCTTTACATCGAATAGGCTCCGAAACTACTGGGCCGATTTAGAAAACTCTTTGACCATTAGAAAGCTACATCCGGAGTGACATAGGCTATATTTTATCCCGATATTTCCACGGGAACTGGTACCACGCGGGTAAAACCGCGAGGATCAACTAGTTGAATATAAATGTTTAATTATATTTGAATCTAAACTCATTACATTTTAAATAAATCTCCTGTTTAAAAAGGAATGGGTTATCCTAGACATTTTTTGCAATTTTTCAGTATTATTTCTCAACACGTTTGTCAACACTTAGGTAGAGGGGGGTTTTATTATAATACAACTAATGTTTGCCTTGATTCCCTTTTCCAAACAAAAGAGCACACATCAATAATAATTAAAACGTTTCGAATCAATCACGGCCCCCCAATCCGACGAGAATCCGACGGATCCGTCGGATCTCCAAAAATCCCGACGCACGGTTATTAAGATCGAGGCGCAGTGAAATATTCATTAATTGATTCCACCCTAAGATACCCCTTATTACTCCAACTTGATTAAGAGAACCTGTTCACGTGGGATGCCTTTACTCTGCGCGATTGAAGTCGTATCGTATCTCCTTAGGTCGTCATAGAAAATGTTTGAGCTAGATTATATTCTTGTAAAAGGGTCATGTAGAGTGTCTCAATAATCTGAAACTGAACTAGACGTCCAATTGTTTAATTCACACATCATCATGTCAGCCGAACGACGCCCACTGCTGAGCATAGGCCTCCCTCAAGGATCTCCACAACGATCGGTCCTGCGCTGCCATTAAATAAAATTCACACATAAAAAAGTATATTTAAAATTAAAATTCAACAATATGCAATCTAATGAAATATGGAAACAATAGTAAAACCCCACATTTTGGCACATCTCGTATGCCCCTACACCTGCAGTGCAAGCAAACTGATGATGGCGACTGATGAGGCAGTCCGGGTTGCACACACTAGGCCAAACAAATATAAATGTGTGAGTCATCGACACGAAGAAGAAGAAAAATAGGAAAATATTGTAGAAGTTTCGTAACTTGTTTAAAATACTCATAAGTTAATTTCTGCAAATGACCTTTTCCAAGGCAACTTTATAGAACTACATCAATACATTGACAGTCTACACCAAACTAATACTTTGTGACGATGACAAGTTTCTTCTACTTTTGCAATCAAATAATTCTATTCCTCCTACCATATGTAATTTTTCGTTATTTTATTTTAAAAATGCTATGTATGTTGATGGTTATCCGTATGGATAGCCCTAGCACGAAATACTGTCGTTCTGGTTACCGTTATCGTGACCGTATTACTTTGTATGAAAACTAAAACAGCTCCTCTTTCGATCATTTAAGGAACTGAAATTCAATACATACTTGACAGCAGCACTTCGACAGCTTTTGATGGACAGTATATTAAATTTACTATTCGATTACCTTAGCGATAAATTTTGCAAGCTGTTAGTACCTGTTATAGATCGGTACATGTAAAGGGCCTTTGTATTTTCTTCGCGTACTGCAAGGGCGGCAGCTCGCGTCGCTAATGGGTTGATGTCATTGTGATCACCGGCACAGTGACGTCACGGAGTCGATGACGTCATTAATAGTTTCAAGCTACCTACACTAGTTTCTTACATTTGATATAGTAGAAACTAATTTTACTTGATTAGGGCCTAGCTGTTTTATGCCCGAATACTCGTACGCTACTTATCTTTGGGAGCGTCTTACACATCGCCCTGTCACTTTAAATGTCAAACGTTTGAAAGAGATGCCATGATGTTTGAGACGCTCCTAAAGATGATTAGCGTTTGAGAATTCGGGCGTTACACTGTCTAAGTTAGTTCTGCTTAGCTGTTACTTGACAGATAAGCCATACAAAACTGTGAAGTAAACTGGAAAGTATCTCCTAATCGGACATTGTGAAAAGGCACTTAACCTTTTCAATATTTTTTTTGTCAGATTTATTACCTAAGTTGGAAAATAACAACTGCAAACACTGTTTGGGAAATTCTTCTGTAACCTTTACCGGCTTCTTTTTTTCTTTCTAAAAAGGTAGAGCGAGATAAGAGCGAAGGAAATCCATAATTCCATACTAATATTATAAATGTAAAAGTGTGTTTGTTTATCCGTCATTCACGTCAAAACGGATCAATGGATTGCCGAATTGCGAATGTACAGAATGCCTTTGCATCTGCAAAATATCAGGTTCCCGCGGGATAACGTCGAAGTCGAAGCGGGCAAAACCGCGGGCGGAAATCTAGTAAATTATTAGGAACACAATTATTTAGCCGACTCCGCCCCACCCCTGTGCTACCTACTAGATGTTAATTAGAGGTAAACAAGTTGGCTTTGTGAGATTTTCACTTCATTCGTCCGCGACGCGCGACGCGGCGGAAAGATAACAGACGCACCGCGTATTATTACGCGCGTACGTTACGTTACTCTGGATTTCTTAATGCGTGTTTATACGCGGGGCAGGAACAAAGGTGGGCTGGGTAATGAATAGTCTGGTGAGGTTTTTGTATGTACTTATACTTATTTTACGCAACATAGCGCAATAAGACGTCGAGTTGCGGAAAACGCCCGTATCGTAAGTATATATACTTAGGTATGCGTCTTTTAAATTTGTGTTTTGTTATTATAATATATAATGTGAATGTACAACAAAACATGATATAACAAGAAATTATAGGAAGTTCATGGGTATAATGTACACAGGCATCTAAACCTCTATAAGTACTTAATTGAACTTGTAGTACCAGATACACAATAAATTAATAATGACTGAAAGATAATTTTTGCCCTTAACGATCCTTTTGTCTCGTAAACAATGAGTGAGAAGTTATTACCACCTTTATAGTCATTGCTGTTATGATAAATTTACCTAGTTATATTAAAAATGAAATATTAGAAAAAGTCGACCCATCTCCCATGTTGCTCTGCCGGAAATCGAACACGGGAACTTTCACTGTCCGGGTGAATTCTCTGACCGCTGAGCTATGGATTCTCTAATACGACTCACGTTGTTAGCAAGCAGGCGTTTATTTCATCAATGTGATGATATTAGTAAGCTCGACACTCTAATCAAAGAAACTTTTAGATATTTGACTATCAATTAATATAAAATAATTGCTATATGCTAACTATTGCTCCATATTATGTGTTTCTAATTGGATTCAAAGTATTAAAAAGAATAAAGGGTATTTTAACCAGGTCTCTAGCTATAGCCACAGCAAACCGACCGCTAAACTAATTGATTATCTGTAACGATCCGCTTTCGGTTCTGGGAAACCGGCCCACCAACTAAATTTACGCCGCACCATTTCACACAACGGCAACTCACCTTAGGACTCTTAATTGGCATCGATATAGAATAATACGGAGATTCTGGGTAACACCCACCTTGATCTTTATCTGGCTGAAAAACTATCGGTCGGCATTTTAAGATCTCCAACATAAAGACTTATCGTTTGACATTTTCTAGAACCTACAACATAAAATGTCTGTGAGACATAACTTCTAACTCAATCATTATTAAAAACACCCTAGTCCAAAACATCGGTAATGCATTTTTCAATCAAATACAAAGATAGGTATTTAATTGGTAGATTTTCAAGATTTATTTACCTACTATTAGGTATTGAAGCGATACATAAATCTTTTTTGATCACCAATATTTATGTCGATTTGAAGGATTTTCAGTTTTAAGTTAATTTAAATTATTTATAATAGGTAAGTACTTCTTTGCATTCACAATGCAATATTTAATATTGATAATATTGAAAATGAAGTATTAGAATCTCTAGTTGTGAGACGGGTCGATTTTTCTAATACCTACTTACTTCATTTTTAATATTTTCAGCATTAATGTGAGTTTCCATAGACATTTAATTTATAGTAAAATAATAAAACAGCACTACCTACCACCATGACATTTCCGCAAAGCCATAAAACCAATGATGTTTAAAACGTCATTGCATAAAACTAATAAACTTTCAAGTAAAACCCATCCACCTTAAAATTTACCGCATTTAATTTGGTTTTATTAACCGCCATACTAAAACCCAATTATGACATGTGCATCGTGAATGATATTTGCAGTAAATTTGAATCGTAAAGTTTGAGTTCTGAGAAGCGAATGCGTGGAGTAGAAAACATACCGTTGACTCGGGCGGCCCGCCAAAATTGCGTTCATTCATTTATTGTTTGTGTGGGCGGCCAACGCGCGATAGTGGCGCTCCGAGCGGGGAGTAGCGAGAACTTAGTAGGGTTCATATCGAAGTTGGATTATGGGCTTTATTTTTTTGTATCATGTGCTTACTTCTTGTTGATTCATTGTAAAAAAAATATTATTCTTCTTTGTTCCAGATGAGACATCAACTTTGTATGTAGGTAACAAAAACATTCTCTATATACCACTGTTGTTTATTAGGTAGGTCGGCCTATCGTAATTTTTTACTGTGGAAAACAATAAATTAAGGCTCACTTGATTGATTTGTAAAGAATATTGAGAATTGTAGATTTTAAAATGAGTGAACGAGCTTTATTTAAGAGCAAAATTCGATATTTTTTTCGAAAACGTAAGCAAGCGAGCGGATAGAATATTGAGAATATATATACCTAGTCCCATCGGAGCTAGTTGTGAGACGGGTCGATTTTTTCTAACATACTTTATTTTCCATTTTTCAATAATAAAAATTGCATTGTGAATGCAAAAAAGTAAAAATTTAAATAACAATATATACCTAGTTACTATATATACCTAAATATAAAAAGACTCGCTACGTTTGAACGCAAAAATAGATTTAATTTTACTATTTTCTAAAACGCAAATACAACATTTAACCCTAAAACGGTGGCGGGCGATCACGCTCAATCGAGACCCCCCAATAACTCGTAGTTCCCGAACTTGAAGAGTTCCCGTTGAAGTTTTTCAATAATTACCTTTCCCCTTCACTTATTGTTGCCCCGGGCAGAGGGGCGAAGGCCACTATTGTTCTCCTTTTAATTTCGTACCCACCTCCGACGTGTCTCTTTATGCGGGGGACGGGGTTGGTCGTGGTAGCGGTTGAAGCGGATAGCGGATTCATAGTCTTACGAAACCCTGAAGTTATTATTCTCAATTAGGCATGACGCCTGTGCGATACTAAATAATAATTAAGGAAAATACATTATTATTGTGCAAAAACGTTTCTCAATTTTTATCTCCAGAAACAAGAATAATAGTTTATTAACAATCCTATTACGATGATAAATTACTTGCAATGTTAGCCAACCTTTTCAATCTATGTTTAAGTTATATAAACCTATGTAAAATAAAATAGTAGGTATTAGAGAAATTAATACAGGTTAAGGTCTCTTAACAAAAACGTCAGTAAAAGATAAAATATAGGTACAAACATTTAATAAATTACATTCCCCTTCCCGCTCGTACTCTAACCACCGCCGATGAGCTCAACAAATAAAGATTTTTAAATAGCCCCGGGCACAACGGTCATCCGAATATTATGAGTTTTTGCTATTAAATTTATTTGCTTTTGGCATTATGAAGCAATAAAGGTGAGGGTGACCGTGTATCGGTGGCGCGGTAATAAAAATTTAGATAACGGAGCACAGTTCATTATTGTGTTTTTTCTCGTTTTTCGCCTGCGGCTGTGGCCATATGCGCTCGGTAGGGATATTGCTTTATTTTGGTTATTTATACATAAGGTGGAGTTAGCACAGAGTAATGTATATTGGAGCATTACATAATTTGAAGTGTCGAAACAAGAGATTTAGTTACTTACTTGTACCACGCTACTATACATTATATAAAAACAGAAGTTTTTATACGTAAAAAAAATACTTAGTCCTAAAACTTACCATATATTTATTGTAAAAAATATCAAATAATATTATTAAAAACATGATTCACCATACATCAGTAGAAACTAGAATAGGTAGGATATGTTCCAAATTCAAACAATTCTTGTAGGTACTCAATATGAGCTGTTATCTTAGGGTTAATAATAGATAGGTAATACTGCGCCTTATGTTAGGATATAACAGATTTACTAATTAATCAATTTAAAACGAGAATGTTAACACTCTTACTCAACAACACCCATCTTTCAAACAATTAATGCAAAATCGTGGTAGGGCAGAGGTACCCTTTGTGGCCACTTTAAGGATTTTTTGACTTTTAAGCACTAAGTACTAAATGGTCTTAGGTATTAAAGACACAAGTTATATCTTAAATTATAGATAATTTATCTACCTTTAAAGGTACATTTTTCAAATTTATAAAAGTAAAATAGTTTTTTATATATTACACACAATGTGTGACAGGTGCCAAATGTACCGGTTTTGGCCACTTACTGATAGTTAAACTTTTGTAAGTATTGCGAAAAATCAAAACCAAACCCAGGTTAAATCAATATATTCTAATTTGCTAGAAACCAGTCAATTGCAAAACAACAATTTAATTGTCAAAAACAAAGGTTTCTAAAGTATTTCATTCAAAACAAATTTCTTAAAATTTTCATACAAAACATTTTTTCAAACAGAAAATGGAATTTATTGAAAAAAAAACGTATGACATAAGGAATTCTAACGGTTGTTATTATTAACTTAAAATGCCTTATTTTAATTGCCTTTATCAAAAATGGCTAAAAGTTGTTTGGAAAACTTTTAGAGCAAAAAGTGGCCATAACCGGTACAGTGGCCAAAACCGGTACGCCTGCCCTACATAGATGTACTTTATTTTTCGCGAACTTTTGTAAAACCCAAAGGTGAGTTTCCCGAACAGCAAACAGCTGTACAAACGCATCTTGATGAAAATGTTTAATTAATTTGGGTAACATTTAAAAAGTTCCCTTATAAAATTTATAAGGGAACTTATGTGCGAGCATGTGAGCGGCATTAATTATATATTCACCCTTTATTCGACGCGCAAATATTCCAGTCCGTCTGTCTATCGGACCTGATGTGGATTTTGGTAATGCTATGTTGAATGTAGGCTAAGGTGAGATTAAACTCGGGTGTAGCGAATGCAACCCTAAGCTACAAAAGAAGAATACTTAATTACTGAAACCTCCGAAGAATTCCCATTCTTAAATCTGCGGTAGGAAATCTTGTTTTCCGAGAAAAGTATAAAAATAATGTTAATCATGTTAATGATGTTAATTTCCAAATTATTTGACATTTTTAAAGCGGTGACAAATTGGATAAAAAAATTTTTTTTACACTTTTTGCATTCACAATGCAGTTTTTATTACAGTTTTTTTTGAATTTTTTTTATTTAGTTAATATTTTCAAGTTTTTACCTGTAACTGAATTTATATTTTAAGTTATGCATGAATAACCATGATTGTTGAATGATCAAGGAAATCTTTAAATTATATTAAGACTGATCTTTTATAAAATAATATTTAGGGTAACTTTTTATCTATGATTGAAGTTAGAATAGAAATATCAATACATCAAAAAAATATACTATCCTATGAGTGACAAAAATAATATTTTTGTAAGAGAAACCAAATACATAGTATAATAAGGAGGTAACCGAATAAGCAGTTGAAGTTTTCTTTAATTTTTAAATTAAATTGATTTTTATGTGCCTTTACCTGTAAAGACACGATTTGTTAATTATATAAAGATCGAGTTCCTACACATAATATCAAGAGATTTCTTATTTTGTTGTTGATTTAGCATGTCGTTTTTGCAATAAAAGTATTAATCATTACTAACCGTACTATTAATTCTTTGTTTATAACTCATAGTTTATTTATTGCTTAAATTCATTTATAGAAACCATATTTTTATTAAGAAACCATAATTTCTTAAATAAGTAGGTATCTATAAAGTTTATAGTAAAAACCTTTTATGATTTCGTGTTAAATATTTATTTAAAAAAATATTTTAAGTTCTTATATACTTATTTTTTTTTATTATTAAGTTTTTTTAAACAATATAATTAAAAATAAATAGTAGTTATCTATAGAAAATTAGGAAAGGATAAATACCTCGCAGAATTATTTTTTCTTCATTAGGTATACTAATTATTCAATAACCATTAGTGTCACATTTGACAGATGAACTCTCTATTGTACCTCAAAAAAGATTATTAGTACACATGGAACGTACATTTTTCCTTCAATGTCCGTCAAACAACGTTCTACTTTACCATGTGTCAACTTTTTTAAATATATATTCCGATATCAAAAGTTCTATCTACACATAATGTCTACTATAACTATTATGAAAAACGGGATTTTTACCATGTTTATTTTGTTTTTCGAGTTCCCGATATTTCGGCGCAGTTGCACACGCCATGATCACGGAGTAACTGAACTAATCATAATAGTTATAGTGATAATGACCATGTAAGTTTAAAATCTTACATAATGTCTATTTCTTTTCTGTTGATATCCATAGAAAATTGAACAAAGATACATGGATCTCCTTATTTCCTAAACAATATGATTAATTTAACTATAAAGTGTACTAATAAATAACTCTTAATACTACATTACTAATTCCAGAAGATGAGTAACTTATCTCTTATAGAAAAAAAGCAAAAATTTATTTTCGAGTTCTCAAAACTTTGAACGGCTCTCCTCTAAAATCAAGATTTTGCAGTTAGAACGTTGTCATTTGGAGGGTGCGATATACACCTGTAGGCTTCTTTTTTATTTTGTGTTTTTACCCCGGGAATATGTCTCAATCGCACAAGAGTACATCATGTAGGTACTTAGTTCACGCGGGCAAAACCGCGGGCGGAAAGTTCTCATCATCATCAGCCATTTATTACTATTATTATTATTTATTATTTAGTCTGGGTGTTAACTATGTATATTAAGTATGTATTTACAAACAAAAAGTGTTTAAAGTATATATTTATCCGTTATCAAGTTTTCCATGATACAATTTCTTAATGAAATTAACATGGGCTTAGATAATTGGTGTGAATGTAAGAAGTTATTTATTTATTTATTTATTTAATGTCCCTATCCCCACTGCTGGGGCATTGGCCCTCCTTACGTGACCGACCTTTGCGAAAGTTGCTTAAGTTGTTTTTTTTTTCATTTTTTTTTATCCACAACGGTGTAGCACTTAGCCTTCATCATACCTGATGTTAAGTGGTGATAAGATAAGGTGCACTATTCCCGAAATCCTCAATTTACTGAAGAACTGGCTATCTTATCTCTAACTGCCGGAAAACACAATAAAACATCATTGCTATGGCGTCAGACTTAGATAAGACGGTGGTAGCTAACCAGGCGGACTAAGAACAAATCCTACCACCAACCAAACCGAATACAATATGTACCCCCACTGGGTATCGAACCCGGGACCTCTTGGTCTGAAATCGGTGGCGTGAACCACTAGACCACAGAGGCGGTTAAATGTTACTTCCCTTTTTTAAAAAAAACGTCAGCTAACCTATCTTGAGTATAAGAAGGAGAATTACAAATATCATTATAATCATTATAGCCTAAAGGCAGTCAACGTGCATCTACCAAATAATTGCAATAGCACGATTACTATGCCAGGTACGAGTTGGCACGCGGCGCGGTAACTGATTGATTTTTGTGGGGATATTGTTCGCTAATACGGGATTACCCGTACGGGATTGCGTGAGCCCGTAGTAGGCACGGGTTCGCGTTGCGGGCAGATGGCGTTAATAGTTATTGCATATGGAGTAATTGATTTTTTAATTTCACTAAGAAGAAAGCGCTTGGTGTACCTAAGTCGAGGCATAATTGATGAAATTCTTAGGCAGATCCCACACTGCCTCCGGTTTTCGCACTACCGGACGGAGATGCGGCGTGATTAGTCATACACTGCGGGTTTTGTTGCACATCAAGATTCTACAGTCATAGTTAAGAAGCGCACTACCACAAACCGGAGCGGTGTGCGGTGCAGTGTGGGAACCGCCTATGGCACTATCAGAATTAAAACTTTGTGAATCCACACTGATGCGTAGTGTGTAGGTACTAGCAAATCCACGTGTCCCATCCTATTTAAAAATCGATCTTTTTATCATAGAGGGAGACTCATAAAAGACGATAATTTCATTCTCAATTCGATAAATTTCTATACCTAGGTAACAGTAGAGTATTATCTAAAGAGAACACGAGTGAGAGACCGTTATTATCATTTTACCTTTGAATTCGTTTCCAAGAACTGCTTTAATTAACCCAACAAATACAGAAGCCACCTTTCACCTATTAAATCTTTGATTTATTAGCTACTGTTACCTATACTTATCTCTCGGAAGACAATCGCCTACCGAAATAGCTCCGGCGAGAAGCGAACCCGTGTTCTGCCGGTGTGTTGTCAGAGTAACTAATACCGCCGCCGAACGGTATACATCACCGATCGCGCGTGACTTCCTCGCACAATAGAGATGCTATAAATATCGATAGTTTCTACACAAGGTAGTATTATCTACATCTGCACTAATATTACTATAATGAGTTAAAGTTTGTTGATTTTTATGTAGAAAGTAATCTTTGGAAATACTAAACCGATTTTGAGCTACATTATTTCAGAGACACAGAGGCTATATTTTATTACGATGTTCCTACGGGAAGTGCCATGCAAGTAAAATCATGCAGCCCAGTTAGTTGATAATAATTTTTAGACTGACACTTCACCGAGAATTGATGGATATTTGCTTAATTGCCACGATCGTGAGCGGGTAAGCAGTAACATTCCTTTAGTAGCGCATCTACTGTCAACACAGCATGAGTTGAGCATTCTAAGCCTGCTGTGAGTTTATATTTTATTTTATATTTTATTTATTTAGTATACCAACAAAGTTCATACACAAACAGTCATAAAATATACATTTTTCTAAGCTAAATCCTTTGCATGACTTTAATGACAGGTACACCCAGCATTCAATTTTTATAAAGTGCAGCACTTAAAATAGGAACTAAAAGAATTAATAATAATAATAACTAAACAAATTAATATATATAAAAAAAGTTAATGAAAACCAATCCCACACAAACAATCAGACAACCATACGATTTTTACTAAGAAGAGTTTTTTTTAAAAAGTGGTAATTTTGTAGCAAATATGTCCAATGAGTCATCAGCAACAGCAACATTGTTGTATGTATTACAGATACGCTGAACCGGTGCGTGTCTGCCCAAGTTTGTTCTGCTCGAGTCAAGTGCAAAAAGTTTCTTAGAAATGTTCCGACTATTTGGTCTAGGAACGCGATAGTTGAGTTGATTTAAAGACACTGGATCCAGAACCATACCATTCACGAGCTTGTACAGGAAACATAAGTCCAACATCGTGCGACGTTGTTTTAGGGAGTCCATCGAGAAAAAACTAAGGCGTTCTTCATAAGAGTGACGTGCTGTTATACCCCTACTTATGTATGCTAGATGTCGGGTGAAAGATCGATTTAGGCTCTCAATTCTATCAACGTGAACTGTATAGCATGGGTTCCAGATAACACTGCAGTACTCAAGAATACTCCTGACTAAAGAATTGAAGAGCAAAATTTTGGTATCGACGCGACGAAATTCCCTGGTTGCCCTCTTTATAAACCCAAGCATTTGAGCTGCTCGTTTAATGATGGAGTCATAATGAGCCAGAAAGTTTAGTTTACCATCGAGAATCACGCCGAGGTCTCTTATTGCTTCCATCTTCGCAATATTTTTATGAGAGATGTGGTAGTTGCCGAGAATTGGGAGTCTCTTCTTAGTGAATGTAATGTGATAGCACTTAGATACGTTCAAGACCATACGGTTTTGAACACACCAGTTATGTACATTGTCAAGGTCTGATTGTAACAACTCGACATCCCTCTCAGATTTAATTTCTCTGTAAATCTTCATGTCGTCAGCGAACAACGAACAGTGACTGTTATTGAGGCATCCTACAACATCATTAATAAATAAGATAAACAAGATAGGGCCCAGGTGGGACCCCTGTGGAACTCCAGAAGTGACGGGAAAACTTACAGATTCATGTCCATTCAGAACAACATACTGGTATCGCTTCGACAAGTACGATCCGAACCAGGATAGAAGAGGATCGGATATACAATAGAAGTTGGATAATTTTCCCATGAGAATTTCATGGTCGACTTTGTCGAAAGCGCAGCTGAAGTCTGTGTAAATCGAGTCCACCTGGCCCCCTGCGTCCAATATCTTAGCCAACGAGTTAACGTACGAGAACAGATTGCTGGCAACCGATTTTTTCTCGCGATATCCATGTTGTCGATCACTAATCATACTTTTAGTTTGATTGGTTATAATCGGGCATATGAGAGATTCAAACACTTTGGAAATAGCAGGTAAAATAGACACAGATCTGTAGTTCACGACATCCTCACGTTCGCCCTTTTTGTATATCGGCACCACTCGAGCATTTTTCCACTTGCTTGGGTATTCTCCCGTACCCAATGATTTGTTGAAAATCATGACAACTGGTAGAGCCAGTGAAGAGCTACATCTTTTAAGAAAAAGAGGCGGTATGCAATCGGATCCTGCACCTTTATATATATCAAGACCTTTGAGTTTCCGAAGTACTTGCTTCTCAGTGAGAACAATTTTACTTACTGGATGTTCGCTCGGTCTGGTATCTACGTATGAATAAACGTTGTCAGTTCTCGTACTCGGTTCTCGTTCTGTGAAGACAGACTTAAAATGATCAGCGAAGAGTTGAACTACCTCGTCATTGTTGTGTGCGTATTTGTCATCTAAGTGCATCTTAGATGGCAGTTCTGACATAGATAGCATTATGTCCCCAAGCGGCGTGGATCGGTCCTAGACGTTTAGTCTGCTGGAACTGATGTGTATGTCGGTCACGACGTGTTTTTTTTAGAGTCTTATTTTTTTTTTTTTAAAGGGGTCATATTTTATCGATATATCCATTCTCCCCTAGCACCTATGACAACCGACGCCGCCAGTCAATGGGCTCGTTTATTTGATCATCACCGTCAGCGACTGCCAATGGCGGTGATGGCACCTGACCGATTTGTTCCGCGTCTAAATTGGCACCTGTGCGGTTCCATCAATCGATTGTGAGGCGCACTCGAATACGAGAAAGGCCATGCCATCTAACCTTTGATTCTTTGATTATTTTAATTGCAAACTTGATTATAAATTTAACAGTTTAACTGTCACATACAAATATATTTTTTACAAAAAAAAAACATGAATGAAATACTAAAAATAAATGAACAATTAGAAAAAAAAGTTTGTAGAAAATTTCAGATACAATATCAACTTCTTGCATACAACTTCCTTCGGGACAAAAAAAAATATTAAAACCTAATTTCTAAACTCCGGTCACTGGTGACCTACGCGGCATTCAACGTGTTAAATATGTAATTCTTGTCCAAAATTCAAGACATGTCAAAAAAAAAAACAATTTAGTTTTCTCTCGTAACAACAAGCACTATTGCAAATGTTAAAGACGCTCTGTGCCATCGGTTCGCAAAGCCATATGGCGGACCCGTCAAGGGCTGTTATTATCTTCTCATTCAATGTTCCATACTTAGTATGGAATATGGATAGACTAGTGACCCAACTATTACTAATCATGCCTACATAACTTGCGGTCGTCTGTTCGATACCCACTCAGACCAAACATTTAACTAAGTGTTAATTTTATCTATACATGTTTTTTTTCTAGGTAAGTACGTATAACATAATTATTTGCAATGTCTTCTTTGATTCGTTGACCTAAGTTCAAGCTCATTAATCTCTCTAGCTAGATCATCTATAAAATTAAGTTTTCAGACTGCTCTTGGCGGTTTAGCCGATGTGGTACCAGTCTTGTGAGAATTTCGAGATTTTTCTTATCCATCCATAAGGAAGGACATTATATGGCTGATGATGATATCCAGATTACCTCTAAGTTACATACAAACTTGATACCTCTTTATAAAATTTGTGTAGGTACTTAACTGAAATGGAAAGAAAATATTTTTATAAAAGCATTTTTTTTCGTACCTATTCGTTGAGTAAGCAAGAAGTTACACCATAACAAACTATGGGGTAGCGCGTCCACAAACCGCGCCTGTAATGGAGTGGGGACATTTGTCGGCGATACCTTCGTCCGCTCCTGAAAAACAAAATTTTACGCAACACATATCATAGTGGACAGGGGTGCGAGCTGGACGCACTGGACGGGAAGAACGCGCGTTTTTTTTTACAAAAAGTTTTCTATTTAATCGAGGTCTAATATTTATTTAATGTTTTCTTCTTTTGCTTCCATTACAAATGTTTCAAGTCTAGTAGGAATAATTTCTATCTTGACTTATTAAGCCGCTGCCCGAAACAAGGATGTAATATTACGCATTATCTATGATCTTTATGCTAATATATATTTTCTTCTACAACTACACTATTTTATCTATGACCTGTTCCTCGTTCCTCGTGTTCCTCGTGAAATGGCCTAATTATAACAGCTTACAGCACTTAATAGCACTGATGACCTCAAATATATTTTTTTCCTGCTACTTACCATGACCTGGTCATTTAGGTTATTCCTACCAAGTAGATAGAAGTGATCTATATTTCCTTATATGAGTATTAAGTGACCATATGAATATATATTTCAATTTGATCACTTTTCCGGGCCAGTGTCCCCAACAGAGTTCTGTTGCAGTTTGAGAGAAGTGAGTAAATCTGGCGACCGATAAGGTGAATATACCTAATTAAAAAGATTACGAGTACCTACTTAGCTTTTTATCAGCTTTCAGTGTATAAAGATCGTACAATATAGTGTGATGCAAATCATAATATGATAAGATAAAAAGCAAAATGTTTAAGTTTCATCAGCAGTTACTTTTCTTACGTCTGTTCAAAACAATAAAGGCAAACGGATTTATTTTAACCTGAAATACCTCGTAGTATTTCAGGTTAAAATAAATCCGTTTAGTTTACAAAAAAGCCGACCATGTGTAGGCAACCCTAAAAGGGGCGGATTGGTAACCGGTCGTGTTCCCGGACCAGTGTGTCCCGGGCAGAGTTGCGGACACGGTCAGTGCGCGCGCTCTAAAGAAGTGAATAAATCTGGCGGCCGACAAGGTGAATATAAATACTATGAGTATTTTGTATTATTGGTAACCGGTCGTGTTCCCGGACCAGTGTGTCCCGGGCAGAGTTGCGGACACGGTCAGTGCGCGCGCTCTAAAGAAGTGAATAAATCTGGCGGCCGACAAGGTGAATATAAATATAAAGAATCCGCGGACCCGCTTCCGCCCCTTTTAGGGTTGCCTACACATGGTTGGCCTTTTTGTGAACTAAACAGATTTTTTTAACCTGTATTACCACGTAGCTTTTATTGTTTTGTGCAGACGTTAGAAAAGTTACTGCTGATGAAATTTAAACATCTTGTTTTTTATCTTATCAGATTATGATTTGCATCACAATATCTTGAACGATCTTTATACTCTGGAAGCAGATAAAAGTTATCGAGTTATTAAAAACACTATCTGACGTGAAATAAACAACGATAAAATACAAAATTGTTTTACAAACATTTTACAAAACAAAAAACATTTTATAACGATAAAACAAAACTAAATTGTTTGTTTCTATCTTTTCGTTTGTGATAATTAAAAATACTCTTTTTCGCTCATGTACATAATATCGATGAAACTTGAAAAGTTCTGTTAGGCCTGGTTTAAAACTTCATTTGTCATTGTCTTTCATTTGGAAAATTAAAGTGACAGCACCAGTTTAGGACCAGTTTTAAACCTAGACTATTTTATTCCACATTTCGGAATAAGGGGGATGATTTCTAGAACAATTTCAGAATATTTCGAAGATAATGAGAGATAGAGAGAAAGAAAGAGAGAGAGAACGGGATAGAGAAAGAGAAGAAAATATTGTTTTGTTTTTCCCTAACAACAGAAATTACAAAATATCACTTACATCATTTCATTCAAATCATTTTTCTGGGACACTGTTTATTCTTTCTGTCTTAAAATTAAGATATTATGTGGTCAACACTATCGCGTGGCACCCCTGGCTCTCAGGCGCCGCTCCGGAGCGGTCACCGTGAAAGACTAGGTGATCATAAAGCCCCGTGCATGTTCTTACATAATAATATTCTTGAAATATTCCCTGTGGGGCGCAACCCGGCACACAGCTGTCTGTGGAGACGCCCGGCTAGACGGGGTAAAAAGAGTAACGAAAACATCTATAAAGTACCTACTTTATTGGTTTGGTACCTACCAAAAATAGATAAAAAGATAGGATAAAAATAGTCATTTCAGTTTTAGTATAACAAATAAATAACATTTACTGACTCCCACACTAGGTTAGGTACCAAAACCTTGACTATGAAATGAAATTTCATAGTCAAGTCAAACTATATTTTTTTATCCAATTTAGATTGTGATTTACAATACTTGTGAAGCCCATTAGAAGTTACGCCATCGGTTCGCAAACCCTACGAGGCGGCAGACCTTGGAGAAGAACCGGTAAGAAACTCTTCAAGCGTTGTTTTATTTGATACAGAGTCGTCAAATTGAAAAATGACCTTAACTTATATTAAGGTCAGTTTCCATTACAACACACACAATGGGTTATAATAAACACAATTAATTAGACGAACTAATGATCGTAGCAGTAAACAATTTTCAATTACTTAAGAACAGAACTCTAGAACTCTCATAAGCCTCGGCCTTGACTAATGATGACTGTTGATCTCGATTTATATGTAGGGTAGAGTTTATTGAGGTCTGAGAGAATGTGAATGCATCATACAACATTTCATAAGTAAGAAGTTGTTGACTTTCAATTTTATTATCAGATTTTAAAGATAAGGTCAAATAACTATCAGATTTAGGACTATTGGTTAAAATCAAGACAAGTTTTATTTTTAGTTAGTTGTTGAAAATAGTATTTGGTCAGTGCGAAAATCGGGAATTGATAATATAGTAATTTTTATTTGTTTAAATATAGTTTTATTCAGCTGCTTGCTACTCCATAGTTTTCCCACTGAACGTATCTCAGGGAAGTCTCAGGAAACGGTCACAGAGAGACAAACTACAGGCCGCGACACGCGCCATAACGCCGCCCTAGCAGCTAGCCCCTGGTGTACACACGACGACGCATACTGCGTGACACTGAGTCCTGTGGCCCTACCATGAGCTGATGCAAACTGTTTACGTTACCGTAAACTATCGGATATACTGCTTACAATCAGTGCGAGTGAAAGAAACAAAACGATAGTTTACGGTAACGTAAACAGTTTGCATCAACTCATGGTAAGGCCACAGTTAGGAGACAGAGTATTTTAATTTAAAAGTAATTTAAAAATTACACTGATTTCAATATGTAGGTACCTAAGGTTTGTTATTTTCAGTTGACAGGTACATTTTTGAGTCAGTTTACTTTTTTATTTCTTAATTTTTAGTGTTTGTACCTTAAAAGACTCTCATATTTCAAAAACTACTGAACCGATTGTGACTAAACATACCTATGGGTACTGTTACCTAAAAATTCATCTCAATATGAGTTGTAGTTTTCGAGAAATTCATGGACAAACATATTATAATATAATATTATACACTTACCGTAAGTGTATTTAATATGTTTGTCCATTTCTCGAAAGTGACTTACGAAAAAATTACGACACGTGCTTTGAAGCCTAAATAGAATCCTATTCTCAAATTGTATCCAATTTCAACTATAAAGTTCAAACTGATAATCTCCTTCTTTTTGAAGTCGGTTAAAAATACACGAAAAAAGGCTGATTTTCTTAAAAATTACTTACACTTGTGTAAAACTTGGCATTGGGTTCAAAACCTCATAACAATTAAGACATTTTGTCAAAAATTGAGAAACGGTTGGCCTCTACCTGCGGATAAGGAATGATATATAACAATTGATAGGTGAAGGTTCAATAATTCTCAACCATTGAAAAGTATAGGTATAATGCATCTACAAAAAGTATACAATTATGTTTATCCGTTGTTTAGCAAAGTACCCACACCACGCAAGTTATTAGGAAATGAAATGAAATGATTTATTTGCAGAGAACATAGTATGATGAGATGTATACAATTTATAAAGTACATTATGTCCCACTCTCAGAAGAGTATGCAAATTTTGTTACGTTATGTTATAGAGTGTGACTGCACTTCACACTAAGTATGTACCTAAGTTACAATCACGTTTAAGTACTATAGTTTTTCGTGCTAAGGGTATGTTGGTGAGATTGAAGTTCATTTTTATTATAATTGTTTTCTATGGCTACAAACTTAATATGAGATGGTGGAAGCTAAGTAGTAGGAGATTATATGTATATTTTATGAAACAAACTGCAAAAACAACCCTTTTTTTGTAAGTTCTCATAGCTGTATCAATATCAAATTAAGACTTAGAAATACTAAAACCAGTTAGAAAAATAAATTTATTCAACATCTTCGATGACGTCCTCAGAAAGAGTGTTTTATTTACTCTAGAATTAATCGTCGCTGTGTTTAGTCATACTTTACGACATTTTAACAGTTGGTACGTTGACATGCGCACTATTAAATACTCGTAAAAGTGGTATAAAACTTTTTAATATTGCTTTAAAAATATTGCGAGCCGGGTGGGCCGAAATAAGGCCGCCACACACGATGCGACGCGCGTTGTCGTGTCGTCGCGGTCGCGAGCGTGGTTGCGATTGGCCGTGAGTGTTGTTTAGTGTTGTGTAAGGAAGTACAATTTTTAATAGGTTTTTTTTTGCGGTCTATTCACAGACAAATGCTTTGGCGATGGGAAATGTTAAAATTGCATTTCAAATAAATAAAAATACAATTTCTAAACTATTTCTACAGTGAGTTCATTGTTGCAAATTGAAGTTCGCTCCTGACAATTACATTAAAAACATGCTCTATATTTTCCTGATTTTATAACAATCAAGCATTATCTGGCGGTGGTCCTTAAAAAAGACTACCTATATTATATAAAGGGTTCTTTCGCAAAAAATACTAAGATGCACTGCAAATAAGTGCAAATAAAAAAAGAACTACACACCTTGCTCTTTTAGCCTTTTCCGACTCCTTGATTCACAAACGAATTCGGATTCGAATTCTATGCTTTGTCTTTGTCTATGAAGTGATCAGTCACTTCATGGCTTGCCACTGTCAGCAGTGGCAAGCCATGCTTTCAGCTGTTGGGAACGTTTCCGACGAATCTTGTTGATCGCAAAGGAAATGCTGGAAATGGAGGATTTGCTCTTTAGAGCAAAGGGTTTTCCACGATTGTCCCGCCTACTTGCTACGAGTAGGGCAGAAGCCCCAGTTCTGGCTACTGTAGGTAGGAACTGGTTTTGGCCACTTTTTAGTTAGTGCTTAAAAGTGAAAAAATCCTTAAAGTAGCTACAAAGGGGGTCTCTTCTCCTACATCCTTCTGTGACTGATCCCATCCCTAGTGATCGAATGTCATTCGAACTGAATGCGCCGGCGTCCAACCGTGGCGCGCTTTGATTGGCCATGTTTGATGCGCATGCGATGTTGCGCGGCGAATATTTCAACGCCATCTTCATCTGCTTTTTTTGACGCCTGCTTTTTCCCTCTAAAGGGGCTTTATTAATGAGGTTTGTTTGTTTTTCTCTTGTAGTGTCAAATGTTAAGGATTACTTACTGAAACGGTTCTGAAATTTCTTTTGAGTCTATTTTTGTGTATGACCGATGTATGTTGTATAAACCTGGGTCTATACCACGTCACAGTCACATGAGAAATACGAATTCTTATCGTACTTACATACCTACATTTTTATACTTAAACTAGCGGTTTCACCCGCGTGGTACCCGTTCCCGTGGGAATATCGGGATAAAATATAGCCTATGTCACTCGGGAAGAATGTAGCTTTCCAATGGTCAAAGAATTTTCGAAATCGGTCCAGTAGTTACGGAGCCTATTCGATGCAAACAAACGAACAATCAAATCTTTCCTCTTTATAATATTAGTATAGATGAATTTTATATTGAAATTATTAATTTTTGTAAATGCTTTATATAGCTTTTCGATGTTCTCAAACGCCCTTTAACTCGATACTATTGTTAGCAGAGCGCAATAAAATACCTTTGCTATTTTTCTGATCAATTAAGTACAAATATTTTTTTTACCTACCTACCTATATAATTTTTTTTCCTTTAATAATTTCTTATTCATCCCTGAAACCTTGTTCCCTTTTTTACAACCCACACAGTTATACTGCCTAATATCCCCGTACATTTCATTAGGCAAACCATTCCAATAACAGACACAAAGAGAGCAAGACACACGGCGTGGGATGAAAAACCACCGTGTTCGCCGCCGCAATCACGCACTTATTCAAACACGGGCGTTTTCACGGCGCTTTCACGGCTGCGGCTGCTTTTTATAAACGGATGCCGTGTCGTGTAATAACGCGGAATCAAAGGGTTCGGCTGCATACAGTGTCTTTTGTAGGATTCTTGGGGGATGGGTGATTTTGAATGTGTTGTAGATTAATAATGGCGAATAATTTCTAATGAGAGGTTATTATACTATTTTGTATTGTCTTGAAGCTTCATTACGCTGCTTTTGAACAGTAAAGGTCATAGCCCACTTATACCGCACCGCTCCAACACTGCTCCAACCCAACACCGCTCTAAATGAAGGCGACAGCTAGCAGGCGCCCAGCAGTCCACGCGGCGACAGCTAGCAGACTCCCAGCTGTCCACGCGTCGACTGCTATTCCTCTATAGGTGCGCGGCGGCGACGGCGCGGCGACCGCTAGCAGTCAGCGCGCGGCCCGCGCGGCGTCAACTACCGAGCAGTCTGACGGCGGTAAGCTCGCGGACCGCGCGCTGTCCGCTATTTTATATTGTTACTGTAAAATGCATTTACAGTGAACGACATTAAGTCCATATTTGGCTGTTCATACTTTGGTTGGGTGGGAGCGGTGCGGTCTAAGTGGGCTATGACCTTAAAACTGAAGGATTGTTGCCGGTTCTTTTTTCCCACGATGGGGTAGCACTTATCCTTCATCAGATCTGATGTTAACTGATGAAAAGGCTGAAGGTGGAAGCTACACTTCTCCCGAAATCCTCCATTATTGAGGAACTAGCTATTTTATCTCGGTTTTATTTGCGACCAAAACTTAACTGTTTTCATAAATATTACATGTCGTAAGTTAAGAAAACAGTCCAAAACATAGGTAAAAAAAATTCTTTAAAAGTTACAAATAAATGCTGATGATTCAGTTTTGGTCGTGGTGTCTTCTCTTTTTTTAAAACAAAATAACATTAAATAAATAATCAATTTATACATTATGTAGGTACCTACTTATGGATCATCAACATTTTCCTACCGCCCATTCAAGACTTTTAACTGACAAGAAGAACAGGCGCAATAAATTTTACTAGACTACAATGCTCATTTGTCCATTGAAAATTTTATTTAAAATTTACTTATTATTAACTTTTGAACATAAAACATTCACAGACACATTTAAGATCTATTTCAATTTAGTCAAGACCATTAATTGCGCACCACCTTATCTTCGGCGCGCAACTACGACAGAGTTGCATTAAATTCAAATCTAAAGCCACCTTGGCACTAAGTTTCCAAGTAATTTACTGAAGAATATTAAGCATCACCTACCAGGGGACCAGAACACGCCAGGGGTGGAGTTTTGTGTGTTTTACTAATTGCCAAAAGATGGTAATCAGGTACAACAGACGTATACCTGTCCTCCTCCAACCTATGCTCTTGAATACAGGCTATCTCCTTCGATTGCTGTCGTGAAGATATAACTCAAACGCCGAAGCAAAAACCATGACAAGGAATTAATTAGAGTTCAAGGTAAATAATGAAGATTGTCGCGTCTCATAATGAGTTTTTGCTTAAGACTGTAAAATAATTATTACGGATCAGGTAATTAAGGAGTTTGGGGACAGAAAGATGGAGTTAATTGAGTGGAAATAAAATTCGGAAGAAAGAATTTTGGTTTAAAACCGCCAACTTCATTAGCAGAATTCAGTTGCTTTCTAAAGACAATTAGTTTTAACGGTTGCAAAAAGCAGTTCTCAATAAATAATTAGTAACATTAAGAAAGAAAGAAAGGCATTTACACATCACAAACTTTCACAAATTACAAAGTACAAAACAAAAAAAGTACACTGGAGGGTATACTAATTAAAACTTTAAAATAATAAAACTACAATACTAAAAAAATACAGTAATTATGAGATGAGCCAATCAATCAGGCCCCTGCCTCAGAATAATGTTGTTGTGGGATGAAAGGTCATCCCACAACAACGCTGTTTTCTGGCAGGGCCTGTGCAAGTAAAGTTTAAAAATAAACATAATTTATACAACCACTAATTTTACACATTTAAACTTATTTAAAGTTATTAGAAATAATATTATATTGGCTGGTAGAAAGTTAGCATAGCAAAGATAAAACTAAAAAATAAATTAGGAAGAAAAAAAAAGTTTGACAGTGACATTAATTGACAACCACTCGCTCTGTTTTGTTAGTGCATCATCACTACATAGTATAAAACAAAGTCGCTTTCTCTGTCCCTATGTCCCTTTGTATGCTTAAATCTTTGAAACTACGCAACAGATTTTGATGCGTTTTTTTTAATAGATAGAGTGGTTCAAGAGGAAGGTTTATATGTACTTTTTATCCCGATATTCCCACGGGAACGTGAATCACGCGGGTGAAACCGCGGGCGGCCGCTAGTTACAAATAAATATCAAAAGTCCACAATGAGTCAAAGCATTACTATACTATTCAAGTCTATTTTATTTCACCCTATCACATTTTCAAAGAGGGTAGTAAATAAGTTTCAAGTAAAAGTTACATTTTTATGACAAGCTTTTTTGCTGACTGTACCTTAATATTGTATATTGTCATCTGAACCATGTATTAAAAATTCAGCTCCATCGGACACTGGGAAGTGCGTCAAATTAAGCTTGCAAGATTTATCCCCCACTAACTAACTAACATGGCAAGTTACTTGTAAGAAGAGCACTGGACAGTAATTACCATACCAAAGGTTGTTGAAAAGATCGAAGGTGCGACCTACCCGAGACGCCAACCACGTGTCGTTTGATTTAATTTAAAATTAATTTAATTATAAACTAATATTTTACATTAGCGATTCCTGATTCTCGTTAAAATGTTACTCAAATTATTTTATGTAAGGGTCAAACAATTTGATTCCAAAATCGATTTAATTAAAGTCACCATCATCGCCCGTTCGATTCAATAGGCCATTCGGAATTTAACACGAAAAAACCTTTTTTATAATCAATTGAGAATTTTCCACGCGGTCAAATGTGAAAAAGTTGAGGTCGAAAATTTTATGTGATTAAATTGAAAATGGCAGCGGGTTCAACCGCGACTCGATTCAGCGACCTCGTAAATGTAAGTAGCAATTATATAAGTATTTAATTACACACATAAAAGGGTTCACTGTATGTGTAGGTATGTGTGTGCTTAATTGTTTTTTGAATACCTTGAAGTTTGGACTTAAATGGTTGATTAGACTTCAGATTTCGTGACGTGTTCTATTTATTACAAGCTTTTTATTAACTTGCCATGTTAGTTAGTTAGTGGGGGACAAATCTTGCAAGCTTAATTTGACCCACTTCCAAGTGTCCGATGGAGCTGTGTATAAAGGTTTGGTTTAGATGACAATACAATATTTAAGTACAGTCATGAAAAATATTTTTTTACTAAAAACTTATTTTTGGCTGAGGTTTGCCAAACTACTTCATTTTCCATTTTACAAACGTTATCAAGTTGTGTCATTGTTATAATGAAGTATCTAAGTAAGTATTTCAAATAACAAGTAAGCACCCCTAACAAAATGGTTCTCTGATTAATTAATAAGTATTTTTGATTTAAAAATAAAAATCGAAACGAGACAAGGTGAACAAAAACTGTTCTTCAGTCCGTGTTCAAAGTAATAGGTACTCGTGTAGGTGAATGAATGAGATATCGATTTCCAAAATTCCATACTCGTTTCGAACTAAATGGCTCTCATAGTGAAAAATGTGGGGTCGAGGAGTGTAAAGAAAATAATGGATATGTCATTTTGTCGACAAATGGTACACTGATGTACATTAGAGTAGGTACAACTTGAACATCACGCTTCATTCACATTATCTGTACTGTAGACTATCATAATCAATCTTATTTAATAACTATGGAATAATATAAATGCAAAGCTGAAGGTGTGTTACCTTTATTCGTTTTTGTTAGTAGGATCATCTGGATATTGAACGTAAAATATGACAATAATATTGTCATATTATGAAGCAAAATAAAGCATTAAAAATAATTTCATCACGCCAAAGGGGAGCGATTAAATAGATCAATAAAGTAAATAAATACATCATCAACATCATCAGCCATTATAAGTCCCCACTGCTGGGGCACAGGCCTTCCTTATGGATAGATAAGGAGAATGGGCCATGCATGACCCATGCGGACCCAATGCGGATTGGTGGGTATCAACGACTGCAAACGCAGCCAGCACTAACGTCTTAACGTGCCTTCCGAAGCACAGAGGAGCTCGAGATGATCACCTATCCCGTGACCGACCTTTACGAAAGTTGCTTAACTTCAACGATCGCAGGCCGAGCGCGCTAGCCACAGCGCCACGGGCTTCTCAAAAGAACTACATTAAAAATTTAATTTCATAACAGTTACATAACCTAGGAAAAATGAGATATTAAAAAACCACGAGCCCTATAAGTAGCTTTCAGGCGGGATTCGAACCCGCGCCTCCGGGTATCCGGCCCGATGCTCTGACCAACTAAGCTACCGAAAGGCTTACACGAACTTGTCGAATTTTGCTATCACTTGTTACGCTGTAGGCCAGCGTTGCTTCATCAATGCGAGGAAACTCTCGCATCCGAAAGAATTTTTTTTACAAATGTTTAACAATCGATTAAGATGAAACAGCCATTAAATTAAGATTTTAAATTATTTTTATGCATTCTCAATGCAATTCTGTAAGTATAGGAAAAATGTGATATGCTAGATAGCTATATAGATATATAGATATGCATTGAGAATGCATAAAAATAATTTAAAATCTTAGTTACATAACCGTTTTTTTAACTTGGTGCAATTTAACCATATCACCAGCTTCTCACATCCACGTTCTCACCTTTCACAGCCGACAATAGTACTCGTGCCGGCGGCTCAGGGGTTCGATTCTCCGACAGATGTGCGAACCGACTACCCCATACCAAACAAGTTTTATTTATAATCGCGTACAATCGCACCACTTGGGTGGTCAAGTGCTCGGAAAATTTGTAATTTCACTCATCTTGTATTGGGTTTGGTAGTTTTGTTTGTATCAATGAGATTTTAATCATGATTGCAGAGTTAAGAGCATGTTTAAATAAAAGACTCAATCAAA